>PQWQ01000008.1:0-1200000 GCA_002943765.1 Psoroptes ovis | reverse complement strand
CTAAATTTAGATTCCCATTCGAAGTGCTGCCAGCTCGGAATTTTTCAATGTCTAATGTTTGATTCGAATGTTTTGGTTCCACCAAAGCGCCTTCCGAGCGTAAACACGTTCAGTCACATGTGTTTGTACTCAAGTTCGATTTTGGATACTTTTTGTGATGGAAAACCAGTATAATTATGAGGCCAGTATTATCGTCGATGATAATCATCAATCGATCTATGGGTATGACGTAAATTATTTAGAATTATCTTTGAACACGATGGGCGCTCAAGAAGTGCCACGATTACCACCGCTGGTAATGGCAAATTCGGCCAACTACGTCGAGTGTAAAGGGTCGAATTTTATTGAATTTATTTTTAACATTTTTTTGGGGGTAAATTCATCGCGAATTAATTCGATTGATCATAATCTTTGGATATGAATTAACATGAACGATTCAGTACAATCAACGTCACCATGTTATCATTCGATTCAATGTGATTCAATCTGAATTCTCGTGGCTCCGTCATGGAACCATTACGAAGCACATCTCAGAGCTCGATGGCTACTTCGAAGGTAAGCAACAGCCCTTCATTGAGCGTTTAATTACGGAGCTTAAGACGTGTTTTGTTTCGTACAAATCGTTCGAGTGCTAAGATCATTTATTTTTGTGCAAATATCCTTGAAATTAACAAAAATTCTCATTATAATCATGCATTAAAACGTTTTTTAATTGGATATTTGGATTAAATTAATTACTTTTATTGTTGTTATTATTGTTGCTTGTCATATAATTATATTCGAATAATTTCAGAAAAATTCTAACAATCAGGAGGGTTGATACAAATTGATTTGATTTTTATTGCTTGATTAAAAGCCGTTTAATTGTTGGAAATTTATGTATTTTTACTGCCTGTCATTAGTAATTGATTTATTATTGATTGATTAGAAGGTTTAAAATAAAGACAAAATTGAAAATAAATTAATTCTTTTGAATTCGAATCATTTGGTTTTTGGCTGCTCGACAACTTCGATATTCGGTATCAGAACGCAAAATACCATTGGTCCTGGATGTTTTTTATAAAGCCGTAATTTTTTATGATCATTCAATTTTTGTCTGACGATTACACGTGTTGATATATCTTCGACCTGTGCGGTGTTCAAGGGGTCGATTGTGGTAAGTGATAATTTACAATCAATTAATTGCTACTTACATTCGGAAAACTTTTCAATACTTTAAATAATGATGTATACGTATAAAATTTACCGGCAACAACACCATCATTAACACATTCACTACCATCATCAGCGATTGTCGATGAATTTACACATGGACTAATTGATGGTCCATATGGCATTTCGACCATTTTACCGGCTACCGGTACACGTGCAACAATTATACGTTCAATTGATGGTACATCTTCGGTCGTTCCTTTGATTGGTAATGATTAAAATTGATTTTAATTAAAAAATTGATCAAAATTAATCAAAAGTACTCACTGAATTGAATTTTCAATGTTGCATCAATTCCTTTGGTCAATTTACAATGTGTTTCACTACCATTAACCGGTGGACATTGATCAACAAAAACTTTAATATCATTTGCTGCCATTGGATAATTAAATTCATCACCACATGATCTCCAAACGCTTTGTTTTGGTTCATCATCATTAGCATTCAAATTATCATCTTGAGCGAATATCGTTGAAATGGTTAATAAATAACAAATAATCGTTAACATTAGATGATTTGGTGCCATTGTTTCTTAATCCTAAGCAATTAAAAATCGTAATTATTTATAAATCTTCGAAGCCAAATTATATTTCTTTTGATTGGTTCTCTCCTTGAACTCAATAATAAGCAAAAATTGAGCATTGAACAAACGAAATAAAAACGAATCAAATCTAAAAGTGGCTATCTGCGAACGTAAATCGTTATCAACGATTACCATATTACCATATAATCACCTTATCATATTACCAGTACGACTCAAGTGAAATATTTCATTCAATGAAATTTTATCTTCGAAAAAATGAAAGAAGGACTTGATTAATTTGTTATTCGCTTATTCCAACGTCTACCACGCTAATCAATTCATAAATGATAATCGATTCATTGAATAAATGACATGATAAAATTTCCTTGGTTTTTTCTTTACTATTTTCTCTTAAACTCTAAATTATCATTTGGGAATGCATTATGCCAAAGTATGTTTGATTTCGTTTGTCCGAAAAGTTGTATTCTATCATTTAGAATTCTCGAAAAAAGGCTACAAATATGTATAACCTGATGAATTTTCGAGATCATTGAATAATTGAATATTTCCAATTAATGTTCTAATCAATTTCCGTTGATTTTTTCGGCGTTTAACCCTTTGTTTCCTCTCTGTATTATGATCAAATAAATTGATTAAACATTTTGTGTGGTGGCCAAACGAGTACAAACATTTCGATTGTCGTTTTTCCAAAAAATCAAATCAAATCAATCATATGATCATACGATTTAATCGATTCATCCGGTAAGATCAATGATACCAGTAATTTCGACATACAGTCGTCCAGTGTATCTTGGCTGGTACATTATCTCTCGATCTGTACTTGCGTTCATTGTCTGCGACCAACAAATTTTATTTTTTCAAACGGAAACGCATTGATTTTAACCCATTTCAGTGCACTCACCCAGACGTAACAAATGTTGGTCGTCAAATGAACCAAAGTTTGATGTGTGATCGCAACCAAAAAACGCTCGATGACTAATCACAGTCAAAATGATCAATGATCTGACTCATCACATGATGATGATGATCTAATTAATCGATATTTCTGTATGATTGAATAATCGATGGATTCATCGATTGTTGATTGAAAATGATTTGGTTCCAAATTGTGTCAATGGATTGGAAATTTTTTTTCCATTTGGCGATGGCCAATTGCACGAACTGAACTGAATTAAATTTAATTTTAAACAAAATTCAATTAATTTAATAAAACATAGCAAAAAAATCACTCGAAATTTGTTAATAAATTAAACAAAATAAGCTCATTTCATGTGGATTTGGAGAAAAAAAGGTTTCTGTGATTCTGCGGAAATTTT
Organism: Psoroptes ovis; assembly: GCA_002943765.1. NCBI lineage: Eukaryota > Metazoa > Arthropoda > Arachnida > Sarcoptiformes > Psoroptidae > Psoroptes > Psoroptes ovis. Next base: position 1,196,928 of record PQWQ01000008.1, on the reverse strand, counting down.
CAAATGCGGCCATCAATTTGGACCATCGTTTGGTTATCGTTGATGATCGTTGACCAGGAGAAATTATTTTTCTTTCTTTTTCTTCTTAGTTTTCTCTGATTTTTTACGATCATGATGGCCACCATCGTGGTGGTGGCCACCATGATGATCTTGATCATCATCATCAATGGTGATGGCAACACTTTTTGTTGATAATTTTACTTTTTTCTGTTTATGTTTCACGTCCGTTGATTCGATTGATTTTTTCGGTGGCGGTTCAGTAATGGATGGTGGGGGATGATGAATCAAATAATCTTCACGAACATCAAACATAACGTTTCGCGTTTTTTCAATCACTAATTTTCGATGTTCATCACCGTCCGGTGATCGCATGGACATTGTTTCACGTGTTTCCATATGCTCGATTGGCATACGATAATGATGATCAATTATGTGTTTTGAAAGTTGTAAAGACGACGGCCGCTGATGACTTGTCGATGGTATTCGCTGTATCAATTGAGTATCTGGCAATTCGATGATCGTTGGCCTTGTGTACACATGTTCAACCGGTATTTCAATTGAACTCGATTGTTGTTTCGCCAGTGTTTTATCAGGTTTTGAGGCTACAGGTTTCGATGGTTGCTGAGATTCATGCGACTCTTTATGCGATTTTTCTTGTTTACTTTCATTCTTGAGAAAAATTCGAAATTGCGTGATCGATGGCGATGGTGAGGGTGATCGTATCGATGGTGATGGTAACGGAGATGGCGATGGCAACGGTGAAACGATGGTCACCGGATGGTCCTTGCGGCTCTCTTCCACAGTTTTTTTAGATTTTTTCTTTGATTTTTCATCTTTTTTCCGGTCTTTCGATGATGTCTTTGTCTTTTCTTTGGAGGTTTCGGGGTCTTTGGACTCTTTTGGTGCTTTCGACTCTTTTGATTCTTTGGATTCTCTCTTGGTTCGCTTCAATTCTTTTTTTTTGACTTCTTTAGGCTCTTTATGCTTCTTAGATTCTTTAACTTTGATTTCTTTTGATTCTTTGGTTTCTTTAGATTTCTTAGGGTCTTTCTCGGACTCTTTTTTGAATTTCTTTGAATCTTTGGACGCTTTGCGGTCGATTTTCGATTTATCCGAAGATTTTATCATCTTTTTTGGCTCAGATTTATCAACAATATCACGTGAAACATTAATTATATCACTATCATCTTCGATTTCTGGTATTTGTAGCCGATGTTTTAGCGATGGAACATCTTTGACAATATGACCATTATCATTAGTTATTGCATTCATTCGGGCAATTTTTTTCGGAATTTTTTTAATTTGATCATCAACATTATTATCATCATTATCATCATCATTACTATCATCTAATGTTCCATCACTTTCTTTCAAAACTTTGATCACTGGTATTTTGGTCATTTCATCACGGCCATCAGCATCGATATCATCATCTTTAGTTTGTCTTGCAACAAGACCAATATTGATGACAATTTCATCGTGTAATGATGCAGATAATGATGATTTACTTTGATGATGATCTTCGATCACTTTTAATTCAGTTCTTTTCGCATCGGATTTCAATGGTACATCGATAGTTTTCGAAGTTTTTATCATCGTTGTATCTTTACTGGTTTCGGTCGCTGGTTTTGTGGTAGCTGCAGGCTGTGGATGGAAACCCATCAAAAATCCAGTCATTAAACCACGGACAGTTTTTCGAAATGAAAATTTCGATTTTGATGATGGCGATTCTTCTTTTTGTTCATTCAATTTGGCTGAAGTTTCGGGCAAAATTTTAGTTTCAATTATATTCTTGAATCGACCTCCATCACCAGGTTTCTTATCTTCAAATTCTTCGATTTTCAATTCAATTTGTTGAAAATTTTTATCTGATTTTTGCTGATCTTTTTCCAATTCTTTTGGTTTCAATTCCAATAATTTTCCAGTAGATCGAGATGTTTTCCGCTGTTTCAGCTCTTTTTTCGCATTTTTGGCCGCCTATTTGGGATAAAAGTTTTAATTTAATTTTAATCAATCATTCATAAATGATAACAAACCAATTTTTCCAATTTTTTACGCTCTTTTTGTTCAGCTTTTAGCCGTTTTTTACGATCTTTTTCCGTTTCCAATACATTGGTCAATATTTGTATATGATCAGTGATAACATTGAATGCAATGGTATCAATTTTTTTACTTTCAACTTCATTTTCAATTTGTTTCATTTGTTCTTCGGTCATTTTAGTTTGATCATTATCATCTAAATTACCATCTAAATCATCTAGATCATCATCACCGTCATCGAATAAATCATCATCATCTAAATTATTTAAATTTTTACATTTCAAAAAATAAACAAAACGTTTCCATATGGTCAAACGTAGCTTGGCACGATTACGTTCAAATTTTCGTTGTTTTTTAATACGATTTTCTTCTAAATCTTCAACACGTTTCAATATTGGTAACAGGTTATGTGGATCATAATCTAATTCTTCTAATCGAATTTTTGTTAAATGTTTATTAATTAATTTTGTTATTTTTTTACGTTGATAATCGGCTTCAATTTCTTGTTTTGTTCTCGGTATACGGCAACGAAATAAACAACATAGAACTATCGATATAATTATAATAATACCTAAACATGAAAATATTATATGCCAAACACGAAATTCACCATAAACAATCGTTTCTAACCATGAACTATCCACTGTTAAATCGATTGGTGATTGACAGATGATGACCGGTGGTGCTGATGTTGTTGTCGTAGTTGTGGTTGTGGTGGTTGTTGTTGTCGTAGTGTTTGATGATTTTTGAATCATTTGATCATCATTATCTTTGTTGATGTTGGCGTTAGCAATTGAAATCTTTTCATATATTGAATAACCGATAATTAAAAATTTAATTACAATTAATTTTAATGAAGTTTTTCGAGGTAACATTATTGGATTTCAATTCCGTTGATTATGTTTGACTGAATATTCGTTGAAACATTTTGGTGGATAATCTCGTATGATCACTGTGTGATGTGTTGTAGTACGAAATGGGATGAAACATTTGGCTCAGATGAACCACCACTGCCGTTACCACCACAATACGATGATAATTTTGATCTATTTCTTATGAAATTTTTGCGGGTAAATATTTGTTGGAACAAGAATAATTTGATGATGATAGATGGATGAATGAATGAATGAATGAATCAATATTAATAAACACATAGAATCACATAATTTGAGCTTTTTAAATAAAAAATTTCAGCAAAATTTCATAATCATCAGGTAATTTGGTTTATTTTTCGATGTGTTGATGAGAATAAATGATCGATTATTATTCACATTGAGCTATCTTTGTTCATTAATATTGATGATTATTAAAATTGATGATGATAATGATGTAAATGATCGTAAAATATCGTCGAATGTAAACAAACAATGAAAAATTGAATTAAATTTTTTTGATTATGATTAACACCATTCAATCAATTTATTGTTTTTGATCACATTTTTTTCATGTTTACTTGGTATGTTTACAGTAATTTCAAACAATCGACTAGCTGGCCGACAACGTAATGGTCGTATGCTGTGCATTTCATCACCAATTTTGCTTATCCCGAGCATTCGATCGAGATATTTCAGTCGTTTCAAGATTAAAACATGACAATTTCGTGACAGCAAATCATGCAATCGGAATTGAGCAACGATAATCATTGATCATTGAAGATCAGTATGTGGTATTTTGTGATTTCATACCTATTCAGTCATGTTTCAATACATTTTATCAAATTCTTCTCCTTTTTGTTGAGAAATCATAAAAAATTTCAAATTCTTGACTCGCCCATATTTATTATTCGTGTGTGTTTTGGTCTGTACAAAACAAACAAATAGTTATTTCAATGAATGAATAATTCTTGCCAATTACATTCAATAATCTCATGAATTTTCACAAATTTCACTCATAGGCCATTGTTCCAATTTTTGGATCGTATTTGTGGCTTTGGATAAATGAGTATTTATGTGTGTGTTTGATGGTATTAAACCTCTTTGAAGCCGTTTTTGAAGTTGATCATTAACACATTTCTGACTGATTAATAATTAACAATTGAGATGGACGATCGAAACAGATTGCAAACAATTTGGTGGCAAATTCACTGTAATCAATGATCATACATCTATCGAACTCGACTCATTTTCTTCATTTTTTTTTTTTTTTTTTTTTGGAATCGCGGCCGAAAATCTTGCGGAATTTGCGATTTTAGATTGTCATTTTTCAGATTTTTCTTGATGACTTCATGTTTCGTATTGAAGAAATGAATTGGTTTCAATTATTTCTTCAAATTTGTGCAATTTTTGACTGGTAAATCAACTGATCAAATTAACAGAATCAAAATCATCTTTTAAACTTTGACAGAATTTTTCAGATTTTGAAATTTGCAAAAAAAAATTCTCCACCCGTTCGAATTTTTCATCTTAGAAAAAAATCTAAGAAAAAGAGCGCCATCTGTTGACAGTGATTTCAGTTATTTCGCTAAAAAGAAATTCTATAATTGATAAGGCATCCGATAAGGTAATTTCCGATTTGAGACCTGTTCCGCTTCATTCAGCATGTGTTACTCAAATCTATTGCGTGTATTTTGTGTGATCGTCGATTTATATTTCGAAATGTGATTTATTCAAATTCGATTTGTTTTTGTATCACTTTGACACCTGTCTGAGCGGTATTTGACCGCTAAAATAACCGATGTACCTCTTCACTGACGCCGCAATCAAAGGATCAGGTAGGGGCCGTAGGAAGCCAACAGGTTATCAGCCCCGTTGCATATTTTTCAAAGTCACTGTAACCATTTTATCAAAAAAGCTATTCAATTTCCCGATTGGAATGCCTAGCAATTGTAGAAGCATAAAGGCTTTGGCATTATTATGAAAAAATGGTCGGAGAATAATCAGACCATAAGCAGACCATAAAGGGTTACATGGCTCATTTATCGATTGATTGCAAACAAAATTATCGAATCCACCACTTGCTCGATGGAGCATTGAGCTGAGCCCATTTGACGTCTCATTCACAGAAGGAAAGAAGAATACCCAAACTGATTAATACGAAATCCATTTCAAATTTCTACTTATTTTCTCGAATATAATGACATAATATCGAATTGTAAATAGAAGATTTAATAAAGTTTGTGTCAAATTAATGTGGCAAACAAACAACATCCAAAATGACTTTATATATATTTGAACGCCTAATCTTGTATTTATTTTCAATAATTTATTGTTTTTGGTCAACATTCGATTTTGATTTGAATGATTCTTACATTTGTTATTGAAAACAATAAATTGACTGAATTGAATCAGTTCTTCTGTCGTCGACAAGTCATGATATCAAGCAACAATTATTCGACAAAGAACATGCATTATTTCAAATTGGTGATAAGGTATATTTGGTCTACAACGAATCAAAACCGAATCAAGGCGATAATTGTATTATTCTCAGGTCATGAATATGCCCATGACCATGACACAGACCGATTTTTGTTTAAAATCATTTTTGAATAAAAAAAACACAAAAACATGTTTTACATCAGAAAAAACATTGTATTCATTTCAAATGTTTTAAATATTTATAATAATTAGAAATAAAGATATTTGTATTAGTCTGCATACAATTTCAAAATTGTCAAAATTTCGACAAGTTCGTCCTTTATTACAACGTTGATTAACACGTTGGCTGCCATGGGGGGGAGGTCACCGGTGACCGGCAGGCTGTCACGTGATAAAATTTTAAAATTATCTTGGATGTTCAAAATCTTGTTGAATTTTTGGAAAATTACCCAAATAATGAATGAACAAGTGTGAATTGAATAAACCTAAATCAAAATTGAAAATTTTCATCTTTCCTAAGGGTACTTATAGCCAAAAATAACCCAAAAATGGATGAATGATCATTTTCAAGTCTTCATTGACGCAAGTTTCATGAAAATTTGTTGAGATATGCATCTGGGCGTGAACGTAAAGCAAAGAAAAATGCATTGGGCAGCTAACGTGTTAGCCACCCTTAGCACTCGAAGCAGTTACAGCGCAAACGAGCCAACAGCTCGACAATTTTTCACACTAATGTAAAATGGTGACTGGCAGGCGCCTATCGAGTTGCCGCATTACATCTTATGGTGAGTGATGCTTACCGCTCGAGTTTTAAGGGTTAAATTTTAATTTTTTTTTTATATTTATTTAAATAAAGATTCATAGGCAAAAAATGAAGAGAAAAAAGTGATAATTTACAAAATAATAATAAAAAATAAAAAAAAAACAAAAACAATAAACAAATAAAGAAAGAGTTGGTATATTTTCATATATATAAATATAAATGTGACAAAAATATATTAATAATAATTGTGGACATCTTTGAATTGAATTGAATGAAAAGAAATGAAAAATTCAAAGATAATGCGAGTAAAAATAAATTAATTCAAAATTTTTAATTATTTAAAATTAATTAATTAATCGATTAGCCGTTGATTAGTGTTAGATTAATTGTTTACATACAAACATATATGTGTGTGTAATGATCAGTACAGTGTTTATATATATTACAATGTACAATGTTATAATGTTGATAATATTTAATTTTTCATTGATTCATTGATTATTGTTTGTACACAGGTGTGTGTGTGAAAGGATAATTGAAAATTTTTATAAAAATTAATTATTAGTTAATTACAGGTAGTGTATCATTAATTTAAATTAATTTTAAACAGAAATAAGACTCAGAAAAAGAGTATTCAAAAGGTATTCGATTAGAGCTGAAAGGGTTATACCTTTTTTTTCAAAAGTATAGTTTTCATATATCTGCTTTTGAATATTTGCAATGTGACAGGCGAATAATAATACACAGGTGAAAATAATGATATTGAATTCTGTACAGGTTTGTTAATCAACAGGTGGATCGAAGCATGTGGGGGTGTATGAGTGTGAGTCGGTGTCTGTTTACGGAGGTTTGTATTTGTCCTGACCAACTGAATCGATGACTAATTGGTTATTGATCACTGATTAATATTATTCAATTACAATAATCCTCGATAATTTGCCAACAATCAATCGAATTAAGTATGAATCGATGAACGTCTTGTGTAATAATAATGATTACGACGTTTACGATTTAATAGATTTAATTTATTATTACTGTTGTTGATGATAATGTTACCACCATTATTACCATTGTTAATATCACCATTATGTTTGTAGAACAATAAATTCGATGGATCATCAGATAATTCTGGATAATGTTCAATATTATTGATTTGTTTGACCGAATAATCATTCAGATAATGTTTACCGATGAAATGAAATTCATCAACAGTCGTATAATTATGATTCGATGTAATCAATGGATTCGAACGAATCGAATTGTCCAAATGTTGCTGTTGCTGTTTCCAAATATCGGCCATCACTTTACGTTTGGCCAAATGTTTAATGGCGGCCATTTCATTCTTTATGGCCATCAACGATGATGCGGATGATTGTGGCAAATATCGAATGTTGAACATTAAATTCGAATCTAATGATAATAATATATGACTAGTTTGTTGTTGTGGAACAATTTGATCATTATTATCACTAATCAGTTGTTTATCATTGTTTGATTTAGTTGTAGCCAACACTTTGGTCACATTCACTGATTTTCCTAATTTTTTCAATTGTTCAAAATCACTTTGAATCGATGTTGTACCATCATTTTGTTGTTTGATAAAGAAAAATTCATCCGTTGTACCATGTACGAAATGATATGGCATCGGTATTGTACCATTAAGAACATGCACAAATATTTGATTCATTAATTTTTGATCCTTGTTACCACCGGTGATACTGTTTGGTACATTGTAAATTCTAGTAAATTTTGTTTGCCGCGATATGATCATTGTCGGTGGTAATGATGATATGGTCGTTATTGGAGATAATCTTTGGATTGGTGACAATGATTTTTGACCATTCACAGGTAGACGTATTCGACTTTCAGGTATCATTGATATTTTGGCAAATGTTTTTAGCAAATTTTTTTGTTTCATCGTCAATAATGATTGTATCGGGTGTAAATTATCCACAATTTCATTTTGGACTTTATCATCGAATATTTTTGGATCAAACAAATAATCCATGTTGTAGCCTAATAATTGTAGCCATTCATTGATGTTGATCATTGGTATATGATTATTACTGGAACCATCCATACGATCGATGAAATTGATCGAATTAATTGGATCATTATTATGGAAACTATATAAATGAATTAGATCAATGATATTGTCACGTTGTTGATCATTCACTGCGAACAATTGCATCCAATTCGGTGTTAACCATTGCATTATGGTTGAATCATAAACATTAATAGCATCACCATTATTATTGTGATTGGTAAATATATTTAGACCAGTCAATGGATCTCTAATCGAACCTTGATAATCTAATGGCAGCCAGAATGATGGATTAGAATCTTTGATAATTTGTCCCCAAATATTTCGAACAATTTCTTTGATTATGATGCCATCATTTGTATAAATGGCAACTGGTGAACCTAAATGATCAGTAGCGACATAATATTTAATCGAATCCATTTCGATAGCAATCAAATGATCATTGATATCATATAAAAATGTCAAAATTCTTGAATCAATAATACAATGTGATAATTTTCGTTGATTAAATTGATCATAAATGAATTGTGTACGATTTTTCATTTGATTAGTGGCAAGATTCCAAACAAATCTTGCTATTAAACGATTAAGATAATCATAATGATATTCAATGTATAGATCACCATCATTGTTGTTTTGATTGATCAAAACATTGATCAATTGTCCATTGGCATTCCAAAAATATTTAAATTTATTATCACGAGCAATTACGAAACCTCGTTCATCAATTTTGAATGATTGTTTATCATTATTAACACTGATTGCTCGTCCAGCTTCATCACGTCTAAAATTCAAATGGAATTAAATCGAATTAAATTAAATTCCAAATCAAAACCTATGAGAAATACATACCTGATCCTAATTTCTTTATTATCATTATCGGTGATCATAATCAGATTACCATCATTATCATAATCATAATTATGAATCATGACATTATTCGATTTTGATGTTGAGGCTGATACCGATGATAATGTTGGTGATTGAATTGAATGTATTTGTTTTAAATAACCAACATTGTTATAAGTCAAATTTTGATTAAAATAATTTGAACCATATTTCAATCGTAATTGTTCGATACGTGATGATCGTGTTTGATAACGTATCTGCTGTGAAAATAGCTCCTTATTCCATACCGATATTGTGATGCCGATAATTCGACCGTAAGAATCGGTGGCCACCGTTTTCAGCAGACGTTCATCACCAATTTGTATGATATTGACGCTATGTTTTTTGATGATAAACGTATCCAGATTATCAATCATACCATTGATTGATGAATATTTCAATTTTTTACTTTCAAAATTATTATTATTTTGATGCAACAGATTATTAATCAGTTCAAATTCAATTTCACTTAAACGATTTTGACCATCATATTTATAACGTAATTTATAATTATGTAAATCAATCATTTTACCACTGTTTGTATTTACATTGAAACGAATACGTTCTTCTTTCAATAATGAACCTTGATAACGATAATCAATTTTATAATCAAATTGTTCTGATATACGATGATTAATTGATTTAATTAATGTATTATCCATATGATAAGTGTAATCGATTTTTTCTTGTCCAAATATTTCCAATGATTTGGAACCCATTGAATTATATCGATATATTTTACGTCCATTATTATTTGGTAATAATTTCATTGCGATTCTTCCCCATTCATCATAATAAATAATGAATGGATGCTGGAATCCAGATGGTAAAAATATCAGTTTACGATAACCAAGCGTCAATTGTTGATAGAATTCATTACGATGTCCTAAAGGTGTAATGATCGCCGCCAGACCATTATCACTATTTTCATTATATTTCAATTGATATTGTTTATCATTATCTTTAATAATCTCAATCGGTTTATTCGTTAAATCTGAATATCTATAGCGGATCAACGATATGCCATCACCTTGTTGAATATCTAATAATCGTCCTTTAAGATCATAAAACATTCGTAGCGATAATTGACCACGTTTCCATTGTTGAATACGACCAAATTGATCATATTCAATTTGTACCGAAGTTAAATTATGATTCGAAGTGAATCGAATTGGACGAATATTTGAATCATATTTTATTTGTAATATTTGATGATTTAATTGATCAAACAATGTTTCTAGCTGTTGTTCACGATCATATTCAATCGATAATATTGTATTACCATTAAATTTGAGTTTACGACCAATTATCGAACGATGATTCGTTGATTCATTAACATTTACGGGTTTATTTGTGGTAAGCATCGTTGATGATGATGTAGATGATGATTGATGTGAATTTTTTCGTATAAAATATTTCCATTCAATACGTTTGAGGTTATCATTATTATAATTAATTTGCATTACGGATGGTAATTGCCATAATTCACTCATATTTGGCCATAAATCGGCCACAATCGGTGATGTTATTGTTTGTATTTCAATATGACATTGATTTGATTTTTGTATGGAAAATTTTTTCAATGATGATTTGATTGGTGATGTTTGAATCAATGATGTCGATGATAATGATGATGGTTGATCATTGGATGATATTATTGAAATTTTTTCCATCATTATCATTGAGTTATTATTAATGTTGTAATCATTGAAATTATTTTGATTTGTTTTGACTAATTTTCGTAAAAATTTATCACCAATATCTAATTGAATGTAATTAATATCATTCAATTTAATCATTGATTTTAATGTACCATCATTTGATGATAATTGTCGCTCAAAGCTTAATTGATCACCATTCGATAATATTGTTTCAATTAAATGTCCATTATCATTATATTTATATAATCGCATCAAACCATATGAATCGATACGCGATAGCAGTAACCCATCTAAATTTCCTTGATATTGTAGTCGAACGAAATAGCTATCAATCATTTCAAATGATTGTAGCAGACCTTGTCGATTCATTTGTAGCCGGAATTTTTCACCAAAAGAATTTTCAATACTTTTAACTTGATTTGAATAATCTCGTAGTATATAGATTTTATTACCAGCCAGATCAGTGATTGAACTAAGTTTTCCATTGATTGCATTAACATTATAGGTGAATGAATAAAGCAATGTATTTGTTTCAGCCGACAACGTTGAAATATGTTGTCCAAAACGATTAAATTTATATAATTCATTTGTTTCTGGATTAACAATATCATATTCACCGGTAACTGGATTTTGTTTCGGTAATGATGAATATATTTTACGTATACGTAAATTTTCTTGATCACTTATGAAAACATTACCATTCGGTGTGATGGCAATGGATGATATTGTCGACAGTATTGCATTCATAGCCAATTGATTATCATTTGAAAAACATTTACATTGTACATCCATACATGAACAATCAGAATCAGCGCCAGCAAATCTTGATATTCGTTGATTATTGATCGATATTCGCCGTACACGATTGATGTTTTGTGAATCACTTTCCACAATGTATAGATTACCATTTGGATCGAATGTGATTGCTTGTGGTGTTTCCAGATATACTTGTCTGTAAATAAGAAGAGAAGAATAAGGTTAATCGATTTTAAAGGGTCAAAACCCTTAAAAACTTACGTTGCTAATGGATCTTTTGATTCGAATGATAATCGATTAAAGCTATCATCCGAATCATTCGAGCTTTGATGATGACGATGATGCGAATATGAGGCGATTGATGATGATGATGTCGCCGAAGATAACGATGATGATGATGGACAATGTGATGGACGTCCAGCAACTATGATAATACGTTTATCATTTGTCATTTTCAATACCATATGATCATCTAATATGTATAATGTTTGATCCAGTGGTGATATGGCTAATTGTGTTGGCCATCTAAGAATCAATTTTTGTAATGAAATTTGTCCTGAACAAGATATCGGTTTCCAATGTGATTTATGATAATGATCACCAATAATTGTATGAATGATACCGAATGTATCGACCATACGTATGTTTGTACCATCAGCAATAAACAGTTCACCTTTTGGTGATATAACAATACCTTTTGGATATGATAGTTTTGCATCACGTGCTAAACGGCCATCGCCGCAAGCTTGACGATCACCAGGCAGACATTTGACACCGGTACCGACAAATATTTCAAGATTATTACGTGGATCATTCGGTGTTTCAGTGTTGATTATACGAAATATTTGATGTTTTTCTGGATCACTAAAATATAATTTTCCATCAATCGAATTAACAGTCAGATGATATTTGTAAGCAACGCTTGATTCACTCAGCTCAACAATCGTTGTTATTGTTGTACCATCCGGATGCAGGCGACGAATCAAATTGAAATCACCAATATAAAGACTACCATCAGGTGATGATGCTAGCGCGATCGGTGCCAACAAGCGTTGATCTTTAGCAATGCCATTACAATATGAACAATGTAATGGTCGTTGTTGTCCATCACCGATAATCGTTGTCAATAATTTAGGCTGTTCATTCAGGTAGATATTATTACCATCACCTTTTTGGATGATACCTTCATGAAAATTATAGCGATGGTGAATGTCTAAATTCCAACCGCCAATTTCCGATATTGGCATATCATAACCAGCAACACGTATTGTTTGTATTTCCCAAATGATTTCAGCACAATTATCATACTCATAACCAACATAAACAATAGCATTGGTTAGGCCATAAACTTTTTGTCGATAAATATTTCGGCGATTCCATGCAAACGTATAGAAAATGTTTGGATCAGCTTCGAATAGTTTTTCAAACAGAATTCCTTCAATTTTGATTTTCAAATGTACAAGCCTTAGTGATTGTTCAATTTTATCCGATGTTAGCTGCAATTCGATTGTTGATTGATAACCATTCGATCGTGATGAATGATACAGCAAATTGATGCCTGAATTCGGTATTCGTATTGATTCTTGTACGATTTGTGTTTCAGCAATGATCGTTGTCGAAGAGAGATCATTCATACCATTGTTCATATCATTATTATTATTATTTTCAAATGGTTGCTGCCATGTTGGCCTTATGATTGGTTTCAATTTATCATAATCATGATCAATACAAATTGATGAAAGGGATTTTTTATTATCCGAATTTTTCCGTATAAAATTCATTGCCATTGAATTACGATGTTCATCATCATTGAATTTACCATCTAATGATAATATTATCTTATCAAGTACGACAATTTCATTAATCGGTACATTAATCACTTTTTGTATCGACTTGAATGGTTCACGATGAAAATGTAGCGTAACGGATCCACCACCGTTGACCATTAAATCAAACCATCCTTGATCACGTGTCATGGTGAAGCCAAGAAATGGATCCGTTGAAACGCCGACACGTACACCGGTGATGCCCAAGCCACCGACATCGATTATTTGTCCACGAATGACACTGGCGCGGCTATTTAAAGTAGAAAAAAGGGTTAATCAAACTTGAATCAAAATCTATCAAAGATCAAACTAAGAAACCAAATAAATGAAAGAATAACGCAAATAAACAAAATCAAAACTCAGAAATCAACGAAAACGAATAATAAACTCAAATCAAATGAATCTTAATTCACTAAATTCAAACCTCTCATCGATGCGATTCCAAAGTAAACTTTTGACACAATGATGCGATCACATAGCGAATAGCGATGTTTGGAAAGCAGAAAGATGAAATTTTTGAAATTTTTAAAAATGGAAAAAAGAGTTAAAAGAAGATTAATTAATTAATTTATTAATTAGGAAAAATGATTAATTTCTTGATTAAGAAAAGGGAAAAGCAATTAAATTGATGAATGAAGAATTAATTAATAAATTAATTAACCATAAGGGGTCAAAGAATGCTTGGCATGCTATGGGTTAAATCTTTGAATGAAAGGGTTAAAAATTTATGAAACTGAAAGGGTTAAAATTTGAATAAAGGGTCAATAATTGATTGAGGTAACTGATTGATTGATCTCAAATTGTTCGGCTTTGAATCAATTTTCGATCAATTTCGGAATCGATCAATCATTTTAATGGACAGGACATTCATTGGACAAGACATTCTTCGGAAGGGCATTCCTCGTAAAGATTGTCTAATGGTCATCATTCGATGACCATTTGTGGCCACTGCCAGAAATCGAAATGAGGTTCGAATGATGAAAATTTTCGAATTCAAATCAAAATTCAAAATTATATCATCATCATCATCATTATTCAAAGAGATTAATTATTCATTTCGAATGGTAAATGTCATCGAAAGTGGATTTAAATTAAATTTTTGAAAAATTTGAAATTTTTCAAAAAAATTTAAATCTAAATTAATTAATGATGATGATGATGATGGCAGCCGATGACAACTGGCTTGGCTGCTGCTTTTGGCCGAAAAAAAAATTCGATTAATTAATTGATTTTTCAACTGAATTTTTTCTTTGGAAACAAATTATTTCAAAAGGTATAGACTTAATAAAGGTGAAATTTTCAAAATTCGAAATTCAAATTTCATTTCATTAAGCTGTCCGAAAAGTTTTGGCTGATTTTTTCAATTGATTTTAATGCATTTGATCGACCAGAACTTTTCGGACAACCCCTAAATAAATCTTAAACACATCAACACTTACCTATCGTTGAATGCCATTTTTTGTGCAAATGATTGTACAGATTCTTCTTCAATCAAAAATTGCATACGTTGATAGAATGTGGCTGTCATTGGTGGTGGTTGTTTGCGCAGTAGGATATCTTGCGGATCGGATGCTGAAAAACAAAGTTGTTTACTTTCACATTCTTTGCCTGTTTTGGTTAGGTTGATCGGGATCATTATTTCATTTCAATTTCAATTTGAATTTTGATGATTATCCATTCATTATCAGGAGATTAAATGGGAAGATAGCGTAGTTAGCCACAGCGTAGTCAGTCACAGCGCAGCAATTTTCAAAAATTTGAAGAGGATTTTCAAAATGGAAAAATTGAGAAAAATAAATGAATTAAAACAAAAAAAAAAAAAAGTTAATTAATTTTGCCAATCAACAAAAACAAAATCAAAAAATCAAATGATTTCAATGAATGAATCGTGGCTGTCCGAAAAGTCATTGTCATCAATGTCCATTAAGATCAATGATTTCTTATTCGAAAATTCGCCAAAACTTTTCGGACAGCATTCGAATTCAAACTAGCAAAGACCTTTGCATTTGAAGATACACCATTTTTTTCTCTTTCGCAAAAATTCCACTTTTTTGCCATTCACTGTGAATAATACATGATGATTCAATCAATTAATCTTCATCATCATTCTTCATTTAACAAAATTCAATTCAAAATTCTTCATTCATTTACACACACACTCAGAGATATCATTTGAAATCATTTTAACGAAATGAAATGATCTTTGATTTGGTGGAAATCATGGCTGGAAAAACAATGATATCACTGGTGCATTCAATTTACTCGTAGCCTGTGTGCTAAGATTGCACACAGGTTACCATCTAAAAACTATCTCTGAGTACGAAAAGCTTGCGCATCAACGAGGTCCTTTGAAAATCTTCAATTAAAATTAAAAGATTTCAATTCGAAAAACCCCCCAAAAAAAAACAAATATCTTTAAATCATATTCTTCTTGATCTTCATGATTATCATCATCATCTGAACCACTGAACATACTACTCATCATCAATGATTTGATCATCATCATTCAATGATTTGACCGAAATATGACCAGAATCTGACCAAAATCTGACCATTAAATGCAGTGATTTGATTAATTTTTGATCTTAAAAAACCAAACAACGAAACAATCGAATGATTAATATCCATAAGGCCATGGCCTTGCTTGTACACCATATGCACATCGTACACACTACAGACACAGACTAAACACACAAACAAACACACTAACTCAGTGGATTCATTGATTCATCCACCATTCATTAAAGTTCAAGTTCAATGATATTTTGCTTAGGCAAAATGAAGAATAAGTTGTCTTTGATTTCATTCGAAATACCTTTCCGAAATACATTCCAATTCATATTGAGGGTTATACATTCGCCATACCTCTGAATTGTATATGGCCTCATCATACTGGCTAAAATCACATTTAAATTCAAAGAAATCACCATTCACTGGTCACATTCATTGATGATTTATTATCATTCGTAACATTCACATTTTCACTCGAAATTCATTGAAATTTTATTCAAAGACAAACACATTTGGGCAAATAACTTACTTGAACAACATTCCGGATCGGCACAATCGACTAGACCATCTAAAATTTGTTGTAAAAGGGTTGAATTAAATAAGAAAAAGAATAAATAAAATGAAATAAATCAATTTTTAATGGACATAAACATTCATATATAAATGTAAACATGAATGATCATGAATAATCGTGAATAAATTGAATAAATAAATAAATGTCTGTCCATTCATTCATTCATTCAACAAGTGTGTGGATGGTAAGAGGTAAAATATGGCAAGTTAAGGGTAAAGGGTAAGGGCAAGGGTAAAATACGGCAAGTCAAGGGTAAGGTAAGGGTTAGGGTAAGCATAAGGTGGTCAATGGTTGCATGAATTGAATTCAAATGGATTGATTTGCGCTGATACATCGCCGAAAAAATCACGATGATAATCAATGTAAGGGAAGATTGGCTGATTAGGTTCATCAGGTGAAAGGGCTAAGGGTTAAGTGTTCAACACACACACAAACACCGAAAACACATCGATTAATTTGACATACCTTTATCATTATCAATATTATCATCACATTGAAGTTCTAATTGTATGGAACAATCAAAACCAGCATAACCAGATTCACAAATACATGACCATAATAATAATTGATGATCATTATCACTTGTTGTTGCCATTAATACTGATGATGATGATGATGATGATAACGCTGAGTGCTGTGGTTGTGGTTGTTGCCGTAAACATTCACCGTGACCATTACAATCATTAA
Organism: Psoroptes ovis; assembly: GCA_002943765.1. Taxonomy (NCBI): domain Eukaryota; kingdom Metazoa; phylum Arthropoda; class Arachnida; order Sarcoptiformes; family Psoroptidae; genus Psoroptes; species Psoroptes ovis. The sequence continues at coordinate 1,179,864 of PQWQ01000008.1, read as the reverse complement.
TACAGCCGGCTAATGATATTGAATAATTCGAAAATGAGAATCATTTTGATTTCGAAGAAATCAAATCATTCGAAAAAATACTTACGTAATGAACAATGTTTACCATTCCAACCTTTTTGACAAATGCAAGTACCATTCGAACATTTACCATGTTCCAAGCATCTTTGATCACATAAACGTTGTGAACAATGTTTACCACTCCAGCCATCATCACAGATACATTCGCCCATTTCACAATGGCCATTCGGGCCGCAATCTAGATCGCAGCGTTCTTCAAATTGAAACAAAATTAAAAATTTTCTAATAGATCAATAATAATTCAATCAATTTACCTTGTGAACAATCTGAACCCGACCAATGTTGATCACAAATACATTGTTGTAGTTGTATATCAAAATTACCATGTCCAGAACAATCAGGTAAACAATTAAGATTATCATTATCCGGTTCCGAACAATCACCACCTTTCCATCCTTTACCACAAATACAAACACCCGATATACAGTGACCGTGGCCGGAACATTTCGGATCCATACAATCGACTAAATCGGATCAAATCGACAATTATCATTTAAAATCAAATCAAATTACACAAAAACAACTTACCATTTTCACAATGTTCACCTTTATAACCGGCAAAACATTGACAATGTCCATCCAAACAATCACCATGTCCATTACAATTAGGTGATTCACATTCATCAATACGTAGTTGACATTCTTTACCTTTATAACCTAGGTTACAAATACATTCACCATTCGAGTATTGTCCACGACCAGAACACAATATTGGACATGATAATTGATCACAATTCAAACCATTATAACCGGGATCACATTTACAATGACCATTAATACAAATACCATGATCATTACAATTATTTATACATTTATTATTAATATCATCATTTGCTGATAATGATAATTCTATGATTAAATCAATCGGTGTTTGTGCATCATTATAAATGGTTAAATACCATAAACCATTGTCTAAATATTTTGTAAATTCTTTTTGTATTATATTATTATTATTGTTATTGATCATCATATGATGATAATAATGATCATTCGAACGTTTTAAACGTTGTAAATATGGCTGTTGTTGTTGATATTGTTGCGGTTGTTGACCATTATAAATATTACGATCAATAAATTCAACAAAATCATAACGTGTATGTGTTGCTGGACGATTATGATTACCATAAATGGCAATTATTGATGGACTATTTGCTGTTGCCGCAGCAGCTGACATTGTTGATGATAATAGACTAAGATTAAATTTTATTAGATTCGGTTCAATTTGATTATAATGTAAATGCCAATAACCGAATGAAGGCACACGTTGTTTGAATGGTTTCGATAATTGTATATTAACATATGATGGCGTTGTCGGTATCAATGACGATGGTGTATTATGATCTAATCAATTAAATAACGAGAAAAAAGTTTCAAAATTTAAAATTTGAAACAAAGAAATTCTTGAACCAAGTCCTTGATATCAAAATTGCTAATTAGTCAATTAATCAATTGCTTAATTAAAAATCGATTAATTTTCGGCTAAAATTCCAAAGATTCTTCAAAAATTCTTAGGAAAAAAATCCGATTTTCAAATTACGTGATTGAAATTTCTGAGAAAACATTTTCCCAGATGAAATTGACAAAGAATGATCCAAGAATTTAGAAATTATTCATAATTAAGCTTAATTATTCTAATTAAACATCATTAAACTCAAATTAACTTTGATCTATTCAAAAGAAATTGCGATCAAAGTTAATTTGGTTTAAGATCAAGATAAGATAACGGCAACTGTTCTCTCATTGAAACAACATGGGATTCCCGGAACATGCAAGGATTCTGGGTGCATCCGTAATTAATCGCAATTTGGAATTTGGGGAAATTCTTATCTGTGTCAATCGTCGGTTCTTGTCTGTTTTTTGGACCCAAGAATCACATTATATCAAGAATATCAGGAATAATTATTCTTGATATGAGATAAGAACATGGAACACGTTTTGAATTTCGAATTTTTTTTTTTTTTTTGAAGAAAATCGCATGTTACCCATCGGATTCAAAACGCATATATCACTGGGTATTTATCATTTTGAATTTGGTTCAAAATTAAGTAAAAAAAAATTTAATCATAGACATGGTACACACGCACACACACATATATATCACCGGACATTGTAATCAATGATGCTGATGATAATAATAATGATAATCATGGAACGTGATTTGATTTGAATTTTTCTGCTTTGTTTTTCTGTTTTTTGGACCAAATTCATTGTAAGAAATGGCAAAATTTAGGGTTGTCCGAAAAGTTCTGGCTGATTTTCAATGGGACATTACCATTGATTCAATACGAAAAGTCTTTTCGGACACCCCAATGTTAATTAAGAATTTTTTTGACAGGGAAAAAACTAATAAGGAATACATCGTAATTATCGTTATAATTATCCTGATAATTATAGATGTTATTAGTTTTGGGGTTTGAAATTGTTATTTCATCCTTGTAATTTGGGTAAACACTTTTGCATTCGTCGTGAATCAGCACTGTTCGGTCATACGATTACATTTTGGCGGCGCCCAAGAAGCGCCTGTAGAACGCAAAGGGTTTGACACACATATAATCCCTGGTCTATTGTCCCTGGAAAATGCATGGACCAATGTTGTGACTCACGATGTGAGTGGACAAATACATTGGACTCTATTGGACATGAATGGTTAAATATTTCTTATTTTTCTTGTTTCGATGGACCGATTCGGAATTAGTTTCTGTTAATGACCAAAAGGATTAAATTGCCGTCTGAATACTTTAATTGATCACGAATTTTTTTTTTTGGACTTAAATCGAAAGGATTTATTTATGACCGAAAATGGTCATTATCATAATCATGGTGGTAATATTATGATGGCCGATATGTTCGATGGCCTTGGTCTGATGTCTTTGATGATGATACACACATATATCAGATGAGATTTTGGCAAATTCACCGAACCTTCAATACCCCTACCGCCACCAGATAACATCACCGCCGCCATAGTTGTCAGAACTGCCACCGTTAATAGGCCGCGGCCAATTACCGAATCATCGCTTGATACATTGTTATTTCGAATGTATAGTAGTGATGACCCATAGATGAATAATGATGGTTAATAAATATTTAAACAATCTTGGGCTTCGAATAATTGCGATTATTATTATGTTTGGTGATAATCTAAACTAAATTTAAAAAACAAGATAATAATTGTTGGACAACCATCATCATTATTATGATCATCTAATGGTCAAATGATATAATCATTTCAAGAATAAAGCCCCAGAATTAATTCATATTATATCAGGGTCTCCCACACACATATTAACACAGGAATCGCGCCGAATTCTGTCGAATTCGGCAGAACACTACGTGATTGGTCATAATTATCGGTGATTATCATTGGTCATTATGATTATCCTCATCATTCATTCATTGGATGATGATGACCATGTGACATTTCAATGTATTGGGTTGTCCCATAAGTTCTTGCCGTTTTTTAAATTTTTCATTTATTCGAAAAACGGCAAGAACTTATGGGACAACCTAATACAAACAGGCAGACAAATTCGTAAATTGGTACACACACAGAGAGACCAATGCTTTAAGCAATCGGCCGTAATATGTGTAACATCAAAGACATGATGATCATCAAAGAAATAATCGCCATTTGGTTTGTTTATGGTGAATATTTTCCACCATAGAAAATGTTCGAAATCTCGATGTCGTATCTTTATGTAGAAATACGATGTCATTTATGAACGTTATAAGATAAGATAAGATTCAATTATCATTGAATTTTTGATTTCAATTCATTTCATTTCGATTGACGGCAAATTCATATTTTCAAATATACATATTTGGCTCATATTTATTTTGAAAAATTCAATGATAATAATGATATAATCTATGATGTCCATTTTTTTCTTTTTCTTCGAACATTTTAAATAGCTGATAATGGTCAGAAAATGAATAAGAAAAGATGGTCAAAATTGAAATAAATAGATGATAATAATGTCATTCAATATCCACATACACACTCATAGACACAAATGTAAATATGTCAATGGTAATTATATCATTAATGATATCGACATTAATGAATAAATAGATGAATAGATGAATGAATAAATGAATAGATTCAGTGATTCTCAACGACTATGCCGCGGCACTTTTGCGACACCTTTGTATGTTTCGCAAAATTTCAGGAAATCGTGCCGCGTATGTTCGGAAATATAACCCCTTTACTCGATTTGGCGCCAAATTTTGGAAATTTTTGAATTTTTGTGCCGTATTTAAAACCGAAAAAAGGTTGAGAATCACTGTAATAGATGAATGGATGGATGAATGATAGATTCAATGGTAACAACAACAACAAACAAACAACAAACAACGATCATCATATCATCAATGAATGATCAGTAAAATATGGATAAAAATATTTGTCATTAACCTTGATGATAATGATGATGTTGTATTCATGTGTATATATCGGTGACCTATCTGTATGTATGAATGTTTATTTATTTATTCATTTACTAAACCAGTTGGTGAATCACTGTCTTAAATATACGAAGGCATATTTGTACAGGAATCTATTAGGTTGTCCGAAAAGTTCTGGCCAATTTTCATGACCAACTCTATCGATTAAGCGGAATGAACTTTTCGGACAACCTAAAACAAGAATCTATTTGCCATATATTTGAGGTATATCCACAAATGTATTCATCATTCCATCAATCAACCATCATTCACCATTTAATGATTATTTAAGATGTCTATCGGCCAACAAACAAACCATAAATGGTAAATATTATGATAATGGTTTGTGATTGTGGTTGAATATGTTCTCTTTGATTGATAGAATATCTTCAAGTATATATTGGATGGCTTCAATCATTTTCTTGTTATCGCACCATCATTCAATGGTCAATAATGATAATGGACATTACAAGTTCGAAATTCGAATCAGGTCATACACACACAATAATGATACTAATCTATTGATCTAAATCTTCAATTGGTGATTTATGATCATCATAAAGATTGATGGATATAATCAATTCAGTCAGACATTTTGATGGATTCAATCAATTCAATTCAGACATTTTGACCATTTTTCATTCAATCACTTGTCACTTGTAAATCACTTATTTGAAGGTAGAATTGATTTCAGATCAGTCAGATCAAGACTCAACAAGGCTACAACCCTTTAGCGTCGAGGCTTATTCAATTTCGTCAGTGGTATAAGCTATTAAGTACCCTACATACCAGTAAGCTTTGAATTGCTTTGACGCCCAAAAAGGCTGGTATTCAAAGGGTTATACATTTCAAACATACAAACAATTAAATCGTAAAAACAATCAAAAAGGGATAATTACCATTAATTATGATTCCTTTTGACGATGCTGATGATGCAGATATAAAGTTGCCAGCACCACCAATGCCAGTACCATCGATCATACCACCACCACCACCACCATTGTTCACCCCTAAAGATGGCTGCTGTGCAGATGCAGCGGCAGCTGCATTAAGCTCCAATATATCATCAACCATCACAGGACAATTATTAACATTTTGTGCCATATTGTTTGCTGTTGATAATGTTGAACCTATTCGAATTGAAGAAAATGTAATTACAAGAATTAATTCAATTCAATTTAATTGCAAATTAAGCGCAAAACAAAAAACAAAGCTCAATCAACATCTGGCTTTGCTGGTAAATATTAATTACAGTTTTAATTCGTAGTTTTAAAGTTGAATTTCGTAATTTTCAATGTAATTTTAAACCAAATAATTACGAAATTCAACTTTAAAACTACGATTCGAAACTTTAATCACTGTCACTAACAAACAAACAGCCAGAAAACAATTAAATCTGATTCAAATTGAATTCCAATCTAATGATAAGACATAATACATACTTAGAATATATGTAATTGCAATTAATAATGCCATCGAAAGCAATATGAATATGATTGCAATATATTTCCAATTCCAATTCATTGATAATAATTTTCTAAGGTTATTGGTTGTACCATTTAATTTTGTTGATCTTGATCTTCTACGAGCTGCTGCTGCGGCTGTTGTTGTTGTCGTTGATGATGATAATGATGTTGATCCTCCGGTTGTTATTGTTGTATTGTTAGGATTAGTAAAATGACTATTAAAATGATGATGATATTGATGTGGATGATGAGGGTGATGGTTCATCATACCATTACCACCAGCGCCACCAATCATCGGCAATCTGATGATTGAAAAAATGAAGTATTAGAAAAATCCCTGAACATTATCATAAAGGGTTATACACTCTGGGCTCAATGGCCGCCTGGATGGCGCCCATCGGTGACAAAAGGCTTGATACGAATACTTACCGATCAAATTTTTTCAGTGTACCACCACCACCGACACCGGGCGTCATAAAATCCGTTTTATGAAATGAAGCTCCTTTATTATTATTATCACTTGGTATATACAATGAACCGGACGATGTACGCATTAAACATGCTGTTTCATAGACTGGTGCTGCCATCATTTGCTGTTGCTGAGGCTGTAATGACGTAGTTGTGGTCGTAGCTTGCGATATCGTTGTCGCTGAATCTAAATTGGTTAAAATTGTAGTGTTTTGTGGATGTGTCATCGTCGTTGTTAGGTTATTCGCGTTACCATTATTTAAGTGACCAAATTCTAATGTTGATTGCTGCGATTTCCAACCTGATTGCGGCTGCTGATGATGATCAATCAATGAATTACCATTTTGTAGACCAGAAATAAATAATTTCGATTCAGATATCAGCGGTGGTGATTCATCATCGATTGGTGATACTAAATTCGAGCTATTATTTGTGTTACCACGAGATCTACGTTGATATATTGCCGATTCAGCATAATGTGTCGGATGTGGTGATTGCGTTGCCGCTGATATCGTTGATGATAAATGTTGTTGCGGTTGTTGTTGTTGTTTATTTACAACTGATAATAATGGTGATGATGACTTATTATTTTGATTTTGATGATTAGTTTGATTATTAAACAAATGTATATTATGTATATGATGAACATTTTGTGATAATATTAATGGATCAACAATTGTATTCGTACCATTATTGTTATTATTGTTACTGATATTATTATTATTATTTGCATTATGATTAGATGATGAACGTGATGATGATGTAGTACCAGTAGATGATGATCCACGATCACCAATACGTTCATATTGACGATCAGAATCGATGACATTATATTCATCAGTTTCTGAATCTTCTGATTGTGGTATAGGCATTGGATGGCGGCCAATACTACGGCCAAATCTGCTCATTGATTCCATCATTTCGTTAAACGCGATATTTGCAAAGATATCGAACCCGAAAAAAAAAGTGACAATCGATGATTTCAAGAATGGATCATTTATCGAAAATCATTGACTGAATTCCATTTTGGCATTCCAATTCGGGTGATTTTGACCAGAATCGCTGTAATCAAAGATAAGAAAATTGATTAGACGGCTATTTAAACAAAACGAAAGCAATGACTGTCGAAATGGTGCGAAAAAAAATCGAATGTTTATGTTTTGGGGTTTTTTCCGTTCGAATTTTCAAAATTTGAATTTTGAAAATTTTGAAATTTTGACAAAATCTTCCGAAAATTCAATTCAAAATTCAAAAAGTTTTCAAAATTTTGAAAATTTAAAATTTGAAACAAATAATTTTCATTGAAAATCAACTCAAAAATGGCTGTAAATTATCATTTTTTCGTTTTTCTCCCCTTTAAAATCATTGATAGTTTATTATTATTATTATTATGATCGTCTATGGGTTATATTTTATTGAATCCATTATTCCACATGGTTAATTTTTTTTCACTCTTTGGCGAGAGGAGAGAAGAAAAAATAAATTTGTATTATCATGATCATCATGATGATGATGATCACCATCGCCATCATCATCTCACAAGAATTTATTATTGATGCTTATACAAATAAAAATTTTGATAAAACGAAAAAGCAAAAAATGGCTGGTTTGCATTTTTTTGTCCTAAGCATTCACCATGGCATTTCAAGAAATATATGAAATAATAATAATAATATCAGCATGAAAATGTCGTTCTATCGCTGTGCACATTTGTATTTTTTTTTTTTTTTTAATATTAGGTTGTCCGAAAAGTTCTGGCCTATTTCCATGAGCAACTCTGTTGAATGAACGGAATGAACTTTTCGGACAATCTAATATTTCATCGAAAATTTTTCCAAAACATTTTCAAGTATATTTCATTCGTTTTTTTTTCGAGCAAAAATGAAAAAATGAATTGAAGAAAATTGAAGAAACAAAATATATACTACTCTCTCTCTCTCTTTGAACCAATATACATAATGATTATTATAAGATTGTAATAAGAATTCTGATCACGAATAAGAATATTCAAACATGGAAAAAAAATGAAAATTTAAAATGAAATAAAAATGAGAAAATGAAGAAAGAAAAAAAAAACATTTTCACCATCATTTCATCATTATTATTATTGTCTTTATCATCTATATTTTGATAGTCAAAAGTGTTTGTACATGAATATACATTGGTGCATCTTCATCATCATCATCATCATCAGTGAATTTCAATTGCAAACCCATACACATCTCTTATTTTGTAGAGAAGAATTCAAAAATTGAAATCATAAATGTGATTCTGTAAGAAAATGAAGAATATGAATATCAATGTTTTTTTTTTTTTTGTATGGCCCGCTATATTCTATGGTAATGATAAAAGGAAAATGGAACACTAAAAATGAATATTTTCCAATGAAAAAAAGTGAAATTTAAAATTGAATAAGTAGTTTGAGAGAAAATAACAAAACTATTTCATTGAAAAATTGAAAATTGAAATGGTAAGAATTGAAAAATTGAATTGAAAATTCAAAATTGAAAGCATCAAATGAATTGAAACAAATGATTTTTTCATTTCATTTCAATTTTTCAATTGAAAAATGAATTCAATTGAAAAATTGATATTAAAAGTTGAAGACAAACATATGAGGATACGATACGATACGATGCATTTATTGAAATTATTGAAATGAGATCAATTTGTGACCATATCAGAAAAATGTTCAAATTCAAATGATAATAAATTCATCAGACATACACCAAGACACACTGATGAATGTAAAATGAACTCAATGTAAAATTGAATAAAGCAGCTCAAAATGACGAAAAAAGAAATTTGGAAAAATCATCAGACCAAAGACTGCCGACCATATTTATCAATTCAAATTCAAATTCTGTGTAACTTGCAAACACACCAACAACCACCAATGAGCACCAAGCCTTAGACCACACTACAGTGAAAAACAGAGAGCCAGCAAATAAAAAACCATTAATTAAAAGTAAATAATGTTTAATCAGCTGTTGAAAAATGAAATGAAATGATGTGGGATGTTGAAACAATTTTTCATACATTTCATTTTTATTACAATTTTTTTTGGTCTCCACATAATAATAATGCTCATAATTTAAAAAGAAAAATTATTGTTCCATTCTTTGAAATTCTGAAATGTGAAATGAACACAGAAAAAAAAATTATTATCATTATTTTCTGGATAGAAAAAATATTAGGTCGTCCGAAAAGTTCGTTCCGCTTAATCACGAAAGAGTTGTTCATGAAAATCGGCCAGCACTTTTCGGACAGCCTAATATTATCCAAAAAAAAAAAAAAAAAAAAAAAAATATTAAATTAGAAAACCAAATGGAAAAATGAATTTCTTATTATTATTATTTATTGTAATAACATGATTATTGTTTCATATCAAAAACACATTCATTTATATCATATATTGTTTTCAACACATCAAGCAAAATTATTATTATTGTTATTATTATTACAACATTGAATTCTCTCTAAAAACTAATATTTGATTATAATAATAGTGATAATCAGCCGGAAATTTTTTTGGGTATGAAAAATAACCAAGAATTAGAAAAAAAATGAATAATTGTAAATGGAAAATAAATGAAATAATAATAGTTACCAGCCAAATAATACAAACAAACAAATAATAACAATAATTAAACCTTCACAATTCGGATATATAATATCAGACTAATAATGTTCAAAGAAGCAGAAATAAGATTGCAACAAAAAGAGAAAAATAACGAAGAAAAAAATATTTTTTTTGGTTTCGAAAATGTAATAATTTTATTATCATCATCATCATCATCGTCATTATTATTATTATTAATGAAACGAATGATGAAGAAATAATGATAATAATGAATCAACAATGAAAAAACTATTATTTATTATTCGTTTTTTTTTTTGGCGCTGTTCAAATGAATCGAAAATTCTGAGCCATCAAAATGTTAGCCGAAAAAAAATGATAAAATAAATAGTGAATCAATTAGAAATTTTGGTCGGCCAAAAACATAGACAATGATGGCGGGTGTTGTTGCTGCCGCTGCTGCTGATGTTGATGTTGACCAATCCATATATTGCAAGTAAGTATCTATATTTTTCATATCTCACTGTATGTTATTATTATTTTGTTTCTATTTTCTTTCTCATTCTGTTCATAGATATAATTTAATTAATTTGGTTCATTGGTTTTAATCGAAAATACGGAGAAAATACGAAGAAAAAAATGAAATGAAATTACATATCATAGAATTCAATGTTTTAAGGAGAAAAAGAATTTCGGAATTTCCAAGACCCAGAAAAAAAATGAGGAGAGAGAAAAAAAACAAAAATTTTCAAGAATTGAATTCCAATTCATTATGATGATTATTATTATTAATATTAATATTACTGAGCGAAATTCTTTGAGAATTCTTGGAAAATAAAACATTGATTCCTTGAAGAAAAAGTATTATTATTTCTTTTGGAAATAGAAAAAAAAACCCTGGTATATAACAAATGGTAATCTTATTTTTAACTTTGCCAATTTCAAATTGTTTATTATTATGATTATAATTTTCAAGCAATGTTTTGTTGCAGCCAAAGCAAACAAACAAACAAACGAGAAAATAACAAAAGAATTTGAACGAAAACAACATCAAAATTCCTTTGTAGGATTTTCGACTTTGTAATTTTGAAATTTTCAAAATATCAATGATCACCATCATCATCATCATCGACATCAAACATTGATGATTATTATTCGTCAATCATTCAATGATTTTTATTTTATTTTTGTTGTTGTTTGTTTGTTTCATGTTCCTATGCTCAAATACTACTTATAAATAATAAATTTTTTTCATTTATTTCTAGGATTTTTATACTTTGCCGTGCCGAACAAACGAAAAATGGTAATAATCAAATCAATTGAAGGAATTTGACGAATGAAACGGGCAAAACGAACAGCAACGAACAACAACTGCAGCAATAAGAACAACGACCGAACAACAACAACAACAAAACAACAAATGTACTGAAAACAAACGAACGACAAATCGAAACGAAAATATCAATTTTAGACGATGAAAGCAAGGCAAGAAATGGAAGAAAAAAACATTTTACTTTTAATCTAATCTAATATAATTTATTAATGACAAAGAATAGAGAATAATATATATATGGAATGATATGAAATGAGTGAAATAAGGAATTTCGAAAAATAAGAAAAAAAATGGTAAGTAAAGAAATTGTTTTTGATGAAATTTATTTATTTATTTATTCCATTTTTTTCATTACTTCATAATTCATTCAATGTTATTCTATTATTATTACTTATTACTACTTTGTCCCTTTTGATGGAAAGAAAAAAAAGTAATAATAATAATCAACAACATCATCAGCAGCAGCAGTGATGATGATGATGATGAAAATGAAATAGTACTGCTGCTGCTTCTTAATATTTCATTTAATTTCTTTCTTGTCATTAGGTTGTCCGAAAAGTTTATTCCGCTTAATCACGATAGAGTTGCTTATGAAAATCGGTCAGAACTTTACGGACAACCTAAAATTTTTTTTTCTACGCTAAAACTAAAGTTAATAATTCTGAAGAATTTTTTCTTCTTATATTTTCATTATTATTTATTATATTTGATAGTTTTTATTAATTCATTTATTTATTTATTTATTATTATTTTCATTTCATTTATTACTATGTGTACAGTCATGTTATTCATCACTGTTATGAACCAAAAAAAAAAAATCAATGTGAAAGAATCCTTTGATCATTTTTTATTATGAAGAAAAAAAAGGAGTTCCAAAAACAACGAAATTCAAAAAGCATTTTCCATCAAATATTCTGCCGAAATCATCCATCATTTTCACATTATTCTCATGTGTTTATCAATGGCTGTATTTGTGTAATTTTCAAATTCAATCAGCCAATGACACATGATGGTACAAGAAGAATGATTGAAGTAAAGGAAAATTAAATTTAAAGAATGTAAGTCAAAGAAGAATATGTGAAAAATAAACAAATTTTTTTTTGGTCCAAAAGCAGATCTAAATTCTTTGTGATGATAATTTTTTTCTCAGTCATCATTTCAACGAACAATTCATAATCTTCAATGGAACACACACAAAAATTGTATTGTATTGAATTGAAAATTGTTTATTTTCATTATTTTGATTATTATTTTTTCAAAGCACAAAATTCCAGGTTTTTATTTATTTATTTATTTATCCATTTTTTCCATAGAATGGACAATTGAATGAATTATTGATAGATTCATTCACACAACAAAACAACGAAAAAAAAATGAAAATAATTTCGACCAAAACATATTCAAACATATTTTCACAAATGAACTACTAACCAAGCCAAACCAATAGGAAAAAAAGTCATCAAAAAAACATTTATGAACAATGAATTTTGAACGAAAAATGTGACTGACCATTATTCTTTTTTTTGACCATTTTATTATTATTATCATTATCAAAATGAATGAATTATCAATCTATTTATGTATTGGGCTGTCCCATAAGTTCTTGCTGTCTTTTCAATTGTGTTTCATTTGAAAAACGGCAAGAACTTATGGGACAACCTAATATCTATGTGTACAATACGATAAACACACATAATACACTGAGTGATGAATCATTTTTTTCTGGTCATTTCGTAGAATATGAAGAACAACAAGAAGAAATGAAAAAGCCTTAGTAACCGTCGAAACAAGTCGAATGAAATCATTTGAAAAAAAATGTTTTTTTAAATGCCAAATGCCATTGCCAGCAAATGGCTTCATTATTATCATATGGCCCCAAAAAAATGTAAATTTGAAAAATTGGAACGAATATAAAACAAAAAGTACTGGAATTCTTTCAAAAATAATGAATTGATTCAAAATAATTATTTTCAAATTTTAAAGAAATTGAACTTTAAAAGAAATTTTGAAGAAATCATTTCAAAAATATTCAATTGGAAACAGAAATTTTTGATTTAATTATTTCAATATTCTGTACTGTTCAATGCATAATTATTATTATTTTGATGAATAAGGTAATGGGTATTGAAAAGGTTATAATTATATTTGAATTATTTGAATTTTTAGTTGCAACAAAAGTTCAAACATTTTGAAAGGAAGAAAATGATTTTTTTTTTAAATAGAGACTTATAAAAATTATAAGTAAACAAATGGTGTGTCATGAATGAGTGAATCAATAATGAGTGTTTCAAGACTTTTAAGAATCATAAGAAAATTGAAGAAATTTAATTTGAAGTTTTGAAGCAAAAAGTAAAGAAAATTGAATTTAAAATTCAAATACAAAGCAATTCAATTACGAAGAATTTTCTTAAAAGAAGAACAGTTCAAAGAAATCAAATGAAATCAAAAAGAAATTCAGGAAGAAATTCAAACGAGAATTCAAACGAAAAATTCAAAGAAGAAAATGTTTCCAAAAAGAGAAATGTCTCAAACTGTTTCAAAACGAACATATTTTCCTCAGACAAACTTGGAAGAATCATTTGAATAATTTGAATTTAAATTGTCACATTTGTTGGTATGTTTTGTATGCATGCATCTGTGTTTTTGTTCTTTTTTATTCAAATATTTAGAATCATGGGACCTTTTTTCCACTCTGAATTTCCAAAGAGCAATTTTAATGAATTATCAATTATCAATTTAATTTGAATTCATTTTCATTCAAGTATCTAGTTACACGAGCACACACATGATCGAAAAATGATAAAAAGACTCCGAGAAATGCAAATATTTTGTTTTAAAATCAACAATCAAAGAACTTGAAAGAGTGGAAAAATGATTCCCCATTGAAATTCAATGAACAAAACAATCGGGTCTCTCTTCAAATGATGATCAATCATTCGGCTTATTCGAATGTTATGAAGCAGTTGAAAAAATCAGCGTAGAAAAAACACCAGACACTCATTTAATAATAGGGTCATCATGTCGCTTTTACTAATGGCGAAGTATTATCAACTATTAGAGGCTGTCCGAAAAGTTCATTCTGCTTAATCAATAGAATTGCTCATGAAAAATCGGCCAGAACTTTTCGGACAACCTAATAGAAATTTTGAACCAAAAAACAACGACAACTCGAACTGCTTCAAAAGGCTAAAAACAAAGCAATTAACACTAATTATAATGATGATATGAAATAATTATGGAATTGAATCACCTATCATTATTAAAGATGAAAGTCAAACATGTGTGTCTACGAATGTCTATGTTTCAATGGCAATAATCATCATTATTATCATTTTTTCAAATTGAAAAGTATTTAAAAGGTATGAATTCGTAAAGGTATGAATTGGTAAAGGTGAATAATATTTTCCAACAATGTATCTATGTTTATTATCGATTATTAATTACAACAACGCTTAAATGATTTTCTAATAATTTTCATTTTTGAAAAACAGACAGAAGACACATTGAATACTTTGAAAATTGAATGCTTTGAAAATTGTTTTTCAATTGGCAAAAATATGTTTCATTTCGACGAATTGTTTCATTTCAATGAATTGCTTTGAGATGAATTGAAATTCATTTTTCATTGATTTGATTCAATTCGATTCAATTCCATTGAATCGAATTCAATCAAAGTTCAAAATTGAATCCAAACTCAAAAATCAATTCGAAAATCATTCAATTATTTATAATTATTAACAAAAACTTGTTATTATTTCTATCATTTTTTATCATAGATAATTTAAACTTGTATTAGGCTGTCCGAAAAGTTCATTCCGCTTAATCGATAGAGAGTTGCTGATGAAAATTGGCCACAACTTTTCGGACAACCTTTGAAACGAACAATATTTGAACATTTTTTTAAAGCATTTCAAACGAACAAAGATCATTATTATTATCGTCATTGTATTTAATGAATCATTTAAGAATTGAATGAAAAGACAAAACAACATTTAATGATCATTTAAACGAAAAAATATTGTTCAAACAAAATAATTATTAATTATACAGCGATTGCCTGTTTATTTGTTTGTTTGCCAGGTAAGTTTGCCATTTGATTTTGATTTGAAATAAGCAAGTATTTACGTAGTTGTTATGTATGAATAGTCGTTATTGGGCTTGTGATTGCATTCAATTTTAAATGTTTTTCAAATGATCAAATCACAAAATCGTGACATTGAATTTTTTTGTTGAGTATTTAGTAAAAATTCTACGAGAATGAATTTCTTGTGAATTGATTGATTCGATATTTTCCACAAAAAAAAATTCATTCACTAAAAACTCCATTATTTGTATTTAGTAATGTATTGGGGTTGTCCAAAAAGTTCTGGCCAATTTTCATTAGCAAATCTATTGTGATTAAGCGGAATGAACTTTTCGGACAACCTAAATATAAATTTGTATCACCAAAAAAAAACAGCATTTGAAAGATGGAAAAATCTGAAATTTTGTAAGAAAATCGATTATCATTTCAATTCAGAAAAGAAAAACGAACGATTCTTTGAAATGATTTCCGAATATGCTTTCCGAAAGATAACTAATTCAATGAAGAAAAAAATTCATTCGAAAACTGCTACGAAGCGCTATAGCGCTTCCAATTCAATCTACGAACGATGCGTACGCGCTTTTTCAAGAAAAAAAAATTGAAGAAATGATGAGCACTTCGTGCATAATCTTCGAATAATAATAATGCTTTGAAATCATTGAATTTAATTAGATTTTTCACTTTTTTCAATTTTCAACCGAAAAAAATGAATTTTAAATTAATTTAAATCATTGAACATTCAATTCATTGAATTCAATTGAAGCAAAAATTGAATTGAAAATTGAATTTTAAATCGAATTTGAATCGCTTCAAAACATCAATATACACTCGTACATCGTACAATTGAATGCTATATCAATGAAAACATCCGAAAATCATTAACAATCATTGATAATCAATTTTTTTTCAGGCCTTATCCTCTTCGAAAACATCGGTTGGGTTTGCCTCAATACGGTTCAATTTCACGAAGAAATTTTTCAAAAGCGAAAATTGAAATTTTGTTTAAATTTATTTTCCCGGAAAATTTCTTCCAAAAGCCAAATGGCCAAATCAATCAATTATCATCATTGTCGACCTCATCCCTGTATCATCGTTATATATAACTTGTTTATATTCAATTAGCTTTCAACTAATTTCAATCAATGTATTAAGCTGTCCGAAATGTTCATTCCGCTTAATCAATAGAGTTGCTGATGAAAATCGGCCAGAACTTTTCGGACAATCTAATATTTTCTAGATTTTTTTTTTCTTTTTCAGAAAAAAAAATATCCCAGAAACCCTTGTTATTTGTTGTTTGTTTGGCAACAAACAACAACAACAACAGCAAAAAACAACGATAATGATAATGATGCCAAAGCAGAATTGAAAAAACTCTTCAAATTGAAAAATTTCAAGCTCATTATTTCATTATTATTCCATTATTTCGTCGTCGTTGTTGCTGTGTTTTCAACTAAATTTTCAATGCAAGTTTCAATGTTTTTTGAAATTCAATGAAGTTTCTCTTCTTGCACTGCATCACTTTGTGAACCAGAAAATCCATTTACCCATTAACAATGTAAATGTTTTCATGTTCAGTTCAGTGTTCACTATGGGTGAGATTATATGAAATTGTCGACGGAATATTATTTTAAACAAACAAATAAACAAACAGAATTAGTTTTTTTTTCGGGAGCAAAAATTTTCTCTTAAGGTTGTCCAAAAAGTTTTGGCCAATTTTCATGCAGAAACTCTATTGTGATTAAGCGGAATAAACTTTTCGGACAACCTCCTAATACTATGAACTTTAATGATTATTTTTTCAGGGTACGATGCACCAGAATATTCTCGTGGCGCCTTGAGTGTTCAGTGTGCTGTTTTTTTTGCGGGTGAACTGAACTGAAAACGGCAACTTTTTTGTTTTGTTTGTTTAATTTGAATTTTGTGATTTTATGATTTCTTGGAAAAAATCTGAGAAAATCAAAGTTTATTGTTCATCGAAGTAAAATGTGAGAGAACAAGTACCACTGATGTAGGATGAGCAAAGACAAGACGACTGTGGTGACTAGTGGGTTCTTCTTGGCGATGATTGGACGCGGTCATGCAAGATGTCAGTTGAATGGCTGAAAACATTAGTTTGAAAACTTACAAAACATACAGGACCCTGGTCCATTAGGCCCATGTACGGCTTATCAACGAGAATTTTTGGAAAAATTTGAAGTCAAAAAATGAATACGAACGCACATAGAAAATTATTTGGCTGTCCGGAAAGTTCTGGCCGATTTTCATTAGCAACTCTCGATTGATTAAGCGGAATGAACTTTTCGGACAACCTTTTCTACATTGATCAGAATAATTGATAAGAAAAAATGGTGAAAAAAATTATGAAATTTGAGATGATGATGATGATGATGATCATAAGATATCGTGGAATATGAGATATTTTTGATGAATATATTTTTCATAATTCAAATATTGGGTTGTCCGAAAAGTTTTCGCTGATTTTCTAATGGAAATTACTGTTTGAAATCGGCAAAAATTTTTCGGACAACTTGATATTCAAAATATGAAATTCATGTGTACAGACAGAATTCCATATAGCCATTCATATTCTATCATTGAATATTTGAATATTTACATTTTTAGATTTTAGATTTTTCTCTCATTTTACCACTTAGATAATAATGAAATATGAAGTGATGGTGGTGCATTAGTTTTTTTGCTCGCAAATGAACCTCTGTTCGGCACTGTTTGGCATTCATTCATTTGCCAATTTTCGAAATATCTCGAAAACATCAAAAATGAACAAAATGCCAGAGATATCAAATGATGTACGCGAAGAGAGAATATCGGCATAGAATCGATGGATTCACTCGGAGCAAATTGCATGGATTCAGCTGAATGCAACAAAAATTGAAAAATGGATAAAAAATTAAATTAAAAAGGGTTAAATGGCATCTAGTACACGCTGTCCAAATATTGCTCCAAGTACAGACATAGCCTTCACCAGCGGTAGGTAAGTAAGCCTTGGTAATTTAATCTTTTGCAGCCAATTTGCAGCCGACGAATCGAAAAAAATGGCCACCTGTTTAGGGGTATACCCTACCTGATGGGTAGTAATATTAGTCTTAATCATCATCATCATTATTGATTGATCACGGCTGATGTGGAGTATTATACAATTGGACATCGAAAATCAACACAAGTGGTCATGGAATGACCACAAAAAATGACCAATTTGAAATTTGACCAATTTGAAATTCGACCATTCACTTGTCAATGACGATTGATTATTATCATTATTTGATGATGATTATGATGATTATGACGATGAAGATGATAATAGCAATGATAATGATGGATCATCATCATCATCATCGTTATTATCATCATCCACAACAACAATAATAAATAACAAGATAATCGTCATTATTTTTCGATTTGATTGTTTGATTTTGGTCAAATTGTTATTTATTATTTTCGATCAATTGTTATTATTTTGACTAAAATTTTTTTCAATTGTTGTAAATATTACTTTGTATCTTTGGCATTTGAGAAATGAATGGAATTGTAGGGAATATTTGTTTGTTTGTTTGTTTTCTGAAAATTTCCCCGCTCAAAAAAGGTAAATTCATATTTATTAATATTATCATTCATTTTGTATTAGGTTGTCCAGAAAGTTTTGGCCGATTTTTATGAGCAACTCTATTTGATTAAGCGGAATGAACTTTTCGGACAATCTTAATATATAACATGAACAAATGAGAAGCTGTCCGAAAAGTTCTAGCTAATTCATTCCATAGAATAACGATGGGAAAGCGATCAAAACTTTTCGAACGACAACGTTCAATATTTTGATTATTTGAAATGAAAAATATTTTGACATACATTCAATTATTATTATTGTAATGTATTTACTGATTGTATTTATTCGTTTATTTGTTTTCAATTTTGATTTTTTTACTTTACTTGACTTATCATTGTTTGTACCTGTTTTCACAGTAATAAGTATAGACTCGAATGTGTGTCTCTCAATGATGCTTTCAAGGAATGACTGGCTGCTCTTTTTTGGCCACGAATATGCTTCGATGCACATGTGTTCCCGGGTGGTGGTGGTTTCATCGATTCGAAAAAGTCATTCGAAAAGTCAAAGGTGGTTTTCTTTGAAAAATGATTTTGAAAAATTTCAAATTCAATGATGATTCAATGGAAGATGATCGAAGAAAGGTAAAAGAAAAAAGAAATATTTTCAGGTAATCATTTCTTATTTAAATGTATTTTAAATTAGGCTGTCCGAAAAGTTGTGGCCAATTTTCATCAGCAACTCTCTATC
The DNA here is from genome assembly GCA_002943765.1 of Psoroptes ovis. Taxonomy (NCBI): domain Eukaryota; kingdom Metazoa; phylum Arthropoda; class Arachnida; order Sarcoptiformes; family Psoroptidae; genus Psoroptes; species Psoroptes ovis. The sequence continues at coordinate 1,160,103 of PQWQ01000008.1, read as the reverse complement.
GATTAAGCGGAATGAACTTTTCGGACAGCCTAATATATGTGTATTAGGATCGGCGATATTATTATTATTATTATCGTCATCATCAATCTAAATCGAAAATTGGTTGTCATTTTGTTATTTGAATGGCAGGAGAGGAATATTTTCAAGAAAAATTTCTGTCATTCGAAGAAGAATTTTTTTGGTGGAGAAATTTTCAAAGGAATTTGAAATTTTCCGTAGGAAATTCCGGGGAAGGAAACTTGCCCAGCCACCAGGTGAATATCAAAGAATCAATGGTGGCTTGGTATTGAATATTAGCGAGGCAGGCATTCGATCATCGACAACCATCCAAACAATGATGCCATGGTCGAATGATATCATTGTATAATCTTTGAATCTTTGCTTATTTGAATTGTATAGTCTTTGAAATGGAAATTCGAGAAGCTAAATAAAATTTCAAGAAAATTGAATTCAATTGAAATTTAATTGAATTTGAATTCAATTTGAAAACAAACGCAAATTTCATTAATTCTATTGATTATTATTATTGTAATGCTGAGGTGTTTCGGATTGATGAATTCTCCAAACAATGTCTTGCATTGTTAAGTCACATTTTTTAATTATAATCTATCGGTTATTAGGCTGTACGAAAAGTTTGTGTTGATTTTACACAGCGATTTCTACTTTAAAATCGGCAAAAACTTTTCGGACAACGCGATATGATTGAAAACAATTCATGATCAATGTTGCTTATATCAATCAGTCAATCAATGAGTGAATCAATCAATTGAATAAGATCAATTGAAACTAATCAATGGTGTTCAATCGAAATCAATATATTGGTGACACAAACATACATTGGGTCTATTTTGTTTCGAATATTCCGTGATCGAAACATAGCTTGTTGTTTAAACAATGAACCATGAATTGAATGTAAATCAGAACAACACCACAATAACATGAACTTGAAATATCTCAAACAATTGTCATAATTAAAACAAAGTGTCAAATGTCAATGACATTCAATTACCTCCGCTTATACCCTGTTTTACATTGACCCTTTCTGTCCTAGCAACAAACAAGGTTTGAATGTGAAAAATAATAGACAATAGACAAAGGGTCAATTTGTTTAATTTAAAAAACAAACATAAATCAAATCATATTAATCGAAATTTTCAATCGAAATCTTAACGAAGTGTTTCGTAAATATTCCGAAAATATTCTCTGTGATATCTTTCACGAATATAGAATGCTGCAGAATATTCTTCAAGACAAAATTCTAAGCTATTTTCTAGTGTTTCCATGAAAAGAAGTAGAAATTCTTAGAAAAAAACACTATGAATTGGATTGAATTGTTAAAATGTTTATTTCTTTCATTCATTTTTCTCAATTTAAATTTCAAAAAAATGGGAAAAATTCAAAAATTCACAGAATTTACAAAATTTCATAGAATTTCCAAGGCAAGGAAATTCCTTACAAAGAATTCTTTGTGAAGATTTTCATCTTTTTGGAACTGAAAATATCCATACAAAACAGTGTAAACTGGGCCCATATACTCACACACAGACACAGAATTTCAAATTTTGAAAAGAATTTCATTTCATTTTTTGCAAAATTGAATGAAATTAAATTAAATTTAATAAAAAAAAAATTTGAAAAGTGAAAATGCTTCTTTGTTATTTCTATGAGAGAAAAATTTTTTTCTTTGAACAAGCTTCATAAAGAACAAAATGAAATTTTTAAAGGAATAAAATAAAAATTGAGCAGCAGCAGTGAATAAATTTGAAATGGCCTGAGGTTGTCCTAAAAGTTTTTGCTGATTTTTAGATTGACATCTGCGAAGATTTGCGAAAAGACTTCTCGGACAGCCTGACGGACAAATTTTCAGAAATTTTCATTTTTGAAAATTTGAAAATTTGCATTTGATTTCACAAAGAATCATTTCTGTGTTGCTTTCCATTCTCTGAACTATGACAGCGAATGGCACAGAATTTTTCAGAATTTATTAGTTCCATTAGGACTAAAAAGACATCGAAAATTTAATGTCTGAGTGTCTGATAAAACTCAAGTAAATTATCATCACCGATCATTGATACATCTTTGATCTTCCCGATTAATCGGATAAATGAATGAATCAAATTCAAGAAAAATTAATGCGATTCGATTTGATCGAATTGAAATTAAAAGTTTCATAATCAGATCATCAATGACCAATCATTGACCATTTGACAACTGATCAATCAGTGATCAATGATCAATGAGAAAAGCTCTAATCGAGATCAATGTATCGAAATCAATGTAATCAATCTAAATGGCCCAAAATCAGTTTTTGAGAACATTTGAAACAAGATTTTTGGAGAAATGAATCAATTCATCCCTACAAAAATCTTTGCTGAAATGAAATATCAATGACAATCGCAGCTACTGCTTCAGCAGTAGCTGCAGCCATTCACAAATTATTCGGCCAAAAGAAAAACTAATAAATAAATTGATAAATTCAGTCGATGAAAAGAATTAATTCATTGACAACAACTATGAAATAATAATAAATATTCTAGCTATCTTGGTGAAAATAGATGAAATAGTTTAAGCTTATTAAATGCTAAAAATGTGAAATGATATACATACGCTGATATAAATAAATAATTACGTCATCATCATTGAATGATGCTGATAATGTTAATGATAACAATATCCGTTTTTTTAGGTTATTTCGACAGCTGCATTAGCACATGTACACACATTAAACACATACATACATGTAGTGCATAGTCTTAAGACATTTCAACATCTTAAGCATTCAATGTTGAATGCATTGGAATTTATTACCATTAAAAATTGAAAACGAAGAATGAAAGAAAATCAAATAAAGAGATTTGAATCTCATTGATTTGAATGAATGAATTGAAATTTGTTCCGAATCCCGGTCTCAATCATACAGAATCAACGGTGGCAGCCCGTGCCTGTGACGGGCAAAGCGTTTCACATGCAAATTGCAAACCAATTTTCAATCTTCAAAAATAATAAATCTGAAGAAATGGTATGAAATAAAAATTCAATTATTTTGAATTTGTACGCATATAAATCAGTGGCAGCAGCAGCAGTTAACAACCAGCAAGTCAACAAATACACATTGATATATAAGGCATTCATTCAGAGAGAGCCATTCACACAAATATAAATAAATCAATTGAAAGCCAATTGAAATAAATGAAAAAAAAAATAGATTTTCGGAGGTTGTCCGAAAAGTAACAGCGGATTTTTACGGCAAAAACCCATGAAAAAATACGACATCACATAATGGACAGCTTAAAATATGTCTAAGAAATAAGATTTGACTTTGATTAAGATGTTTATTATTATTTGAAATTATTTGAAGATGTTTATTTGATATTTCAATTCAAATTGAATTGGAATTGAATTGAAACCAATTGAATTTGATTGCCCTTTGATTGTGTGAGCACAATCAAACATAAACATAGATAAACATGAACAAATGCATTCGAATCAAATACAAACATGAATCATTGACATACGAAATGAATGATTCGAATGAATGGATTTTGAAATGAAATTCTTTCTTCTGGTCATTTAGTCTTGGCCAAAATGAATGGTCATTCATAAATAAATAAACAAAGATTAATCATTTCAGCAGATGAAGGCGAATGAAGATTTCAAGTCTTTCTTCTTCGATTCAATGATTTTTCAAGATTCTTTCGACCAGAAGAAAATTTTTTTTTGAAGACGGAGAATTCAAAGATTGAGAAATTTGAAGACGGAAAAATCCAAAGATGTTGTTACGTGAATTAAATTTTTGATTCAAAATTATTTCATTTGCTTTTCAATGATTCTTCAATTTGATTTATAATTTGAATTGTATCGATTTGAAAGATTTTTCTTTTTTCGCTGATGATGACCAATTCATTTGATATTTTCGTTTTCCGATTGATAATTTAATATTTGTGGAATTAGTTAAAAGGGTTGTCCGAAAAGTTCATACGGCCTGTGTCGTACAATCATATCGGAAAATCGACAAGAACTTTTTGGACAACTCAAAATGTTTGAATATTTGAATTGTTTTTCTAAATAATGATAAAATCGTTGATAATGCAGATACAGATGTCAGATATGGATAAGCTAATCCATCGTTAGCCATTATATTCGAAATAAAAAAAGGGTTAAGCCCTAAAGATTATCCATATATCATTTGTTTTGTATTGTTTGTATGCATATTTTAAATTGGAAATGACAAGTATTTACGTATTCGGAAATATTTTAAAGGATCATTTACACTCAGGGAAATACATCAGCTGTTCATGTGGTAGAAGCATAAGCAAATTTTTTTTTTTACCACTAGCTTTTCACTCAAAAGTTTATACCTAATTTATGATTTCAATGTATAAATTTATCACACTTGCTCGCAGCTGATGATTTCGACTTTAAAAAAATTTTAATAAATTTCAATCATAGAAATTCAATTGGAATTTGTTTTTATTTGCTCAATTTTCAATCCAATAAAAATCGATTTGGTCGGTTTCAAATATAATTATCGAACAGATAAATTGTGGAATTATTAATTATCGGTAAAAAAGTAAGCATTAATGCTTTGAACATAAATAATAAATTGAAATTTGACACGAATTGATAAAATTTCGATCGAAATTCCTGTCAAACTAATCACTAATGAAATGATAATGATTAAAGAGGTGAAATAAAAAATTCTCGAAATAATTAATCCTTATCCAATTTATTTCTTGCTAATTCAGATAAAAATGTAAGGTTAATCGAATTTTATCGCCAGAAAATCAATTAGAAAACTTATCTATCCATGAACTTGGTTGATCAATGCATTGACGAAATCATAAATACACCAAGTTTTTGATGACTAATAATTAAAATATCAAGTGTTTCGATCATAATCTCAACAATATTGAATGCTCAAAATAAAGAATTTGACCAAAGGATCCTGCTATCAATGTATCATCATTTACATTCAAAATATTTATGAATTCGGTGAAGATTCGTTTGAAAAAGTCACGGATGATATGAATAATTTTGGCCAATTAATTATCGAACATAATTCATTGGTCATCAATCAACACAATCTATGGTTTATTATCAACACCATCGATTGAGTTTCATTGCTGATAATTCGTGGATCATCATCAACACGATTCATTTGTCATCATAGCCAAATTTGCATTATAATATCAATGTTTTCGATTTACAAATCATATTCATAGTTTTAAACAAAATGCACATCAATATTTTTCATTCGATTTAATTCTTTAATGACCGAATTGCTATGAAATTTTTCGCAAATTTCAAATTTCATGAATAAATTATAAATTGTAAAACTTGATTGTTAGATAGCATATTTTGATTATTATTTTAAATTATTGAAATTACTATCATTATTCGTTTCTTTGTCATTTTTTCCATCATTTTGCAATCATGTAACATTATCATTACAAACACTTATCTGTAATGAGACCTTACGGAAAGGGTCATCGTACGACAAAATTTAAGTTTGAAAATTCATGGAAAAATTCTATGGCCCTGAGGTCAACCAACTGATTGGAATTTTCTTAGAAATTCTCCTTGGAAAAACACTAGTTTGACCATGTGCATGTGGCTGACCAAAGGGCACCGACATTTGGTTGTAATTACGATTTTCCCATTAATTAATTTATTTCTGTTGGTACGATACCGCCTTTTATTTCTTTGGTTCTTACATTCCTCTACCCTTTACCCTATCGTGCCCATTCTTGAGAATTATTATTCTTTCGTCAGTCATGGCATGAACATCGCCATGGTCCTTGTATCATAAAATAATCATTATGTTCATCTTTATATTTAATTTGTGATTTGATTAATTATTCAATAAAGATAATAATTTAAAATATCCGTATTGGAATGTCAGTGTTGTAATCCAGCTTACGTTAAAATTAGACCATTGAGAAATATGTATGAGAAATTGCCGATCGAATTAGTAATACCGCGTTTGGGGTACATTGTTTCGGAACTTTGTTTCTTTACACTTAATTAAATTAAAATAATTAAAATTCAATTTTATGGATCAAAATTAAAAATTACAAGAGCAATCGATTAACCATATGTTGGGATACATAAAAATTCCCTTCAAGAATTTATATGAGGTTCAAAGCGATTTCAATTGACTTCTTTGGTCCAAAAATTATGGTTTATTATTAACATGAATATGAATGTAATAATTTGAACATAATGAATCGAAAATTTGAACATGAACATGATTTTAAGGAAAGAGAAAGAAATATTGGTATCAAGGAAAATGATAAGGAATAAGAAGAAATCAAGGTCATATTATAAGAAAGGACTAGGAAAGAAGAAAGAATTGATATGATATGATATGATAATAAAAAATATGATAATATGAAAAATTTTAAAATTTGATAAGGTATTGTTGTTGCTAAGCTGGACCTAGAATACCAGTTTCACAACAACCATATTAAATTTAGCATTAATAGGAAAAATTAATCACCAATGGATCAAAATGATTGCAAACAAAAATCTCAATGATTATTTACCTAAAATTTATTTCATCTAAAATTGTAAATGAGTACATAATTTTCTGATATAAAATTTTTTCTAAATTACTAACATGACTATGAGAATCTTATGTTAAGAATAAAATCAGCGTATGTAAAATGATTGGGGTTAAAGTTTCATGTCAGATAATTCATGATATTTCGTGAGTTCGTGAACTTTGAAATATTCACCAAATGCGCAGTTAAAGGATTAAATTTTTCATTGGCGAATTGATTTTTTATCAATCACAAACTATTCCATTGTCATTAACAAAAAATAATTAAAATTTATAAAAGTGAATGTCTATGAAATGATCAACAAATAGCTTGTTGAATGTTCAAACCAGATTTACAAAAAATGTCCTATGGTCCTGATAGACAATGAATAGGATAAAATGAAATGAAGAAAATTAAAAATAATTATGCCTAAGGGTTGACAGAAAAAAACCTTATGCGACTTAGTATTAACTTTTGAAGAATTAAAGGGTAGTGAACCTAAGAACATAAAAAATGACTAAGGTTGATAAATTTTCAAATTCACTAATACATTAAGGACTAAATCGTTATACCTAGATTTTTGTCAATCAAAAATAAATCATTCTTCATTTTCAATCACTCTTGATTACAACGATATTTCAAATCAAATTTTTCAATTCCATAAACTCAACATTATTGTTTTCATTCCATCAATTTCATTCAACTTTATTTTTAATTCTTAATTTTTTTTCAAAAACATTTTGATTCATTTCATTTTCATTTCTCATTTTCACCATTCAATTTTTTTAATCATCAATTTTTTTATATAATTTAATATTAAATAAATTTTGTTCAAATATTTTTACAATTATTATATTTCTTCATTTATTCTAATATCAAAATGTCCAATAGTGAGTACTTTTTTGTAATTAGATGAAATATCAATTTTCAATTATTTCTCATTTTCATTTAAAGAAAATAACGAAGTCAAAAAAATAAGATCGGTGATGCATACCTTGCATTCATACGTTCGTTCAGAGATGTCCTCTGACCACCTGGTCTCATATTACACCGAATTGGTAAAAAAAATGCAACAGCTTTTCAATGATTTTGGGCCATTTAACATTGATCTAAATGAATTCGACAATATACAGCAAAAAATGAGCATTTTGGCTAATTCTACCCCAGAATTAGCAGCAAAATTGCGAATATATCTTGATCAAGCTAGGGAGTTGAGACAAGGAATGCATCAGAAGAGAGGAAAGCGAAAATACGATCAAAAAAATCAAGTAATTAAGAATTATAATGATTTGAGAAAAAAGATCGTTTCGTCTATCCAGTGCTGCGGTCAGACTTTCAGAAGTGGCACCAGAATGTTGGTTCACATCAATAGCAGCCATCCTGAAACTTGGGCTGATACGACCGTCGAATCCATTGAAGAATCATCGCAATCATCATCATCAACATCAATACAATTAGAACCATCCGCATCACCAACATCAGAACCATCAACATCAATACAATTAGAACCATCCGCATCACCAACATCAGAACCATCAACATCAATACAATTAGAACCATCCGCATCACCAACATCAGAACCATCAACATCAATACAATTAGAACCATCCGCATCACCAACATCATTACCCCCCACATCATCAACATCGTTACTCCCCGCATCATTACCATCAACATCATCAACATCGTTACTCCCCGCATCATTACCATCATTTATCACCCATTCCGAATCTATGGAACTTAACATCTCTGATGGCCAACCAATCATGGAGACCGACTCGGATGACAATGCAGATGATCTGCCATGCCGATTTTTACAAAATGTAAAAAGCGAATTAACTAAAGAAGATTATGAGCGTTTCGAATACTATTCTGAGTTAGTTATATACAATCGTGCAATGAAGAACGCAACTTTATCATTAGGCGTGTCAATGACAATTCCATTTATTGAAAAAGAATATCCTCAACCTTTGAATAGGTATGCCATAAAAAAAATTTTATTTCGCATAAAAATTATTATATTGATTCATACGAATACGGATTAAATTTAGTTTTGTTTATAAATTTTGTAAAAGAAAATTTTGATATCATTTTTTTTAATAATTTTTTATCGATCGCAGGTTTTTGATAGATTTGATAAAATCTGATCATTATCAATGGGAATACTCAAAGACAATGAAAGGATTCATTACCCCAAAAAAATATCTATTGGGCGAGACGGGATTGAATTATTATTATGTCCCAATCAAATCTATATTGGAAAAATATATATTGAATGACGACTTGGTGAAAATAATTTTCGAGGAAACATCAGATAAATTACCATCATATATAAATAATAACAATCTGATGAATAAACTAAGAATTATGATTTATGGTGATGAATTCGGTGTGGGCAACCCTCTCAGGGAATATAATAAAAAGAATAAAACTTTCGCCCTTTACATGGACATCGACAATTACAAGATCCCAAAAACGAAACACCGAGACATCCATCTTGTAATGCTCTGGCGATCGAATGACAGGAAATCTGCCGAAATCAGTCTCGAAGAACTGATGACGCCATTGAACAATGATTTGAAAAATCTAATTCACACCGGGATAAATTATAATAACACCCATATAAAAATTGGTTTATCTCACGTGTTGGGTATGTTTTTAATTTTATTTTGTAAGAATCGATTTATATGCAAATTTCATTTGAATATTCTCAATGGTCCAGGTGATAATTTGGCCATAGCCGAAATGTTGGGATTCAGTCAATCGTTTGGCCGTTCATTCACGTGCCGGTACTGCGGAAAAAATTATCAAAGTCTTAACGTGCCACAAGATCGGCCTCTAACAATTCATAAAAATCTAAATGAATATCATAATGAATTAGAATTGTTGGAGAATGACCGGACATTCCGCAGTTCGTATGGGATCAAGGCGAGATCACCCTTTACATCTCTGGGTATCAATATTTTTCAGATATCACCGCCGGATTGGTTCCATGATGTGGCTGAGGGTATAATTCTAATGAATGTCATCGTAATATTCTAATAAAATTTTAATTTTAACAGGAATCATCCCTAACATATTAAGCGTAACATTGAAGAAGATTAATGACTTCATCGATAAAAAACGCATGAAAAAACGAATTAAAGAATTCAAGATGGTCAATGGACCAATATACGTAAATTTTCAATCAAATATGTTGGTAAAAGGGAAAGGGATGCAGAAATTCGAGTTCGCATCACGTTTGATCGAGATTTTCCCCGAATTAATAATCGAACATCAGCGGGAATTTGAATTATATTTGAATTTGCGAAGATTTATCTTTTTGTCATATTCCGACGATGCTGAAGATTTGCACGAACTTCAGCAAATTGTCAAATCTATGGCTCAAAATTGTGTCAATAATAACATAATGACGCCAAAAATGCACTTCATCGAGCATTATCCAGATTTGATAGCTTATTATGGAAATTTGATGAAATTCAGTACTGAAAAATACGAACGAAAACATAATTTCCTTAAAAGGCTCAACGATACGTCTAAGAATTCAATCAATGTGGTTTTTTCAATCATAAAAAGATATCAAATGTCCTTGCCATTCTTAGCTGACATGGACGAATCGACAACACGTCAAACTCGTGACGAGAATGGGAAGATGTATGTCAGTGATTATCCGTATCGTGTGAAGTTGAACATCGCGAGGGCTATTTTGTCCAGAGATAATGAAATGCTGGAAGCTTGTAAGTTTTACCAAAGAAATGGCCGAATCATCGTTTGTGGTAAATTATGGGCAATTAGGCAGAGTGACAATAATTTGAACCTGCATCAAATATCATTGAAATCAGCAGATCATTGTGTCGCTTTGGAAGAATTATCACATACAAATTCTTTCATATTCAAATATAAAAATACCAAATATTTGGATTATATTTTCAAAAAAACGAATTTTTAATTAATTCCCCTGATGGATGATATGATAAATAATTGACATAATGAATAGTAAGTTGTGAATAACATGGAAAAATTGCTAATAATTTCTTATACTTTTTCTCCAAGTCCATGTTGGTTATGAAGCAAAGAAGAACATTCAGAAAAATGAATAAAAGTTGGATCATTCATTGTTCACAGTATCATCATCGAGACGTCAACAAATTTTAAAAAATGAAAAATTCATTTCATCTGAAAAAAGAAGTCAAGTTGCATCATCATAAATTTTTTTATATATCTAATCATCATTATTATCATCACCCATATCAATTATATGTATTCTATCAATTTTCATCATCATTTATTGCAAGATTTTTCACTGATAATAAAATTTTTTATCATAAGAATAAAAAATATCTATTGATTCACTCAATTCGATTGTTATAAAATATCTAAAAATTCTATAAAATATACCGAAAATCTATTAAATTTTCATGTTTTAATCTGTCGATACTCATCTCAACTGATGAAAATCGTGCAATTTTGTATTAATTAATTTTAAATTGAATTCAAAAAATTCAATTTGGATTCAAATTTCAAAAAATTGGGATAATTCATAAAGAGCGTATCTAAAAAGCGCAACTTCTTCATTCGAAAAATCCGTTGAATTTTCGAGAAAGAGCCGCCAAAAAAGTTCGATAAAAATTTTATTATTTCATCTCCATGAATTGCAATTGATTGTGATATTCGATCGAGGCGGATTCTTTGATTATAATATATTGATTTTATTGTTAAAATTGTGATCCAATGATAATGAAATCACAATGACAATTTTAGCATCAACATTGCTTCCAAACATAAGCAATGAGTCAGATTGTAAGTTTTTTGTTTTTAAATTTTTGAGCAAATTTTCAATTGACTTTTTAAATCGTGTCAAAACATTATTTAATAAAGATAAACAGTGGAAAAATACTGATCTTTTCATATTTTTATCAAGACTAATTTGCATCTAAATTACGCAATCATCATGCGAATTCCGGATGATATGTTAATGATGCATGAACTCCAGGTAAGATTCAAATCAATTTAATTATTATTGATTATCACAGATTTACTAATTTGAGATAAACAAAGGTAATCTTGTATAATTTTCAAAAATGTTTATTTATGAAATATGTCACAGATGCCTGAAAATTGCAGTGAGATCAGATGTCGATTGGAAATTATAGATAAATCATCCAAAGTGATAATTTGAGGTAATTTTCATTTAAATGAATATAAATCTCACATTTTATTTCGTTTCAGAATTAGATTGGGAACATCTTTGGCCTAGATTATCATTGAAAATTGAAAACATGTTCCAAATTTGAATGTCAATTGATCATTGAAAATTGTGATATATTTGTTGAAGTGAAGATGAACATTGTTGATTGATCAAATAATATTCGATTGACTTTCTTTGACTTAGGATTTTGACCTGGCCAATTAATGATCGGGTTTTGACTTTCGCTTTGACTTGGCCATTGATTTGATCTTTGAATGGATGAATCAATTTCAATGTTCATCTTATTCTTCAATAATATTTTCAAAGAATCACATGATCAATCGTGATTTCAAGTTGGACTTGTTTTTAATTCATTTAATGATTAATTCACCATGACCAGTTGATCAATTGAATATAATCTGAAAGAAATCATCAAATTTTCCAAGTAAATAAATTTCCATCAAAACATTGTATTGATTATTTTTTGAATTTTTTTTATTAGGCTAAATAAATTGACAATTATCGAAATGTTATGCGAGATAATCAATGTTATTGTCTTGGATTTGGATTATGATCCTTTGATTTTTTCTTTTTTTAATTTTAGGTTCCACTTCAATTTTTGCTAAATGGTGATTAAAATTTGAATCATCAATTCAACCTGATCCAAGTTGAAAGAAATACTTAAGGTAATTTCTTTTGAATTTAATTGGCAATAAATCTTTATTTTTTTTATCATCTTGAGATCTTGAAATTCAGAAAACAATTAATAATTCCAGAAATTATTTATTATCAAATAATTGTATCATAGATTGACTCATTGAATTATCGGTCAGAGAATTTATAAGATTGGACAATATCATAAAGATTCAAGTGCATCATTAGATGTTCTAATAAATTGAATCGATCATCGAAAAAAATTTCCAAAAAAAAGAGGTAAAACATTTTTTGATTAATGAATTCAACTCAATTTTTTTTCAAATTTATAATTTTGAATAGGCTGATTAAATGAACATGGTCTTAAGATTAATTGTAATTAATATCATCGATTTATATTTTTGAAATTCTAATTTTTATTTATTCATTCAATAGACTTGAATGACAGCCTAAATTTTTAATCCATTCAATTATTCATCAACATGACCATTTGGTTATTTGAATATAATTTGGGAAGAAATCACTATATCATTGCGGTGAATTGATCTTCATGAAAATATTAATTTTCTTCAAATTTTTTATCAAGACAAATGTGCTGAAAATGCATTGTGAGTTAATCATTGTCTTTAATTTTTATCTTATTTTTTTTTAATTCCAGAGTTCACTTCTATTTTTGTACGATGGTCGATCGGATCAGAATCATCCTTGCGACCTATTTCAAGTTGAAGTAAATATTTGAGGGAATTTTTTTCTTTATTTTTGAATCGGATTGTCAATTAATTAAATTATTTTCATTTCAGGATCATCTTTGAAGATGTATCGTGGATTTTTTCAACCAATAAATTGTCAATTTAAGAATCAATGAGATTGGATATTATTGCATCTTAATCAAATGAATTGGATCGATTATGCGAAGATCATCTTTGAAAAAATTAAGTACATTTTTTGATTAATGGGTGGAATTTAATTTTTTTCAAAAATTATAATTCTGAATAGGCTCATTTAATGAATATAGCCTTCGTATTGATCCTGATTAATATCATCGATTTTAATTCCTATTAATTTCTTCGATAATTAGCAAATTATTATCAAATATCAATTGGAAAACCGGATCTAAAATTAAATTTATCAAACAGCAAATTCAACAATTTTCGAAAGATTGACGATGCTGATTGAATGAATTCATGATTGTGGACTATGGACGGTAATATTCTTGAAAGTAAAACCGAATAATCATCAGAAATTCCTGCTTGAATTTGATATCAGCAACAATCAGGCGATTTTGGTTAAAATCTAGCGATAATTATCGATATATTCATGAATATATTTTTACAATAATTCATTTATGATTTTATTATTTGTATTTAAATAAAATTGATTGAAATATAATTAAAATTAAGGCCTAATTAATAAATTAACGCACCTGGGGGCAAAAAAAAACCCAGCTAAAAAATTTGTGAGGGCATCGATTGTATCGATAATGTCGTCCTCATGTCCTCCTCATGTCGTCCTCACCCTCGAATTCGATTTTTTGGATAAGGTAAAGTATCTTCCACAATGCTTTTTTTTCGTAACTATTTTCAATACAAAAACAATCGAAAGTGTTTCTAACTATTTTCAATGCTTTTTTTTTTTTAATATTTTCCTGAGTGTAGATCATCATTGGATTTGAACAATAGCGAGTGGTTCGAGGCAATCGAACAGAGAAACACACCACAAAAGACATATCATCAAGACTAAACAAGAAAATCATCGAAGATAATACACCATTTTCAATGCAGCAGCAGATGCAAAGATGCAACATGCAGAGATTTGAATGAACAAATAAACAAATGAAGCGAGCAAAACGTAAATAGTTATCTAAGAGTCATTCAAATATAAAATTACCAAAAACCACAAATAATCATAATAAATAATGATTATCCATTATTATTATTATTATTGAATGGATGATGGAAAAAATATGCAAATTTTTTCATTTATTCAAATTATTCAGAGATGTAATTGGCATTTTGAACGAAAATAATTGATGCGGATGTTCATATATGTAAATAAATAAACATATTTTGGCCAATAATTAGTGAATTTGAATGAGGAAAAGTAAGAATAATGAATGTTTTGGCCTTGTCCGGAAAGTTGTTCCGGGTTGTTACGTTGAAAGCCTACAGGAAAATCGGCAAAAATTTTCTGGACAGCAAAAATAGGTGAGAATTTGACCAGTGAAATTCCAAATATGGATTCTGGTCGATAAGGACTTGAAGGATGGTTTAAGGAACATGTCCAGTGGTAGATGATGGTGGAAGAGTATCGATCAGATCAGATCGTCACCCTAAGAATAATGATCTAATCGATTATCGATTTAATCGATGTTTGTTTTAGGTTTAATTCAGTTAAATCAAAGTTAATTAACATTAAACTAAGCAAGCAATGATAATCGATGAATATATTTCAATCATACGAGATGAATTTTCATTTCCGTAGAAAATCATTGAAAAAATATGGATTTGAAAATATTATGAATGAATGAATGAAATACACGTGGAAATAATCTTGTATTTGTTTGCATTCATAAAATACGTTTTGATTGAATTCAAAATGAATCAAATTATGTAAATCTTGATCTAAATCTTGATCGAAATCGGCCAAAATAGACCAAAATAAACCTGAATACTCAAAGATCAAACAAGAACATCTTAATCGATTTCTACTCCTGGTCGAAATCGATTTTTGGTCAAAATTTTTACTTTTCAAATTTGAATAACTTTTAAATCAATCAAATGATAATGAACAGGTCTTTGACAGCATCATCATCATCATCATCATTGAAAATACAAATGGTGCATTTGACATGGTGTTCGAGAACAAATATCGAATAATCTATGCTAATAAATGGAAAACACCTGAATAATACCTGCCTACCTTAGGTATTGATGGTGTTGGATAATGATAATGATTATGATAATCATTGTGCGTACACAGAAAACTTTCAGACATCTTCATACATTAGGCTGTCCGATAAGTTCATTCCGCTTAATCAATAGAGTTGCTCATAAAAATCGGCCAGAACTTTCCGGACAATCTAATATTTAGCATCTCCACCTTGATTTTTTTTTTTTTTTTTTTTTTTTTGCTTGACTCATCATCATTCAATCAACATCATAATCATTCCAGGTAGATTATAATTATTTTTTACAGGTAAACAAATGCAAAACTCTGGTCTAATTTTTTGATTAAATCATCAAAATTTTCGTTGAAAGCAAATGCTTTCGAGTGAAAATGTACAATTTTTAAGTTATCGAATATGATACAAAGTATCAAACAGTAAATAATTGCAAAAATAAGAATATTGAATATGTGAATGGCGCCAATCGTATGCTGGGAATGTATTGGAAAAATGTAAATCTAAAAACTTGCATGTAAAATGTGATAATGCTAATCAGCCATCAACTGATTATTGATTAATCAAAATCGATCTGATTTGATCGATTAATTCAAGTAAAATCGACAATTTAAGTAGAATCTTCGATTAATTAATCAATTCTTTACAACAATCAATTAATTAATTAAATCTTTGATTGATTCTTTAATTAATTCATTTTATCAGAAGAAATGGATGAGCTAAAAATGCAATCAAAGAATTTCAATGAAAGCTGTGGCAGAGCGATACGATCGAAGCCAATCGGTTATCAGAGAGACGAACATTCAATGAACATTCAAGTAATCATTCAAATCGATTGATTTCAATTCGATTTTTGATCGAATCATTCAATCGATCAATTGATTGATTGATTGATTGATTTATTGATCAATAAATTTCAAATGAAATTGAATGAAAAATAAAAAAATTGAACGAAAAATTCATTTTATTTGAATTTGTTCCCAAAAAAAAAGAGAGCGAGAAATTGTGAAAATGGACTGTTGTCCGAAAAGTTTTTGCGAATTTTCAGCACACAAATCCATTGAATTTCTATTGATTTCGCCCGCAAAAACTTTACGGACAACAAACATAAAACACACATATATCATTGAATACATAATCATTAAATATTAACCATTAAAAATATAATCATTAATTGTATATATTTGTATACATACACACATATATGCTATTCATATATATGGGAAATCATTTTGGAATTGAATTCAATTCAAAAAACTCCGAATGAATTCAATACAAAATCAAATTCAAAATTCAAGTCAATTCAAGTCGATTTGGAGTCGATTCAGTTCCGCAATATTCATTCATTCATTCTCAAATTCAAAAAATTTTCAATTTTGAATAATTCAAAAGGATAAATTCCGAAGAGTATGGGCCCGAATTCGGGCCCCGATCAAGGCCCCAATTTTTTCGATTATTCAAACACAGGGAAAAATCATTTTGATCAAACAAGCACAAATAAAGGGAAAAATTAATCGATTTTTTTTTCCATTGAAATTTAAAATGATTTACTTTGAATCATTTTCATTGAATTTGTTTATGAATCACCCTCTTTTAATTTCATCAGTCACTTACACGCTATTCAAGATTATACACATCGTAATCAATTAAATCGTATGAATCTTATAAGAAATCAATAAGAAAATTGATCAGAGGAATGAATAGAGAGTGGAGGAGAGAGGGAAATGGGAGATGGGGGATGGAGGGAAAGAGGGGAAGGAAGAGAAATTTTCATTAAAAATCCTCCTCTTTCAATTCTTTAATATCAATAAAAATTCATCAATGAATGGATCGATCATAGATATCGTTTTTATGAATCTATTGTTATTTGAATTGAATCAAATCAAATCGAATAGAATAAAACATATTGAAAATTTCATTTCTATGAAATCACCTCCTCCTCTTCTGTTCTTCCTTACAAACCCTTATACCCCCTACAGAAGGAGTGAATGAACCGATTGAATTGATCGAGTCAAGAATCGAAGAACCAAAGACCCAAACAGCTCTCTAGAATAGACCAGGAATTCTTGAATTTCGAGTCAATAAATGAATTGGTCTTGGAGTCAAAGAAAAGTAGGGTGAATTCTGGCAAACGTGATAGTCACGTCTGCAGCAGTTATTGCGGTCAAATAGTACCCGAATTTCATTTTGAAAAAGGGTCGAATGATGAAAGGGTTAAACAATAATGATCTATGAACATGGGTAGAGGCTAGAACAAATATGAATAATAACGAATATAGACATTGATTAATAGATGAAAATATCTTTGGAACAAAGAAACAAAACGAATAAACGAATTCATTTTTTTCCGCGCGTAACTTTATTTGTGAATAGGGAAATTTTCCTGGAAAAAATTGAACATTTACGTAAAAATTCTCCAGTAAAATTCCACGAAAAATGTGTTTACTGATCAACTACTGATGATAACAAACATGTTCATCATCATCAGCCATATTTCTTTGAGTGAATTGAAATTTCACAGAAATTTTTCAAAAATTCAAAACGATTCTTCATTTTGGCCAAAAGAATTTCTTAGATTAAATACGGGTGAACGATATTTGTGAATGATGGTGAACAGTTTATCAGTGAAGAAAATTCGTTACACAACAAGTTTTTTTTTTGGATGAATTTTAAGATTTTTATCTTAGAAAATTTTAATGTTTTTTTTTTGAGAAATTTTCCAGAAATTTTTTGGTGCATTTAACTGATAAGAAAATGGTGAATATAATTCAACTTATTCAGCAGGGGAGGATGATGGGGGGTTGGAGGATTCCTGTCAAGTTTGGCCATAAAATTTTTTCGGAAATTTTTCGGAAAAACTTTTTTCGTAAAGTTTTTTTTTTCTTAAAAAAAATACTTCGTTTCCGTAAAGTTTTCTTTAAGATTTTTTTCGGGAATATTTCCAGGAAATCATTTTTTCTGAATGAATAAGAAGTCATTTTTTGAATAAATCATTTTTATGAGCAATTTTCAATCATAATAATAATAATCATCATCGATTGATGATTTAAGAAATTTTCACCGGCAAAAAAAATGATCAAAAAATGAGAGTAGAAAAAAATCAATGAATATTTGATTATTACTTTATTTATGAAACGGCCGAAATGAATTTTTATTATGGGAAATTTTCCAGAAATTTTTCCGATAAATTCGTTGAATTTTTGATCATTTTTGACTTTTTTTCAACTGATCGATTGACAATTTTCGATTTCTTAAATTTGAAATCTTCAATAGATTCACCTTTGAGTGCAAGTGCATAAGGTACAATGAATGATAAGAACTTTGAAAAACCAGTTGGTGGGTGAATTCGTTTTCGGAAAATTTCCGAGAAATTTCAGGGAATTTTCCCAGAAATTTTTTCCCCAAAATATCCCTCATTCATTCATAAACATCAAAGAATGCCATTATTATGAATCTTAGTTATCTTTGAATGGAGAATTGTCAATTAAAATTCTCATTGCAAAGAGTAAAAGTGAAAAATTAGCAGATAATAAACAACAAGCAAAGACAATGGTCTTAAAAAAATGTGAGGCTGTCCGAAAAATGATGGCTGTCGTACAGACAGCAATTCAATGATTGAATACGAACCAACTTTTCGGACAATCTTAAAATTAATTAAAGAAATTTAATTATTTGAAAAAATAGAGTCAATGAATGATTATAATGTTTTTGTTTTTTGTTTTTTTGGCCATTAAAATGATAAGTACAAGTGATTATTATATTTCGAATTGTCATTGTTCATGTAGTTCTTTGTTTTAATTTCAAAATTAAAACAAAGAAATAATCACCAAAAAAACAAATGTGAACAAGCGTAAATGGCGAATGGCATATGTAAATGTTAATGTAAATATCTTTAAGAAATGGCAATAAAAATGATAACGAAAACGATAAGAAAAATGGACACAAAAGAAACAAGAATAAGAAACAAAACAAACGAACGAAAAAGTCGTTGAAAGATGATTTGAATATGAAGATCAACTTGATGAAATGATGAATTTGAATGCGTGGCATTTTGAAGATTTGAATGGCTTTGAGGAGCGATGGCATGATGACAAATAACGACAACACTGGTCGTTTTCAATGGTTTTAGACAAATGTTGAGGATTCGACCAAGATGATTTGACCTAAGAACCGAAGATCAGTCGGTACTGGACTCGGTACTGGGGCCAGATTTGCCCTTGGGTGAAAATCGGCAAAGCTTATCGGACCAAGGGCCAAACAGTTTCAGCAATGACTAATATCTTAGACCAAATTGACCTCATGTGATCTTTGAATTAAACTCAATGATGATTAAATTTGATTAATTCGATTCGGGAAACAGTGGAATAATTTCCCATATTTCACACACCGACAACTTTTTACGATTCGCTACGGATAGAATGTTGACACATGTGTGTGTGTAAGCACATCTAATGGCGAAATATGCATCTAAAGCACATAATTTAGAGTTTTTTTGAACGAATTATTTTTGATTTCTTAACTTTTCTAATTTTGGCAAAATGCATAAAATACATATATTAAAATACAAAATTATTAATCACCACCACCGTTGAAAAAAAAGCACACATGTAAATCAAATTCAGCATTAAATTTTGAAATCAGAAATCTACACACTAAATTAAAATGCAAATAAGTGGAAAACAAGCCATGTTGGAGGTTGTCGGAAAAGTTTTTGATGGGTTTCCCATTGAAAATCAAGCAAAGAACAGCTATGAACTTTTCGGACAAACCAAATAAGAAATAATTTATTTAATCATTTATACACTCGTACGGATAATTTACAGCCGTTCTGGTAAAATTCTTTCATTTAAAGGCCATTCATAGAGTTCATAGACAGTTTGCAGAAATTTTTCAACGGCAAAAATGCTGATTCTGCACAATTCTTGCAGCAAAAATCGTGCAGAAATAGCAGAATCTCATAGAATTGCTTATATATTAGGGTTGTCCGAAAAGTTCATTCCGCTTAATCAGCAGAGTTGCGCTAGAAAATCGGTCAGAACTTTTCGAACGGCCTAGTATTTAATGTAATGTGTTTGAATGTAATTTATTTACATATGGACACGAACGAATGTATTCAGTGTAATATGTATGAATTTCACAAAGTAAATAATTGAAATCGTTTGTTCGAGAAATAAATCAAACAAATAATAGTGAAACATTTGACTTACCATTTGTTTGGTTGAAAGTTGAAAGATATTTTACTTATTTATGATTATTATTTTGCTTATAAATCAGTGATGTAAATGAATGAATTAAGATTTGTGATTTAAGAAATCAAATGAAAGAATCAATGTAGAATCAAGAATTTTCATTTGATGAAATTCGAAGAATATTTGCTGGATTTTGGTTGGAGAAAATCAGGTGATTCTTCAAGATAAGTATATTTGTTCAATGATTATCACGGATTTTTCGGCCAAGACATTCGTCAATCGTGAATTGTATCTGAAATAAAAGAAAAACGAAAAATGATGAGTAAAAATCAACAGAATTTAAATATATTCTAAGATTGAATCCAAAGAATTGAAATTTTTGAAGAATTATTCCTTGAAAAATACTTAAAATGTTTCAATTCGAGAAAGCCTTTAAGAGACCCTTCAATCGATGAAAATTCTATGATCCATCTTTCAATCACTGTTTAACCCTCTCCCCTTCCCTATCCACCTCTCTCTCCCTGAAACCTTTCTCTGAAATTCTATTGCCTAAATCTTAGCCCACTTTGATCTTCTTACACTCGCGTACCGCTTATTCGTTATATGTTGGCCTTGTAGAATCACTGTTCAATTTGTTTCAAAGACAAACAAACAAATATATTTTGCTTTTACATTTTCGTTGAAATTTGATTTTTGAATTCAAAATTTTCAAAAATCAAATTTCAAAAAAAATTTAAAATGAAAACATTTTTATTTCGGAAAAAAATCAAATTTTAAAATATTTTTTAAAAATTTCAATTCAAAACGTTCTAACATTCTATCATTGAGGTGTCCAAAAAGTCCTTGCGGCTTTCTTGAAAATTTCAAAGGATTTTCCATTGGAAATGCGTACTGAACACACCGCAAAAACTTTCCGGACAGCCAAATATATTTAAATTGAAAATTTAAATTCAAAACTCGATTTTTGTATTTTTTTTTCTAAAATTTTCGATGATTCGAAATGTATAAAAATTGAAATTTTTAAGAATTTTGAATTTTGAAATTAAATTTTCGTTAATACACATTTGTAATGGATGTAGATAGGAAATGATATACGAGATAGAGTGCATGGGAAGGAGGATAGTGGAAGAATGGTTGAGGAGTAGATGGGGGAGTAAGATGCATTAATGCTTGAATATTATTAGATTTTTTTGGAAAATTTTTCTTGAGATTTTTCAGCCCGAAAAATTTTCTTACGATTCTCGATTCATTTCTCGATTCTCAAGATTTTTTGCTTAAGAAATCTTTGAAATTTGCCCCTAGGGTACATTGTTGAAATATTCTAGTCTTTTGTCTGTTTTCTAAGCAAGGTATTGATTTACATCATCGCTAGGTCAGTATTTATTTGGCCAGTTTGGATTTGTGACTGCCATATGGGATTACAAGCGATACTAAATATTTAAGACATAATCGACTCAGGTGAATTCATAAATCTAATTGAAAACAATCGAATGACAATGGAAATCGTTTCGAGTTTATTGGATTATCCAATCGAGCGCTACGTTTCCATGACCGAATCCAATTGAAAATTGGAACAAAATTTGTGAAAGACCTCATAAAACAATTTCTAATTCTTTGATCGATATTAAATTGGACAAAAAAGAAAAAATCACGAAAAATTTCAATTTTGTTGAATTTGAAATTTCAAATTTCAAAGTTTTAAATGATTGATGAATTGTTTGATCGATCGATCGATCGATTGGCTTTCGATTGTTTAGGATTTTTATAACAATTTATAACCAATGTTTATTGTTTTTCAACTTCAATTGATTTTTGATCAAGGAAAAGTTTTCAAATTATTCGAGCAATTATAATGACACATAGTTATCATTTGAAAATATCATTCAATATCATTTATCATTCATTTTGGTTTATTTGTCCGAAAAGTCAGTGACCATTAAACCGAGAAATTTTCATTTGAAAATCGGCAAAAACTTTTCGGACACCTTTAAGACAAATCAAATTATTTCTTGAAAAATGATACATTTTTAGATCATAATTGAACAAAATCATTTCTCGGAACAAGACCAAGTTTGGCCTGCAGGGCATTATTTGAATCAATCACTTTCGAATCACATTACGTTTAGCGAAATCAGACTACTTTCACTTGAAAAGTCTAATTTAAGGTGTAAAGGGTTTGAGGAGTGATGAAAATAACCCACCTTTCAAAGACATCAACACCAAAGCAACCGCCATCATCACCCTGTGGTGATACGAAGGTGGTTGTTACCTTCGGGTGCAATTGTTTTATCACCTTTTGGGTGCAACAAATTGCAGCGACAAATCATTACCAAGGGTTATTACCTAATAAAACGACTTTATTATCAACAAACAAAGTGCGATAAGACGCGAATTTCGGGGAATTTTCCGTGGAAGAAATCTTATCAGAAACAATTTCCAAATATGGCCATCAATGGCCATAAATGACCATTTGCATATACGTACTTTGTGAATGATAAAACATCAATTATTTCTGTCTCTTTTCTGACAGATAATTACTTTGACGAAAAGGTCATTTGACCATTATATCAAATGACCATTCGAAGATTTGTAATTTAGATATTTCTGACCAATTTCGGCCATAATTTGCCTGAAATAATCAGTGGAATTTTCGTTTTGTGGCTGCACGCAAATTTTTCATGTTCAATTTTCATCAATTTAGTCTAAATTTTAGACGATTCAACAACAGTGACATTTTTGGAAAATTTG
The DNA here is from genome assembly GCA_002943765.1 of Psoroptes ovis. Taxonomy (NCBI): domain Eukaryota; kingdom Metazoa; phylum Arthropoda; class Arachnida; order Sarcoptiformes; family Psoroptidae; genus Psoroptes; species Psoroptes ovis. Next base: position 1,136,883 of record PQWQ01000008.1, on the reverse strand, counting down.
CACGCAATTTGAAATTTCATAATTTTCACCCAACTAATAGTCGGAGCATTTTTTAAGAATCCTCATTGAAACAGTCGTTATTTTCATTTATCAGGCAAAACGCCCGAGTCTCACTCGGGCTTGGCAGGTGAAAAATCATGACGGAATTTCACGGTTATGGACCGTTAAGCGCCCACTTGTCACCATGTTTACGGATGAAATTTGAGATTTGCTAAGATTTTGTCAAAGACATAAAATCTAAAAATTGAAAAATCTAATCAAGACAAAACATTGATTGATTAATTGATTCAATTTCTTTGATTTCGAAAGAGTGTAAATCGTTTTCCCGGAAATTTTTTCTTCATCGAAATCAATAAATTAACCCTTTGATTCCAAGAAAATTGGAAAAGTTTCCGAGGAAAAACTTTCCAAAGATTTATGCCATGGGTGATATCATATCGAATGTGGCGATAATCGTTGTGTCCGTTGGTGTAAATTATCAAATGGATGATCATCACTGAACACTGATAATTTCACACATTAAGTACACATCAAGAGTAATTCACACAAGAAAAAAGTATGTCATTTGATGTTTAATCCTTTCATCACTGAATGATTTGTCGTTTCGAGTAATCGAAGAAATTAAGGAAATTTTCCAAGAAATTTCTGAAAATTTCAAAAAAATTGATTTTAGGTCAAAGATAAAGACCTAGTTATGTCGAGTTTTTCTCGGAATTCACAAAAAAATCAACGAATTTTAATAATCACCCTGAAACAGTCGGACAGTTTTCCCGAAATCACCTCGAAGCTGTCGACTGTTGTGGGCAAACAACCGCCGATGCCCGAGTTTGACGCGGGCTGAGCACGTTGAAAGCAGAAAAACAAAGACGAGAATATCCGGGCAATGACTGCATATCGGACGTCTAAGTGTACATAATTTGAGTTTTTTTTTGTTCATTAATTTACTGATAAACAATTTATTTAAATATGAAAATATTTAAATATAAAATGGTTTAATGGTTTTTTGAATGCTCAACAACAATAAATTGACTAAACTAAGATAATTCAAAGTTGATTTTGTTTGATGAAAAAAAAAAATTTTAATTTCTTCAAATCGTTGTTGAATTCGGCAACATATAATTATCATCGTTAAAAATTGCTCGAAACACGGTCAGTGAACAAGTGGAAAAGCGTGGAAATCAATGGAAAAATGCGACGGTTTTTAACGGGCAAAGCAGTTCAGGTGATTTTTCCAAAGCCTCATAACATTGAAAATGACCAATTTCTTGGCCATTATCATCCACAAGACGACCACGATGTTGTTGATGATGAGGACAAATTATAATATATTTAAATATGATTCATCAACTTTTTCAAAAATCGTTATGAGGATGATCATTATCATTAAATTATTGGTCATTATTTGTGTGTAAGGTACACACAATTGGAAGAAAAGCGCAGGGTGTCCGGAAAGTTTTTGCGGATTTTCAGATGAAAAAAACACTGAAAAATCGGCCAAAACTTTTCGGACAACCTCTTAACACATATATACCTCATAATAATTTATCATTAAAATGATTATGATGATGATGATGATAATAATCGGTTATATAATATATTTTAAGAGGTATAGGTTTTTAGAGGTTAAACATCAATCGTAATTACATAATTGATCATCAAATTATGTTTTGACTTTTTAAGAAAAATAATTCTTTCAAAGGTATTTAAAGGTATTTTAAGAAATATGAGAGAAATAAACGTTTTAAAATATTTAAAATGTTTGAAATTGTTTAAACATATTTAAATCATACACTCAAATAATGTTGTGTCGCCATTTATGAATGAAATCATATGAATAATCACGAATTAATTCACGAATTTAGGTCGGAAATTTTCATTTATTTGACCAAGATTTCGGTGATCAAATGAAATCATCGTGACAATAAAATAATGCTGCTGATAATTTGTTAAATTCATTGTTGTTCCGGTCGATAACAATGGTCAGAGATGATTAATTGTGGATTTATAAGAATTTTTGCTGGAAAATTTCTCGAAAATTTACGGAAAGTTTCTCAGAAAAAATTTACGAGAAATTTCTCAGAAACTTTCTGGAAAATTTTACCGGAATCAAATAAACGGAATACATGGGTATTTTACCCCAGTTTATTTTTTCAAATATTGCGACTTTTTTAACTTTTGATTTGCTAAGATCCAGCTTAAATTTTTTGAGAAATTTGCCAGAAATCTTAGGAAAAAAAAAACAATGCGTTTCGAATTAATTTTTCACAGCTTATTTTACACCCACATATATCTAAGAAACATTTTGGAAATGAATAATCTGATAATCTTCGATTGACACCATTCATTCAATCTGTTACACAAACATCTACACAAGCTGAAACTGCTACCCGCACAAACCTTGACATTTGGCTAGTGCTTACAATTAGTTTCGCGGAAATTTTCCGGAAACTTCCTTGAAATTTACCAAAGAAAACATTTTTATGGAAAATTTCCGAACTTTTTTTTGAACCAGAAATGGTAGCCATTGGCTACCATCATATTTCTGGTGTAATTACATTTCGGACAAAGCAGAAAAAATGAATCAAAAGAAAATTTTCAAAGATTTTTTGAAGGGAAACTTTACGAAAAAGAAAAAAATTTTTTGGAAAATGTTTACTTTTGTTATTAAAAAAATTTTTGTGGATTTTTTTTCCACTGAAAATTTATTTCACTTCGAATGCCAACGGGCAATAAATAAACAAACAGACAAACTGAATAATAATAACAAGTTTTACTTACGGTAGTAAGTAAGTAAGCAAGTAAAAGAAGCAATAAAAATCATTTGAAACATCAATTTTTGAAAATACACTTTACCGGCATAAAACGGAAAATTCCGTTGCAATTTTTCGCTCGCCAACTGCTCAGCCCGAGAGTGACTCGGGCATTTGCACTGTTTAGTGAACAAAAGGCGACAGTTAACCCGACAATTATTGAAAAATGTCCCGACTGGTAGCGCGGTAAATTTTTAAAAATTTTTTCTTGAAAAAAATTTCAAAGAAATTTCAAAGAAAATTTTCTTCCCAAACAAAAAAACATCTTCAAGAATCGAAGAATTTCAATTCAATCAAACAAACAAAAAAAAAGGAAAAAATCAATATTTTGCCAGACAGAAGAGATTCTTCTGTCTTGAAATATTGAATTTTTGTAACAAAATTCGATCGATTGGTCGAATCATTTGGTTTTGATGTTCTCACAGCAAATCTGTTCGTACAAAGAATCGTGCCGATCCGATGAGTGAATTCTGAACTTCGAAGACCACGAATCAGAATCCAGTAGAGCCGATGATTTGATGAGAAATTTCTCCTGGAAATTCTTCTTGGTCAAACATTCAATAGAATTTCTGGGAAATTTCTTTCGGAAGGACAAATTAATTGGAAGAATTTTAGTTATTTTTGGGAAATTTCCTGGGAAAAATTCGGGAAAGTTTCTCAGAAAATCAATCAATACGTTTGTCATCAACAAACAAATTGATTCCATGAATGATTGACCGAATACAATCGATGATGATGAGGAGGAGGAAGAGGAGATTCTCGTCATTATCATCATAATTATTGATTAGCATCAATCGGGTCGAGCCCGAGTGTGATGCGAACATTTTTTGACAATTTGCGATTGTCAAAGAGGTGAAATAATTATGGGAAATTTTCCAAAATTTCTGGAAACTTTTCCTTCCAAATAAGAAAATTACTCAATTTTTCATCTTAAGGAAATGATGACTTCTCTGCTTTCTCCCATAAATAATCATGAATTGCGTGCTTAGCACTAAATCAATGAGACCAAGAATTACTAAATGAATTCATTTTTTGATTGATGAAAGATGTGCATAAAGAACAAATGTTTGTGTGGTCAATCACAGTGTTTATGAGTGACCACGGAAAACTTTCAAAGAAAAATTCTCAAGAATTTTGCATATTTTTGAATATTTTCAAACAATTTGTCATTTGAATACAGTTGAAAATTGTGTGTGTTGCAATCAAATGAGTAAATTTTTAAATGAAATCCTTTCAATTCGAATGCGAGTGTCCGAAAAATAGTGACGATCTTTAAACGTCCAATCAATGAATAGCTTCATTAAATTCAGCCGCGAAAACTTTTCGGACAACCAAATCTTTTAAAAATGCTGGAAGATGCTTAAACAATTTTCACATAATTTAAAATCAATTTAAAAGGTTTCTTTCATTTTTTTTTTTTTAAAGGTTAAGGTTATAGATATGAAATAATATGAATAATTATGCAGCGGTGAATTCATCATTTTGAATATCAATCATCGATGTGCTGAGTAAATTGTTCAATTTTTCAATGTTGTCCGATGGCCATTACGAAGATGAATTGATGGCTATTTCGATTCAATGTTGCATGATCAATGTCAACGACGAATGAATGAGCCGAAAATTATGTCAAAAAATTCACATCATCAAAGAATTTTTTGAAGAGTCATTCATAAATGAAATTACTTAGAAATTTACATAATGACCAATGGTCATCAACAGCAACAACAAACAACTGGCGACCTTTGAATTGTTTTTTCATTTTTTCACTGAGCCTTAAGACTAATTGTCTTGACAATTCACAATTGAAAAAAAACAACATCAGACAAATGGCTGAGAAATTCGGACACATTAAATGTTTTGTTGCTTCGAAAAACAACAACAATAAGAAACGGGTGTAAATGAGTTATTTAAATCACATGACAATTAACAGCCAGGAGTAGAAGGAACAAATTACACAAATGACTACTGGTCACATTATTACACACATATGTGATACATATATGAGATATATACACTCGAATGCAGGCAGCATCGTAACCGTATATCCACCATTTGATCATTAGACATGGGCCAGGGTTCGGTTGGGCGCCTTTAAGACGTCCAAAAATACCGTTATCGCTCAGAGCTCCGAGCTGCTGCCGCGCTAACGGTCGGGATAAACAGTTTGAATTCAAAAGGGTTTCAAGGAAGAAATTAAAAAGGGGGTAAAACCCTGCTGAAATGGCAATAAATTTACATAATGCAAAACATTCAAACATTAATTTATTATTTAAATACAAATGCAAATGATAATAATTATTATTATTAGCATTATTATTATAATTTGACCATCAAATGACCAGACAAAATTATAACCTAAGCCTAAAACAAGTTAATTGTCAAATGAACAAATGAATTTAGGTAAATAAAAATGAATAAATGAATGCGATAATTTAAATTTCTTCAAGGTTAAAACCTGTTGAACATATCTTAAGAAATATTTTTTTGCCCTTCAGAAGAATAAAGGTCAGCAAATTGAAGCAAAAATTTCAGGCAAAAATTCAAGAAAATTTTAAAAATATGCAAATTTTTTGGTCGTAAAAAACGAAGATGGCCAAGAAAAAAATTTCGGAAATTTTTTCCCTGAAAAATTTCTTCAGAAATTGCCTCGGGCTATTTTGCCGTAAAATTTTCACTGGATGCTCCGAAGTGGCGGACAAAAAACGAATCATAAAATGTTCCCGGAAAAATTAAAATTTAATTAAATTTTTCAAAGATTTTAAAGATTCGATCTTTGGTTCTTGTCGATAAGCCGGACTACGGCTGATTAAAGCATCGACCCTTGGCAAGACACGGCTTATCTACGAGAACCTTTGAGTCGAATCGAATTAAATCATTTTATCATTCAATTTTTGTGTAATTAATCGAAATTCGAAAAGATCTTTTTGGCGGGAAATTTTTTTTTCGAAAAACAACTCGTCCAACTATCAATCTTAGAATTAATTAAAATCAAATTTCGAGTCTCAAATCGAACGAAAATGAAGATCGAAATCATTGATTTACACAAAATTACATGCGTATTGGATTGTCCGAAAAGTTCGCCGCGCTTTTCAATGGACATTTGTAATGATTTTTTATTGATTTCAATGGTCCAGAACTTTTCGGACAACCGCTGAATTTTCAGTTCTAAACACATATACCAAATTGAATGTCGTCAAAATGTTTGTTTGTCAAATGACATATTCAATTTAGATAAGAATTTTTTCATTTCTTTGAATGTTTTGTTCGTTTTTTCATTAATCGAAAATCAAATGAAACAAAGTTTAGCCAAAATTATCAAGGAAATCATTTGCGGCTGTCCGGAAAGTTTTGGCTGATTTTCAATCGGGATGCCCATTGAGTAATCGGAACGAACTTTTCAGACAACCTGTTTTTTAGACATGTCAAATGTTTTAAAAAGTTTGATTTTTCAGTGTTTATGTTCGAAAAAGTTTGAAAATCTGTAAAAGATAATGATGATAAAAATCAAAGATTCGAAATTTTGAAAGAAATTCGATCAGAAGATTGAACAGAAGAAAATGTCACATGTTTTTCAGTGGTGGTAACTTGCGGTAAATTTGAAATTTGAAATTCACCAAAAAAAAAACCACAGAACATATTAGGTTGTCCGAAAAGTTCTGGCCGATTTTCATGAGCAACTCTATTGATTAAGCGAAATGAACTTTTCGGACAATCTAAAACATGGACATTGGCGAATGCATTGAATTACATTGGCGAATGCATTTGTGGATTCACATTACACATTGAATTAACACTAAACACACATCGAACGAAATGTCAAATTGATTGTCAAATAATCAAGGAAATAAGAAGGGAGAAGAAAAGCTTTGATTTTCTTAAATATTTTGAAGAAAATTTTCAGCCAAAAACCTTGTAAAACGATTAAAAACTTTCAAAAGATTTGTGTTAATACAATGACTTGTAAATTCAAAGATTTTCATGTTATCAAATACATGCTCAAAAACCACTAAAGACATACATTTAGACACATTAAAACAATATGTACTGACTGAGATGATTCAGCTCGAAACAAGACATGGACAGCCAAGAATTAACGAAGTAAAAAATATGGAAAAAACACATGTTTTTCCAAATGATATTTGTGCTTGTATGAGAATATTTTTATGACAAATTTTAAATCTTCGAGAAAATGTCTTAGATGTCTTTGAAAAGATGTTCTTGAATGGAAGGTCTTGAAATGTCTTATAAGAGCAGAGATATTATTCTTAAGATTCTTAAGACCACAAGAAGAAGGGGAAAAAATGAATGATTTGAGCTTTGATTTTTTTTTTTTTTTTTTGAAAATAACTCTGAACTAATAATAATCATAATAATAATAATAATAATTAATGAATTACGAATGTCAAATGAATTATGTAATATTTAGTTGTTCATATAATAGGTTGTCCAAAAAGTTCATTCGGCTTAATCAATTGAGAGTTGTTCATGAAAATCGTCAAGAACTTTACGGACAACCTAATATTTAGTTGACATGAAACACTCAAGAACATGGAAAGAATTTCAAATTTTCTTAAAGAAATTTGTTTATTTGTGATTGGCAACGAAAGATTTGAAAAAAAATATTTCTTAAGATTATGATTAATTGATTTTTGTCCTCATATGCTTTTCTTATTCGATCATTTCTTCAAAATTTCAGAGAAATCTCAAAGAAATTTTCATTCATTCATTTTTTTTCTTATGATTCTCGATTGATTTTCAATCTGATGATTGTCTTATACACAGAGATTGTCATTCAATTTAATCATATAAATGAATTGTGGTTGGTCAAAAATGAACGAAATCGTATCAACTCAAATGAAACCAAAGCAGCTTGAAGCAGCTGAACGGGGATCGTAATGTTGAATGATTCAAGAAATATGTTCGGGAAATCAACGAGAGATTTGGTGGAGATTTGATGGTGTTTGGCCACCACCATTCTGAGTTGAAACAAACAAAAAACTTGTAACGTCTTAATTTTGAATAATTCATCTGATTTGAATGAAAAATATTCAAAAATTCAAAGATATTCAAACAACAAGTGAATTTCATTGTGTATGATTGATTTTAGATCTGATTCATGTAAGTATTTGGTTTGGTTTAAAATGAAAAAATCTGCTTAAAATCAACTTTAATCAATCATATACAATGATGATGATGATGATCATTCATAAATATCAAATATGATATCAATGTTTATTGATAATCAAAGTCTGTTTGGTTCATTCATATCAATGAAAATTCACTGAATTTTCATTTCATTGGTTGTCGGAAAAGTTTTGTCGGGATTTTCAACGAATTTCAATGTGAAAACCGGCACCAATTTTTCGGACACGCTCAAAAATTGGATTTTCTTAAATTTGAAAACTTTTTTGAATGATTTTCTTAGATTTTGGATTAAAAATCATTTCAATAATAATCATTCATGGATAATGTTAATAATAAGATTGATGAGTTTTTAAATTTTTTTGAGAATTTTTCAAAGTTTTCTAAGATTTTTGATTTCTTCAAAGTTTCTTTGAAATCTACAGATTCGAATTTAAGAAGTAAAAATTTTGAATGAAAACCAAAGGCCAAACTCAGAGCATCTTTCACAATCACTGTCTTAAGCTGTCTGAAAAGTTTTCAACGGTTTTCAATGCAGTTTCTATGCGTGGATTAGAACAAACTTCTCGGACAGCCTCTAATAAATGATATTTTAACCACACATAAGTATTGCAAAACTACACGATAACTACACGTTGTGCATCAATCATTCACGAAGAGAAGGTGATTTTCATGGCTTCTAAGACTTTTCCACGTTCAATTCTACGTTCTCCTCGATGATGATACCGATATATTTGATGTCGATGCAGATTCAATGTCGGCTTATTGACAATTTGAATAATGAGATATGAAATATTGATATATTCGTTCATTTGTCAGATGCAGAAAAATGGATGATCAGAAAAAAAAACACACTTGGAAAACAATCTAAGAACTACATGTGTCATTTGATATTATCATTAAAATTGATCAAAATCAAAATCAAATGAAAATGAATTATGATCATTCTTCATTCATTTTCATTTAAATGATTTGATTGATTATTGAATATAATATAAACAATGAAATGTTCGTATATTTGTAAGCTCAGTGTGTCCGAAAAGTTTGCAGCGATTTTTTTGGCCGAATTCAGTTGATTTCGTGGTGATTTCAATCGGACGAAATTTTTCGGACACCCAAAAATGGCAAGTTTTCTGTTGTATTCTCGAATACACAGATGAATTTTGTTGTTGTCATTTGCATCAAACACAGAAATCATTGTTTTAAATCATCTCCTATTGGGCAAAATGTAGAAATGAAAATTACGAATTTTTGCATTCGTTCATTCATTTCGAAAATCAATGATGGCACAAGTGGGTGGTCATCAAATTAATTTTTTTCTTATTATTGTTTTTGATTAATCAAAAAATTGTTTTTATTGGGTTGTCCTATAAGTTCTTGCCGGTTATAACGTAGAAAATTATTAGAAAATCGGCAAGAACTTATAGGACAACCTAATATATGAGAGAGACAAATGAATGAAAATGGAATGAATGAAAATGCAGTTCTTAGTATTTGGTTGGCCAAAATTGATCTAAAATAAATTGAATTGAATAGAAGAATGTCGAAAATAAATTGAATTGGCAAGAGACTGTCCGAAAAGTTTGTTCGGATTTTCGATGGTAAACATTTGCAAAGATGCGAACAAACTTTCCGGACAGCCCTCGAAATTCTGATCAATGATATTTCATTGTTTAGATGGATTCTCATTTAGCTGCTTGAATTATTTGTTTTATCGATGTTTAGTCAGTGATATTTGATTTCAAAATTTTGAATTTCATGGACATTTCTTTTCAATTCACTCATTTTCACAGAATAAAACAAACAATCAAATCTTTGTTCTGAACATTTGAAAATATTTGAAACAATATCACACAGTCAACGTATCCAGTGCTACATATCTGTATCATCAAAATTTTTTTTGTTTATGGCGACCTATAGTCTAAGAAACATATTAATTTCTAAGATCGCAAAAAAAAAATATTCAAATCACTCGGAATTATCATTTAAATTTAATTAATTTAAATGAAGAGAACACAGAGATGATGATAATGCACAGATGAACAAATATATTAGGCTGTCCGGAAAGTTCTGGTCGATTTTCATGAACAACTCGATTGATTAAGCGTAATGAACTTCTCGGACAACCTAATATTTCAATACAAACGTTATCAGATGCTTTTAAAATTTTTTTTTGTTCAATTTTTCAAACATGAAAAAAAATCATGTTTTATTCTCAAATTGACTCTTGATGCTGTGATCACAAGGTCTAAAAATAAGCAAATCCAATTGCATCACAAATTTTCAAGATCAAAAAATATCATACACGAACATTGATTATCATTCGTGTGTATGATTTATTATACGAATGATAATTGATTAAATTTAAAAAATTTGAAAAAAAAATTGATTAATTGATTATTATCATTTGAAACACGCAGCACACACACATATACCGACAATGATCAAATGATCAAATGATTCATTTAATTCAAAACATTAATAGCGATTTAATCAAAAGGTCTATATGAGAGATAAGATACATATGAAACAACATCATGGCTTAAGTCATCAAGAAAATAAGGGGAAATGAAGGGCTTTGAATCATTATGTAATACCTGTGTATTTGTATATGTTGTGATAAGATAAGATTTGTTTTTCATTTTTTCTTAAAGATTTTCAAAGATTTCAAATAATTGCGAATTATTTGAAAAAGGTAAACATTTGAAATATTAGATTGTCCGTAAAGTTTTGGTCAATTTTCATCAGCAACTCTATTGTGATTGAGCGGAATGAACTTTTCGGACAGCTTAATGAAATGAAATAAATGAAATGAAATGCCGAAATAAAGATTTGATTTAAAGATTTGACCTTTTTTTCATTGGCTTTCAAATCAAAGAAAACATATTTGAAAATGGACATGTAAAATGCATATGTGTGTGTGTGTTGTATGTATGTCTACCATGTATTGAAAATGTGTGTACATTTATTATTATTATGCACACATTGAAATATACACCTTGAAAATGTTTAAAATTATCATTAATTTCTCATCAAAAACAGAAATCTATTTTTAATAAGATTCTTTTCTCAGAGTGTTTTTTCAATATGTTTTCGCATTCATTCATTTGGTATATCTTTAGTATTAAAGTTTAAAATTATCGGTATTTGAAAATAGCTTAGTGGTTGTCCGAAAAGTTTTGGCGTGTTTAATCAATCATTTACTACCTGAAAACAGGCTCAAAACTTCTCGGACAACCTTGTAACAATTTTTATTTATTCAACATTTAATCTTGATTAAAAGTATTGATGATGATGATGATGATGATGATGATAATTATCTTGAATATATTTAAAAATATACAAGTATTTATCAATTTTTCATTTAATTTTAAAATAGATTCAAATAGATTTGAATTTTATTATTGAGTACCCATTAATGGTCGATCATTTCAATCAGATTTCAATCAATTCAGTCATTTCAATGATCCATTGGAAAAACATTGAAACAAAACCTGAAAAAAATCATAGTTGAAATGTGTTGTTCATACATTTTACTTGGGTTTTTAATAGGTTTTAACCTTATGTTTATTCTGGTTAATGTAATTAAAAATTAATTGAATGTTTTTTTGATCTGATTAATTGTAAGTATTTTTTAGATTTTTAATTAAATTTCATTAATTAACCATTACTGAGTGAATGGAGTAGAGAAACAAGGGAAAATTTTTTGGAATTTTTCTCATTAAAAACACATAAATTCGGTTGTCCGAAAAGTTTTCGCCGATTTCCTGATGATTCCCTACGATATAACTAGCAAAAACTTCCTGGACAACCCTTTACATACACATGGATTGAAGGCAAATAAACAAATGTGTAAATAAATTTTTGGGAAATTACTCACCCCGGGAAGAAATCGAATGAATTTCTTAGAATCCAAACATTTGATTCTACAGATTCTTTAAGATTTTGGATTTTTGATTCAAATCGATTGAAGCTTGAAATTCAAAGATATTTTTGGGAAATTTTCGGAAGATTTTCGGGCGAAAATTTTCCGCTGTGAAGAAATATTTCTTAAAATGTAAATATTTATTTTAACACAAAGAAAATTTCGTTTTCTTGGCTCTAAGAATATTGAACACCACAAATATTGAATATTTGAAAATTAAACTAAAGATGAATAATCTTTGGTGGTTGTCCGCAAAGTTTAGGTGAGATTTTCAATATTCAATTGCGTTCAAATACGAACCAACTTTTCGGACAACCATAATAATCAATGAATAAATAATAACAAATTGAATATTTTTCTTTCGTAATTTTAGCTTATTTACACTTTGAAAATTCAAATGTATTTGGATTTAGTTCGATTGTTGATGATTGATTGAAAACCACAATTAATTTCATTTGAAAATTTGATGAAAAATAAATCAGAGTTTGCTATTTGCATCACAAATGATTCGAAGAAACATTGTGGTTGCTGTTTGTTTACATTTGAAATCCATTCAAATGTTTATAATACAGTCAGTGCTCGTTTTACATTGAATTTCTTCAATCTTTTTTCTTGAAATTAGCGCCATTTCAATCACCGTACACATTTTAAGACTGAAGATATTTTCTTAGAAATTTTCAATTTCAGTAGATTTTCAATTTCTAAGACATTTTGAAAACATTAAACGAGGTATTACTGTAGCTATTCGTCAATGTTTACATTATTTTTGAATGTTATTAATTTTCAATGAAATAAGATTTCTTTTCTTTGAAAAATACATTTGATTATTTTTCATTTAATACTGATTTGTTGATTTAATTTGATTTCTTTGATTCAATTTCATTTCGTTTGTTTCTTTGATTTTATTTGATTTGATTTCAATACATTCATTGCTTTTGAATCACCAAAAATAATTCAAAATTCAAATAAATTCGAAAATTTGAACAAATTTGAATTTAAATCATTTCAACAGTTGTTGTTGTTGTTTGTTCAAGAAAATGAGAAATGGCAAAAATGCAATGACATTTTCTTTTATGCATTAGGTTGTCCGGAAAGTTCTGGTCGATTTTCATGAGCAACTCTCGATTGATCAAAGCGGAATGAACTTTTCGGACAGCCTAATATTTCATTAAAACATTTTTTGATTGTCGAATGTTATGCGATAGGATTATTTTATGAATAATAAAACGAGATTTCCACTGACATTTCATTTCAATTCATTTCAATGCTGTGCTAACATGTGTTGAAATGCTTGATTTAAATTTAATTTTTTTTGATTTAAATTTTTTTTCATTTAATTTTCAAATAATGATAATAATAATTCAATGATATAATGAAATGTAATGAAATTTCAATGATGAATAAGTTTTGCTGTTTTTTTTTATCAGCTTTGTTTGAAAATGAAAAAAGTATTGCAAATATTACTTTTGATATTAAGATTTTTGTCCGATTAAATGTGTTTGCATTCATATTATAAAACGAAACAAATTATAAAATCTTCAGTCTCCAATGATTCTACGACAAATGATAACAATAATGCTAATAGAGATGATGAGATTTTGATAATTTCAAAAAAAAAAAAACTTTTGAATTTTTTTTTTCAAATGTGGAAATTCATCACATTTGAAATATCAAAGCATTTCCATGATAAATATCACGGGTAATGTGCAAAAACGAGGTAAACAAGACTTATCTAACTTAGTCAAGTAAAATGTATTTTTGGTTGTCCGAAAAGTTCGGGCCAGGATTATCAAAAGTAATGTAATTCAATTGAATCCATGAAATAGCTAATATTTAAAATCAGGCAGAATTTTTCGGACAACTTATTGGCTCTTGGGATGATTCACTATTTTCACATTTTTTCACTTTGATTTATAAAGTTCGTGTGAAAAATTTATCATAATTTTTCATTTTCATAAACATTGATTTATTAGATATTTTCGTACCATTTTATCATTGGCTTAAATTAATCAATGAGACTATTGCTTTTGCCCTAAAATGTTTTCATGATTTTGATTGAAAGCAGACTCCTTGTTCTCAATTATTTGAAATTGAAAATAATTCATTTTTGATAAATTTTGGAGTGAATTTATGCAAAATAATAAGAAATTTTGAGTGATTTAAGGGAAAATTTCGAAAATCAAATTGATCATTCGGATCTATGGATTGTCGTTATTCTAGGCGTCTTGATTTCAAAGACTTCTAATGAACTTGTTGGCAGTGTGTTCACAGATTTGCATGTCAACTCATTTAAAGTAAGTAACAGCCATATTCAGCGGGCAAAAAACTGTCCATGATGGCAGCTGATCGTATTTGTTTCATTTAAAGTCGAGTTTATGACAGAGAAATTCATTTGATTTTGACACCAAACCCCATTCAATGAAGTTGCACCCGTATAATTCAAAGGAACAGGGCTGAAACTTTATTCGAATGGACTGTTTTTCAAATTCAAATTCGAAAAAAATTCTGAATACACTAAGTAATTTGAGAATTCTTATAAATTTTTCAGTTTTGTTTTGTCTAAATAATACAAATGTACACAAATCAAAACATTAAAATCTAACACATCTTGCAATGACAGTTTTGCTTTTATGTTTTGTTTAAAAATTTTCAAAAATGGTGTTGACAAATCAAAGCAAATGTGAATGGAAATAAGAATAAGAATAATAATTTCTCGGAAAATTATTCCAAAGAATTCAAAAGGGTAACCTAGAATAGCGGCCCCTGGAAAAAAATCAGAATAAAAGTTATCGCATCATGTTTTTGGTCAATAGAGATGAAAAAAAGTCAATTATGGTCATCTCCAATTCTTGACCCTTCCGGTCCAAAAAGGGGGTCAAAAGTCAATAATTGCTATATCTCGGCCGTTTTAAGAGGTGAACTCTCAATTTTTTCAATAATTAAAGATTATCTAGCTATTAATCATTGGTGAAAATATCATTGCTTAACACGATCGAGAAACCGAAATATATCCATTTGAAGTTACCATTGTCATTATCATATGGGCTGCCAGTTGACGTGTACACGTCAAAACTGAAGTGCTCGGTGATTCGCTCAACAACTGTCGCATTTAACACAAGTATTTCCATGTTCATCATCAATTGATGACCATTTAAGCCCAAGCATAACCATTTAATGACATTTTGGCAGCCACAGGACATAAACCACCATCTAACAGCCACCATATATTATCTAAAATATATATCTACAAAAATATTAACAAGAAATATTCAAAAAAAAAAAAAAAAATAAGAAAGAAAAATAAGGATAAATCACTCTTTGATATCACTTTCATCATCATCAAAAACGATCGGACCGCTATGATCGAAGATGTTTTTCAGAGCCTCAGCTGGCAGGAATCTACGGTTCTCGTACTTGCCATAACTTAGATAATATATTAGAGCTGAAACATGTGAACACGAACCAATGGTTCGGTTCCCGATGGCACAAGTACAATAATGGCCTAATATTGAATCAAGTTCATGGCCATTCGGTTGATATTTTACACAAACCCGGTAGGCCTTTTAATTGATATGTCTCGATCGAACCCATCGAATCAAAGACATATCACCCAACATTTTTTCTACGAGCAATTGATCATGGTCTGATAGCATTTCTCCCAGGTATGTTATCGATTGTGACAGTTGATATGACCCAGTGAAAAACATTATCAATAGTTCGAGTGAGAATTGTGGAAAATCTGCAAGATCATTGCTCCATGTGTTGATAAATATGTTTTTTTATAATTGAGATTATTATCTATAACATATTGACCAAGATCGTTGTTGGTTAAATTCATTTTAAACATTCGCAGCACAATTACATCAACATTGTCCTTATCGCTCGTATATCGCTTACAAAAATTGTTCACCAGATAGCAAGCTATTCTGCAATACGTCGATGCTTTTGACAGCGATTGATTCAGAAAATGGTGGTGTAGAAGCTTATATTTTTGTGCTATGACTCCATGCACTGCTTCTACTGGCCAACGGATTTTGGTAACAAAGCGTAAATGATTCGATTCAGTTGTTGTTAATTGATTCCGTTGGCCTTTCAATGCTGGCATCATTACCTGATATTAATATCATTACATGAAGTTGAACCAACAATAGCCCAAAATATCATAGACTTAGAAATACTTGTGTTAAATACGACAGTTGTTGAGCGAATCACCGAGCACTTCAGTTTTGACGTGTACACGTCAACTGGCAGCCCATATGATAATGACAATGGTAACTTCAAATGGATATATTTCGGTTTCTCGATCGTGTTAAGCAATGATATTTTCACCAATGATTAATAGCTAGATAATCTTTAATTATTGAAAAAATTGAGAGTTCACCTCTTAAAACGGCCGAGATATAGCAATTATTGACTTTTGACCCCCTTTTTGGACCGGAAGGGTCAAGAATTGGAGATGACCATAATTGACTTTTTTTCATCTCTATTGACCAAAAACATGATGCGATAACTTTCATTCTGATTTTTTTCCAGGGGCCGCATCACTCTATGTTATTAAAGGAAACCCTTTCAGAAAACAAAACTTACATTCAATAAGATTATGGAGATTTTTTGCTTGCTGAAAAACAATTGGCTGGATTTTCGGATTGAATCGAGTTTCAAAACACAAATGATTTGATTAAATCGCACTGATTGCAAATATTACAATACAAATTTATGAATTTTGAATCGGAAAAATTGGAATTGAATTGAATAAACTGGATTTTTATCTGACGACAAAGAAGAATCAATTGAATATTTTGAATATTTGCGATTATAATTTACATATTACAAACAAACACCCGAAAACATTTCAAAATTCACATTTTTTTTCCAATATTAATTCACCAAAACACAATGATTATCACGAATTATCAATAAACATAATGAATAAATAAATGAATTCAAACTAATTCGAACGATTATTTGTATTTGCTTCTTTTTTATTTTAATCGTAATTCACCGAAATTACATTCACCAAATATGTAAACACACATTCAGAGTTATTCGACAAATAATTGATTATTTATTCGTAGAATATACAAACAAAAAGAGGACCGAAAATGTAAAACCACCAGAATTAAATCCATAGATAAACAATAATTTGAATTCATAATTGGTGTTTTCGTATTATTACAATTATCATTAAAATTATCAATATTCAAACATTCGAAAATACACATTCAAATAAACACTATTTTTTTTAATGACGAAAAATTCATTATTTTGAATTTGTCGAATTTTTGTTTTTGAGAATGTTATCATTGATGATGATGATGAAACACAAATGGATTTGAAATATGCATTGAAACACACACAAAGATTTGAATTGAACGAATTACACAAAGAATTACACAAAGAAACACATACAGACCTACACACACATCAACACAGATGGATTTTACATCATTTCAATTTGTACAAATATTTGAAGATAAATATTAGGGTAAAAAAATGATACAAATTGTATCACATTTGTAATCATTGATGATTATTTGAATTATTTGCCGTTATTTGAAGTTTGAATTTTCGGTGGTTGATTTGGCTAATGTATAGCCGAAAGATGAATGAATATTTGGTTTTCTGACTATTTTCAATGTATCAAAAAACTTGGAAAAGCGGCAAATTTTTGCACCGACAATTTTCCGATGACAATCATACGGCCATACGGCAAAGTAAAGATAAAAATTGATTAAACAAATATTGAATCAAAAGATTTCGCGAAAACTTTTTGCAGAGAAAATGTTTGAATTTACAAATGGAAATCACGAAACACACCGAATTACTGAATGAAAATTGACGCGGAGACTCATTCATCTATTCGTGATGAGAAGAGAACTAAAAAAAAAATTCGAATTCGAAATTCGAATGTTTTGAATGAAAAAAGCACTATAGCGCTGGAGTAGTAGCATGAAGAAGAGTGTCTTTTTGAATCTGATGGGTAGTGGTTGTGTTCGAAGTGAACAAAGTCAAAAATAGCCAAAAAAGAGGACGGCAAATGAAAAGATGGAAGCAGCATTGACAGAAGAGAGGAGAAAAATTGGAAAATTTCAAAATGAGATAATTGAAATGGAATACGGTACTTCATTTCATAGTGCCGCTAGCTTTTTTTTTCCTGGTGCAAAGCAAGAAACCAGAATTATCAGATTTTTCAGAAAAAAATGTTAATTATACAATAAACCACTAGTACTAGTACACCAATAAACAATAATCAGCAGCAAAGAAAAAAGAAGGGGAAAGAAACAACAAAAAGTAGGGGAGGTAAAAGTCCAGAAATTTTTTTTTTTTTTGGTTGACGGTAAATCCAAATCATTTTCAAATAAAATAAAAATCATTGAAAACCAAAAAAAAAGCGAAAAATCATTTCATTAAGCTCCTCCTAACAGTCGGAACTTTTTCTCTAAAACTGCTCCACAACTGCCACTGTTTATCATTTTCATACACCTGAAGAACGTGACATACACGGGCTGAGCAAATTTCAAGCTTAAAAACATGCACGAGCGTGTCACGGGCTGCGCCCGTGAAGCGTTCGCCAAATGGTTTTTGATCATTAAACGGCCAACCAACCATACACATACACACACAGTGAAAAAACTACAGCACATCACCGGTTTCCGGTATTTTTCATTAATTTCATTTCATTTAATGATCATTTTTGTGATGGAATTTTGTGGCTGAACAACGAAAATCCACAAAATATGTTCACTGATGTGGTGGTGGTGGTGGTGGTGTCAAAAATAAGCCAAAAATATATGGGCCATTCATATAAATTAATTTGAAATTCCAACAACAGCAGCATCAGTGTTGGCCACAAATTCAATTTCCGTTTTTTCGGTCGTTGTTTTTGACGAAAACGAATTAAATTCAATAAGTGTTTTGCTCGCCACCAAGGCCCTCTCCCTCTTCCCTTCCACTTCCCGCCTTCGATAAATCTTCTCGCCCCGCCAGGATTCTTCAATCAAGAATCAGAATCCCGAGATGTGAAGATGAGTCCAGAACAAGGATGGACCCTGTAAGGTGCCCGTGGAAGGTGGCCACCGTGAAAGTGGCCAAATCATTGACAAATTCGCCCTGAAAATTTGTCCGAATTTACACCCGAAGATCATCAAAAATCGAATCATCCAAAGACGTTGATCAAGTTGATTGAACCTTTTTTAAGGTGATTGGTGATCGATGAAAGGTGATTTATGGCAATTTTTCTCCGAATACATTCGGTGATTGTTCTGGTGATTGTTTTGGTTGTTTTGTGTTCTGAAACACACATGGGAGGATTTTGATTGATAATTGAACTAATGTGTCAACTTGTCATCGATCAGTGACAGCTACGAATTGATGGAATATAAATGGTACCATTTACAAATACTGTTATCGGTGGTGGTGGTGGGGGGGGGAAATTATGAAAATTATTCAACCATCACCAACAGAAACGAGACCACCTGATCATCGTTGGTAAATTGATTCGAATTGAATTGAACTTGATTCATTCTGAAGGGATGTCCGAAAAGTTCTGGACCAATTTTTAGATATTCCAAGCGGTATTTTAACCGTACAAACTTTTTGGACGACCCCTCGGAAAATTATTAATCGATTTTTTTTTTCTTATTTTTTTCTTATCGAAACTTTCCCGAAAGGTAAGTGACTGACAGGTGAATAGATTTTCAATGACAAGTAAAATGTGTGTTATTGGTAATGGGTAATGAGTAAGAGGTAATGACGCCATATGACATTGTTCACAAACTTTGTGAACAATGAGCCAGGATGGTTACGAGATATCACTGATCACTGGTGGGCACCTTTTCAAAGGGGTAAAAATCAATTTAATCAATTTTCTGCTGATCGACTGAGACTGATTGATTGATTGAAATTTTAATTGTAATTAATCGAATGACAATCAATTTAAGCCATTTCGATTATAAATTTTAAAATTTTTCAAAGATCATTGACAGCCGTCATATACGGATGGCGCCATCAATCTTCGAGCCAGGAATTTGTCTGTTTCGAAGAAGATAATCTGATTGGCTACGGGTGCCAGCCACTTACCCTCTCTTTCTCACCGGTCATGGGCGCAAGTCTACTAGTCCGTGGCTCCTGGGAGCCACACAAAACCCAGCACGAGAATTGCTAAGGGGCAAACCTTATACCCTTGGCGTTTTGTGTGTCCGAAAGTTTAAAAGTCTTGGATCATTTCTATTTTAAATTTATTTCGCTGTTGGAATATTCCACTTCATGGGGCCATTCATATATTCGATTTCAAAGATTTGAAATTCTTGATCAATTTTGCTGGCCAAAATTTTGTTGATCAAACATAGCCAGAGTCACAGGAAATTAAGACAATTTTTCTTTCATTGTGGACCGTCGAAAACATTCGATTGGGGTGAATTGATTATAATTAATTATGTTTAATTATCATTGATTCGTCACACTCTTTGTGAATGATAATTTTGTGTGTGTGAATCATGATTTCATCATTTGAACATTCAAAGAATTCCGAAAATCGATTCACCCAAGCTCTCAGAGAGGTTACTATGTAAAAGTATAACCTTTGAAAGAGTTTTGAAAGGCTAATAATCATTGACAAATGAATGAACATTAAGTAATGTGTAATTAATGACCTTTTCAACCAAAATTATTTGAGGTCACAACTAATAAGATGACCTCTTTGAGAGAATCGATGACCGAATGACCAGTTGTTCTTGATTTGAAAATTGATTAATTATTTTGAAACACTTTGATTTCAAAAAAAAAACAATTAATCAATGACTTAATGGAATTCAGATGACCCAGCCAGTGACCAGTGACCACTGACCATCAATCGTCAATGACCAGCACCAGGGATCATTCTCCAGACTTTGTATATTCGGGTAATTTTTGGGAAAATTTCCCGGAATTTTTATCAGAATTTTTCCACGGAAAATTCCCCGAAAATAATGTTCCTTCGAAAATTCTCAGGGAAGGGGGGGTAAAAAGTGTTTTGGAGGGAGGGTGAAGGGGCAAAATTTTAAAATTCATCCAAAATGAATATTCACCAACCAATAATAATGATAATCATAAAATATGGGTAATAAATGTGTGTGCATGTGTGTGCATATTCACAAATCACGTGTAACACGTACTAAAACCATAAAACTTGGCAAAACTTCGAAATCGATGATCCGGGAATCCATTCCTACTGGCAAATTGCAAATTTTTCCGAGCAAATTTCTCGCTTTCCACAGTGGTGGAACATAAAATTAGCATCACAAGAAGCCAGAGCGGGTAAACGTGGATAAAATTCGAGGCTGAGAAATGATACATGAGTTGAGGCTTGGCAAATTGAAAATTGTTAGGGGAGTCACCAAGGGGGGGAACATGGATATCAATTACAATCGATCATACATATTCAATTTGATTTGAATCTCATTTTTAATCATATTAATGGATTTATGCAATTTATAATAATGTTAATAATAATAATATTGGTTAATTTATCTTCACATTACAAGCGCCATCAGATTTGATTTATTTCAGTGTAAAAATATTGAAATATTTGAGATATTTTTGCCCCGCACACAAAGACTACGGGATTTATTCGCAATAAGTGTCATGGACAGGATTCAATCAGGCTTGGAGAATCCGAACCCGAATTTTCCGAATGGTCCGACGGAAGATGATTGATTCGTCATCGGAAAAACCAGAACTGCATTGACTTTTGATTGATTTTTGAAGGAAAAAAACCTAAGAAATTTAAAGAAATTCATCAGAATATTGTCTACCGAAATTTTGTCCTGGAATATTTGGATGATGCCGGATTGTTTCCTGTCCCTTGTCGACCCCCGAAGATGCTGGCCATTTTTTCACCTCTTCAAACAGTGTCAAACATATGTAAATAGTGACCATATTGCACGACCAGATATGGACATATTTCATGGACATGGACCATTTTCATTCATTTATGATTCATGTTGATTCAAGTACAATTGACTTGAAACATGAACACACCGCTATAAGGGGGGAGGGCGACTGCCATAATGACATTTGACCATTTCGAAAATTTTGTGAATTTTCCAAATTCAATTCACAAATCGAAAACGATTCAGTCATATTTCTGTGAATATGACTGAATAGTGTGAATGAATTCACAGAGCTTTCAATTCGACCAATTGACAATATTTTGTCGTTGTTCGAATAGTTTTGTCGGATGAAATCCATTAATTGTCCGTTGATTTGTATGGGTTTCACCAGCTGAAACTTTACGGACAACCTACGATTTCAATTCATCTCTCATTTCCAATTGTGAAAATTCACTTTGTGTTTGTTTGTTTGACTGGTAATTTGGTATTTTTAGCCAAATATAAATAAATAAATAAATAAACAAATACATGATGCACATGGACCTAACACAAACACACCGATACACGAATACAAAGAAATGAAATTGAATTCTCATTCACATTCACGGATAAAACGTAATCACAATGTTTATGAATGCGTTTCAAATTCTGGTGATTCTGTTTGAATGTTGAATTCAATTGAATCGGATTCAATTGAATTCCGTTATATTCAATTCAAAAATTCCAAATTTGGAAATTTTGTTTTCGGAAAATTTCTGTTTTTCGGGAAATTTCCCTCCTGCAAATTATAATTGAATGAAATCTTCCCTACTAATTCAAATGTCCAAAATTGTTGTCAAAATATGTTTGTTTATTCATGTCCACAAAATGATGCATCGAATGATGCTTTGAAATCGAATGTTTTTCAATTTGTACATTGAATTCGTGTATCATTCGTATGTATTAAGCTGTCCGAAAAGTTAAGGCGGATTTTTCCGTTTGATCACCATTAAAACCAATGCATTCGACCGGCAAGAACTTTTCGGACAACCAAAGAAAATCTCAGCTTTTGTAAAATGTTCTATTCATTCATTGAATGTTTGTTTTGATACATTTTCAATGGACAATTTCGAACATTCATTTTCAAATGAATGAATGATAATTAAACAATTCCAGAGCAGGGAGAGAATCACTCCAAAATCAAAGTAAATCATCAGAAACACTGCTATCAATGAATGACATATGGTTCGATTCTGGCGGCTTTGATTCTTCAGTTCGTAATTCTATTGGGTTGTACCATAAGTACTTGCCGTTTTTCAAATGAAAAACAATTGAAAAGACGGCAAGAACTTATGGGACAACCTAATATATGTGAAACATTTTCGAAATCATTCGAATCCGACCAGATCCGATGATCCGAAAATTTTTTTTTCGTATTAATTTGATTGATAATTCAATTCGAAAGAATTCTATGAATTTTCCGAATTAAATTTCCCGAAAATATGATGAGATACAATAGAGACAAATACATGGTCATTGATTTCATTCGATTACATTGATGTCATTCAATCATTGAATTCATTGATTTCGTTTGATTTTGATTCAAGCCATTATGATGATTAAATAAGAATTACATTGATTCATTCATTGATTGAATGAAATATTCGAGGTTGTTCGAAAAGTTCGGGCCGATTTTCATTTGATTTCCAACGATTTGACGCGGCAAAACATTTCGGACAACCAAAGAGCTGTCCTCGATTTGTCTATTTAGGGTCAATTTTGCTCTGTTTCGAGTCTATTTGGGGTCTATTTTGATCTATATTAGGGGCTATTTTAATCATTAAAATGATGATGATGATGAAGATGGCAAATACAAACATGGATTGATTCAATGATTCAATCGTATGTCAATGTCATCTCATTGATAATAGATAATTCAGCCCAAATGATGATGAAATATGTTCAATATGTTTGATTACACTTGAATTAATTTTGTATTTTATTCCATTCAATTCATTGAATTCAATGATTGGGTCATCCATAAATTCAGTACGCATTCATTCAATAATGAGAATTACATAATATGGTGACATATGTTCGTAATTTTCCACGTGCAAAATCGTTGTCATCAGAGGTTGATTATGATGGGTATGATCAACGTGAACGTGTTTGAACGTGCTCGGCGGATGATGTTCGACAAGCGAAAGCTGGGTCCCCGTAAAATGCTCGACAAAGCTGGGCCTAGGCCTCCGGAAACTCGGTCCAATTCACCCGAAAGCGAGAAATTTTCCCGCAAAAATTCTTTACCGGAAAATTTTCCAACTGGAAAACAACGACAAAAATTTTTAATTAAGTAATTAAAACCGAACAATACATTTGTTAATGATGATCATTTTTGTACATATTAGGTTGTCCCATAAGTTCTTGCCGTTTTTTAATTTTTTTTTTCATTCGAAAAACGGCAAGAACTTATGGGACAACCTAATATTACATATATGTGAATGGTGGATCATACACATAGCTCTTTCTGATCTTCATGAATAAATAATTTTTTTTAGGGTTTTTTTTTTGAAATTCGGTGACGATTGTCAAAATTTTCCCAGAAATACAGAAATACAAATACGAATAATTCTCATCAAATAATGATATAATTGTCATTTGTTGGCCGAGGAATATGAATTGTAATTAATGTAAAAATTTAATGTACTGTCCATTGAACGGAAAGATAAATTGTTTTATAACCATTTGATACCTTATACAGCCCCCTTTGTCCACCTTTTAGCATACTGACCAATAGCATTTTGGTGGTGGTGGGGGGGCTTCAAATTTTGCTTTCAAAATCCCTGACTGAATCCCACTTCATATGTCAAAATGGATTGCAAAAGGTAGGGTATAAAGTATAGACCAGAGATAACTGAAAAAAAAATACCAGGCTATGGTCCTTCAGGAACTTGCCATAAGTGATGAATGATTTTCATATCTAATTGTAACAATAATCATAATAATAATAATAATGATAATAATTACAATTATTTTAATTGTAATTTGGTAATCCAAATGGATTGTAAACATGTTTATTTGTTCCCAAAACAAGAAAAAAACAAATTCTTTGACCGATAAAAACCATTTTTTGAACCCAAATTTTGGACTCAAGTTAGACAGGTGATTGCTCGGGACATGAATATATGGATGGATTCAATTTGAAACATATGAATAAATAAACAGATGATTCTTGTATAAATTATTCCATAATTTGTGGCCAATTTCTGGTGCATTTTTTATGGCGGTGAATCAAAAGATTTTCGAAAAGATTTCCAAAAGATTACCGAAAGATTTCTGGCCATTTTTCTTGTTGGTTTGTTTTATGATTTCACTGATTCAGCAAACAAAATGACCCCATAATACCATGGTCATAATTCACCATGGTAATACAAGTAAGAGATAAGATAAGCGATTCTATGTGTAGCTACCATCGTGGCTACTGGTTCGATTCTGCTATTTTATTCTGTATCAAAACATGACCATATTCACTATGCCTGATAACAATGAGATAAGATAATTTTTTTTTTTGGAACATATTTCGAACATATTCACTCTGTTTCTGGTCTAAATTGATACAAATATTTCTGGATCTTTCGGGGAACTATTTTTTTGGGAAACTTTTCCCTCGTGAAATATGAATAATTTGGAATATTATGAATGAATGTAATTATGAATATGATTATGAATATATTTACTTAAAAAAAATATTCTCATAGAATTATAATTGATTCGATACCAAAATAATTGATCGAAAATTCGATTACATTACTGTATCACAATTTATTTTGAATTTTCTACAAATGTATCGAATTATTAAAAATTGCTACAATAATAAGCAGTTGCTATATGTATATAAGCAATTCAACATATCAACTCATTTATTCAATCAATTCAATGAAATTCGAAATATTGGGTTGTACCATAAGTTATTGCCGTTTTTTAAATTTTTTTCCATTTGAAAAACGGCAAGAACTTATGGGACAACCTATTATATTTGTTTCCTATTGTTTCTCATTGGACCTATGAGATACAGAGAACATATACCGAACACAAACTTTTGGGCCTTAAGAGGCCTGCAAAAAAAAAAAAAAAAAATCCTGGCCCCTGCAGTAATTCTTGGCGACAAATTCGCAATTTGTACCCCAAATAATTTCATTTGGACATTTGTCCAGAAGCATTCGAAATAAATCATGTTGAATTCATTTTGAAAATCTAACATTTGATTTCTGAGCGGTACAAAGACTACGAAATTCGTTCGTACGGTCAATACAACAATCACCGATACACACACTGTGTCCGAGTATCCAAGTGCATCAAAACATCATCAATCGGCCATTATTCGGCCAAAGAATCTGCCGGCTGCCGATTCACAGATGCTTATCGCCTTTGTTTGCTTTGGACTATCGCATCGTACAATCTTTGCTGCCTGCTTGGCGCCCGAAATGGACACTATGGACACCGTGGACACCATGGTTCTATTGTGTGTCCATTGTGTCGATGATCAGAATTTCATTTTCGATGTAAATACCAGAATTAATGGCCATTGATAATGATGATTTTTCGTTGTGTATCTATGAGGAAATATGTTTGGGAAATACTTTTCGGGGAAATTTTTCGGAAATTTTTTTGTACAAAACTCGGAAATTTCGGACATCATTTTCTCGATGATGATTATCATCAAGATTATTTTGTCCCAAAGAATCAAATCATCAAAATCATCACTGGTCAATCAATAATCGATTTTTGATTTTTTTTCTTGGGAAAAACAAAGGTTGCCCGAAAAGTTCTTGCGGGCTTTCAATTGACTAAGTGATTGATTTTTGCTTTGGAACTTTTCGGACAGCCTTGAAAAGCAATGAGGGACTCGGCAAAAATCATCAGTTTTTGACGATTTTTGATATCGTCATAGTTGAATCAATGATATCAATGAATGTATGAATTGTCATTTATTTGTTTGTTTGTTGCTGCTGTTGTTGATAATGATGGTGAATTATGGTT
Organism: Psoroptes ovis; assembly: GCA_002943765.1. Lineage (NCBI taxonomy): Eukaryota > Metazoa > Arthropoda > Arachnida > Sarcoptiformes > Psoroptidae > Psoroptes > Psoroptes ovis. The sequence goes on along the minus strand of PQWQ01000008.1, from coordinate 1,110,118 downwards.
AATGTTAAATGTAATTGTCAATTGATAATACATGTATTTGTATAATATTCGGGTAATATGGTAATCGATGATAATGATAATAGGGATAATGATGATGATGATGATCATAGACTACCATTGAGAGAGACGGACACAATTTGTATTGACCAAAATTGAAATTTAATGGACTTAAAATCATGGAAAATTTTTCGGGAGAATTTCGGAAATTTTCTTGGGAAATTTTCTCAAAAATTTTGTGGAAATTTTTTCGGAAGAATTCTCGATGGATTCTCTAGAGGAGAATGGAGGGGTCTCAGCGAAATTCACTGAAAATATTTCCGAAAAAAAATTTTCGAGGAAGATTCCAGGGAATTTTCTGAGAAATTTCCTGGAAATTTCAAATTTTAAATTTAATTTTGTGATTTGATTTTCGGAAATTTTCTTGAAAAAAATTTCCATTAAAAATTTACATATGTTCAGATACAATGAATGGATGACCAAATGATGAGATCTATAGTCTGTGAGTCCAGAGTCTATGAGCCAAATTTTGTTTGTTTGAAATTCAAAATTTGATTCAATTCAATTTGATTCGATTCAATTCGACTATGATTCGATACATTCAATTTAATTTAAAATTCAATTATTCAAAATGAACAAAACAATAATCAAATAAAAACAAACATTTCTGGTCATTTTTGGCCAGTTTTGGTCAGTTTTGGTCATCGTGTTTACCAATATGAATAAATAATGATATAAATAAATAAACAAACAATGAAATAATCAAAATTTTAAAATAATCCTTCAAAAGATTATTATTATTATTATCAATAGGCTATATTAAAACCTATAGCCTTGATTAAAACTCGAACTACAAAAACTACACCGAGGGGGTTTTGAATCGATGAATTTCAATCTGAACTTCAATCAATGATATTATCAATCAAAATGAAAAAAATGATCAGTCGGAGACCATGTTCAAACATAGCATAGTCATTAATAATCTATAGCCTTTGTAATGCGGTCCCCCTCTTGTTCTCTCATGCTTCATCTATCCCACCAGTTTGAATGAAGACCTGATCATTTCGGTATTTTGCCCCTTGCCATTGTCTTCTATTGTCTTGATGCATTAGTGTCCATGTCAATGGTATCCCTAATACGAACACAGCGAGATAATCCTTCCATTGTTTGGTTGGTTTGATGGAAAAATATTTCAAAATATTTTCAAATCTGCAAAAAAAAATACAGGGAAAAATCAATTGTCAATGATCAATGAATAGTAAGAAATGAACAATCGAACAAATGTACATTTGTATCAACCAAATAATAACAAGACAAAAGGATTAAATCCTATTCAAATATGTTAAGTATTAGTGGTGAAATGCATATAAAATTGTGAATTTTCGGGCTGTCCGCAAAGTTTTGACGGAATTTTCAAATGTTTCTCAAAGCTTCAATCGGCCGAAACTTTCCGGACAGCCTAATTTTCAAATGAATGCTTGCTTGTTTGTTTGTCATTGAGCCTATTAGATTCGAATGGATATGTCTAGGTCCCTCTGCTACAAGGTTCAGTGATATGAAATGTTTCATATCAATGACACAAGAAATTGTTTCACATGGGTCAAAAAATGTCAAATCTTTGATCTTTGAATGACAGACAGATCAAATATTGGAAAAGATTTCAAAGGTTTTCTTTGATCTTTGAGATCTCCAAACACACAAAAACCGAACCCCAAAATGAACAATCACCGAAAATGTAAATAAAATGTGTAACGGATTTGTGAATGGCTCACAACAATCGGGAAAGTTTCTGGGGAAAAAAATTTTCTGAAATTTTCCCCGAAAATTTCAAATTCTAATCGCATCAATTCGGCCAACCATTGGCGGTAACAGGTCAAGTGGAAAGTATTTGAATTACAACAAAGGGGGCTAAGGGAAATATTTCCAGAAAAATTTCGGGAAATTTTTTTCGCCACCCAAAGATGCTTACCACACACACATGCTTACAACGGTCATTGGCTTGTTCGCAAAATTTTAATCTTATTTGATACAAATACGAAATACCAAATGAATGTATCAATGTTTGGTCTTACTTACCCTCTCCCCCTCCCCCTTTTGACAACCCGAAAATTTTTTGGCCAAAAAAAAATTCTGGGGTTGTCCGGAAAATTTTTGCGTTAAATTTCAATGGAAAAATTTCGGCCGAACCGCTAAAACTTTTCGGATAGTCCGAAAATTTTTTTGGTCATTCCATGTGAATGAATTTTTGGTCATTGTGATTACATTTTCAAATTCATACATTCATTCATTCATTGAATTACAAAAAAAAACATGAAAACTGTAACGAATTCGATGGAAATCCGGATTTATTTCGTTTCGTTTCGTTTGATTATTCATTGTATCAAAAACAAAAATTTAAAATTCATAAATTTTTTGAAATTATCGAAAATATTTTTGGTTGTCCGAAAAGTTTTGGCGGGTTTGGTCATCATTATTGTATGGTAATTTCGGACAAAACTTTCCGGACACTCAATTATTGTATCACATAAATTAGTGAAAGCAATGTCTGTGTATGTGTGTGTGTGTGTGTGTGATGAGAATATTTAATTCTGAAAAAAATAATCAAAAATCAAATATCAAATACGATCTGATCATATATGACCGATGATATATTCAACGATATCCATTGATAATGCCGAATGATTCGGATCGTTTGTTTGTTATCCGGTCCATTTGGCCATCTCTGGACCCTGGACCTTGGAATTGATGTTGCGCAAGAGCAAACACAGGGACCAAATGAATTAATCAACCAACCAACCAATAAACAACGATGATGATCAAAATTAATCCAACATTTGGATGCTGAATCATGTCTCACATTCAACATTTTCCCCTCCATACCCTTCCCCTCCCCCTCTTGTAAATGAACAACAAAAGGATTTACGGTCCTTTGAACTCGAATTGATACTCGTAACGCGGACTTATTGAATCACACGGTGGTTTCACATAATCAATGATTATTTGAGGGGTTGTCCACAAAATTTGTAACAATTTTGATGTAATCAATGTGTATCCATTGATAGGGCCTAATCGGGACAAGCTTTTCCAATTAGCATTTGGGTCTATTATCGATGAGGTTTTACAAGGTTTTAAGGTTTTTACGAGGCTTAGGGCTTTGAGCAAGGGATCATTTCGGGGACATTTGGGTTACATTTTTCGGATTTTATTACGTGTGTTCATTACATCAATGATTACATTGCTTGTCGTATTATTGATTGATGGATCAGAATTGGATTTAATCAAATCAAATCAATCAATTGGTCAGTTTTAGACCAGATTTATTTCTGTTGATTTAGTCGATCAAATCAAATTAATTCAGTTCATGAATTTTTATATTGAAAGTGATTCATCATTTAAAAATAAGTTACCAGTATGAAATGATCGTTTTATGACCATTGAAATTCATATGATAGTATTGAAATGAATCGCTCATTTCATACTGGTAAGAAATAAATGCTTTCGATCAAATCAATAAATTGATTGAATCATCAAATGCAATAAATGTGTTTGAGTCTATAAAAATTGTTTTGTGGCCATTTCTCTGGCTAATTTAGTATTCAAAGGCTGCTCCATATGATCTTTATCATCATCATCACATACAGCAAATCCAATTTATAGTCAATCATAATTTTATGACGGACACACACACACACGAAAACATCATAAAATTGTTGCGGCTATAACCCTTTGATGATCAGTGAATATTTCATCGAGCATATTGATCAAATAAATAAAATCGATCAATTGAATATTCATGACACATATATTCATTCATATATCATCTAGGATTCATATTTATTATTTGATTAATATTTTTAAAGGGTTAACCCTTTGTAGCCAAGAAACCGATTTTTTATTTCCCTGCTTACCCTCCAGGCTATTTTATGACTTGCGGGATTTGACATGCGAAATCAAAAGGAGCCATCGAGTTGGAAGGAGGAATTTTTTACTCTTCAATCAAACAGGACCCGTAAAGGGTCAAAATGAATATTTTCTAAATGAATCATTTTCGAACCACACCCCCTCAAAAATATTTACATTAATCGATTTTTCAAAGTTTTGTCCATTGAATTCAAAGCTTTTAATCGAGAAAAAAATTCCAAAATAAATCCTTTGTCATTGTGTCAATAATGAAAAATAATTTGACAGATTTTGGGAGTACAGTCTTTGGACTCGACAGGCGCCTTTAGGGCACCAAAGCAAGTTTCATTCGCAGCTCCAAACGGCACCTTTTCCGGCTTTTTTAAGGGTGATTTTCGCAGATGATCAGAGTTCGATGGCCACCCAGCACACCAAGAGTGTCTAGCGTGAGAGTATTGACGTAATGAAAGGTATTCACATTGACAACAACGATGAAAAATGACAAATAATGAATGACAAGCATTGTTTGTTCGTCATTATTTTGATGGTGAATTGAATACACAAACAGAGTTCAAAATAATGAATTTTTTGATTTCACAAATAATCATGTAATCATGGGTTGTCCGAAAAGTTTTTGCCGATTTCGAATGGGGTATTAACGTTGAATACATGGATAACTTTTCGGACAGCCTCATTCAATTGATTTTGTATTTAATTCATTTATTTATTTATTTATTTTCATGTTTTCAAATGAAAAATAATTAATTAAATCAAAATTAATTATTTTTCATTATTTTGAATCATTTGTCAATCGAAATTCGGAACGAAATGTTTGGTTAAAAGGTTTCAGTGTGAGGTGAAATAATAATTTTCTGGTAGCTTTTTGGAACCTGCTGGTGGTCACCGAACCCCTTGAAATATTGTATGATGATTGCTTGATGGCTGATGATTGTTTCGTTCTGTGGAAAATTTCACACATTTTTGGGCGTATTTCCAAATGAATTTCATTCAAGTTTGATTGCCCATTAACACATTGGATTCATTGATTCAATGAATCATCTATTGATTCATTTATTGATTGGTTGAAAATAATGGTTGACAAGTTATTGATTAGTGTTTGCAATAATTGTCTTTTGTAGAACCGGTATGAAATGCACGTTTATGCATTAGCGACATGAATTATTTTTCACCTGAAGTACAATGGAAAAAAATTCGCTCATTTCATATCGGTAAATGCGTTTTTGAAATTCCTATATGGAGTCCTAAAACTCAGCAGGACAATGGACTCTGAGCTGAATAATGACAAAAAAATTCCTGGGTCCGTTGGTCCTAATGAATTCGATTGATAATTCCGTTGATCGAAAACAAGCTGGAGAGAAATTCTTCCCCAAATTGAGCCTTGAAGATTTAATTCAATTCGATTGATGACTGCACATCATCTCTGCGTATTTGAATTTAAGCTGCGATTTAGCCCTCTACCAAGAGGTTAGTTTCTTTCAGGTAGGTAGTTAAGTAAAATTAATTTAAAACTGAATTAATCAAAACTCGAAAACAAATTAAACAAATAAAAAATTGAATTAAATTAAATGGTCAAAGGTGAAAAATGCAATTTTCAATTCAATTTGTTATGTATTATACGCAATATTAATTGAAACAAATTAAATTAATGTATTTTGTTTATAAGATGGTTGGTAGAAGGTGGAAAGATTTATTTCATTTAGATATTTTTTAATTAAGTTTTAAGTTTTATTTCATTTTAATTTAAATTTTTTAATTATTCAATGAATTCACTGAATTCAATTTATACAATGGCTACACATACACATGGACGTTCTCAGCACAGTAACCTTGCTGCATCCATCACCACACCACCACAATTTTCATCGCCATTCATCAATCGATGACAACACATTGAAATTAGCCAAATTCAAGATGCTTGTATCCATCCGAGGGGCTGATTGTTGATGATACTTGGAAATACTTTGCCATTTGACAAGGTAAACACCTTGCCAAAAAGTGTATACTCTTCGATCGATCAATCAATCGAATGATGATGGCCAAAAAAGACAATTTATCTTTGATCAAATAAATTCTAAGGCATTCGAAGATGGTCAAAGAATTTCGATGATTTGAAAGATTTATTTCCATTCGAATTCAAAGTTTTTGGCCAAAAACAGGTAGAAACCTACCTGCGTAATTTACTTGCTTGTAAATACCCGGAAACCTGGACACCAAATTACGCACAGATCTTTCAAAATCATGGCTGTAAGGTCAACGCTGAGGCCGTTAGGCCCTGACGAGCCTCAGCTTGCTCTAATTATTACTAAGGATACGCCCTCTGAGATTCAAAGTTCATCGAAAATTGCACTGAATTATCAATGAATTCATTGAATTCATTGAATCATTATTCGTTCTAGTCATTGACTCTTCAAAAATTGGTTCGACATTCGAAAATAGGCGAATCATTCATTTGTCAATTCACAAATACCAAACTAGATGTTTTTCCTGAATTTTCAAGTTCAAAATGTTTTTCATTATCGACACTTGATTATTATTGACTATTGACCATTGCTGTACATAGCATTGTTACGCAAGTTTTGAACGAAAAATTAATTCAAAGAAGAAGAAATGAAAAAAAAAAAATCTTTGAATCACGATTTTTCATTTATTTGAATTATTATTATCATTTCGAAGATGATGATGATGATGATGATTATTCATTTAAAGCAGTTCAATTTTGTGCAATCACAAATAAACATTTTTTTCATTCCTGAATAATTTGAAATATTTAAGCCAGAAATGAAGAGATTTTATCTCTTCATTTCTTCTCCAGTGAAAAGAGATGCACATCTGTAATTTCCGAGGTTATCCTAAAAGTTTTGACGGGTTTTCCATTAGAAATTCCCTTGATTCAATACGAACCAAATTTTCGGACAGCTTCGAGCCAATCGATGCTTCAAATGCATCGATTCGGCTTATCGATAAGAATTCATTTATGTTTTCATCTGATTTATGCTTCCACGCTTGTTTTTTTTGAGTTTTTAGTTGAATCTTCATTGTGATTGATTGATGAATATCATTTTGTTTTATTCTATTTCAATCTACATTCAATCAAATGAAATGAAATGAATTTTTTTTTCTAAGATTTAAGAAAATAATGTGATACAATTTATCATTTTAAAATGTATAGTCTTTAATAGGTTTATACCTTTGAATTTTAAATCAAAGATCATTTCGAATGTTTGTAGTTTGTGATTGTGTTGAATGTTGCTTAGACATAGCTTACTGGGCGCTGGCAATTAAACCAATTTTATTTTTGTTTTGTTTCGATCAAATTAAATAAATGAAGAAGAAACGCCCAGCAACAATTAAATGTTTAATCGTGCGCAATAACTGGAATGAAAGGATTGAGGAATTTTTTCTCTTCGCTTGGCGTTAACTTGCGCGATTATGACGTGCTTAAACAAAGCCATTGCGGAGGCTGCAGCTAGCCATAAGACGTTCAGAGATATAACTGAATACAAGTAATTAATTCACATGAAATTTGATTGGAAATTTTTCTGGAAATTTATTCGAAAATTTTATTACTTTGTATCATTCATAAATTTTGTTACAAAATTTTTTTCGGTAAAAAAAACAAATTAATTTGAACAGATCAATCGACTTCAATAATGTATTCAATTTGTAATAATGTCGATTCACGAAGATTTTTTTTTTGTGACGAACAGGTTTATACCTTGAATACTACCGAATTTCGTCTAGAAATTTTTGGAAAAACTTTATGAGCGACCCTCAAATACAAATTGCTACCTGTATTCCTCACCTTCATATCTCTCTTTCTGGATTCACAATCATTAAACACTGACATAAATATTTCATATGAATTCATATTCACCGAACGATATTTCGGTGCAAATTCGTGCAATTCAAAAAATTTTCAATTCGGCAAATTGCACGAAATCAAAGAAATAAATCAAATTTAATCAAATCATTCATTGATCAATGATCAATGATTGATCATTGGATCAATTTGCACAAATCATCCCGAGTCAATTGATTAGTCAATTGGCTAATCGAAAAATCGAAACGACAATTGTCCAAGTGTCAAAGTGACCATTGGTCATTTTTTTAGATGGTCATTTTTTGTTCCGTTCTCATCGGACAGAAATCCGAAATATTGAACGATTTACAATTAAACGAAATTAATCGAAATTAATTAATCAAACTTGTCAAAAACACATTTACCAAATCTGACTGACTGACTGACTGACTAATTTTTCGAAATGTTTCCATTTTTGATTCACCCATTTTGAACGCCCACGAGCTACCTCTCTCAGTATGCACAGAAATTCTTCCCATACATGAATATATGAACATGAATATGGATGATGAAATGAATAAAATGAATGAATAAAATGAATGAATAATCATAATTCATTTTTGATTAATTAATTGCAATTTCTACTGTTAATCATGCCATTTTATACATTGAAATATATTTCAATCTATAAATAGAACTTGATTTGATTGGTGATGGTATACACTAATCATCTGAGAAATTCTTGTGAGGGATATTTATCGACAAATGCAAAAAGCAAAAATGACAAACAAGCATTGAATACATTAGTTTCAATGTATATTTTTTTGTATTTTTGAAAATTTGTATTTAAATTTCATATTCATATCAGTACATTGATCTTAAGGTTTTGATGTCACTCATACAATGATGTATTTAAAGAATGGCTGTCCGAAAAGTTCTTGGCGGTTTTACTCAGCCAAAATCAATGGAAGTCCATGTTGAAAAATCGACACTACTTTTCGGACAGCCACTAAATTTCACATATTTATGTAGGGAGACAGAAATCACAAATCATAGTAATGTTTAACTGTTTTTTGACACTAAACACTGAAAGATAAATGGGCAAATGTCGCGCTAGATAATACGCGACAATTTCGTTGCTTTTTCCATGTTTTTCTGGCTTCGATTTCTTCAAAATTTTTAAGGAATGAAAGCGTGCTTTGAGGGCTTTTCCTTTGAATCTTTCAGACCTCAAGGGTCTGTATGAATAGATCTGTGAATGAATGAGTTATCTGCACACATTATCTATGTCAAAAATTCTTAAAATGGCTAAAAATAGTCCCAAGAAAATCTTTGAAAAATCATGTCTTCAAGCTTGAAATAATTGATTAAGATTTGACGAGACAATCGACATTTGAATCGACTTGACAATGGACCTCGCTTGAAAAGATTTTGTCCTCAAGCCAAAGCACAAGAAGAATCCTTTGAAGACCTTTCAAAAACCTTTCAAAGATAAGAAAATTAAGCGCATTAAGACATGATTTAAGACAAGCGCATTATCTTAAGTCTTTCAGGGCAATTTCAATCAATGACTACGCTAGCTTTTTCGGCTGAAATCGGCTAATCTCTGGCCTAAAAATAGATCTTTTCATTTCGATTCCAAGAATTTGAAGACATTCGAAGATATTCAGAAATATCCGAAGTTATCAGGCCTTAGACTTAGAATTTCATTCGGAATTCATCTGGAACTTCTTGAAATTCCACTGAAACTTCGTTGAATCAATGGTACGAGTCGATGGTTTGAATCGATGATATCAGTGAAACTATGGCCAAATAGCCAGATACCACAACATGTGTCTACGGAGAAATTTCCAAGTGACAAGTCCTCGTTGGAATGGTGTGTGCACATGGTGTATAGGGTCAATTGACAGCTACAAATTAATTTGAAACCAATTTCTTCGTGTTACAAATGCTGGTGGTGATAATTGATCATTTATTTTCTTCTTATTTTAAATGTCTTAAGGCCACTTCAAGGGTTTTGCTCGTTTTGTTTCCTGTCATTTGAATGCTGTTCACATGCACAGTGAATGCAAAAACCAATCGAAATTTGACCGTTTTTGACCATTGAATATCGATTATTTCGCCGATTTTTGACCAACCAAGAAGAAGAAGATAATAGGACAATGTCCATATGCAAGAAACATATGATCAATCATTAGAAAATGTTTCGATTATTCATAAGGTTTTTGACCAATTTTCAATCAGCCAATTTCAATTGAATCGAATTCATTTGTATGCCCCTCGCCGCGCAAGGTCTTAAGAGGTTTCAACCTGGTCAAATTTTAACCAAATTTTTACCGGATCAAATTTTTAAATCACGTGAACACGTATCAGGCCTGTGGCCTACTACCGGTGACCATCACGGGGTAGCAAAAGTGTTGAAAAACGGCAGAAACCCTGTTGAAAATCCATTAGTTCAAAAACTGACTGAACTCACCGACTGAAAAATAAATCGCTTGGTTTGCTTTGATTTCAATCTTTGAAATCTTTGAAATTATTCATGTTCAAACAATCACGTTGATTGTTTACACATAGTTCAAAAAGAGTTAAGTTTAAGTAAATATTGTGTTGTCCGAAAAGTTTCGTCAATTTTAAATCGAGCATTTTCTTTGATTTCAATGGTATTAATCCGGATAAATTTTTCGGACAACAACCTTCCAATTACCAAATGGCTACTACACTTTGAATAATGATGATTGCAACATTTTCAGATCATTTTTGTTACAGTGTTTCTCAACGATCTATCGTTGTTACGCGCACAAACAAAACAAGAAATTCAAAGAAAAAAACGGTTGAGAAACACTGTAATTTCCAAATGAATAATGCCACATTTCAAGAGTGTTTTGGAAACATAAAAATGAATAAATAATGATTACGATGATGATTGTAATGATGAATCAATCAAGCAAAACAAACAAATAAATATTGTCGAGAGATTGTCCATATTTGAATTTTGAAATTTTAAGAAAAAATTTTGAAGTTGTCCGGAAAGTTATCAACGAAAAAATCATAGAAACACCAGCGAAAATCGTCAAAAACTTTTCGGACACGTTTTTCTGAACAATTGTTGATTATTGATTTAGAATGATCAAAAATAATGTTTACCTGTGAGTAATTTTTTATTTTTTGTTTGTTTTTCAATCAATTATTATTTATCATTATTTATTTATTTATTCTCACCTGGCACTCAATTCAACAGCAAGAACGAAAGTCATTGTTAATGATGGTGAAAGCAAAGCAAAAAATTCAAAGGTTGTCCGGAAAGTTATCAACGCAAAAATCATAGAAACACCTGCGAAAATCGTTAAAAACTTTTCAGACAACCATGTGAATAACAATTGTCTATTTTGCATACCTTTGTAACACACAAACAAAGACTATGCCAGTCAGAATAAACATAAAATCATAACCAGTAGACAGGCAGGTAATTAATTTGAATGGTCTCACACACAGGTAGTAATCATCATTCGTTCATTCATTCGCATTCATTGTTTGAATGCAAATCTTGAATGAATTTTGATTTTGAAGCTTTCAATCAAAATTCGACGCCCACTTTTTGCACACATTGCCAAGCACACTGGCGCAGCTATATCTGAGCTCGTAAATACACACATACACACGAAGAGAATGACCATCACCACACACCATCACCACCGATGAGCAATCAAACATCATTATTATGATAATCATTGTTCAAGAAAAAAAATTCATAAATTCAATGATCATTAGAAATATTAGGTAGTACGGAAAGTTCATTCCGCTTATTCAATAGAGTTGTTCATGAAAATCGGCCAGAACTTTCCGGTCAACCTAATATATAATGAATTCATTGAATTTTTCACCTGTGAAATTTAATAATGTTCATTTTTACTGCTGCTACGGCTGCTGTCTTTGTTGATGGTGATAATCATTGTGTTTGAGAGTGGAAATATAAAATAATCACCGATAATGATCAAAATAATGGTGATAATTATTTTCATATTTCAAATGTATTTTCAATTTGATGATTTCAATGAAATTTTCTCACCCATGAAAATTGGCTTCAGAGCTGTCAATTCATTTATGTGATGATAGCAACAGTGCCCGAGCTAGACACGGGATAAGCAGATTAAAGGCGAAAAGCCCTACAATCTTGATCTTGTTGCGCAAGCGAAATTCATAGATAAATTATTGAAATACAAATGTATCTTGAACTTAATGATGAACAAATAAAAATTTTCAAGGAAATCGTTCATGAATTTTCAAGGAAATTGATCAATGATTGATTGATCAATTAATTCAGAATTGATTAATTAATTTAAATTTCAAGATCGATTTTAGGAATTCAAGGGTCATTTGAAGGAATTAATCATATTGTTACGAGATTTTAAGATATATTTCAGACACCATTTCAGCGACTTTGTAACAATTTTTCATCTTGGTTCACAGTTTTATCTTATCTCCATAGAAATAATAATATTTCTCAAGGTTATACATCATCATAGACACATTAAAAAAAATATTTTGAAGGATCAAAGGGTTTAAAAATTGCATAAAAATACCTGATCTTACCTTGAGAAAATTATCTGTAAAACATAGCTTTCGACAAAAAAAAAAAAAATAAAATAAAATAAACCCTTCAAGACGACCAGTAAAAAAAACTAAAAAACATTTCAATCTTGTTTCGACCCGTGACGACCTATGCAAAGACCTTTGACAACCTTCGAAAGTCTCTGTTGCCACTCGGATGACCCCTCCAAAACGTTCGCAAAACCTCTTTGAAAACCCATCAAAAACCTCTGAAAAACCCCTCCGAAACCAATGAAAAACCTCTTGAAAATCAAAGAATTTTCGTAATTTCGGGCTGCCAAAATACAAAAACCAATAAAAATTGGATTGATTTTGATTTTTTTTTTTTTTTTTTTTTGAAAATTCATTTGAAAACTTTAAAATAAAACTTAAAATAACCAAAACAAGAAATAAGAAATAAGAAAAAATTCTCATAAAAATTAAAATCGAAACAACAAAATCAATTGTTGAAATGAAATGATAATAAAATCTTTCAAAAATTTCTTTAAGAAAAAATTCTTAAAAAATTTTTTTCTTAAAAAAAAAAAAAAAAAAAAAAACGATAAAATTTCGATACAAATTTCGACCAGCAGCATAAGCAGCAGTGAATTTGAATTATTTGAACTTAACGAATGAACAAAACGAACGAGCGAAAAACAATAAAATTCATCCACATATAGACATGAATCTATGGTCGATGTATTAGGTTGTCCCATAAGTTGTTGTTCGTTTTTCGGATGGAAGAAAATTTATGAAAACGGCAAAAACTTATGGGACAACCTAATATAAGACATTAAAAAAAAATATTCAAAGAAATTTTACGGGAAAATTTTTTAATTTTTATTTACTAATTTAGACATTTGAACACATTTCTTTTGGTCGAAAAATGTTTGACCAAAAAAAATATTTGACCAATAAAAAAACATAATCCTTGGTGTAATAATAATTTGAATATATGCAAATGAAATACATGCAACACAATTGAATGCATTAATGAATGTATTAGGTTGTCCTGAAAGTTTTTGCCGATTTACTAATTGAAAAACATGTGAAAATCGGCAAAAACTTTTCGGACAACCTAATACCAATTGTATTGTAATAATTGATTCAATGGAAGAATTGAATTGAATTTAATGCTTTTATTTTGATTGGTTTGAAATTTCTTAAATTTTGAAATTTTGAAAAATTTAAATTTAGAAAACAATTAAAACAATGATATGTTCTGTTTCTATTTTGAATGATAATAAATTATCAATCAATCAAATTGAATCAATTAAATTTGAATTGAATTTGAATTTGAAATTACACGAATATTTTGAATTTTTTTTTGTTTCTTAGAAATTTTCCAAGAAATTTTGGCGAATTTTCGTTGGATTTCCGAGGAAATTTTTCCAAGAAAAGCTTTCAAGCATCTTTTGGGTCATAAGGATAAAATAATCTGCCAAAGCGCCAAGAAAAATGTTTTCCAGAAACAAAAGTTTCGTAATCAAAGGATTATTTTGAGTTTTGAATTTTAGGATTTTTTCTCAAAGAAAATTTCCGAGAAAAATTGAGGAAATTTCCAAGAAACCTAAGAAATTGAATCAATTACAAGTCTTTTGCCATTTTAATGTTTCTTAAGTCATTTGAAACAAATGTTTTCAACAAATTTTATTTGTATTTGACAATTTGGTAAATTGTCAGTATACAAATTGATTTCAAACAAATGAAATATCCGATTTTGATATGGTTTTCCATTGAAAATTTGGAAATTTGAATACAAATTGGCCAAAATTCGGGGGTCATATGGGGCGAAACAAATTTTCCAATGTGTCAATTTCACAAGTATCAATTGTTTCAATTGAATATTCAACAATTGAATATTCATTTCCATTGAAATTCAATGGTTTGTCGGTAAAAAAAAATGTTTCAATGCATTTAGGGATCTTGTATTTCATTGATTTTGAATCAATTGAACAAATGTCACTTGACAGATCAACACACAGGTGATGATGAAATTATTATCAATTACCAATTCTATTGTTTGTCACTAAGAAAAATGTCTCGATTTCTTATATTCGAATACATTTCTCGAGGCATTTTTTTTCGAAGAAATACAGGCTGTCCGAAAAGTCGTTCAACGTTAGATCAATGCAGACGTCCATTGAAAATCGGCCAGAACTTTTCGGACAACCAATGAATAATTATTCATAAGAAATCGTAATTCAAAAGGAAAATTTCATTGAAAATGTAAAGCGCATTGATTTCAAAGCTCAAAATTCACCATTCAATGAAACAATGGCAATGTTTTTTCTATGGGGTCCATTGAAAACGTGGTACTTTTGAAATTTTTGTTCACTTTGAGTGTTTCATTTCGATTGTTTCTTTAGATTTCGATATATATTTCTTAGTTGATTAATCAAATACAATATGTGTCAAATATCTCTGGCTCTCATTGACACCTTTTGGTAATGAATATTTTTTTTCGTGAAATTCAAAAGGTGAAAAAAAATTCAAAAAGTACGTAACCGAATGATTTCAATGAATAGCAATCCATTGAAATTTCCATTCATTGAATTTTTTCATTTTTTTTGTCAAAAACTACTAATTCATAAATTCATATGTCACATACACACACACACACACACAGGTACACACCTTGACCATGTACCTTTGCAGTAAGAGGTTCTTGAAAATGAATAAGGTTTATATCTTCAATCTTGCATTCATTCATTCATTCGTATGAACCATAGAAAATTGGCCATTGAAAATATTGCCATTTGGACCTTTTCAAATTTCAAGCTGTTCAATCTATAACCTCTCATGCAAAAAGTTATTTTTCTCCGATTTTTTCTACTTTTGTTTCGCAAAAGTACCAAAGCTCTTTGGTCTCCTCTATCATTCGCCATAGGTACCTTAGGGTTTCAATGAAAACAATGGAAATACTCAAAGATAAACCAAAGAGACACTCGAAATCGACAAATGGATCCGATAAATTTGTTCAAAAGTTTTGAAATTTTTTTGATTCAAATGATTTCGAATCAATTTTGTAAATGAACCGAAAACGAGTACCAAAGTAAAATTCGGCTGAAAATGGTTCGAGGGCAGAAATTCATTTTTCCAAGTTTTTTGGCTTCGGATTCTGGTTTCAAAGGGTTGAATATTGACCAAAAAATCCGAAAACATCTGGGTAATATGAGATCACATCATATATGTGATGTTCAGAATCAAATGATGAAGAGAAAATTTAATTATCGGCGATTAGTTAATTTGGTCAATCCTCTGTTCAATCAATCAATCGATTGATTGATTTAATTGAATTATGTCCATTTGGACGTACTTTTTGAATTTTTTTTCTTTCTGTCTTGAAGATTGGCCATTTTGAATTCTCTTGGTGGTCAAAGGTTTTATGGTCTAACTTAGGATGACCAGTGGTCAACAACTCATAGCCAAAGGCCTTGAAATTCAAAATTGAATCAGAACCGAAATCTGATTTAGCCTGCGAATCAACGAAGAAACAACGAAATACAAATAAACCAAAGTGAAATAACACGAAATATGTTCAAAGGCCTTAAACACCCATGGACAAGCTTGAACATCTTTAAAATTAAATATTTGATCAATTTTTTGATTTTGATTGATTGATCAATCAAAATTATTTCAAAAATAAGAAATTATTATTTCAAATCATTTCAAATATAATCATGAATGCATATGAATTATAAATTTTCGTATGAAAAATTCAATTTCAAATTATGAAATAATCATCATTGAATCATTATCGAATGATAATGAATGTTGATGTGATAATTTGACCTGTGAAAATTCACAAAATAAAACACAGAAATCATCAATCAGTCACTAAGTCAATTGATTATAATCATCAATTTGAAATCAAATTAAATTATCATCAGTCACTCAGTCAGTCATTAAGTCAATGAAATCAAATTAAATCATCATCATTATTTTGATCAATTGATTCATCATCGTTGATTCATTGTTCATCATTCGAACTTTGTTCAACCAATGGCCAAATGAATTGCAATAGTTGTTGACCAAATGACTAAGAATAAACAATAACCACATGATGATAATTTCAATTTCTTAAAATTTTCATTTCTTCAAAAACCATCACCAATCAACTCAATCAACCATCACCACCACCACCAAGTCTTTTCACCACCCTAAGTCAATCCAGCCACCACCAATCAATTTGGCCACCAATCAATTTAAATGAACAAAATTTCACTGATTTGATTTGATTTCACCAACTGTATGTGTGTGAGCACAATATGTGTGTACAATCGCATATGTTACCTCGCTCTCTCTGACTTTTGATGATCATCAAAAAACATTGACACATGCAATGTGATAAAAGGTGAAAGTTCAAAGTAATTTTCGATTTTAAAAAAATCAAATAAATTAATGATTGTTGATTAGTGAAATAAGAAGAAATTTTCTTGACAAGTTTTCATATCAAAAAGATAATGACAAGTCATTCACTACTCAGTCACAAATGGTTAATGAGATTTTTGAGAAAATTTCCTGTAAATTTTTTTTTCACTTAATTTGTGAATGGCTCATCATCGTCATAGTTAATTCAAGACAATTTGTTCATTGAACATTGGATTAATCACATTGTGATTGGTGGATTGATTGATTGATTATCACACCAAAACCATCTGTACTTTGTATGTTTCAGTGAAAAAAGTTGAAATGTCTTTTCTCTGCTTTTCTCTGGCTTTTTCCTGCCATAGAAAATCAATGTTTTACAATGTATTTTCTATGGGGGAAAAGATAAAGTCAAATGATTGGGATTGTCCGAAAAGTTCTCATGGGATTTTCAATACAAATTAGATGTGAAAACACGCAAGAACTTTTCGGCCACTCCAATATTTTCGCAACAACTAAAAATTCTCTCTCTCCCTAATGGCTGTAATCAACGTAATTAACTTTTCCCATTAAAAGGAAAAATTCGAAGAAAGAAAAAAACGTATTGAATTACGTTCGGGGTTACGAATGATGATGTATGGAGGGGACTAGCGACCCCAGCAATCTACGAAAAACCGATCAATCAAAAATCAAAATTTTCAAAGTGATTTTTCCCAATTTTTTTCTTTCGCATCCAAAATTTATTCAAACACCAATTTCCAAAAAGTCAATATTTGTAATTATATGCATTCATTATGATTATTATGGAATTGGGCCATTCAAAAACTTTGTTACGATTTTTTTTTTTTATTATCATTGAATACATTGATTTAATTTGATTTGATTTGATTTGATTTTTTTTTTTTTTTTTTTTTTGTAGGGGACAACCCTCTGTTATAATAATGTGCGATTACACACAGAGGGACAGTGAAATGTAAACAAATGATCCAAATGGAAACAAGGAAGATGGTTAATGGATGGCCCCAAGAAACATTACGAAGCCTACAGAGAACTATCAAATTTATTACGGGAAAATTTCTTGTGTAAACATTTCGTAGAAATTTCCGAAATATGCAACCAGAGAATTCAATTGAATGTGATTTTGATTTGATCAAATTTAGTCTGATTTAATCAAATCAAATCAAAGCCATTCGGAATGGACGAGCATGGAATGGGCCAAAATTTTAGGCCGAATTGAGGCCAAATTCAGGCCCGAACCTTTGGTCAATTTTTGAATCAAATTTGACCGAGAAAATCTCGAGAAATTGCGAAAAAAATCCAAGGTGTCAACCTTGGAAAACCTTAGAAATCTTTGAAAATGTCTCGATTGATCAAGTGAATATTTAATATTTCCAATAATTGAAAATATCTATTTGGAAATTCCATATATTTACCCCAAATAGAGAGTTTCTCTTTTGAAGATGAGAAAATCTTTGAAGACATTTGTATTAAGAAAAAAATATGAATAAATAAGCAATTATTATCTTAATTAGAGGATAATTAAGATAAAATACATTTTTTGTTTGTTTGTTTCTTATCATCATGGAAATTATTAAATATTCAATTTTGAGCTTGTTTTAAAATTTTGAAATTTTTTCAATTTTCAAATTTTTAAATTATTCAATATTTAATTTAGATTGAATTGAATAGAATTCATTATTCTTCTCGACTACGGATAATGATTTAGTAATTCACAGCGAATTTAAAAGAAAATATTTATCAGATTTTAAATTATTTGAAATTTTTAAAAATTTTAAAAATATTTTTAAAATTGTGTGAAAATGCCTTTGGCAATGTTTATTCATTTATTTATTTGTTTATTTATTCATATATAAATGATTGTTATCAGTGTCAACCGATGTTTGGTTGCTCGGTTGTTGTTGACACGATCGTTGTTTCTTGTTGCGCAAGCGAAAAAAAAAGTTTTCGAGGAAACAAAGTTTCAAGTTTTTTCCGGAAAAATTCTCCAATGGCTGGAAAATTTCTCGCCAAACGATTAAATAATTGACCGATCGATTGATTGATTATCGATCATCGATGATAATCGATGGTCAATCGAAAAAAACCAGAAGTCAGAAACTTTTTGGCCAATTGGCCATAAAATTTCGATTATCTTTATTTTCAATCAATTATCTTCGATGATGTGAACCTATGCTCTAACCTGGTCGCGATTGATGATCATCAGTCGATCTGTCATTGTGTTGGCCAAATATGCCGATTGTTCAATCGACCAATTGTTCAGTTGATTTTTTTTTTCAGATTTCGACCAACAAACTCCACCACCTTTAATGATAGGCTGAATTTGCCAAATTGTGCAAAGATTGCGCAGCTTTGCGCATACCGAAGCACACAAAACAGCCGAGAAACCGAACATCCAAAGGTTATCATTATCATTAGTCATAATGATAAATAAACATTTGGAACCAATCATCATCAAAGTGGTGGTGGCTGTGGTTTCACCATTATCTATGAATTCATAATCATTATTATTATCATTAATATTCAATGAAAAATTCATAATTTGACGATATCAAAAAAATCATTAACCTTCTGCTGATTGATTTCTGGCAATTCGAGAAATTTGCCAGAAATCATTATCATCAATGATTATGATTTATCTCAGTGACAGTGACTCTCAACCTTTTTCAAAATTTGGTGGCAGACCAAATAAAGGATTATGGTATATTTCCCAAAACTGGCAGCAAAATTTCGAAATTTCGCGGTAAACACAAAGGTTGAGAATCACTGGTCTGAGACAAGGTGGAATGGAATGATTGGAAGATTGCCTTTGACAGTCATCAAAGGTGGCATTTGAGGTTTCAGACCTGTTATTCAATGCTAAGCTAAGGTAAACAAATGCAACAAGATACACACACCTTTGAAAAATGTCAATTTAAATCAATGATTCGTCCATCATATCCATTATCATCTTTGAATGAAAATAATCGTGTGTCATTTATACATCATTAGTGGTGGTGGAAGGGGAAGGAAGCAAGGGAGGTAAGGTGGTAAAAATTGTGAATGGTAATATTGATAATTTTCATTCATTTATTTATTTGTTGATTGCAAAATTGAAAATAATCAAATGGACCACACACAAACTTTGTACTATTTTGATGAATTTTAATTAACGAATCAAAATAGCTGATAAATGTCAAAAAAAAAAAAAAATGTCAAAATTGTTTTAAAATTTTTAAGGTCAAATTCACAAAATTTGCCACAATTTTTGTTGGTCAATTTGTAATTATTCATTGATAATTAACCTCCCCAGTTGGGGGTTAATTACAGAAACTTTCCCAGTAATTTCATAGCTATGAGCCTTGTTTTGAACTGAATTTCTTGGACTGAATTCTGTGACAATTTTGACAAATTACCAACAGTTTTTATTTGACCAAAAATCAACTGTGGCCGTGAGTCATTTGAAGTATTTCAAACAGTGAAAAAGTGACCAAATGAACCATGGTGACCCTAAGGTAAATGCGTGGCAAGGCTAAAGATCACAGAGATATTTAAAGTATCAGCTCCATCTGATAGCTTTTTCATTAGGCCCAAGGATTTGATCCTTATTTGATTTTTCAAATAAATGTTTCTGGGCCTGCCGAAGGACCTGAAAAAATTACCGGAAAGTTTTCGCTCAAGTCAAAATTACGAAAATTACCGATCAGACGATTAGTTTAAATGGAAATTTTCTATTAACTTTCCCGAAAGATTTCCCGGCCTAAGACCATATATTCACCATTTTCTAATTTCTTTGGGACCCAAGGATCCGTGAAAAAATAGCAAACGTTTTCATAAATTGAAAAAAAAAATAATTCAAGAATTCAAGAATAAATCAAATCCCGAAGGATAATCAGGTTCATTTTCATATATGAAATTGAAATGGTCAATTATCTTTGTTCAATTGAATGTGTTCAGTTCGATGTAGGGTCCATAGGTTCAGTTCATTTCGATTGATATTCGACTAGATTTTCGCTTAGATCGACAGAAATTTTATCGGAATTTTTTTTTCAAAATTTTCGGAAAATTTCCCCAAAAAATAGGTTAGAATCGAGTGCAAACGAGAGCCGTGTAATACACACTGGTAAATCACACCGTATTCTGATGCCTAATCAGAACTTAATAAGACCCAAATGAAATAATAAACTAAGTCAATGAAGGTTAAATGAATCTTTGAAACATTGGATTCGAAATTATCTTTGAATAGCAGAGTAGTTCAACGGAAATTTCTGCGAAAATTCAAGGGCCTGAGAGTCTGAGAAACGTAGCAGAGATTCAATCAAGCGATGTCCTGTTGGTTATCCGAAAAGTTCTGTCCGTTTTCAATAGACGATGGATTGGAACTTGCATGGATGCAGACCGAAAAAACTTTTCAGACAGCCTATGATTGATAAATTATCATTTATGAAAATCATAATTTTCGAATGAATCTCATAACACACGTACAAATATTATGTGACACGTGTTTTTAATGATTTTTTTTCATTTTATTGTTTTTTTATCGTTTTTCTACGATAAAACAATAAATAATAATGAGAATGGTGTAATTTTAGTAATAATTTAGAGAAATTTCCTCGGGAAAATTTCCCAAAAATTTTCGAAAAATTTCCGGGAAAAAATTTTCAAAAAGATTTTCACAGCCCATACAGCTCGATGGGCGCCTGTCTGAACCCGAATCTGTGTAAGTCATTGATCTCTGACGAGTGGTGGGTGAATGGCTTTCACCAGGAAAGGTCATTTTCAACTTGACCATTTTTGACGAAAATCATTGGTCATTCATTGTAAATTGTGATAATTAGGGGCTGCCCGAAAAGTTCAGACGGATCACAATCAATGGAAATCAGCGCGAATGCCTGTGCGGGAATCCGTCAAAAACTTTTCGGACAACTTTCGAATATTTCAACATGGCATCATCATTACTAATGATTATTGGAATATAATTGTTTCCAGACCAAAGGTTACAGTGTCTGTGTGTGTGTGTGTGTTGATGAAGGTTATTCAGCCATTGATCCAATCGACAATTAATGAATGAATGAATCATTCATATACATGGTGATATTATTTATCTTTTACATTCCGAACCCTGGGATATAATGATGATGATGATGATTATTTACAATTTATCACCAAAGAAGAAGAAATCGAAAACAAATTGATGAAACAATTGTTCAAATGGTGGGATGTTCAAAGATTCCAAACATTTTGGAACGGTCCAAATTGAATAGAATTTCATATACAGGGTATAATGGGCCATCCAGCCATTACGTAACAACAATTTTTTGTTTTTTTTCGCCCCTAAAACTTCTCAGTGATCATCGATCGAGGCGATGATGAGTCCCATTCAGCCATTCATAGGGACGTCATGAGGACATCTTCAAATACAATCTTTGAAAATAAGGATAATGGTTAACCTTCAAAACATAATTGTCATTATCGGGAGAAAACAGCAATTAACCCCCGGGAAAATTTCCCGTTTAAAAAATTAATTAAAGTGTAATTCTACTCCCAGGAAAATTTCTCAAATTGTTTATATTTTCAATTAAAATAACACTTGAATACAAATAAATGATAAGGGTCAACACGTGTCCAAGTGTGCACGATATGTACGCGACCTTATATCGATTAACCTTCATAGGCATAGAGATACATAGCCCTAGGACATTGTTTTTGGATTGAATTTGAAACAGAATATCTTTGAATCAATGGGAAAACATGAATGGCGAAAATTCCTGGAAAATTTCTCATCGAAAAAACAACCGAAATCAATGGGAAATCATTGAAATTTATCAGAAGGTTAAAACCCTTGAAGGCTATACATGTTTGTCTGTTTGTTTATTCGTGTGTTTGGCCCATTTGAAAATCCGTTAATTTTTTTTTATTTTTCGACAAAATGAAAAATTCACAAATTCTGTACAGTCCTAGCGGCTTATCTATGAGAATTAACGGATTTCTGAATCAAATCAAAAATCAGCAAAAATCAGAAAAAATACGTTATTTATGGAATTTTCACAACCGAAAAAAGGTTCATTGAAATCATCATTTGGAAATTCTTATCATTCATATTTAATCAATTCAATGTTTAACGATCTGAATCATTTCAATGAACACATCGTACGTATGGTCCATATCACAGGACCATATGTTCAAAGTGTTACGGTCGTTTGCTTGCGAACGGGGTTTATATTCGTGTACGACAACAAAAAAAAACCCTGCGGGGTATCATGGCTGCTCGGCGGTGTCACCATTGTTATCTGATTGTTATCTTGCTAAAAATAGTTTTCAACCAGTTTTTTTTTTGGGGGGGGGGGCTCAAAAACAATTCAATTTGTGAATATCCTTTTTAGCCCTAAAGGTTATGGCAGTTGGAAACATTTTTGCTGATGCTTTGCCATGCTGCGCTAGCTTTCGATTGACCTCAACGACCGGTGCCCGAGACAGCGACGGGCTGGGCAGGTCCTGCGAGCTGAAAATCAGGGAAAATATCCACCGAACCGCGGTGCAGCTAGCGCAGCAAGCAAACTTTGATTGAAATCTGAAAAAAATTTGAAAAATTTATTAATCAAAAATGAATGAAATAAAGATATAAAATAATAATTTTTTAACAGCAATTATTTTATTTCAAATGATATAAACAATAATGAACAATTATGAACATCTTTTTTTCAGATTTGTTTGAATTTATATATTAAAATTTTAGGGATTGGTAGGGGTGGGATTAATTAGTTCTTTTGGTCGGACATTTTTTGAATTTTTGGATTTGTGTATCAATCATCATCATTAACGATGATGATTTCTGGAATGCTGATGAATCTTGTCAATACGAAAGTGTTTGTCAAAAATTTTAATCATCTTTCAATGCATGACATTTTTCGTTGGATCAATATGTTCATGCATGACAAAGATCTTATCTCTTGACTTTTGATCTCAATTCAATTCAATTCAAATCTAATAGGTTGTCCGAAAAGTTCATTACGCTTAATCAATCGGAATTGCACAATGAAAATCGGCCAAAACTTTACGGACAATCTAATATTTCTGATTATCCTAATAAACAATTGACTTTCGCAAATGATATGATCTAGCGCAATATTTTGACATTTTTTCTTTATTTGTTGGAAAAAACATAGACCGAATAAATACATAATAAAGATAATGACACTGATAATCGCTGCGCAAGCTATGAGAGATGTAAGATTAGTTTTTTTTTTGGAAAATTTCAAAAAGAATTCAAATTTTAATCCGCATCAGCAACGGCTGTCGTTTGGTTGTGGGTTTTGGTTGGTCGATGCTGGTCGACTGTTTGAGGGCTGGATGCTAATGGCTGGTGTTGGTTGGTTGGCTAATACCCCATGGTTTTCCACAGTAAGCTAAGCTCTGCGCAACTTGTCACTTGTAATTTTCAAAATATTTGAAAATTTGATTTTTTGAAAGAAATCAAACTCATCATCATCACCATTAACAGCAGTGCCAGCAGCTGTCATTGATTGAACGAAGTCAAATCAAAAAAACCTTGATTAAACTACGCCAGATTTTTTGAAATATTTTTTTCAAATTTCCACCTCAATATTTGATTAATAAAGGTCAAAATATTTTGGATTTTTAAAATCTGAAAAAGTCAAAAATTTTAAATTATGAATGGTTGCTTGCTGCGCAGTCTGTGGTCCCTGCAGCCATAGCTGTGGACCACAGATTTTCCCTAAAAATTTGGCTTCTTTCAAACCGAAAAGCCAAAGGCCTGATGACCGTTCTAACATCCATCGACCACCACCACCACCACCACTACCCCTCTAAATGTCTACCCACGTGAGATTATTGAATTTTGATTTCATATTTTGATTTCGATTTGATTTGAATCACACACAAAAATATTTTAAATGGTCAGTGTTTTAATATGGACTAAATGTTAATTTTAATCAAAATCAAATCAAATCAAATCAAAAATTTGATTCATTCGAAATACAGTGTGTGTATGACCCTACAAAATCTTGTGGTTCTGCCATCGAAAATATCATCAAAAATTTGATGCGGGGTTTGCAAGTTCGAAGGGTTGTCCGAAATGTTTGGTCATGTTGAAACCGAATGAATTTCATTGAAGATGTATGGAGATTGACAGCCAGAACTTTTCGGATAACCTAGAAATATGTGAAAAATTTGCAAAATTCTGAATTTCATTATTGAAAATGAGCCTTGAAATTAATATTGAAAATGACATTTTTTTCGATCTTAAATATTTGATTTCGATCAAATATTTGATTGATAAATTCTGATCCATAGATTTCTTATTCATTTTGATTTTTGAATTCACAAAAACAATACGACAACAGCAACAGCCACAGTGATTATCGTTTGTCTAATCGTTTTTTTTTTTTTTTTTTTTTTTGAAAAGGTCCAATATTTTTGACAATAATTCAATGTGATTTGATTGGTTGTTTGAAACAGAAACCAAATCGATTTGATTGGGGAACCGCAAAAAATTCAAATTTAGTCAAAGATATCAAAGTTTTCTTTAGGTGAAATTGTATCTCAGTGAAATGCTCCATAATCAATGATTGTGTCGCTTTCAATTCAATTTTGGTTAAGTTATAGTTGGCCAACTACAGTCATGCTTCGTTTTACCTACAAAAAAATTCCTTAATAAAATATCAATCAAGACAAGTTATTCATATAAAACAAAGTATCACCGTATATTCTCTATTCTTCAAAAACATCATTAATTTTCCATTGTAGTAAGACGTGGGTTCAACATCATCATCATCATCATCATCATTTGTCGAACAAATATTTGACCATTTTTTTTTTCACACAGGTCTTTGCCTGTTAGATGTTGAAGGTTTTCGGTTCTTTGTTTATTTACGGGTTTTGAATCAAAGCTTAGGTTCTCTTCGGGGTTTATCAGGTCTATTTTGGCTTAATATCGTGTAAACAATCGCCAAAAAAATAGGACAAACAAACAAACAAAGATGTTTAATGGATTTTTCATGTTTTTTGTCGATGTTTACACAAACACAGTCTGTAAAGATATTTGTATTGGTCCCAAGGTTCAATTTTACTTAATTTTTTTTTGTATATCGTATTTCGTAATCTTCGAGTGAATCTCAAAGAATTGAATGTGATGGCAACAATAAATGGTAGAAACAAATTGTACAAAGTGTTCGAAGAAAAGTGTACTAAAAAAAAAATAAAATATTAACCCTTTGATTTTTTTTTCAATTTTTGGTCATAAATTTTCCGAGATTCACGGATGAAACACCGGAAAAAATTAATCAATTTGTCAAACGGTCCTTGTCCCTTAAGGTTCTCCGAAGGGACAAACAAGAATGAGGGTCAGAGGACATCGGAGAAGTTTTTTGCGAAAGTTTCTTGAAGAAATTTGCTAGAAATTTCACCAAAAGTTTTTCGCAAAAAAAATTTCTAAAAATAAAAACTCATTAACCCTTTCATCAAAAATGAATCAAAATGAATTCATTGAATTTGATAAACTAAACTGAAAGCATTATCATTATTTAAACATTCACGAATATATTCTGGGTGGTAAACAACCGGTTGGCTAAAAATAAACAACTTGAATGGTGGGGAAGATATGAAGAGTAGGAAAATGAAGAGGAAAGCAATACAGAGAGAGGAGGATAGGGGTCATGAATTTCAAAAGGGAAGGGTTTAATGATTTCAAATTTCAAAAACTTTCGAATTCCAGCTAATTTTTCGACTATTTTGAATTTTAATTTAATGCATAAAATCAACAAACAAACAAACAAACAAATGAATGAATAAACAAACATTTACATTGTTTTTCTATTGCCGCGAAGTATTCCGGGGTCGCTCGAAAAGTTCTGTCCGAAATTTTCATATGAAAATGTACGGGATTCTATCGAATAAAAACGAACAAACTTTTCGGACAACCTTACTCAGTGAGAATTAATTTTCATATATATTCACATGTAATTGAATATATGAATGACTGCAAAATGTACAGAATTACTACAAATTAGCTTTTGAATATATGAATAGAAATATAAAGAATTTCAATCAACACACACACAAAAGAACAACAGAATTTATGTGAATATAATTCTCGCATTCATAAACAATGTTACAATGTAATAATAGAATTATGAATAAATTCATGAAAATGTAATTATTCATAATCGTAAAAGTAATTTTGTTCATTTTTTTTAAAAAATACGAAAAAAATGAATAAAGGGCCCAAAGAGTTAATGATTCATTTCGTGTATGTGTGTATTTGTGTTTGTTTTTATTACAAAAATTATGTTACGATGTTTATGAATGGCGAACGATTCTTCAGGAATTTCGTTTTTTTTTGTTTGTTTGTTACCCGAAGAAATTATTCAGGGAAATTAATTTTTTTGGCTTTTTTTAGAGTACTTAAGGGTAGGTAAGGGGTTAAGGGGTCATCATATTCGGCTGAGTAAGTTTGAATTGAATCAAACTTAAATTTCTGGAAAATTTCCCTGGGAAACAAAAAATGAATTAAAAGTTTTTTAATTCGAGTTTATTTTGACATTCAAAAGAAATGAAAAATGAATTGACCATAAACAATAGGGTCGTTGCTTTGCTTGAACTCGATACGGTGCGTTCAAGGCGCCCAAAAGCTGAAAGAAAACAGACCTCAACGACCCTTTCAACGATTGTAAAGGGTTGTTGAGCATCAATTTTGAATATCGGTGAATACATGCCAATAAAGTAGAAAAGAACCAAAGTAAATTCAAAGAATAAACAATAATCGCATTGTACACGATTCTATTCGAGCAGAATAGAATATTCTTGAATATTTAACATTGCTTCTTATTCAAAATTCAACACAATGTAAGAACAGAACAAGCATTCAACGGGTGGGGGGTGGAGAGCCATTGTTTCTGGAAAATTTCTATTGTTTATTCTATGGAAATAGAATCAATGAAAGAGAATTTATGGGAAAGATTTCATAGAATTCCAAAAGAATTCTAAATAATAACCCAGTGTAGGTATTGAATTTCACGTGAACAGATTCTGGTTGAGTCTAAATACAGATTCTGGTAAACAAAACAAAGAAAATTTCTTTGAAAAAAAAACTAAAATTTAAATCTGATACAAAATAAACAAAATGAATAAACAAAACAAAACAAACAAAAAATTTCTGAAACATTTCCCATACAAATGAACTTTGAATTAAAATTGATTAAATTCCAAGAACTAATCGTGAATCGAGGATGTAAAAGAGAGAAAACCTTCATATTAGCCTTTGCATTTTTGGCACTTAAGATGCAAAGATCCAAAACAGAACAGCTCCGAGAAATCAGAGCTGCATCAAAGGCCCTGGACCTTGTGTGTGGGTTAAACAGAAAATCAATGGAAATTTTCTGTGTAAGAAAATATTAAAAATTCATTGATTTTCATTGATTTTATCATTATTGAAAATGATGATGATGATGATGAAGAACAAGCAAGACAACCCTTGTTCCGTGATCACAAGGGTGGCAATAGTATTGAAAATGGAAAAACATATGAACGAACATAATGAATAATTATTTTTGTGTAAAAATAATTTAATTTTGATTTTTTTCAAAAATTTTAAAATAAATCAAAAAACCATAAATCACCGAGAGAAAAAATGAATCAATTTTATAATAAATGAACACACAGGGTCGAAATAGGGTCGGAATAGGGCCGGATAGAGTGGGGAACTAACGAGTCGATCCAAGCCTAAAAATCAGAATTCAATCAATGAATTTCGAAAAAAATCAAAGGAAAATCAATGAATTTCAAAGAAAATCAACCGAAATTCAATTTCAAGAAAATCCAAAAATTTGGTGGCAGGGAAATTTCCTGGGAAATTTTCCCCTAAAATAAGAAAAATGAATGATTTCTGGTAAAATTTCTCCTTCTTCATCATCATCATTATTAATGTATGTAATCGTCGTGGTAAGATCGTTAATTTTTTCGGGAAATTTTTTCTTAAAATTAATTTTCTTAGGGCCTTTCATACATTATGTGTAACTGAGGTTCCTTATGAATTTTTCATAATTTTTTTTTTTTTTTTTTGCTCCCCGAATAAACTTTCTGAGGTTTGATCTATTTCAAGGGTGCTATTTCATGGATTCTGAAGCAAATATTAATAATAATGAAAATAATAATTAGCGATTAATCAAATTGTTTGACATTTCAAATGTGAGTTTTTTTCTGGGTTACGTATTTTTTGGATTTTTTTTTTTCGTTTCTTTAAATTTTGGCCCCTTTTTTTTTAATGTGTTGCAAAATTTTTATTGATTACATATTGCGTAATGTGAATGTTAAAAAATGTAAGTGTGTTCCGAACAAAGCCACAAAATCATTAGCGGTTATATATTGGTGATTTTCAGTGAATCGAAATGTCATTAATTTTCGAAAGTTTGTCGACCACGAAACAGTCGAAATAGTCGATTTTCTTCTAAGGCTAAAGCTGTCACAGTTTCTTAGATTTAAGCAGAAAATCAATGTCGAATTGCCCGAGCCAGATCCGGGACAGACGGATTGTAAGCGGCTAAATTTACAACGAATATATCCGTGTATGGACATTGGTTGCCCGAGACAATCGTTGGTCAAAGAAAAACCATCAAAGACAATCGATGGTCAAAAGACAATTGAAGAAAAAGGAATCAAAACAAAATCAAAAATGAACAAATAAATCATTTCATTTTTGGTCAACACATGGATGAATGATGATGAATGAATGATGACCAGACATAAAATAAACGAAGAAAAAATTCGCTTATCATGAAGTTGTCCGAAAAGTTTTTGCTGAAATTAATGAGAAACGCCTCATTGAAACCCAGCAAAAACTTTTCGGACAACCCCAGTTGAACAATGGATGTAAATGGATGTAAACAAATAATGAATCATTGGACAATAACAATTGGAAATCAATGAACCATGATTGATAATAATCAATTACAAAAGAATTTGAATGGAAATGGACAATTGAATGAATCAATTCATCAAAATTAATTAAAATCAAAGAAAAGATGCTTAGAAAATTATTAACCTTCATTCATTCACCTTCATTGTTTGAAATTCGCAGCGGACAAAAATTCACCTCGAAAGCAGTTGCTTATTGGTTAACCACTGCGAAAAATGCCCGAGTGAGACTCGGGCAGAGCAGTTGAAGAGGATTTCTACGAAAAATTCTACAAATTAGAATTGTTCCTCACCTTACCCCTCTCTTTTTCCCATTTCTACCTCTCGCGGGGTTCAGGTTACATAAACAAACACACAATCAATCATTATTCGAATCACCTGTAGCTTATAAGGATACATAAAGGTCTTGTGCGCCAAAGGTACTGCGATTTATTTTGGCCCGTAAAATACAACATGGAGAACTTGGCGAAATTTCGGAAAATTTCCGGAAAAAAACTTACCGGTGAGAAATTTTCCGTAAAATCAAACTACGATCAATTTCCGAGATCTAATTTCGATTGATTTCACAATGATCGTATATTAATGAGTGCATCTCTCCGGGCACTCATTGAGGATGCCACCTTTAAGATTTTGAATTTTTTAATTCAAAAAACTCATCAAGAGAAACAACTCAGCAGGTAATCATCCATCCATTCGTTAATTCATTCATTCATTGATTAAATATGTTTTTGAATAAATTTTCAAAGATTTTAATGAATGAAAAATATCTAAATAATGATCAATGATATGCGAAAAGATTTCAAATCATCCTCATCATCATCAAATGATTTTCACTATGATTGATCGCCGAAATCAATGGTCCCTTGGCGGTCGACAGGGAATCACAAGTGAACTTTGTCAACAGATACGCAAGGCGCCCCATAGGCGCCTATCGAGCGCAAGGGACTATTGAATTTATTTTTTGAAATTAAAAATTTTCATTAAAAATAAATCACCTGAGATTTTTTTTCGAGAGATTCATTGATGAAATATCTTTAAATTTTCAAAGAAATTTTACTGGAAAATTAATGCAATTAATTTCCCTTTGAAATTAATCTTATTTCTGTTTGAAATAGTTCATTGATATTGTCATTCATACCGATCATTC
Source organism: Psoroptes ovis (assembly GCA_002943765.1). Lineage (NCBI taxonomy): Eukaryota > Metazoa > Arthropoda > Arachnida > Sarcoptiformes > Psoroptidae > Psoroptes > Psoroptes ovis. Next base: position 1,079,369 of record PQWQ01000008.1, on the reverse strand, counting down.
ATTAATTCAGTCATTTATTCGCTCATTCATTAATTCATTTTTTGAAATTGTCAAAATAAATAATTAAAGGTGTGTGTGTGTGAGTGTTTGTATGTGTGTGAAAAATGGATGATTGTTACATTTTTGATAAATTTTTTTTTTTTTTTTTAAAGGGTTAATTTATACGAAAATACTCAAGCATCAGTTGCGCATTATGCAAAGCTTACTGCGCAATTTAGCAGGTGATAATTTATGGAAAATTAAAACAAATCATTATCGCGATCAGAGATATGATTTCGCAAGATCTACAACAGGTCAGAATGATGACAGTCGATGATAGTTGAATAAATAGAACAAAATCTCTTGGCCTAGTCTCATTTCAATTAGTCTACAAGGGCCTGGGTTCTTTGATCCAAGACAATTAACCAGCCCGACTTCAATCGCAATCAATGGACTTAACCCTTTGTATCCAGATCACCCTTTGTCTTTCTTAAGGTCTGTCTAAGGTAATTTATACTCTTCATCATAAGGACATCGATGACGATGATGACAAGGCTATACATGAGAACAAAACATAAGAATCAAAGGGTTAGGTCAGCATTTATTTCAAATTTCAAAGATAATTATCTGAATCATTCATCGAAGACAAATATCATCATTGTCATTATTGAATGAGTCTCACACATTTGCAAAACAAATGAAATTCGTAATCACGAATAATGTAATTCAATTGTTAGGTTGATTGTTGTCAAATGATAATTGTTCTGCCGAAAAGCTTGCTGAAAGCTTTGAAACATCATCTGCTGCTGTTGAAGCTGCTGCTGGCGAGAATCAATTTACCTATCATTTATTTTTACCTGCTGGAAAAACTCGCTGAAATAATGCGATTGTGGCTGCATTTCACTGATCATTTATCATCGTCTATGTCATCGTTTGAAGCGAAATTCAATGATATTCTCGCAGGCTAAAAATTACAAATTTCAAATGAAAATGACAAGTCACATGTGGCGAGAGAGGATCATTTGTTTTAAATGTGTTCGCGGCCAAGAGAAACGCAATTCAATTGTTTCATTGAATTTTATTTGATTTTTGAGGTAGTTTGAATGGTGGATTGCATTCCAATATCACAATTAAAATTGATTAATGTTTGTTTTTTAATTGTGTGTCCACACAATTAATTTTATGCAATGGAATGGAAATGAATCATTGGAAACAAAAATAAAACAAATTAAAGATGAAAAAAAATACAAACACTCATTTCATATTTGTACAATTGTTTAAAAATTCAATTGAATTTGGTGTATGAAGAAAAAAAAATTACTGGTATGAAATGAACGACCCAAAAAAATTACGCCATATAATTTGACCAAGATTGCATAAACCTTTGTTTATTTAGTCCAGTCAAATAATAATTTTGTCCGACTTGGCCATTTTTTTGGCCAGAGCCTTGCGCTGCAGTTGCCGAGTTTTTTTGGCAGCAGACATTCGAAAGCCAAAGGCGAATGCGAAATTTTGTGTCAATGTATCCTTTATACAGATGGATAATGTGTAAAAAGAAAAGATTTATTCTGATGAGTATTATCATCTTGGCATTTGTCAATTTTTTACATAACATCAGTTTAAAATTATCAACATTGTCATTGTTTGAATATAAATATCAACGGGTGGTGGTTGGTGCTGGTAAATACGATTCAAATCCATGTGTTATCATGATGTTTGAATCTTTAGTAGATTTTGGTTCAAATTTTCTCGTTTGAAGCAACGAAAATAAAATGTATTCAAAGTCTTCGAACATCTTTGATGCTATCTTTGACCAAAAAAAAGGATGAAAAGAATTTAATCGATTAAAGTTTTGCGGTTATTAATATCTTCACGTAATGATTTTACAAGCGAATTTCAAGTCGCAGTTTATTGAACCATTTCTACGTGGTGGGCGTTTCGCAGGCGATCAGGCAACCATAAAGATGATAGATTTGATCGAGAAAAAGATGGAGAAATGGATAGATTTCAAAATATTTTGGCTTCGTATTTTAATTAATTTGAGTTTTTTGTAATTAAATTCAATGGTGGTTGTAGCATGACTGAGATGGCTAAATTTAGTCCAATTAAATTGAATCAAATAATAAAAAAAAATTCAATTGAAACGCCCACTTGAAAGCTATGGCATCTGTTGAATTGTATAATTTATAGGATCATTTATGTGTTTCAATCAATATAAGCATATAAACAACGTCAGATGTGAATTAATTATTTCATTTTTGTTTCTTCATCAAATTAAAAACATTTCGAGTCGCTCATTTCATACTGGTAAAAGTAGAGCGATGATTCATTGCATTTTCATCGAAAATTCATTGAAATGAATCAACAAACACTACGATCGACTACCGGTATGAAATGATCGCTTGAATTTCTTAAATTTCAATTCATTTTTTCCCAATAATTTTCCAATTATTCATTCTACCCAATGATGATCATCTATTTATTGACCACCAACACTAACACAAACATACCAAGCCCAAAAAAATATGAAAATGTTTTGAAATATTTTTTTGAAATTATGAATTCATCTTCCCATCTTCCAATAATATGAAATATGATAATAAGCACAAAAACAATTTAAACCAATTAAATTAATTGAAATTCATAAATATTTGAAAACATTGAATCAAATCAATGATTGAGAGAAATTTTCCAGGAAAAATAATTATTCTCATCTGCCATTTGGCTTTGAAATGTATCAAAATATGTATTGTTGAATATGATACCCACAAGATGATAATTAGATGATAATTTCAAATTGCCCGCAGGATATTTTTCATTTAATTTTGAAGTTTTTTTTTATTAAAACCACAAAATTATGGTTTTGCCTTGGTAGGTATCAACGTATCGCTCGCATTTCATATCTTTTCAATTTTTTAGAGGTTTTTCGAGAGGTTTACCCGATCAGAGTCTCCCCTAAACTTTTCTAAATTGAAGAAAGGGTTATACAAACATATGTTTGATTGATCAAAAATGATGATGAATGATTCATTGTTTTCATTGTTGTTTTGAATTGATTTAATTCAAAAAGATTTACTCAAAGATTAATCCTTTGATTTCATTATTTTGATTCGATTTTGAATTTTCAAAGTTTCAAAATTCTAAACTCACGTGTTTTTGTTTTTTCAACGAGTAAAAAACAAAACAAAAAAACGGACGAACACGTGCCATCATCGAAAGGATTAAGCTTTCGAAAACGAGACGATTGACGTAGCACGTGTTGACACATCGTTCGGGTGAATCAATCGATTCTTTGACTATTTGATCCTTTGATTCTCAGGGAATTTTTCCCGAATCTTTTTGACTTCAATTCTTCAATCTTGGCCAAATCGAAATTCTTCGACCGAATTCACCGATTCTGTGATTTCGCAAAATCATTACCCCTGAAATTATGCGAAAGATTCGATAAAGAATCACGATTCTTGAAAATTGATTTTTTCCACCGAAATTCAAATTGATGATAATTTAAAAATTATTCAACATCAAAGAATCATTGATTCATTTTGATGAAACAACGAATATTCGCATATGAATTCATGAATAATTTAGGCGAACACAAACAAAAACTTTCCGACCATACGTACGGGTATATGTTAGGCCTTAACATGATATTCGTGGATGTATTTTATTATTATTTTCCATGAATATACTTATGTGATAAGATTCTTTTGATTTGTATTTCGACCATGGCCCCTATGCGATGATTCCCTATGGTTCTTATACCATGGTTCTCCGATGATGTGTATTATTATTATTGGATGTAATTCAATCTGTTTATTTATTTATTTACATTTTAATCATCAGTAAAAAAGTGAATGAAAAACAACAAACAAAAAAATTTTGATGAGATTTTCGTGCAAATTTCCCTGAAAAAATTTCCCTGAAAATTTATGGCCCACCATTATTTTGAAAAACTTCATCTTGGTACTTGTTTTAGCATAGAAAATTTTGCATCATTTCAAAAGCGGTTCGTCAGTCGGAATTCAATGGCAAAAACTGCCACCAAAGCTGTCGTTTGATTTCTGAAATACATTGAAATTAGTAAGAAAATGCCCGAGTCAGACTCGGGCTGAGCAGGATCCATGCAAAAAAGTTCAGACGAAAATTCACGGTCATCGCCTGCAGTTGGATGATTATAATTTTCTTTCGCATCACTTTTGATGATGATGATGATGATGATAATCAAAAATTACAATTCATAAAATGTAAAAATAAATAATTACAAATGAATTATTAATTATCTCAATGTTTAATACCAGAAACACAGACGTTAATTATTAATAAATTCATTTATTTCTTTGAGCTCCGAAGAATTTTTCATTTAGTTTTGTTTTTAATTTCATTTATTCATGAATTCATGGATTCAGTTTGTTCGGTTTGCATTCATACATCATCACATCGTTTGGTTGAGTTATTCAAAGGTTTTGGCCATGCGAATTCTTGTATTCTTCAAGGGGGGTTATTCATAACAAAAATTTCAAGGAATGAAAAACAAGAGGAAAAATTCCACAAATTCCATGACTAATAAGATGTTGTCATTTCGTTTATTTCTAATCATTCAAAGATTCCAAACGATTATTTTTTAATGAAACAAGTTTCAAATCTTCAAGTTTTTTTTCGGTAATTCCATTTGTGAATAGCTTATTGTGACGGGATGATGTTTCAACAAGGAATTTCAATTTGTTTCAAAGAAGAATTTCTTAGAAAGAATTTCTCCTTACGAAGAAATCTGATCTCTAAGAATTCCTTGTCGATAAGCCATTAGAACCACGTGTTACTGTGCAATCACGAAGAACACAAGAAGGCAAAAATATAGAAACAGCCTTAAGGCAGCTCACTCAATTCTTTGTGATATATGATATTCTTATTTACCGGAATATTTCAACGAAAAAATTCCAATCATTCTTACTATATTTTAATTAATTTTTTTTCTCGCTACGTGCAAAATAAGATTTGCACGTAATTCAAATCACGAAATTAATTAAAAAAAATTAATTAATTATCTTAGGAAAATATGTTTAATTAAAATCACATTCCACAAGAGACAATTGAACAAAAACAAACGCATTTCATTTCGTATTGAATCGCATTTGATGAAATTCCGGCTATGGAATTTCACCAAAGAAACAATTCAAAATTCTTATTATTTTTCTGATTTTTCTTTCTTTTTGTTTGTTTGTTTGTTTGTCACAAAATATTCTTCGTTCATTGTTTATTGTTTATCAAATTTCATCGAAATTGTCATCGACCGGGACCGAACAGTCGTATTTTGAGAGATGAATTTTGTATTGAGAGAGGACCATTGTTTTTTTTCTTCCATGATTTTGGTTTACTGTGACAGGCCAGAATTTCCAAATTTCAAATTAACGAATATCAAAGACATATTCAGATGCCAATAAAGCCAAGAATTTCCAAAAATAACCAAAAGAATCCAACAAACATAGCCGAATTTGACGGAATTCGACAGTTTTATCTTTCAATCGGAATTTTTTTTTTTCGTTTTGTTTTATTTATTCTGTCAAATGAAATTCTTGCCAATTTCATTCATTTTTTTTTTCTTATTTGAAGAATTTCATTTGATTGTCATTCACATTGATCGTTGTGAGGAAATGAAATTTTCGTGTCGTCCGAAAAGTTGTTTCGACTTGAAGCTGATTGAAATCATGAGACTGTCCATAAAATAATCGGCCAAAACTTTTCGGACAACCCAATAATTTCATCTATTTTCTGTTTGCTTGGCTTTTGTTTATTGTTTCGAAATATCGCTTCAATTTCATTTATTTTGAATTTCAATAATTTTCATTTGAAATTATCAGCAGAATAGAATTATCATCATGAAAAAATCTTGCTGAATTTTTTTTTCTTTGGAATTCTTAATGTCAAATGTTGCAAAAATGTTTGTGGTGTGTCCAAGGAAAATATATTTAAGAATCAATTCTGTCTCAATTCTGTCATAGAATTTGTGAATCGTCAACAAACAAAAATTTGATTTTCTTGGGTTCCAGAGATAAGTTTAGCTCAAAGATCAATCAGTACATGAATCGCCGGTTTACGACCAAGGAGACTATGTTTTAAGGAGGCTTACGAATTGATTCACAGATCAATTTTCGCTTCATTTCGTCACCTAATTCATACCCGGCAGCAAAATCCTTGTGGTCTTTTCCTGGGGTCTCGGGCGGAATCCAGTTCGTGGCCAATGAAAACGAATTCGAAGATTCAGAATTTTAAAATTTCAAAATTTAAAAATCCAAAAAATTCCGAAATTCAACGAATTATTCCAAGACAACTGACCATTTCGGACAACCAGCGGAACCATATGGGTGAACATCTCACATCTGACATCTCAATTTACAACAAAGAAAGATGAATTTTTCATTCAAATTCTTTGAATGAAAAAAAGTTCAAATAATTGATTTCCTTCTAGGGTTGTCCGAAAAGTCATCAATGATAAATCAATTGAAATACCGATTGAAAACCAACAAGAACTTTTCGGACAACCCTGAGTATTTGAATGTCATTATTTATTTAAGAAAAACATGTCAAAAAATTGTTCAAAATGTGACAGGCATTTGAATCCTCTGGTCAATTGTTATTGATTCACTCAAGAAATTTGATTGATCATTTTTTGACTGAATAATACTGATGGTCATTGTATTTGAATTTACGTATTATTACATACGCCCCAAATACACAAGGACCATTCATATACAATTCATAAAATGACCAAACACAACAAGAATACCAAGGGTCTTAGGTATCGAATTGCAGTCAAATCGTATCAAATCTGTCCATTATTCTAATACATTGTTATTATATTTCTGACGGACACAACAACAACAATACATATTTGACAGCTGAGAATTCAATTTCTTCGTAATTTTTATGGATTTCAAAATTTTCAGAAAAATTTGATACATTTTTATGAATGGGCCCACCATCATGTATGTCAATTGAATTTGATTTCTCTTTTTCCGTTCAAAAAGAATTTCAATTTCAATTTGAATTTTCGAAGCATTCAAATTCAATCGGGAGACATTTCTGAGGGAAATTTCCAAAGAAATTCATTGAAATTCTTGAGCGCTGCTCATTGAATTCCTTGGAAATTTCCATTTCGATTCCTCGATTTCAAAATTTCAAAAAAACAAAATTCTTAAAATTCTGTGAATTCTGCGAAATTGACAGTTTCAAGCTTTGTTTTAAAAATCTCTCCGAATTGTCTTTGATTTAAATTGATCCTGGAAATTTTGAATAATAATTTCAATCAGAAGAAAAATCGAAAAATATTCAAAATCGATCATCGATTAAACACCTCTTACACCACCAGAATCAAAAAACATTACACCAGCAGTACATCAGTATTCACACACAGAGACCTATTCTACGAAATAATCTCTCTTGGAGAATCCTTTGATTCTTGGAAAATTAGTTCCTTATGAGTAACTGAGAGACGAAAATAATAAGATTCAGTGTTATTATTGAATATAAAAGTATTCAAAGAGTTATCTTTGAATACTTTTCAAGAGAATCGATTATTTTAGATTTTCTTCTGGTTATCAAACACTCTACGATTACGACAACGAAAATTGAAAATTGAAAATTTCTTAGAATCAAATCATTTCAACCCTTTCCTACCAGGCTTTATCGCTTCATTTCCTGACGCAATGAGATATGAATTACTTGGATTCAAAATGATTCAAATAAGCGACAAAATTCAAATGAACAATGAATTTCAAAGACAAAGTCTCAAAGACAGATTCCATGTCGTTCAAGACTGATTGAATTTCCGTGATTCTGAAATTCAAGAATTCAGGAATTTGTCTTGAGTGCGTTGCAGCGCAATCGCGCTACAAATGAAGCATTTTGACACTGAAAACTTAGTCCCGTGGATCTCAGCCTTTCATTTTCCGAGGAAAGAAATGATTTTCATACTGGCAGAGAATTAACACTGGTTAATTGAAAATAATTATGATACTGTGAGTGTATGGCAGGGGCCATTCACAAATCAGTATCCATTTATCAAGACTCGAGACTAAATTGAATATTTTACTTTATACACTTTGTTTATTATTTTTCTGAATCGAAAACTGAATTAAATTAAATTAAATCAAATTAATTTTAATTTTCAGTTTTTTTTCTCGTTTTGATTAAATTATAATTAATGTTTTGCATGTTTTTCATTTTGATTTATGGAATACAGGGTATGCATTTAACACATTAGGTTGTCCAAAAAGTTTTTGCCAATTTTACAATGATTTTTCTACGTTTTGATCGTCAAAAACTTTACGGACAGCCCTTTTAATATGGTTCCATCATCAACAACAGCAAATGCGACACATATGTATTTACATTTTCACGAATATCCAATATATATGGTCAAACGAAAAGTGAAAAGTGAAATTCGTAAACAAAACATTAAGCAGGGTGAATTCTAGGGTTGTCAAGGAAAGTTAGTTCCAATTGAAATGAATGGAAATGGCTCGATTATTTGATGCTTGAATCGACACAAACTTTTTGGACAGCCGTTCCCCTCCTTACCCCACACCCGAAATGGTTAAATATTTGTGTGGTTTCATCAGAGAGAAAAATTAATGGAAAGAATAAATAAATGAAATCGATTTCAACTCTTTGCATTCGGAACTGTTCATCAAAGCCTATTGGAAAGCATTAACAAACGGGTGCCTGAGCGGCGCCTGTCGACCGCAAGGTTTCAACACCAAAATTTCAATGGCAATTCATTAAACAGAGAAAAAGTTTTTGGTAAATAAAGTTTCAAATATGATGAAAGTTTCAAATATAATAACAATTATCGCCATTAAATGTAAATAATAATAATAACGAACGATAAAATGTAATAATAATGATATAAGTAATGATATTGATGATGATGATGATAATGATGATGATCATCATCATCATTATAATCAAACAAATAAATTTTAATGACAGTTTAATGGTGAAAATGTAATTCAAAATTGAAATTGAGGCTGTACGAAAAGTTTTTGCCAAAATCAGCTATATAAAGCTACGGGAAATTCGGACAATTTTTTAAGGACAACCCTGGGTGAATTGAATTTTTGTCATCTCATATCTCCTCTGTGGTAAATAAATAATAAGAAATTCTTGACTCTTTCGACTAGGAAAATTCACCAGTGTCTCTTAGACATCTCATTTTCCACCATCTCAACGAAACTGGCTGATCAATAAGTTCATTTCCAGGCAAATAATTGTCACCATTAAATGATTATAATGATCGGAAGCTTGAGGGAAATGAGTAGGGTGATTCACTGTGGACCCAAGACCCAACATTTTTCACTTGGAATCTGTTGAAATTCAAAGGTTTACAGAGCGAAAAAGTCTCACACAGAGTGACTCAAAAAAGAATAAAAAAAAATCTTAACCCTTTGAACCCTCAAATCAAAAATTTTCAAACAAAAAAAGAGTTTCAAATGATTGAAACATCATTAAAATTATTGAATTCCTTTGAAATCAAGGAATTTCTTTGAATCAATGAAATAAAAAGATTTGACACGTGTTCACCCTTTGAATACTTTTCTCGTCATCATCATCATCGTCATCATTATTATTATGTAAATCAGTTGACTCTCACATTGAACTCAATGTGAATGAATGAATACGACTGAAGAATACATTCGATGAATCGGTGTCATACTGTTTCAATCATCTTTGATGATTCCATGATTTCAATGATTTCAATTTAATCATTAATGAACTTAATTTACGAAATGAAATGAACACAAAAAAATGAACATTTTGTAACAAAGAATATTCTTTAGAATATTCTTCAGAATCGTACTGAATTCTTTTCCAAAATCATTACTCTATTTGCAATTTAAATTAGAATAATTGTGTTGCTGTTGATTTGAATTTGAAATGAAATATGATTATCATCATCATGATTATTACCATTCATATATGATAAATTCAAATATAATTTCGCGTATATCATTTGATATTTGATTTAATTTCATTTTCTTTGATATAGTCACCAGTGATTCTCAAACAGCTGGGCCGCGGCACTTTTTCTTTTTTGTTCGGCGAAATTTCAAAATTGTGCCTATGAATCCTTGGAAATATATCCATAATCCTTTTACTTGATATGCCGCCAAATTTTGAAATTTTTTGAATTTTTTTTTGTCTGCAACCAACAAAAAAGGTTGAGAATCAGTGTCTCATAGTCAGTCACTACATGATATAACCTTTGATATTTGATTTTTTGGCTTTTGATTTCGTGCAATTCAAATTTGAATGATAATTATTTGAATACGATTTATTATTGCTGTTATGATGGTAAAAAGTCATGTCTCAAGTGATACATTTTTGATTATGATTACTATGGCCATGATACTCCATAGACTTGCCATAGATTTTTATTAGGAATTTTTGATGGATTCTAAGCTTCATTTTCTTTGGTACTTTTGGGTATATTCACAAATAATTCATTTATGATGTTTCAAATATGTTTTTTTAGATGAACCACCAACATCATCAATGGTGATTTTATTATCTTTATTATCATTAAAATTATACCAGCAAAGATTCAAACAAGACCTTGAATGAATTTGAATTGAATATGAATACGAATCAAATATCTTCTTCGGTTGGTTATCATTCATTCATTCATATTGGGTCGTCCGTAAAGTTTTGTGATGGTTCCAAGTTAATTGAAATAATGAAATTGTCCATTAGATTATCGTTAAAACTTTATGGACAACCCAAACCAGATTCATTATTTTATTATCATTAGATTTTGATCATTATTAAAAATATGAATATCTACCATTATCTATTGTATGGATATGTTCATATGAATAAGTTCATATAAAACTTGATATATATTCGCCATTAGTTTTTTTGCAGACTCGATTCAATCAATGATCAGTTTTTACACAAGGGTCTTCAATGTTTATGATGATATTCATGATGATGATGATGATGGATTTCAAAGAAAATGGTCTGAATTATCCATTTTGGTTTGATGAAAAAATTCATTTCTTAATGATGGAAACGATGATCTTTTGCTTTCCTTATTGTTTAAGACTGTATTGAGTTGTGGCTGGTTGTAGTTCTGCAATGATAATGATGATTTCGCTTGTCCAAGGTTCACGGAAAGGTTCACGCAAGGGTTCACATGATTTTTGCTACAGCCATGGGCAAGAAATTCCTGGAACATTTATAACCCTTTGATTCATAGTTCTAGCCTTGTTTGAAGACCTAGTATCGATCAATTTTTCACTCGAAAATTGTCCATTATCAAATCATTTTGTTATAAATTTGTTCATAATCAAAATCAATGGTCAAATATGTCGACAAATAAATATCGAATCGATTAATTGAGCTGATTCCAATGAAAACCGAATGAAAAATTACGCCGAACTATCAATGAATCAACCATATTATTTCAGGTTGTCCGTAAAGTTTTCGTCAGGTAACCATGAAGAAAAATGATTGCAAAATTCGCAAAAACTTTTCGGACAACCTCGGATACCAGTGAATATCTTGGAATAAATAAATGAATTATTTTTATTTCCAAAGAAAAATGTCATCAACTTTTTCTTTCATCGACTGTCATCATCATCAACATAATTATCATCATCATTGATATCATAATGAAAACTTTGCGAAAATCAGCTGGGAATTCGTTCTCATATAGATTCGGAGTCGAAATAATGATATTTTCAAAACCAATCATCTCATCATCATCATCATTTGAGACCATGGCCAAGTAATTCATTCACCAAAGGAATTTTTAGCTTTCAATTCTTTTGCCCAAAAACTTTTCACTCTCTCTCTCCACAATACCAATGGGCCTTATGGCCCCCAGTTTACTGGCGCTTATTCATTCATTTATTAGGTTGTCCCATAAGTTTTTGTCGTTTTTTAAAATTTTTTTTTCATTCAAAAAATGGCAAGAACTTATGGGACAACCTAATATTTGGGCAATAATTTCTTCATTTTCACCCAAGAAAAAAATGAAAATGAAACAAAAAAATTGTTTATTTTCATTTATCACATTTCGATATCAGAAAAAAAGCCAAAAAAGATGCAGCAGATGTAGAATAAGAATCGTAGAGAGAGACCCTAGACTCATAGATTCATAGCCTCATTCTTATGGTAGATAGAAAAATTCTGTACACATCACTGCAACGATCTGTTCGGAAAGTTTCGTCGGTTTTTTAAAACAGAGCAAACAGGGACTCCTATGGATATGATCCGCAAGAACTTTTCGGACAAGTAAAAATCCAAAATTTTTAGCACAATTCTTGTTTTTGTTGTTTACATTCACATTCATCACCATGAATCATATATATGTTTTCATTATTCATTAATTTATTTCTTCACTTTACTTTCTTTACTTTCATTTCATATCAATCCAAGTTAATAAATAAACGAAACGAAACGAACGAAATAAATGGTAAACTTACTTTGTTTGATTTTGAGATTCTGAGAATTCTGAGAATACAAATCTAAATACAAATACAAATGAATTGAAAATCATTGATTACACTTTTTTTCGCATTATTCTTAGCTTACCATTGATAGATGATAATCACAATTTAGCCCGAAAAAAATTTCGTCCAAAATTTACTCAAAATCAATGATATTTTCATATAAACTCTGATACAATGATGCATATCTACTGCTGCTGTTGATGTAGTATTAGGTTGTCCGAAAAATTCATTACGCTTAATCACAATAGAGTTGCTCATTGAAAATTGGCCAAAACTTTTCGGACAACGCTAATAGTAGAAAATAATGGCTGGAAATTGATGATGATGAGCGACCATTATCATTCGATAATTATGCAGACTTTTTGCATGTAATTTTGCCAAAGTAATTCTAAGTCTAATAAACACACACAGACATAAAATCTTCGTTAATCATTTGTTCATTTTGATTCGTTTTCGTTGGAAAACAAACAAAACAAAAAAAATAAAACGAAAAAATGTCATTTTTCTTTGAGCTGCTTTTGTTGTTGTTGTTGAAATATTAGGTTGTCCCATAAATTCTTATCGTTTTTTAAATTTTTTTTATTCATTCGAAAAACGGCAAGAACTTATGGGACAACCTAATACGTAATCACAAATTAATGAGTATTAATTGACTTTTTTTCTGAATTTTTCTTTGACTTTTTCAGTTTGGCACTTTTCAAAACATTTATTTATTCACATGTATTCACTCATTTATTTATTCTTGATTCTTTTTCAAATAACAATAATAATAATAAATTATTGAAACAAAGTAAACATAAATAAATGAATGAATCAAATACAAATACAAATAAATGAATAAATAAATGAATAAATGAAAAATGTAAACAAAATCAAATGCAAAGATAAACGAAATAGAAAAACACTGTGAATTTTCAATGGAAAATGTCAAAGTGGAGAAATTTTTTTTTTGGGAAATTTTCTCGGGAATTTCGAAACCAATGAACGAGAGACAGTTGAAGATTTTTGCGAAAGTTTCCCTAGAAAATTCTTTGGGAAACTTCCCTGAAAATTCAATTTTCGTCTTATTTTTCCGAAAATTTTACCGAGCCATTGTAACACTGGGATAAAAATTGCTAAGGAAAATTTCTGTAAAGTTTATGAAATTTTTGAAAAATTTTCTGAAAAATACCCAAAAATTCCTGGAAAATTTCTCAAAAATTTCGCCCATAAATTGATTAAACCGCAATTCAAAAAATGGTTTTACCGCGAAGCAAAAATTTTCACAAATTCAATTTACCCAAACAATTTACACGAACAATTTTACCCGAATAATTTTACTCGAAACAATTTAACAATTTTCCAAAACATGAAAATTGTTTCAATTGTTCAATTGTTTTCACCGAGTGCACCAACACTAAATTTCATCAAATTATCAAATTTTCGCAAATTATAACGACATAGCCTGAAGCTCTGATCCGATGATTCAGAATGATTATCATCTTGAAGATGGCAATGAATTGGCATAAAAATCAACGAATCATGTTGAATTGAATCGTAAATGAAATTATTGAGCCTTTGAATTGAATCAAATTTTCAGAAATTGTATCAATTTTCCTCTATTTTTGCGCAAAAAAACACTTTCATCGAAATACGAGATAAAATAATTGTAAGTGCCTTAGGGGGCCAAATTGGAGCAAATTTTCCATGAAAAAAAAATTTCCGAGAAAAATTCCCATTGAAAATGTGTGAAATAAATCATATGACGATCATCATGAAATGTGATGACGAGTGATGATCAGAGATGTAATTCGGTTGTCCCATAAGTTCTTGCCGTTTTTCGAATGAAAAAAAATTCAAAAAACAGCAAGAACTTATGGGACAACCCAACAATTTTCGTTTCCGAGAGTTTCATTTCATGTCCGACATTAAACAATTTCCGAACCATCAACCGACCATTCAATGAGCCTGTTATTTCTCGGGTTGTTTGAATCATTTTTCCCAAAATGAAAATTGACCAATGGTCCAACAGGGGCTTTATCTGTTCGAACGAAGATAATTTAAACTTTTGAAATTATTTTAAATTTTTTTTTGAAAAAAATTCATTAATTCGGTAATTAATTAATTGAAATTAATTGAAAATTCCGTTCTAATCAGTTTTACTTTACTGTTTTCAGCTGATTTTTGCATTTTTTTCAAATGATTAATTCATTATTTATCTTTATGAACTTTTAGAGTTTTGTTTTGCATTCAAATAATTGTGCTTGATATCACACATAAAATGTAGCGATAAATTGAAATTTTCATTTAAATGGCCATCTCTAATGCTTATCTACAAAATACCATTATTGTGTGGACCAAAGAGAGTGTTTGTTTGTTGTTTCAGAGTAAAATATGAGGTTGTCCGTAAAGTTCATTCCGCTTAATCAATAGAACTGCCTATGAAAATTGGCCAGAACTTTCCGGACAACCTAATAATAAAAAAAATCCATCAACGCTATCCATCGTTGTTTGTTGAAGGAATAATTGTTCGTTGCTGCATATCATTCACATTCAATCAATTCAATATTTGAATTTTGAATTGAATGAATATGAATTGTGAAAACACCACAAGAATTAAAATATTCACAAAAACATTAAAATAGCCAGACATTCAATACATTGTCCATACAAACATTATCTTGGACATACATTTTTGCTTTCCCGTATGCATTTTTCTATGCATTTTTGCTTTACAATTATTTTAGGCTGTCCGAAAAGTTCTTGCCGATTTTCATGAACAACTCTATTGATTAAGCGGAATGAACTTTTCGGACAATCATTTTACATAAGCATTTTTTCCATGTTCGGTGGCCAAAAAAAAAAAAAAAATAATATCGAAAATTGAATGATTGAGAATTGATAGGAATAACAATAATGATAATAATAATGAAAATTCGTTGAACAAGTTTCACATTTCATATGCAGAATTATTGAAAATAATAGAATGGAATTGGATAATAATGCTGTGAATATTGTTTTCCATATTTTTCCATTATTATGCTTATTATTATTGTTTCATGGATTTTCCACATATGATGATGATGTTGATGATCCATGGTATCTGATATATGATGGAACATATGAGAAAAATATCATGTAACATGCAATTTGCTTTTGAATTTTACATTGAATTCGTTCGTTTGTTGGTCGGTTTTCGTTGTTGTTGATTTTATTCATTTCATTTTTCTATTCCATGAATAAGCTTCTAGGGTCTTCTTATCATCACTGAGATAAATATGAAAAAATGCTAACATGGCATGCTGTTGTTGTTGTTGTTCGTGGTATTTGGTGATATGTTTTTCAGTATATTGTCCAAAACATTGTATTTCTCATATTATTAGGTTGTCCGTAAAGTTCTGACTGGTTTTCATGAGCAACTCTATTGGATTGAGCGGAATGAACTTTTCGGACAGTTTAATATTTTGCCTTGTTTTATTTTGTTTTCACATTCAATTGACCATTACACACACATCAATTCATGGAACCGAACATGGAATGAAATATTAGAAGCTTTAGCCACATTTTTGTTTGTTTTTCTTTGGTTCATATTCATTCAATCATTTTTTTGATTATTTGCTGTTGTTGTTTGATTTGCGTATTTGATTCTATTCATCATCATCATCAGTGAATATCTGCGAAAAAAAAATGGAATAAATTATTTTTTGTGGGCACAAACATATCAAATAATACTTACAATTTACAACGAAATGGACCACAGAATGAATGAATTTGGAAAAAAATTAAATACACAGAAACAACGAATGGTAATAAACAATAATCTTTGTAGTTGTATTTAGGTTGTCCGAAAAGTTAATTCTGCATAATCAATCGAGAGTTGCTCATTAAAATTGGCCAGAACTTTCTGGACAACCTTGTAATTGTAATTGGAATCATAATAGTAATAATTCTAATAATCAAAAACAAGTCAACCATTGATGATAATAATAATATTGATGATGATGATGATGATGAATAATATGAAAATAATTTTCGGTTGTTTCTGTTTTATTTGGTTTTGATACGATTGATACAATAACAAATGTAATGTTTACTGTATGGCCAGACAGTTGTGGATGTATTAGGTTGTCCGGAAAGTTCTGGCCAATTTTCATGAGCAACTCTCAATTGATTAAGCGGAATGAACTTTTCGGACACCCTAATATTTGTATTATGATACATTTGGCATTATATGATCTCGATGATGATGATGATCATGATAATAATAACGAATGTCCAAATGTATTATTCTAATTATTATTATCATTTTTGGAATTCTGTTTCTGTTTTAGGATGCCATTCTTGATGTATATGGATGCGGTGATAATGCTGATTTGAATGTTTTAATGTTGAGTATGAATAAAAGAATTCTCTAATCTTGATTGATGCAAATATGAGCATAAATTTCTAATGATTTTAGCATATCATTTGATATATCTGAGTATCTGGCATAATATTGAATGATTGGATGTGTTGTATTGTTCCATATATTCCGTATAAAATGCAAATATCATCACCATTATTATAATTCTTAATCTTTGGACATTTGAAATTTCATTGAACATCAAAATTCTTAGATTCTTTGATCTGATTATTGGCCAGAGATATGGTGAAACTGTTCAAAATTGATCAAACAATGATAACATGTCCATTCATTTATAATGATTTTCTCTCTTGTTTGAAATTCATTCATTTCATACAACGATGATGGAAATTTTAATTTTTGATCCATCAAAAAATTTGATACATTTTTTGATGTTGGTCTATAGGTGTATTTGGGGCTATATTTTCATAGATTCTCAACAAATTCAATTGATTCATTCATTCATCCATTGATTCATTGATTTTGTTACAATATTTTTCGATCATATTGATCATATTGAACAATAATAATAACTATAAACCACAAATAAATGATTTTTTGCTTTTTTTTTCATTGAATTGAATTAGTTGCTTGCTGTTGTTGTTTAACTGTTCCTGTATAGTACGCAATGTACATTCCAACATTTTTCAGAGGCTTATTTACATCATGGAGTAATTCCATCGATTTTTAATTTCACTCGAAATTCTCCTGAAATCCGATTGGATTCAATTCGATTCGATTAAATTGGATTCGATCGATCCATGTGTATCGATCTAAACAGTACCATAATAATAACAAACAAAAGTATCTTGAAATTGAAATCGGAATCGAAATTCACCAAAAATTCGCTCATTCGATCCATTCAAATACATGGATGAATTCAATGTTTGAATTCAATGATGGATCCAACATTATAACAACAATATTTGATTGAAATATCCCTGGAAATACAAGGAAAAATTAATACAAATTGATTAGGATTTTTTGAATTATTATTATTATTATTATTTACATCACCATCACCATCATCATCACCACCACCAGTAGTAAAATAATTTCACGACCACCAATTTACCACGATTAGGTTGACCGTCGTATTTTCAACCACCACTGTTTTATTGCCATTTTCATTGTTATTATTATTATTGATAATAATAATAAAAATGATAAAAATAATTGGATGATTACACCACCATAGAAGAATCCGAATTTATTATCATTGTTTAATAAAGATGATTTCATTGGTCAGTTTTTCTTCTGATTATTATTTTCGGGAATTGTTTTGGATTAAAAATTTTTTCACTTTTTTTTTCGGATGAATCCATTTTGGTCAATGGTCGTATTTGGTGGCTTGTGGTGGCTATTTTTTTTTTGAATGATAATAAAAATTCACAAGTCAAAGTGATGATATTTCATCAAAGTTCGTCCATAGTCAATATAACAACGGTCAGTGGCCTTGTTTCTGCCGATTTAGGGCCAATTATCACCCGAAATTTGATGAAATAAAACCAAAAATACGGAAAATTTCCCGGAATTCCTGGAAATAATTTTTTCGAACGTCGAGAAAAAAATTTTTCGGAAAAAAATTCGAAAAAAAAATTTCGAATCGTCCTTTACGAACGGCTCCTGCCATCAGCTGTTTTGCATGCCTTTTATTTTTTTTTCGAGGGCAAACATTTATCTTTTCTGATTTTTTCAATTTTTATTTTTCTAAAAATACTTTGAACAATATTTCATAGTTTAAAATTATTGATCATCAAACAAAAAATGTATTTAAATCCATCGAATGATTAAGCAAATAATCTGCTCATCTCTATTTGCTGATATTTCCTATGACAATTTATTTGTAAACAAAGAAACCAAAACAAAAAAATTTGGGGAAATTTCATATCAACAAATGATGAAGAAAATACATCGTACGATCAATTGAAAATCAATGAACATTGATTCAATCCGTTCAATCAAAGCAATCGTCTTCTATTTCATCAGAAAAATATTGAATTTTATCATTGAAATCGATGTAATCATCATCATCATCATCATCATCATCATCATCATCATCATAGATCAACGATCATTTTTTATTAATTTTTAGTTGTTATTGACAAGTAACAAGTGAAGACATAATTATTGAAAACATTGTCATCATCAACATTTGTTGATTGTGTATCATTTTTCTATTACTTAAATTTAGTAAATCCAGTAGACATTGATTGGTGTGTGCAAGACAAACCGTCTGATTCGTTTTATTTTCAATCTTAAATTGGAATTTGTTTGTCAATAATAACATCAAATGGTTGTGATCATATGCTCAAAGTAAGCAATACTTGCTAGTATAACCTTAATACGTCATCATCATAATTTAAGATTTAAATAGAAATCAAATCATCTAATTGAATCAACATTTAATTAAAATTGAAATCATTCAATAAGTGAAATCCAATTGAATATCACGCCAAATGTTCATTTGTGTTTCCAACTAATTTTATTAATATTTATTAAGACATATTCTCAAAATCCATATTATTAACTGATCACTGATCATTTAATTGAATCGATAATAATGGAAAAATCACCAATAGAATTATATAATAATAATAAATTATTGATTAAACAATTAATTTTACAAAAAAGTAAGTTTATATACCAATTATTATATTTCAAATGATCAATGTGGTACTTGTCTCAATATGTGATCTATCGTTAAATTTATTTCACTGATTAATCTATTGTTTTATTGTTGATCAAATATGATCTATGCGTAATTGATTGATAATTGAATTTATTAATACGAAACATTATGTATTTAGAATTTAAAGATAAATTATCATCAACATCGACAGTTACGAAAGATCAATCGTCCATCCAATCATCCGCATCATCATCGACACCATCTTCATCGTTATCAACGACATCAGATCGGGTACCACTTTGGTATTTCGGCGGCCTTGCATCAGCTGGTGCAGCATGTATCACACATCCATTGGATACGATGAAAGTTTATTATCAAACCAATGGCCTTGTGAATGGTCGACAAACATTGTTCGCTGTCAGTGTTCAGCTGATACGACAAAATGGTCTTCTAACCCTTTACAGCGGTCTGACCGCATCCATCCTTCGCCAGTTGACCTATTCGACCGTACGTTTCGGTATTTATGAAATGTCCAAACAAAAATTGCTGCAACAACATCAACAATCTTCATCATCAACGACAATGTCGACGAACCAGATATTACCATTCTATGAACGTATGATAATAGCGACCATATCGGGTACGCTTGGCGGCCTCGTCGGTACACCGGCCGATGTTGTCAATGTCCGAATGCAAAATGATATTAAATTGGAAAAGAAATTCAAACGTAATTATCGTCACGTACTGCAAGGATTAACCGATATCTATTCGAATGAAGGTTTTCGTTCATTATTTCGTGGTTCATCAATGGTTATTTGTCGATCGATATTGGTGACAATCGGTCAATTAGCGATGTATGATCAATTTAAATATTGGCTCATTGAATATAGCGGAAAATTACGAAATAATTTCAATACAAACATGCTTAATATGACCAATGATAATATTGAAACACATGTGATCAGTAGTGTTTGTGCAAGTATTTGTTGTACAATTCTAACACAACCATTTGATGTGTTGAAAACACGAATAATGAATTCATCCAGCAATGATCCTAATGGTGGTAATAATTTGATGAAGAAAAAATGTTCAAAAAATGCAATCATCAATGAATTCAAAAATCTTTACAATGAATATGGCCTAAGAGGTTATTTCAAAGGTTTTCTACCATCCCTTGTGCGTATTGGACCTCATACAATTCTCGTGTTCATCATTTACGAACAATTACGTCTGAATTATGGCCATCAACTATCAGCTGGTTGATTTT
Source organism: Psoroptes ovis (assembly GCA_002943765.1). Lineage (NCBI taxonomy): Eukaryota > Metazoa > Arthropoda > Arachnida > Sarcoptiformes > Psoroptidae > Psoroptes > Psoroptes ovis. The sequence continues at coordinate 1,058,601 of PQWQ01000008.1, read as the reverse complement.
GTGCTGATCAGCTTAGCTCAAATAATATCGATCCACGACTTTCAATGCAATAATTTAAAGGTTATACATGTGTGTAACAGTTTGTCTGTCTGTGATTATGGGTTGTGCATCATGTATAGCCTTTCTCTGTGTGTAATCAAAGGGTTTTAGACAACAACAAAAAATAAACATTTTGTGATATAATTTTGTTTGTTTGTTTGTTTTGAATGTATTAATTGATGTTTATTTTGTTTACTTGTCATTCATTCATTTCATTTCATTCAATTAAAAATAATTGTCTCATTTTTGAATATTTCATTTGATTAATTGGAAATGAATAAATTTTATTTTTTTTAAAATTAATTGATATTTTAACCCTTTTGTACCTCAATCATTAAGGTTGTCCTAAAAGTTCTTACCGATTTTCCAATGATTCCCTACCATACAATCAGTGAAAACTTTTCGGACAACTCTATTTGAACTTTAAACTCTCGATTTCGATGTCAATGTCAATGTCGTGAATTAATTCCAGAATATTTAGGGTCAAACGACCTTATCCTTAGATGTTTGACTGGCCTAATCGCCCATCTGGGGCCAATGTTTACAAAACTTAGAATCTTCTGAAATTGCCTCGAAGCATCATCCAATGTTCATCTACTTCGAACATCGATTTCGACGGTCATCATTCTAAAAACATCTTTACGAATACAATCACCATCATTTACCAACAATATTTTCAATGTCAACGCCTTAGATAATGAGAATATCTTCACGAATGTGAAGGAGAAAAATGAAATATTTCCACATCCATCCAACCACCTTTGAAGTTCTTGAACTTTGAACAATCATTTCATTTCACCATTTCAATCATCCATCAAAAATGGTAGACCACAAATCAAAATGAAATGATGATGATCAAGATCAATTGACCAAAGCAATACAATTGATGATGATGATCATCATTATTATCATCATTCATTTTTTTGATGGTCTTTGACTGTTCTTTGATGGTCTTAGATCGTCGATTGTTGTTGATTGTTGTTGTCGATGATCAATGTTACCATTATTTATCCATACATCCATTACCATCTTAAGAAACTTTGTTTATCTTTAAATCATTTCGAATCATTTCATCTCTCACTTTATGACAGTGATTCTCAACCATTTTTTTTGTTGCGGCGGCACAATTTCGAAATTTCACCGAGCACAAAAGTGTCGCGGCACAGTGGTTGAGAATCACTGATAATGTCGATGCCGACATTCATAGAAATGATTTATTTGTTTATTTATTCATTCGTTTATTTGTTTGTTTACAAACAAAATGTTTATAAATGCCATCTTAAATATTTATTTTATATCTCCTTATTTATTTTCATAATTCTTAAAGATTTTTTTTTCGGTTGACCTTTGACCTTGTTTCGATTGTTATTGTTTTGAATTGTTTTGATTATTTTTGAATCATTTTCGAAATGATTTCAAATGTTTGTTTATTTCTTTTCTCAAATCATAAACACACAAACACTGAAATCTAAGAACAATTCATCGTCTTAAGACCTGTTGACCGGTCGAGCCTAGACTCCAAGGTATTCAGAGGTTTCTCATCGAAGAATTAAGTCCTGCTCTGAATCTCTCGCTGATCTCGTCATCTGATCTGACACCAGGAGCATCGATCGAAGATAATTCTGATTCGAATGATTCATTCATTGGTCGTCATCATTCGTTCGATTTGGATTTCGATTAATCATTGAATCATTCATTTATCTTTGATTAAAAACAAAAATCATTTATTTAATCGTCATTATCACCATTGAATCCAATGATCGAATGAATAATGATTTAAGATCGAGATTATCCGGAATGATGAAGATTCGGTTTCGAAGATGATGCAGCAATGATATCATTGATTTGATGGCAATCAATGATATCACTGGTCATGTGGTGCACGGCTTTGAACACACAGGCTTCCATCGTGCTGTCCGGAAAGTCATGACGTATTTTTCAATGATTTTTTACGAAATATTCCGCAACAACTTTTCGGACAACTCGAAAATCAATGATTGAATGATTCACCATTCACAAATGATTAAAAATGGTTTATTTATACATTTCTATGATTAAATACCAGGGTGTTTATGTTTCATTTCATTTTTTCGAAATCCGTCATTTGAAAAATGACGATGATGATTCTTGAATAGGTGAAAAATGAATTTTTGACATATTATTCATTGCTGAATAATTTTCCCGTGTCCGAAAAGTTCTGGCTGATTTCCAATAGGACATCACCATTGATTTCCACTAATTTGATCGGTCAAAAACTTTTCGGACAACCAATTATTCGAATTTTCTACCCTTTTTCACCGAAAGGTCATTAATTTAATTTTTACAAAAGGTAATCAAACATTTCAAACATTGCTGGCATAACTTTGAATTGAATTAATTAATCAAAATGTGAATCATTGGCACTTACGATTCGTCAAATATTAGTCAATGATTTCAGGTGTATCCTGCTCGCTGCGCCAGTTATTCGCCATCATTCGGCAGGAATTTTAAGAATTTTTTACGCCAACTGTTCATGGTCACCGGTCTTGGCGGTTTTCGCAAGCCTAGCCCAGGCTCCCTGAATCGACAGATATCCAGGTCCTTGGCAGTTGGGACCTTATGATCTTCTCTTGGACCCAAGGCCCTGCACGGTTTCTAGGGGTCTGTAAATCACTCGTCTAAAAAACCACCTTTCAAGATGGCAACCTTTGAATTTTTTGATTTTTTATCTCTCTCGCTTCTTCTTGTTCTTCGAATGATAATAATTCAAAAGGATTGCAATATCGTAGCGCAATCTATGATAATCAATGAATGAATGAATGATTCAATTATTATTCATTGGTTGGTTGTCTGGAAAGTTTTTGACGATATCCCAATTGACATTACCACTTTAATACGAAAAAACTTTACGGACACTGTCCAAAAATTATTATCACACCTGTCGTCGTCGGTAACATACATATTTATGAGTGATCATTTTGATTGTAAAATGAATTCATTTCACAGGTAATTTTTCGAAAGGTATTTCCATAGTTAGAGATACATAAAGAGAGATTTTTCTCCGAAATATTTTGATTTTTAAAAGGGGTTAAAAGGGTTAAAAATAATGAAATTCATTCATTCTCATTGATCATTAAAATTAATGATTACATTGAACCTTCAATCTTCAATCATTATTTACCTTTATTTATCTTGGCATAATTATCTCTGTGTGTTTATATGTGCGAAAATTTATTGATCAAAATTTTTCAAAAATGATCCGATAAAGGTTTTGAAAATGAAATAATTGAGTGAACAAAGGGTTAAGGGTTAGGTAAAACAAATCGAAGGTTCAGGGCTGTCCGAAAAGTTTGTTCGGCAATTATTGTACTGATTCAATTGAAAAATTATCAAGAACTTTTCGGACGACCAAAATTGATGCAAACCTTTTAGCACGCGTTGAAACTGTTGCTTTGATTATTCAATGGTATAGGGTTTGTGCGTGCGTGCATCTTTGCAATCAATGCTACGTTCAGGTATCTGTTCACACGTATGAAATGATTGTTTTTTCAATTTACCCAACCTTCTTCATGCTTCAAGCCATCATCATCATCCACCGACAACCATAACAAAACAAGGTTATACATCGCGTTTTAGTACAAGGTTAAATCATTAGAAAAAAATCAAATTAATTATCTTTCAATGATCCACGCCTTTATTTTTCAATATGACAATGAAAAACCATTGTTTTTTCATTGTTTCATCAAACGAAGGTTAATGAAGGTTAACAATTAATTGTTGGACAAACAATTGTTTAACAAATGAATTGCTGAGTGCTAATGCAGAGTTAATGATTACACAACAAGCGCAACAAATGCCGCTGCTTCTGAAAACTACCTGTGCTGCGCTGCATTCTGCGCAGGTAGAAATTTTGGATGTGAAACCAACAAAAACGAAAAATTTTGAATCTATATTCTTGTATAACTGAGGTAATAATTTGATGGCCAAAAAATAAACAAAAAAAAAATCCATAAATTTTGTTACAAAAATTTCATAAATTCAGTTACATTTTGTAACATTTTGGAGTGTTAACCGTGTGTCACAAATGATTTACAGGGCTTAATCGATGCTAATACGATGCTTGCCCACATCCACCACGACATTAATTAACAATCTTCAATCAACGGTGTCTCTTTGGTGATCATGAAATGCATTCGATGTTTATGGGAAATTTCCCGTAAACATTTCCCAAATGATCGCTGAATTTTCGGTCATTTCAACCGGTGGTGGTGATGGTGATGCTGGGGGAGGGGAGATTCGGAAAATATCAAATCAAACATCTTACATCGTATTGACAACTTGCGTGGGCGTTGTCCGAATACCTTTTTGATTTACCGAATAATTTCCCGAATGATTTTTTCCGAAAATTTTCCCAAAAATTTTACCTGTGTTGCTCACATAGGTTCACACACCTACACACACACACGCACACCAACACACAAACATCATTCAATTAATCATAAATAACCATTGATTGGTTCATTATCATTAATTATCATTAATCATTTTAAATTTCATGTCATTTTCAAACTTTGACATTGACAATGACATTGAACCTTTGGCTATTTTCTACCTGTCTGTATATTTCTAAGATGATTTGTTCAAACATCGTGACATTGCCGATCATCAATCAATGGTCAGAATCTTTGGTCAGAACCTCTGCCGAATGATGATAATCTGACACATAATTTCACATTGAGATTTCCATTTCAACCCAATCACAAATGTCAAAATTCATTTCAAATCAGATGGATCATCCACATATAAGACGTTGACTGACAATCCATGTTAATCTGATTATCATTCAAATCAGATGATCAGGACTTTGATTCTTTGGTTGTGTTGAAGCATCATTCAGCCATAAACTGATGATGATGATCATAGACATCGACGATCATGTATGATCTTGAACATCTCAAGATCATGGCCTAAGATGATCGTACATAGAGGTGGATGATCATTTGAAAATTGAATGAAATCTTCATTTCTATGATTGATCATCTTAAGACTCTTGATTGATCGATACATCAATCATAGATGATATCAACTTATGAGAGGAGAAACTTTCGGGAAAACTTTTTTTTAAAATGGGAAATTTTCCAAGAAAATCAAATTTCAAAAAAAGTCAAGTATTCAAAGGGTTAAGTTTGTTTCGGTCGAGTGAATTTCAAGATTCTTGGAAATTTTTCAAGAATTTTTCATTTAAAAGTTTTAGTGGAAAATTTCCCTCGAAAATCTTGAAACTTTTACCATCTTTGACTCTTGAAAAATTTCAAAATTCCCGGGAAATTTTCTCTGATAACTCTTTGGTCACAAAATGATATCTTTCAAAGATGAAAAAAACTTTAAAATTTCGAAATTGAATTTTTGATTTGATTTTTTATCCTTTTGAAAATTTGAAACAAAACAAAAATTCCCTCGAGGACTACCCAACAATTTTGTGTCTTAACCCTTTCGGTTCAAGTCCCGAGCCGATCGGCTCCAAGCTCCGAGCAGTAGCTGGGAAGCCTTGTTGGACAGGGTCGGCTCCGGCGCCCGCTGGGCGCCTGTCGAGTTGAAGCCGAAGAAAATTTTCGGAAATTTGTTTTCGCATTTCTTCTCTCTCCTACTCCTTTGAAAAGTGAATTCATTTCAATTCAATTCAATTCAATTCGATAAAACAAAAGCCAAAAGAATGAAAAAAGTTTATGCAAATTATTTGATTTGATCACATTAATATACGAATTTATGGAAATTTTTTTTTCGCCAATTTTTTCCATCTCTCTTTGTTTCAACTCGAATAGCACACTGAATGAAAACACACAATGATAGAAGAGAAATATTAGGTTGTCCCATAAGTTCTTGCCGTTTTTCGATTCTTTTTTTATTCAAAAAATGGCAATAACTTATGGGACAACAAAATATGTAAATTTATTCATAACTTTCTCCAAGTGAATTTTATTTGGGCAAATTTTCACCAATTTTTCTCGGCATTTTTTAGGCTGTCCGAGAAGTTTTGGGGGTTAATATTTATTGAAACTGTAAGGGAAAAGCGTTCGAAATCCGCCATTACTTTCCGGACAGCCTTTGAATTTTTTCATTTTTGTATTCATTTTTGTTAATTTGTTTGGTTCTGTTTTTTGTTTCACCTTTGATTCATTCATTTAAATGTTTACACAAGTCAAAGTTGATTAACATAAATGTAACCAATTGAATCAACGTTTGATTTGAATATTCATTGTATCATTGTTTGTTTAGGTAGGAAGGATTGTTCTTCCCAGAATTCCACTGAACACAGTTTCATCGGCTACGAATTCTCGAGATTTTCCCTCGAGGAATGATTCTTCGTTTTTAAATCTGAGGAATTCCAAAGAGGATATTTGGGCTTAGGTTGGCTTGATTGGCTCGAACGGCTCAAACTCAGCCAGTTTTTTTGCTTAATCATCGATGATCAATACTCAACGAATGAATGGATCAATTAATCAATCGTATTAATGAATCGGTCAATTTTTCTAATCTCGGATCAATGAACTGGATTACCGGATTCATTAATCTAAATTATTCGATTAACTCAAATATTAACTACGATTGATTTACACATATTTTAGACACACCTTATTATATACAATACCTTTGAATACAATCAACATTCATTGAATTATCGTTGATTGATTCAAAAATATCAAATATGCAATGAATGTCTTTGAATGTCTTCACAAAATTCATAAAAATCTTCAGCGAAAGAAAAGGGTTGAACCCTTTTCGGCTCAATTCATTTGATTAATTGAGATTTAGATCAAAGTTATAATCTACGATTAGTCCATTAATCCATGATCATTTGATTCCAATCAATGAAATCATTGATTTATCATTGATTTTATTGATTTTTCTACCTGATTTCTACCCGAATTTAATGTGAATGATAAATGTTTACTTAAATTACTTTGAATTATAAATTTCAAATAAAAATATTTGAATCATTGAATACATGAGTACAGGGTAGCCTAGGGTATAAACCTATAATTATGTTCGATAGCTCTCCGGTAGAAACACATTCAGGTACAATGATATATATATTCAAACATCTCATACATACCTGATTTGATGAAATGATTATAATTGAATCGATTTAATTCCTAAAATCGAATATCTTTAATTGGTGTCAATTGTTTTATTGGTTCGTATACTAATTCGTATACAGCAAAGCTTGCGAATGTATTGGGTTGTCCCATAAGTTCTTGCCGTTTTTTTAATTTTTTTTTAATTAGGAAAACGACAAGAACTTATGGGACAACCTAATATTATTTAATAGCTTCATGATTTTGCCAAAAGAGGAACTTCTTCAATTATTATTATGATCATTTTCGAACTGAAATTATTATTGAATGATTTTCGAATTGAATTAATTGGTAGCTTCTTCATTTCTTTTGATTTTATTGGCTAAATATTTATCATTGGTCAAGCCATTTTTGCTGTATCATTGTTGTATTTATGATAGAAATAATCATGTATTAAATTGGACATAATTATCATTTGTGTATCATATTTTTGGCAAATCCAGTTTGAATGATTATCCCGAAATTATTGTATAAATGGCTGTCCGAAAAGTTTTTGCCGATCATCCAGCAGAGACTGTTCATTGATTTTCCGTTGAATACTTTTCGGACAACACAATTTTTCGAATGTTTCATTGATTAATCGTTTAATATTTGCTAGTACAACAATTGATTCAACAAATAAATGTATCAATTAATTGTTATTATTATTTTCTCCTGTAGACAATTGGAATGTGTAATATGTTCCCACTGTCTATGGTCAATAAATCATGATTTCGTGTAATTATTGATTTAATTTCGATGAAATATTTTCAAATGACCCCTAAATCTGGCCAATATCTGATCAAATTACCTCAACCAACGAATCAATTGTTTGCCGCCAAATTATTTCGATAATTGGTTTCAAATTATCATTCAAAGGTCAAACAATTTGACCCTTCTTCTTTAGGTCTCCATTGTTCTTTGTTGATTTCGACCATGGAATACGTTGAAAAATCTGGCTGAGTTCTCCGTGTGGACCATGTGCATCTGTGCCCGAGGGTCGGACCTGGTGGAAAAATGCCAGAATTGTCTTTTTCTAACGTCAGTCTTCTTAGGGTCGGAGAAGTCAGAAATTTTCGCAGAAATCTCGGGAAAATTCCCAAGAAATCTTGGGAAATTTTTACAGAAATTTTGGAAAATTCTCTGCAGGAATTTCTGGGAATTTTACAAATTGTTTCAATTTGAAATTTTTTTGGATTGTCGATTTGATTCTTGATTTAATTTCAAATAAATTTTTTATGATTCCAACATCTTCTTTGGCTCAATTCGACAATAAAAAACAATGAATTTAAATCACTGAATTACGGGTAACGTCGTTTATGGGATTTTTTTCAAATTTTTTGCTGACTGATTTTATGGCTTTTTCTCCACCATCACCGACAACTGGTGAAAGTGGTAAAGTGGCAAATTTCACTGCAAAATTCTCCCCTTTCAAATAATTTTGTGGCGCCACATCCATATGATATTTGTGGCGCCGTCTGCCGCGTTTAAAGTTTTGAACTATGAAATTCAATTGATCAAGCACGGGTATATAAAGCATGAAAAAATGCTTTTCAAAAAAAAATATAATTTGAATTTTCAAAAATTGATTTGTTTAAAATTTTTTCAATAACAAAAAATAAAAATAAATTTTTCTAAATCTTTCAAATCATTGTTGATCTGCCACCACATAAATTGGTGACCTCGGCGTTCTACTATGGCTGATCCTTCTAAAAAACCGGTTGCAAAATTATTATTGGACGATGAACAACAACCTCCACCATTGATACCATCATCATCCGAACAACCACAACAATCACTGATGCAACCGTCATCATCGTTGCATCATCAACAACAAATGTCAAATTTGGTAGCATCGACACAAAATCTGAATCTCAATGAAACTGCAATAACAGCAGCAGTCGGCGTTCATCTACAAGAATTTTGGGTAGAGAACCCAGAAGGGTGATTAATGACAGTCGAATATCAATTTCGGCTTGCTGGCATCAAAAACGAAGAGACAAAATTTTATCACATCGCATCAAAGCTACCGGAAAATATTAATCGTCAATTGCGCGATATCATTAAAAACAATTATCAACCCGGTATGCTGGAAATACTGAAAGAAAAATTGATCCATCGCAATACTCCGCAACAAGATGTAAGAATGAATCGAATCTTGAACGAAGGTATTGGTAATCGTTCGCCTAGTCAATTTATGCGTGACTTATTGGCACTGGCACAAGAGGATATTTCCATCCCCATTGTCATCACCGCTTGGCAACGACAATTACCGAAGATTGTGGCCGTCTCGGTGCGACCGCTGACAAAACGCTTACAAGAAACGGCGGATGATAGCCAGTATTCGGTTCCTATTATGGAAGAGATGTTGGATCAGGCGGATGACATCTTCAACATGACCTGTAACACCGACAGCCCCATGCAAATCACCGCCACCAATCTCAGCAGAGCCAGCAGCACCAGTTCAATCAATCAGCCACGTCGATATCGAAAATCAAGTTATGGTCGTAGGAAAAGAAACAAGTTTAATCCCAATGGTCCATGGTGTCGTAGCCATTTCATTTATCGAAACAGGTGCCGTCGTTGTGATAATCCTCAGACGTGCAAATTCAACAAATTTCGACGCTCGACATCCATGTTATCATTGAATTCAGATAGCGAACGACAACAACATCCGTCCACGCCAAAAAACCACGTGCCGGTCGACACGCGGAGCCAATAGCTAGCGCTGTCGACCGTGTAGCAGCCAAACGTTATCGATTGTTCATCACGTGCAGAAGAACATGTCTTCAATTTCTCATAGACAGTGGTTCTGACGTATCAGCTATCCGTCCTGTGCATTCCAAATACAACAGACAAACAAAAATCAAACTGTTTGCAGCTAATGATTCAAAAATATCAACGTATGGTGAAACAACCTTGAAGCTCGATTTAGGCCTACGACGAGAATTTTCTTTCAACTTTGTGGTAGCAGACACAACATCAAACATCATTGGCGCAGATTTTCTTGCTCATTTTAATCTAGCGCCAGATATCAGAAACAAAAGATTGATCGATTTAACAACAACCTGTGCCGTTAGTACACGAGCAGTAGTTATTTCACAAGATATCAGTATATCGATGATAAACAAAAAAGATAAACGAATTTCAGCATTGTTATCAAAATTCAAATCGATAGTTAGACCATCTCAGCAGCCAATCAAAATAAATCACAATATTGTCCATCATATTGACACTGGAAATTCGCCACCAATTGCTGTAAGACCCAGAAGATTGGCACCAGAAAAATTGAAATTTGCCAAGGACATCTTTAATCAGATGCTCCAACAAGGAATCATCCGTCCATCCAAAAGTCCTTGGGCTAGTCCGTTGCACATGGTGCCGAAAAGTAACAACACGTGGCGTCCTTGCGGCGATTACCGCGCTCTGAATCTGATTACGAAGCCTGATAGTTATCCTATCAAGCACATCCACGATTTTACTAATGATTTATACGGCTGCAGTTGGTTTTCAAAAATTGATTTGGTCTCTGCTTATTGGCAAATCCCTATGGATGAAAAATCTATTGAAAAGACCGCCATTAATACTCCATTTGGCTTATTTGAATATCTTAGAATGCCTTTTGGGTTGCGCAACGCTGCTCAAACCTTTCAGCGATTTGTAGACACGTTATTCCGTGATTTGAATTTCGTCTTCGTTTATCTAGACGACATTCTTATATTTAGTGAAAATGAATTACAACATGAGAAGCATCTCGAACATGTGTTCCAACGATTAAGTGAAAATGGTCTAACTATTAATGTCGATAAAAGTGAATTTTTCAAAAATGAATTGAATTTCCTGGGTCATACAGTAAGCGTGCACGGACTAAGCCCAAATAAGGACAAAGTAAAATCAATTATTGAATTTCCACAACCAACATCCAAAAAATCTCTTAAACGATTCTTAGGTATGATTAATTTTTATCGAAGATTTATTCCAAAAGCAAGTAATTATTTATCATCATTGCATGAAATGGAAGCAACTGATATGATCTGGACCAATCGCCGTATTGAAGATTTCAAGAAAATCAAAGAATTATTAGCGAATACCACGCTTTTGGTTTATCCAAAACCAGATGCGAAATTAATATTACAAACGGACGCATCAGATGTGTCCGCGGCTGCCGTATTGGAACAAATAGTCAATAACCAGCGTCAGCCATTAGGTTTTTTCTCAGCGAAATTCAAAGAAAATGAAATGCATTATGCACCTTTTGACAAAGAACTGACTGCAATCTACAAAGCTGTCCGACATTTCGAGTATTTATTAGAGGGTCGCAATTTTACAATCGTAACCGACCATAAACCAATTATAACCGCATTTAAGAAGCTATCTGGGCAATCGCCTCGCCAAAAACGACAATTGTCGTACATCGCCGAATTCACGAACAACATCGAACATATTAGTGGAATTAAAAATATCGTTGCTGACACGCTTTCTCGCAGTGATCTTGCATCCATTTCAAAAGAATCAATCATATCCATCGAAAAGATTCATCAACATCAGCGACAGTTTTTTCATGAAATACAAGAAATTATCGATAACAACAATAATGAAAATAGAATTGAAATCGTCAATATCGATAATCTGAACATCTATTGTGTCGCATCTGATTCATCGAAAAGACCAATCATTCCATCATCACTGCGACGCGAAATTTTTAATTTGATCCACAATCCGGCACATCCATCATGCAAACGAACAAGAAATTTGGTCCAACAAGCATATTATTGGCCAAATCTGAAAAAAGATATTATCGAATGGTGTAAAGCTTGTTTGGAATGTCAACAATGTAAAATTCATCGTTACAACATTGTGCCGACTAGTCAAATTGAGATGCCTAAACAGCGTTTTCAACATGTGCATATTGACATCGTAGGGCCACTACCACCATCAGATGGCTATCGATATATTTTAACGATTATCGATAGATTTACTAGGTGGCCGGAAGCAATTCCAATTAAAAATATTGATGCGAAAACGATTGCAAGAACTTTTGTCGAAACTTGGTTTTCCCGATATGGTTCCATTATTTTATCCGAATGCATAAAATCCACATCCAACATTTCCACATTTCGGTTACATTGTGTAAATTTGAATTTTTCTCGGTTTGTCCGAAAAGTTTTTGACGATTTTTCCGAAGGCTTCAGAGATGTTTGCCGACAAAACTTTTCGGACAACCTCAGGTGAAAAAAATTGTTTCACCAAAGATCATACATACGTATTCATAATTTATGTGCCTTTTGGGATTTTTCGTTTCTCTCAGAAAGTTTCCAAAGATGAAAATTCAATTGTTTCTTTTTTTTTACAGTGAATTTCATATAAAATATTCATTTCACAGAATTCGCTCAGGTTTGCCGAATTCATATTCCAAAGATTTTTTTATTTTGTTTCAAAATTTATGAACGACTCTTGACTTTTCCAGAAAATTTCCGCCGTAAAATTTACGGTAAATCACCGAAAATTTTCGGTGATTTTCGATTTCAGATCATCGAATGCCAAGAGATAATGAACCCTATCTATGATTATCTATATCTGCTTATGTACGCACACTTTTGCTTGCTTTTGATTTCATTTGTGAATCCATGCAAATGAGAATTGATTTTCATTTCATTTCATTCGAAAATGGCACGTCTTTTATGGATTTTTTTTTTCATGCTTGTTCAGCATTTCATTATTTCCCCCCTTTAGAGCTCGCTTGATCTCTCGTATGCATAGAGATGCATTATCCACTTCACTGTTTTCAATGGATGTTTTCAATTCATTTATTCATTTTCTCAAACGATCATCTTATCACTAACACAATTGTTGCAATTATCCTCATTATCATCATTGTTATTATTACCCTTATTATTATTACATGTAAACATGTGAATCCATGTTATAACCCTGCATATATGTGTATGTGAGAATATGCATAAATGTCATAAATTTTATGACCCAACCAAAAGTCATAAAAAAAATTCATTTTCTTTCAATGGAAAATGATCAAATGAAAATTTTGAAATGAAAGTATTTTCACAGAAAAAATTTGCTGGAAATTTTCCCGGGAAAATTTTTCCTGGAAAATTTCCCGCGAGGTTTTTCGTTGCCTCAAGTTCAGATAAGGTTAAGGTTTTGATGAACTAACCCTTAAGTTCCAACCCTGGTCTTCGGTCACCATGCGTAAATTTCCGGTGAGAATACGTTTTTTGAACGACAAACCACCTTTGAATAGCCTTGTTGATTCTTGCATCATTTGAAACAGGCCAAAACCCTGTCGAAAACTTCGAAAATTCAAATTAATTTCTGTGAATGGCCGGAAAAAAATGATAATTTCATTTTTCATATTTTTTTTCATATTTCATTCGCCAAATAATAATAATCCTTTGATCACTTTATCGATTTTCAATTTTCCAATTTTCTAATTTTCAAATTTTCGCATTTTCAAATCTTTCTTTGACTCAAATCTTCAATGATCTTATTCAATCAGTTCATAATACCGAAAAATATTTGAAAAATCAAATATTTTATTTGGTTGTCCGAAAAGTCCGTTCGGCTGTATTCAACGGAAATCTCCATTGAAAATCGGACAAGACTTTTTGGTACAGCATTCACTTCCATACATTGTTGAATACAAAGATTAAAGAAAAAATCAAATATTTAATCGGATTTAAATTTCTTTTGATGAAATTAATACTCGCTATTATCACCATCATTATTATTAACATCATCAGGTAAAAATTTTTTGTTTGATGAATTTATTTTTCGTTTAAAAATTCATATTTTGATCGGCTGAAATTGCCCTTTGCAATCGACAGCTTTCGCTTTAGAGGTGCTCTTGGACCGCAATCCAAACGGCGCCTGGCGGGCGCCCAACGAGCACAAGGTATAAATCTTTTCGAATTTCTTTGTTCAAAGTTAATTTTTTAATTTTTTTCAAATTTCATATTTTTCTTTTTGAATATTTACTCAATTATATCCGATTTGAATGTTCATCGATTGATGATATCAACGAATTGCGAATTCATTTTTTTTGGCCAAATTAGATGAAAATTTTATGAAAATGAAAAGGAGAGATTTTCTCAAAAATTTAAAAAATTTTTCGGAAAATTTCCCTCTGAAAATTTTTGATAAGACGATTTAATCCTTTGAACACTTATTTAAAATAAAATCATCTTATTTGATGAAAACATCTTAATCACAGATTCAAAATCATATTTTAGACTCAAAAATTACTGTGGAATTTGTTGCATAATTGCATTGTGGCCAGATCGAGAAAAACTGTGGCCCGAATGCATTGTGACCATTGTTTAAAGCTCGAAAAAATACCGAAAACATGGAAAAAAATACATTTTACGACTGGTCAAAAATTTGCTCTTGTCAGAGAGCTACAAAAAAAAATTTGATTAATGAAACATCTGTTGCATCTGTTGCTTTAAGCATTATTTTTAATTACTTGTCATAAAAATTTGTGTTGAAAATTGTTTGCGTGAACAAGTTACTTGTCAACAACCAAAGAAATAATTTGAAAAAAATTAAAACAAAGACACATTAAAAAAGACGTAAAAAATTCGAATTCACCACCTCGCATTTTCCCCCCAGCACACCCCCAGACGGTTCCGAAGCTTCGAAATTCCAAAGGAATTTTTTATTCGAAAAAAGGGGGAGGAGGAGGATTTTTTCAGTGCAGACTTTTGCACGTGCAAAAGTCTGAATAATTAGCTCTATGTGTGTGTGAACATTTTTTTCTTCGAAAATTTTACGACAATTTTACGACTTACGGAGAAATTGTGCGGCCAAATCGAGCCAGCTTTGCTTAGGCTGAGCCAGTCAGGCTCTTATAAGTGCTTTGAAGATTCGAAAAAGCCAAAAGACTCGAAAAAAAGCTTCGAAAAATGCTTAAATCTGTACTTATTTTTATGAATTTCCCCTCCACTTTCATCTCCATCTTCCAGCTCCTCCAACCTCTTCCCCCTCCGTAGAAATTAATTACAAAATTAAAACTTTGAAATCATCATCAAAAACAAGATTGTCAACAATGATAATAATCATCATCATCATCGTAATTCAAAGAATATAAATAAATTCAGCACCAAATAAATAAAATTTGGACATTTTTTTGCCTCTTAAAAAAAAGGGGCCATTCATAGATGTTTAGTCACAAAAAAAAATTGTTCGAAAAGGGGCCATCCACAGATGTTTAGTGGCAATTGTTTCGAAAAAAAAGGGGGCCATTCATAAATGTTTTTAGTGCTTTTTTTTACTGGTTGTTTTTTATGGTGATTTTTTTGATTTGAATTTTTTGATTTGAATTGAAATAATATAAAAAAAATCATTCGTTAATTGTCGTCGTCGTTGTTCATCTTTGTAGCTCATTGTTTATCATTTATCATTTTGAATATCTGAAAAAAATAGGAAAAAAAATCCACAAAATACGTATAAAAACAAAGTGAAAAATGTTTCAAGCCAAAAAATTGAAATAAAAAATTTTCAAATTTTCAAAATATCATCATAATTATAGTCTGTATTCAAAGCATAAATATATTTTTGAATCGTTTTTTTATATTTCTTCCATCATATTTCCTATTTTGAATAGGCTTGAATATATACAAAATGAATGAATGGAAGAAATAACAAACATTTTGGACGGCTTAGCGGTCGGAACGTTTTTTCGAATGTTACGACAAAGCTGTCGCTTTTTTCATAATGCCATTGACATCTGAACAAAGTGCCCGAGACAGACTCGGGCAGAGCAGGATCAAAACATAAAAACCCAAACGCAAATACACGGGCATTGACCTTAAATCGCTCGATTTATTTATTTTTTATTTATTCATTTTAGTTTTTGTCTTATTTCTAATATTTCAATTCATTCAAATATTATTACATATATAGAAAACAATGGTTTTTGATGGTTTATTTGTTTGTTTGTTTGTTTGATATTTGTTGATGATGATGATGGTTTATCAATTGAATGAATGGTAAATGAATGGTAAATGAATGAACCAACTAAAAGTTGAATAATAATAATAATAATAATGATGACGATGATGATGATGATGATTATAAATGATGATAATCATAATAATAATAATGATGACTTTAAGCTTTTAAACAATATTTCAATATTTTTCCATTCATTTCAATTCAACTGTTGAATATACATTTTAAGGTAAATGATTATAATAATAATGATGATGATAATAATGGTTTAATGATAACATATGTGTGTGTGTGTGTGTTTGCAAGAAAAAAAGGTCGGGCTATTTTTTTTTTTTTTTTTTTTTTGAAGGTTAAGCATGTTATTATCATCATCGTTATTCAATGAATACGTTGATCAATGATGTGTTGTTCAATGTGTTCAGTGCAAGCGGTGTTCAGCCAACCAAATAAATGCATACGATGATCAAAGTGAAATTATGAATTTGTGGATGGCCCCGAAACCGAAAATTCTCTGGCCAAAGCTTTGGCCGAATACGAATGGCTCTTAGGCCGAACACTTCTTCGGGGCTGAATTCGGTTGGCGACATTTGATTTTGGCTGTGATTTGAATTAATATTTGATGCCAAAGAACATTGACCAAAGGTTAAACGATCATTTTTTTGACCAAAAAAAAAATTTTTGGTCGAAAAATTTGATTTCATTCATTCAAATCATCAATTATTATCATCCATTATTATAATTATTAGTTTGTTTTTTTTTGATTGTTGGCCAAAAAGTAAAATTGATTCATTGATTCATTTATTTATATGCGGTGGCCACTAATTTCGTAAATTTTTTCATTTTCAAAAAAGTAATTTCCAGGTGAAATTCCGTGGTAATTTTTGGCTATTTTTGTGGCCATTTTTTCGGGTGGAAGATTGTCTATGTGTATAGGCTTAGATAATGATAACGTAATATGATTAATTGATCATTTTATTGAAATGATTATCATCTTTGATTATGATCATAATGTTTTATGATGTAATTTTGGTTTAATTTAAAGGTATTTTGTGGTGAATTTATGGTTGGACAATGTTCAAGTATGTTCAACTTAATGTTTTTATAATTATTTGAGATTCAAGATTTATTTATTGTTTCAAGCTCTTCGAGCTTTAAACGATGGGATCAGAATGATTTTTTGATTGATTTAATGATAAATTGGTTTGAACCTTTCAACCCTTTATACTTTCATAGTACGACATATAAGACGAATGAGTCATGAATGAATTGAAACTCATAATCATATTTGGTCGTCCAGAAAGTTATATCGTCTTCAAATCCGAAGAATTGTGGTTTGAAAATTATAAATTTCAGGGGCAACCGAATCAGATATTCGAGAATCATAATTGAAATCTATGGCAAACCAAAATCATTCGAAATGACTGATTGATTACATAATTCAATTCAATAAATGACCAGTGAAATTCAAAGATCATCAATTCAAAGTCTTTTGAGTGTCTTTGAATTTTTTTTGACCACAAAAATTCATTTGAAAAATGAAAAATTGAAACTTCAATTCAATATCCACAATTCAATGACATAATCAATTTGATAGATGATCTCAATGATTTAATGTGACATTTTTTCAATGCAATCGTATTAGATTTTGATTCTCTCAATCAAAGACATTCGAAGATATGCGCACCATTATCATTCTGATTTATCATTAAATCTTATGCTGATTCGACTCAATCAATTTGAATTTAGTCAAAATGAATTTCGAATCAATCTCGAATCAAATTGGAATTGTGAACACTTAAAACTTGCTGAGAAATTGTGACTATGTCTATGATCATTCATTTTGCTTTGGATTCAGTTCAAAATCAATTAATTTTAATCATCATCATCCATAGACGTCGAATCTTAGAAAGATTGATTATTAATCAAAGCAAATCATTTGAAAATCTGCAGAATAATTTCCATTGAAAGTCATCGGATAAATTCCATTTAAAAGTCATCGAAACCATCAACCATCGACCATTGATCATTATCATGCCGAATCGCGTAATTACGTAATCGAATCAGCCGGGAATCATTCTCGATCGACGACACATCTTGACACATCCAAAATGATCATTGAAATCGAATGAAATTCATTTCTTCAAGTCATCCATCGAGCTTTGAACAAGGTCTTCATGACTCGATTCTTCGATTGTGTCTTTTCATTGTTCACTGATTATCACTGAAATTGATTTCATTCATTATAGTCATCAATTACTGGTTGACATTTACTGGCGAACATCATCCGAAGACATGGAATGACAATTAACTGGAAAAAATGTCCATCAAAGTTGAACAATTGGCATTCGACCTTCTTTGTTTTCCAAGTGTCTCTCTTTGCTTAATATTTTCTGTTGATTTTGACCTAAAGATAAGCCTAATAACAATGACATTAAATGAATTGAATCGAAGGAATTTCATTTTATTTATTTTTTCTATGATGGTAATAAATTCAACTTCAAAAAAATTGAATGAGAAATAAATTTGAATAAATGTCAATTGTCAAAAAAAAATTTTTGCACGCCACCAGTCATTCAGATTTCCAGTGTTGATCATTAAAACTGTCAGCAATTACATAGCATGCACCACAAATGCCCGAGTCAGACTCGGGATGAGCAGGTTACATGTTACAATTAGATGACGGAAATAGCCGTTGAACGCCAGGTTTGAGACAAAAATTGACTCAAAAATTTTAATTAAAATTCCTATTTTTTTAGTGTATTTACATGTGAAAAGAAATTTCTGATTTTTTTTTTGGTTGTGATTAAATCTTTTCAATTCATTAATTTATGAATGAAAATAATAATTATCATTGTTTTGGGTAATCATTTATATGTCATTAAATAAATAAATAAAAAACAATTATACACAATGAAAGTACGATCAATGAATGAATAGAAAAATTCAAATTAAATGATTTTTCAGACCCAAAAAAAAATTATCAAAAATCAAAATGAAAACAATAGACTTCAAATTCAAATTCTCGAGAATCATGTCATGTCATTATTCTTTCGCTCGGTGGCATCAGTTGATTGTGTGATTTGGTTTGTCAATTACCCAGGATTAATTGCCCGAGGTACAAGCTGTTCCAAGGCAAAAATTGATGGCAAACCCAGGGACAATTCAATGTCACTGGACATTGAAAGGTGTAGACCTGAAAAAAGTTGGCTAGACCTTGGTCCTTGGAGGGATATTTAATTCGATTCATTGATCAATCGATGCTTCGCGCGCAATCTTTGACTTTTTTTGCAAGGTTTTAGCCGGATGAATTCGATGAAATGCTGCGCAAGCTTTAAGGGTTTGACCCTTGAAAATCTTCGATTTGCATAAAACCACCGAATAGGTCTGAATTTCAGCCTTAAATTTGTTATGATTTTCAGAAATCTTTGCGTGTAGATATCAGAAAAGTGAATCTTCTTCAATAATTATCATTCATTCATTCACCTAATTACCATTCACCATTTGCTTGCATGCATCAATACAAGTGCCTTTGATGTCACTGTTCGACTGGTTGTGCGAATGTTGTAAATATGCAAATTTCAAAAATGGTAAAATATGCAAATGAGCGCAAACATTTGCAAATCTCATGTGCTCCCCCCCTCTTGTTTTCGATAGAAAACCACAGCCCCACCACACCACATTTATACCACCCTGTACGTTTAATAATGATGGTTCAGCTTCAGAGATTAACCTTCGAAAAATGATTCAAATTATCGATGGGAGGCATAATCGTAATGGGTCGTTGTGATGAGTCGAATGAGGAATTCAGCAGATGAAAATATTCATCTGCCGGGGGCGGGGGGAAATTTAAGAAAATCAAAATAAAAAAAGGGCCATTCATAAATAAAATGACAAAATTATTTCAATTTATTTCTTTTACCAAAGAATCATGATTCGGTACATTAAACAACAACAGGATTCGCAATCATTTCCATGATTGTTGCGCAATGATAGTTGCTCAATAATTCTGAAGATTCTTCGGAAAAAGATGCTCCAGGACCCCCTCGGCATTATTTTCCTTGCGCACACTGACGCCCCCTATGCACGGGTTTCCTTTTGCACACCGCATAATTTCGTCCTCCTGGAGTATATCTACGTTTATTTATGACCAACATTTTTCGGTCATGGAATTTTATTTTGCCAAAAAAAAATTATCATAAATGCAAGAGACTGTCCGGAAAGTCCGTGCGTATTTTCACCATATCTTCCGGCAGAAATTTAATACGTTCCATCCGCAAAAACTTTTCGAACAAACCATGGAAAATAATTTTGAAAATTATTTTATCATTCATTCCATTTCAATATTCATTCATTCGTTTTATTATTATTATTATTATTATTATCATTGTTATTATCATTTGTTTCATTTTATTTATTTATTATTATTATTATTATCAAAATTCAATTGAACGAAAAATTGAAATGAAAATGAAATAATCAAGAAAATAAGACAATTGAAACATACACACACACATACACACATACACGATTGCCTGGAACATGATTACGTTTATGGAACACCATTTGAAACACAAGTGAATTGCGTTGTTTTGTATTTTTTGAAATGTCCCATTCATAAATGTGAATAAATAAATATTTATCTTTTGGAAATTTTTTTTTTTTTTTTGGAAATTTCAAATTCCATTTTCATTTTGAAGCATTCATTTCGTTGAAAATAATGATAATTCCAGGCCAAAGCCATAGTGAATGAATTCAAATTCAAATTCAAATTGATAAATGTTCATTTTTGAATGAGAATTCATCGTCGAACATTTCAAGCATTTGACTATTGATGGTGACTAGTGACAACCCCTCACCCTCTTCAAATGATTCTGGTCATTGAATTTTCATTAAATTCTTGACATTATCTGTTACATGGATCATTGAATAATAATGATTATTATTATTATTATTTTGTTTGTGATTCTCTTTGAATTCTGAATTGGTAATTTTGAATTTTGAATCCGGAATTAATGAGAAATTTTAGTCAAAAATGGAATAATTTTCAGAAAATTTCTGCAACGATGATTTGGCGCCATCTGTCGGTCGAATGAAAAATTAAATAAATTTAAAAAATTTAAAAATTTAAAAAAAAAAAATTTAAAAAAATTCCCGCCTTTTCAACTTCAAAGCCAGATTCAATTTAAGAATTTAATCCAGCTTATTATCATCGACATCATCAACCATATTCACAGACATCTAGATCAGAATATCATATTGAACAACTAAATCCTAAAGCTACTGTCAAACTATTCAAAGAATAAGAATTCGAAATTCCCGAAATAGACTGTTGAAATGTAAAAATTAATTCTCTGAGATAAGTGGCTGAAATCTTTACGAAAAATCAAAGTCTACGGAATATTTTTGAGAAGAAAAAAAATTCTTGAAAACATTCTTCTCAAAATCTTCAATAATAATCTTAAACAAAACAAAAAAAAAAATTCGATCGATTTTTATTCAAGTGAAACAATTGAAAATTTCCGTTCATTCGGTTCAAACACAAATCAATAAAAAAAAAATGATCAGAATTTCAAAAAAATCTCAATTCTATAAATAGGCGAGATAAGAATCTTTGAATTTCTTCGTCGATTCTTTGATTCTTGAGCCTTTTTTTCACTGAGAGAACTTGAGAGCTGAAACTGCTGAATTCTGTTATGAAATTTTTTGTGCATATGCACAACACTCAACTGAACCCATGCCCAATACACATATCTGATGTACCGAAAAAAAATTCTGCCGATTCGATCAAATTTTTTTTCGGCCAGAAAACGACTTTCAAATAATCATTACATGTATGAATGACCCATTCGGGTTATTAGATGGAAATCAATCAAAAAACGTTTCAATGAAAAAATAAAAATAGCCTTTTAAAAATAGTCTTATCTTTGTGGGTCATTGATTAGCAATGATGATCGTCGTAGTTGATCATGGCCAACTACTTTAAGAATATTTTTTCGGTGAATTTCACCGAAAAAAAAAAATTTCAATTTGAAAAATCAATGACCGATAATCATAAGATCGCATTCATATATTCCATTACATTTTGAAATTTTGAATTTTGAAGATTCAAATCTCTTCTCTCGTAAAATGAAGAATTTTTCAATTCATTTTCGTTACGATTCAATGATTTTTGAATATTGAAAAATAATTTCCAAAGTTAAAAGAATTTGGAAATTCTTCAGAATATCACTATGTTTGTGTATGGGTCCATTATTATTATCATTTTTTTCATTTTATTCCACTCAGTGCCTTACACTGTTAAGGGACAAATCACGAGATTTAGAAAGTGTTTGAATCCAATGAAAGGAATGAAAATCAATTTTCCTTGCCATTTGATTTTTATTATTATTATTATCATAATAATATCAATGGTACCAACGATAGTCAATGGTACCCATGATATAGTCAATTGCGCCCATGATACTCAATGATGATGATGATTTAAATCTCTTGGATTTGAATTAAAAGAATTCATTGAATTCCGGAATTCAATTTGAAAAATTTTGAAAATCTAAGGATTCAAAGAATTTTTTGGGCGGGTGAGGAGAAGGGCAATTGAATTCGATTCAACTAATCCAAGCAATTTGTTAATTTTTTTGATTTTCTTTTAGTCAAAAAAAATTTGGCAAGAAAATTGTCCGAAAAGTTGTGTCGTCAGGTTATTGACACTGTCTATTTATATGGCCGGTACAAATTTTCTGGACATTCGCGAAATTTGTTTTGATTTCAGCAGACAAATTGATTATATCCTGTATATCAGTGAATAATTTGATGGTAAATTGAAATCGATTTGTTCGACAAATACGACGACAATGATTAAGACCTCAATATATGAAGATAATGAACTCAGCAATATTTTGGAAAAGTTTTTCCTGAGAAATTTTCTCGTAACTTTTGCTTTATGATTCTAATTCTTTGGACACGGAATCAGAAATGGAACCGGTCCATTTTGTATTTGGGATTCGTAAGATGAATCAGAATCGGAAAATTCTTAATCAAAATAAATTGATTTCGTGAATTCAATGAATATTCTAAGGCTAAGACTAGTAAGAAGAATCAATTGGAAAAATCATTTATTTCAATTTCGGTGAATTTTTTGTTGAATTGAATTTTTTTCAAATGTAAGTCTAATTCCCTAGGGTCGTTGCCTGTCATTTTTGTCCTCAAATCATTCTGAGGATCGAGTTTTAATGGATTTTTCCATTTGTTTCTTTTAAAACTGGGCTTTTAAAACAAGGGTCCGAGGGTCCAAAGACCCTGTCAAGTCCAATGACTTAAAAGGGTCCGAGGATCCACTATTTTTTCTTAATTGAAATTTTCAAATGTCCAAGATTTTCCTTAAAAAGTTTCTTAAATCTAAAGATATTCAAAAGGTATCGATTCGAAGATGGTAGAAGGAGCCACTGACACTTGTAGATGGCTGAAAATGCTTGAAATTTTCTTCGTAAGAGAAAAAGCCAAGCAAGCTAATAGCTGGCTGAACAAGTAGCCACAAGCAAGATGATTCGATCATTTTGAAAAATGAATGTGAAAACCTTGAAAAAAACGTGCGCAAACACCTTGTAGAAAGTGAATGTCTTCGACAGGGGAAAGCCACACATTAAATTGGATTTGAAAAATGTATAATCTTTGATTATTATCAATAAAAATAGACATGAAGACAATTGATTGATCGATCGATGACAAATTTTGAAAATTTTTTTTTGTCAGTGAAAACAATTGATCAAAGATCTTTGATTTGTGTATAATTATTTTCCAATCATCAATATTTAAATGTGTAAGCGTGTATAACCTTTAAAAAATTAATTTTGAGGTCGTCCGAAAAGTTCTGTCGGTTTTCACCATGTATTTGTACGTAATAAACAGCAAAAACTTCTCGGACAGCCTCTTTGTTCTCCCCCAATGTATTTTTTAATCCATTGTTTTCTATTCCTTTCTTCAAGGTTCAAAGAATTGAAGAATTTTTTGTGAAATTTCATTGTTTTCTTGAAGTTCAATGATGTCTTTGGCAAAAGTGAAAGTTTTTGCTTCGAAAAAAACTAATGGAGACAATCAAATCGAATCGAATCCCCTTGGATGAACAATTGTACATTGAACCCTTTCGAGCGGAACTCGGAAGGCTCCGTCATAGGGCCTGATGAGGATCAGTGTTTCCCAAAACAATGCTTAAAACAGTGACTCTCAACCTTTTTTTTAGCAATTCCGAGGAACACCAATATGTCGCGGCAACAGTCGTTGAGAATCACTGGTTTTAAAGTGTTTTGAGCTCTGGAAATTCTTTGACAAAGTTTCAAATTCACGAATGAAATATGGACACCAATTTCGTTTATTTTGAATCAAAATCAAATTATGATTCATAATGAATTATTGAATTATTCATCAACAAAAATATATCGACTGACCATTCTTGATGACCTTGTGATTGTTGTTTTTGTAAACAACAAAATCATAATCAAAATCATCGAAGAAAACAATGGACAATTTAAGGTAATGTAATTCGAGGATATTCGAGGTGTGTATGCACGTGTAAACACGTGTGTGTGTGTTGGAATATGTTTAATGTTGATTCAATATTTTGCCCACAAAAAAAACACAATGAATCATTTAATTAATTACAATCACAATTACTTGTTTATTATTTACTAAATTAAAATTAATTCAGTTAATTTTGTTTGTCGTCCAGCTAATAATAAACAATCAACAAATAATCAACAACAAACAACCACAGCAGCAACAATGAAAATGACAAGTAATTTTCATTAATTTTCATTAATTTCAATTGTGAAAATCATCATCGAAATTCAATCAAAATTGATTATTCCGTATTAGGAGGTGGTGGTGGTACTGATGGTGGTGGCGACATTGATCATACCGGTAGGGTAAAAAATGGTGGCCATGGTAGTGGTGGTGGCAACAGCGGTGAAATTGAAGACGGTGACCATGGTACGAATAAGGGTGATGTTGGTTGCAGCGGTGAAATAAAAGAGGTGGTGACTACGATTATGGGAATAAGGGTAGTCACAGCGGTGGGATTGAAGGTAGTGGTGGTGGGTATCGTAATTGGCCAAGTTGATGATAATTACAATCGTTTGTTTCTGCTTTAATCGACGATTAATCGTCGATCCATTGAATTCAATTGGTGATTAATATCACTAATTCGATGGTGGTGAAATCGATTCAAAAATGATTCAAATTGAATCAATTAAATCAATCAATCAATCGAATGATAATAATCAATTATTCATAATCGTTTAGTTTTCAAACATTGGTGGACATTTCAATGTAAATCACTGTTGGAAAATCACTTGTGGTGGTGTCGGTGGAGTAGCAGTGGCAATCATTGGACAGTTGTTCCACCCGTTGATTTTCCCCATGGATTGGTGTTGGAAATCACTGGAACAGGGATGGAAATGTCCACCACGAATCGATCCAAAATCAATGAGAATTTCTCCGCTCAATGATATGGAAAATTTTGTTGACAAAATTTTCATTCGTTTGTTTGTTTGCTGTCAACAATTTTTAATCAATCAATTGTCAAATTAATTAATTTGATTTCATTTGTCAAGAATAATATCATTGATTGTCCGAAAAGTTTTGGCGCGTATTTTCTTCAATTTTCAATCGGTCAATGCGTTGAATGATCAGAGAAAATTTTTCGGACACATGTTTCCAATCAACAATGAATTCGAATTTTGAATTACACATTCGAAGGTCAACATCTAAATTCGAACATTTTGAATCGTTTTGAATCATTCTAACAATGTACCAATGAGATTATGAACAATTTTCGACGATTTGATTTGAATTTTTCGGAAATTTTCCTAAAAAATTTTTCCAGCCTGAAGTTGACCCAAGAGTTGACCATTTTCGACCAATTCTTCGGAAACTGGATTGGACATCAACACTCATTCGCGGTAACTTTCACTTGCTTCACTTTGCATGATTCATAATTTTTCCATAATTTCAATTAATTCATTCATTTTCATCTCAAATCGTTCATCGATTCAATTATAATATTTTGCCCTAAAGGTAAATAATAATGATAGAATAGAATAATAATAGAATTTATAGAATTGCAAATATGTAATGTACTTCGGTGATCAAAACAAAATGATTGAATCAAAATTTCAAATATCAAAACAAATCAAATCAATTAATGTCAATGAATTAATCGTGTATTTTGCTTCATTGAAATTATTAAATTTGAATTGAAGAAATTCTTAAATTTCTGAAATAATCAAAAAGGTAATACGCTTAAAGGTATCTAGAAATAATCAATGAGGTTTAAATAATCAAAATTGTTCATCATCAACAAGCGGGGGCAATGGGGTAAGCGAATGAGCATCGATCATTGATTAGTCGTTGTCCGAAAAGTTCTTGTTTCATCAGCCCATTATGGCATCATTGAAATTGGGCTCAAAACTTTTCGGACAACTTTAAATTGAAAAAAAATTTCATAATTTTATCATTTCAAAGAATTTTGAAAAAAAAACCACTGATAATATTGTCGATCATTCATTTAATTGATTTGATTGAATGAATTAATGTTGCCTTGAAATAAGGATTTATTTATGGAAAATGTTTTTTGTTTGTTTGTCTTGTTTGTTTGTTTGATTTGTTCAAAGATAATTCGATACAAAGGCGATTAGAATTTGAGCGAAGAAATACGCCGAGAGCCACGATGGCTGCGCAGCTGTGCGAAAGCGCGCCTCGCTAAGCCAGCCAATGGCTTCGACAGCTTTCAAGTGATCGAAGGTCGAAGGAGAATTGACCGGAATTCTGCGTCGCTGGAGTGAAAATTGTCAGCTGGTCAAAGGTTGTCGAATTGTCGAATGACCTTTGACCGATTAATGAATGGGAGGTTTTTTTTTTGGTTCCAAAGAAAAAATTTATTCATTTTTCAATGAAAATTTCAATGATTTTTTGATTGGATTTCGTAAAAAAAAAAACAAAATGAAAGGGTTATGACCTATGAAATTTTTTTTTTAAACATTTTTCCCGGCTTTTTGGTGCGCATGTTGAGCAATTCGGCTCTGCAGATCATCATCGAATGATAACCGATTAAAAAAGGTGCGACATTCCCGCTTAACCATAGTATTTACCACCACCACCGTAACCGCCTCGACCATAACCGCCGCCATAACCACCACCGTAACCGCCTTTACCGTAGCCGCCGCCATATCCGCCACCACCGCGATACATCATCATTCGGCCGTAGCCACCACCACCGTAACCACCTTTACCGTAACCGCCACCATAACCGCCGCCATAGCCACCACCGTAACCTCGACCACCGCCATAACCCATTGCCGATACGGACAAAACAGCGAAAATGGCCACTAATAAAATGGTGAAAATTGTTGATTTCATATTTGCGTTTCGGGTTAAGAAAATCAGCTGATCAATTGATTACTGGATTTCGATTTGATTAGTTGGTTTGATTTTGATTTGATTGTTTCCCAGTGATTTCATCGAGTATTTATACGAAAAATTTTTCCATTGAACACCTTATCTACAAACACCTTTGATACCTGAAAAAAAATGTCACGTTTGAATTGTCATCGTGCGAAAATCGAGGTCGTCCAAAAAGTTCTGACTGATTTTTCAACCAAACTCCTGCATTAATTTCAGCCATAACTTTTCGGACAGCCCCCTGAATTATCTTTTAAAATTTGTAAAAAATTTAATCAACCGAATTTACTACAACAAAAGAGACAAACACAGAGGGAAAAAGAGACAATGCCACAATCATTCACTGATAAGAAAACAAATGAAGAAATTCTAAGACAATGGCTAACATTGAATTTCCTAATGTGTTCAATGATATTCGAATATTCAAAGATGATTAATGACAAAGATATCAATTAATGACAAAGTCACTAATTAAGACAAGACAATAATGATAATGTTGATGACTACAGTGATGGTTTTGGTGATTGGTAGTGTTTAGCATCACCATTAATGATAATGATATCATCATCGAATTTCAGATTTGAAATTTAAATTTTGAAAATTTCATTTTGAAAATTTAAATTTCAAATATTTCAAAGATATCTTAATCACCACCAATCAATTAATTATGATAATCAATTAATGGTGATTGATTAAATCAATTAATTCATTTTCACCATCTGATTAATGGCTAAATTTGAACATGATTTCATCATAATTCAATCGCATGTGTCGATTGATTGAATTCATAATTGATACTTTAACTAATCACCATTTCCGAATGATGATTGGTGATTATTAACCACTGATTAATTCATTAAAATACACATATAATCCATGAAATCGATTTGGTAATTTAGTCAAATAATGATGATGATTATAAAACCAATATAATCATTGGTTTTAAAATTTCATAAATTATTTAATTATGAATCATAATTTCAGAACCAAAAACCAAAAATCTATAAATAAATATCATTGATCATGATGATAATCCATATAATTAATAATGATACGAGTGGTTATGATTATATCATTTATTCGAAGGTTAACATGATCCGATTAATGATAATTATGACATTTGATGATAATAATAACATTCGATGCTAATAATGATGCTAATAATAAATCAATGAATTCATTTGAATTCAAAATTCAATTCGATAAGAATATGATGCAATTCTTCTGCAAAGCCATAATTCAAATTTTTACATCATTTTTCAATGAGACGAACCATCGTTTGCGCCCAAAATCTTCGAAATCGTTTGTTACGAAATAACCAGAGGTTTAGGGCTGCCGAAAATTTCCGGACAATTTGACGCTGGATCCTTGCGACAATCCATCGAATACTTTGACTAATCAAGTCATTGATTCTCTTCGATATTCTTTGTTTGTTTGATCATCGACTAAACATGTTGCCACAATGGTCGTCGTCGTCGCTTGTTTATTTGATTACTTGTTTAATTGTTTCTTGTTTTTCGCATAGGTTACCTTGAAATTTGTTTATCAACACCACAACAACGAAGCTTGCTGCGCTTGTTTACGAATACGAATGATACAAATCAAAATCAAACTCAAAAACAAGAACAAAATTGGTCGTCTGCCACTTGTTGCTTTCATTTGTTCATTTGTGTTTGTTTGTTGTGTGTTTGTATTATACAGGAGTTGATGAGGCTCATTTATTGATGATAATAATAATGGTGTACATACATACATTTG
This sequence comes from Psoroptes ovis, assembly GCA_002943765.1. NCBI lineage: Eukaryota > Metazoa > Arthropoda > Arachnida > Sarcoptiformes > Psoroptidae > Psoroptes > Psoroptes ovis. The sequence goes on along the minus strand of PQWQ01000008.1, from coordinate 1,029,292 downwards.
ATTATTATGATAATAATAGTGACTATCATCGATTGATAATTGATTTGTGTGTATGTTTTGCTGTATGCTTGTTGTTGGTGGCAAATAATGTTGATGCTGTTGCTTGTCTATGGTGATTACATCGATATTTTCGAGTATAAATAGAGGTGCCGATTCGATTCGAAACAATATCATCAAACAACATTTCATTTGTTAATTCAAATATCAAACAAATCAAAAAACTTAAAATAATTCAAAAATGAAATCAATCATCGCTATCGTATTCTTTGCCATCTTAGCTATGGCTGCTGCCCAATATGGCTATGGTGGTTATGGCCGCGGTTATGGTGGTTATCCAGGCTACGGCGGTTATGGCGGTTATGGTCGAGGTCTCGGTGGTTATGGCGGCTACGGTGGTTACGGCAGTTACGGTGGTTATGGCCGAAGCTATGGTTACAACAATTTCAATAGTTATGGTGGTTATGGCCGCGGTTATGGTGGTTACGGTGGTTATGGCGGTAGATATTATGGTTAAATAATGATGATTATGTAAAAAATATGTTGATATCATAAGTATTGCAACAATAACCGACTACCAACAACCAACATCAATGACCATCGAATCCAAAGATAATTATTAATATTAAATTATAAACCCTATCGTTATTTAATGATTTGTTGCCATTTATGTAATTTACCTAAGATCAAAAATGTTTGAATAAAATCAAAGATTTGATTCGATTCAAAGACACACGAATAATTCGTTTGTTCCGATTGTCCATTGTCCATCCAATTGACCATTGTCCATTATTGGTCCCCGATTTCCATCGCCCGAGGCGCGTCCGCAAGGTCCATCATGGTCAAGTTCAGCCCTTGAAACCGTGGAACCATGGAGATGTGGAGCCATAGGGCTATCCACGGTTAACCTTCAGCGAATTGAAGCTTTTCTGCCTGTTGAAGGTTTTCATGTTTGTTTTCAATGAAGAAATTTCCATTGTTAATCAATGATTCATGGCTCACTGATGTTGATTAATTGCTGCCTTTGTAGTTGTTGATTGATTGGCTTGTTTGTTTGTTTTGTTTTCGATGCAAATCAAAGCTTTGATTCAGCGATTGATTGATCAGTGTTGATTGACAATTATTTTCATCAATTCAATCATTAATCAATTTAATCATTGAATCATTGAAATATATGATTAGTCACAATTGATTGGTGATTATCGACATTGAATCAATTGCGCATTTTTTCTTTGAAAGGTTTTTTTTTTGACCAAACTTCAGCTGTTTGCAGCCGTAGAAAAGCACATCGACCGACGATAATTTATTAATATCGGTGATCTGAGCGAACTTGTAGAATGACCAACTAATCATCAGCCAATCAGTTATCATCAAATGCCCATTTGACCATTTTTATGTCACGTAACATGTCACGTTGATTGTAAAGTAAAATCAGCAGAAATCAAATGAAACTTTGATTTACCTAAAATCACCCTTAAATCAAAAAATTTAAATACAAAATCATGGACAATTCATTTGGGGAAAAATTCAAATGGGAATTCATCAATGACTATCTCTATGTGAAAGGTAATTTGAAAGTATTTGAAATTGTACAAAGGAGAATTTGAAAATTTTCATGAAATCATCAAAAAATATCATGAATAAATTAAACAAATTGAAATTCAAATTTGTAATTTGTGAATGTCTAACTGACTGACTGACTGACTTACTGAGTGAATGAATGAATTAATGAATAAATGAATGAATTAATGAACAAATTCCACTGATATTTGATTGTGTCAAATTCACAAAGACAAATTTTGAACATTTTTTTTGTTTTTTTTTGTTTGTTTTTGAATTCCTAATTTATTAGGTTGTCCCATAAGTTCTTGCCGTGTTTCGAATGAAAAAAAAAATCTAAGAAACGGCAAGAACTTATGGGACAATCTAATACATTTTTGATGATTAATTGTAAATTATGGCCCAAAAGGGTTGTTCACAAAGGGTTGTCCAAAAAGTTTTTGTGCCGCTGATTTGTCGGATCAATGAAAATGTGTATATTTCGGAATCATTTTTTTTCTTGTTAGGCAAAAGGGAATTCTGATATTCTGTCAGAATATTTGATGATTATGAATATGAATTCATAAATATTCAAAGCGGCTATTCATAACAACGATAATCAAACAATGATTTTTGACAGAATTTAAATTTAAATTTTTGCAAATTCTAGCACGGGGGACACCCTAATAATATTTGAAACAATAAAATTCTGCAAAACAAAGAATCAAATTTTGCAAATCTCAAATTGATTCCAAAGAACCCTCTGAAATCTCAGAGCTGTCAAAGTCTCATAGTCCCCTAGTATCCCCTTGGCATGCCCCGGAAACGTCAAAAGATTTTTGAAAAAATCTTTAAGAAATCTATGGGGGATTCCGATCTCCGATCGGTTGTCCCCTTTGAAAAAAAAATTTGCATCAGTTCAATCAAACGACCAAGTCAACAACATAAAGATACTCGATATATCGATGACAGATTTATGAATTTTAGACGTTTTGAATTTTTCAGATTTCAAATTTCCAACAGATGTTCTCATCATTGATCGAATATATGAACAAATAAATAGATTTCAATGATCTAATCTACGGAAGGCTGTATGAAAAGTTTTGGCCGATTTCATTTCAATTTTCACGTAGGCAAACATTGAATGGATACGACTGAACTTTCCGGACAACCGTAGGCCCAAAATTTTTTGAAAAACAAACTGACAGATTTTAGCTGAAATTTCCATTTAGTGAAATACATCCAATAGATGCAATCTAGCGTAAATTTTCCAATTTGTTTATTTGATTTGAAATTTTTATTTTTTAAAATTTCAAAATTTACAAGTTAATATTTTTCACAGTTTTAATTTCATTCAAATTCAATGAGAGAAAATGGTTTCATCAATAGATTTTTGTCTCAATTTTTCCATTAGATTTCGAGGGATTGTCCGAAAAGTTTTGACCTATTTTTACCTTGGATTTCAATGATTTGATGCGCACGAACTTTCCGAACAGCTTCAATGGATTTCATTGAAGATAAAATTGATTCTATTGATATTACTATTGTCAATTGGAAATGTCCATAAAGTTCTTCACAAAATAATTGAAATGTTTGCATTGAATTGAAAATTGGCCATAAACAATAGCGGAGAGAGAGAGAACATGTGACAATTTTTCAAACAAATGATAATTTATTAATAATTTTCCATGGACAATATTTCAATTGGACACGATTGGTGTAATATGGGTTTTTTCAAAGCTTTCAGCTCCTCTTCAATGTCTCATTGTTCATCATTTCGATGTACGTCGAGCGCAGCGGTTTGAGATGTGCAATCGATCGGCAATCTTCCATGGAAAGCTTCGAGTGTTGGCGATCGATAGCACACACCATGCGCTCATTGGACACAGTCAAAAACACTGCATTTGTCATTTGTCATATTATTTCAAATGTTTACATAATGAATGCATGACGTCATGCTTGGATCAAGCCGCAACATGTGATCAAACGATGACAGGATTTCCAATTGAAATTTAGCTCTGGAACGGGGTTCAATTGTGGTTCGCTACGTACGTATTATCACTAACCTTAATTAATCGTTAATTCATGGCTAATGGTGATGATGAAACACCACAGACTACAGGTAAACAACCGATTAATCTGAAATTACAAAACAAAAGTGATTAATTCCATCCGCTTATTAAGAAACAAGAAATAATTCACAGATAATTAATTTTAACGAGTTGAAAATCATTGGACAATCATTTTTACAAAAAAAAAATATTTTTAAAATTTCATATTTTTAACCCTTTTACGAAATAAGATCATTGAGACATGGAAATAAACTAAAATAAACTCATTTCTTGAAAATATAAATGTCTTACAAATTATTGATAATTTTGTTGAACCAAAATTACATAATCAGCCACAAAATATCGCCGATATTTCTATGAAAAAAATTCAAAAATTACATAATAAATAATTGATTTGAAATTATTTAATGAATTTCACGGGAATTCTCAATGATTTGGTGTGAAATTTGTCGATTTTTGACTAGTTTTCTGGTCATGGTACCAAAAGCAATAGTTGACCCTGAAAGTGGACTATTCTGACCCGAATTTAGTGTGTCTCTGACCCGAAGATATGTGTCTCTCTGGTGTCATTGAAAACAGACAAACACATAAGTGGTAATGATTTGTTTCACTTTCAATTTTAAAATTTTTGAAAAATTGAAATTTGTTGAATTGAATTTGATTCAGCATTTTTAAGAATTAGTTTTCGGTTCAATTGATCGCTCAATGATCTTATGAGCCATTCAGTGTCTTTGTGTCTCAGCGGTCAATGGTTTTAATGGTGTTGATGATAATGATCAACACCATTAAAATCATTCATTATGATTCACTGGTTTTTTTTTTGTTTGTTTCGGTTTTGAAGACCACAAAGAGAAATTGTCACCAGAAAATTTATGACAATCACACACAGTATTTGACAAGTATGACTAATCATTGTAATATGATTGAGATAATTATTGATCAAATCTGGTTGTCCGAGAAGTTCTGGCGGATTTTTAATGAACATTCATCGATAAAAACGACGCAAACTTTCCGGACAGCCAAAGGACAACCGAAAATGGATGTACACTTGAATGATTCTTTTTTATTCTTATGGTTGGTCAAATATACATGTAATAATATCATTGATTATACCATCATTGATATCATATTCATATTGATTACCATTGAACCGATTTTTTTATTGATCCAATTATATCATTGAATCCATTCGTACGCGTGTGTACGTGTGAATGTGTCTGTGTTTTATTGTTTCGATGAGTTTTTGTGGTCAAAAATTTTACCGGAGGGGTAAATTTCTCGCTACACCCGAGGTCCTCATCAGAGATTGGTGAGCCGAAATTTGTCGATAATTTGGCCCGAAATTTCCAGATCTATGACATTCAAAAATATGCAAAAAATTTTCCAACGGAAATTTCCGAGAAAATTTCCGTTGGAAAAAATATTTTCCGTAAAATTTCCCATCGAAATTATTTATTTCTTAATTCCAGAAAGACATTTTTCTTGTTTGATCAATGATTATAAAAATCAATTGGACATTTTTTTTGCTTTTACCGTTTTTTTGACAAAGGTCAAAACAATCGACGGGAAAAATTTGAAAAATTTCCGAAAAAACATGTATTTGGACGTGTTTGGACACTTGTCATTATTTATTTGTTTGCAGAGACAAACCCGAAATAAGAAAAATGAATTATTGTTTCGCAAATATTTCCATTTATTTAAGTATTTTGGTGGTAATCCAATAACAACAAAAACAAAACAAAAGTTGATCGAAAGTCAATAACAAACACATAAATAATAATCGTTCATAGACACATAAAAACAATGGTCAAAAAATGTTTGAAGCTACGGGACCCGTTTTTGAAATTATGAAAATTTATTTGTTTACTTACTCACTTGTCCAATCACATTACATCGCCACCACCACCACCATGCACAGGCACATAAATCATGCATAAATATTTGCAATTTTTGGTGCATTTCTGACAAGCCAATATGAAAATTGATCAAAAAATTTTCATTTTCATTTCGCAACCATTTGTCATTTGGACAAATATTTCATTTCATTCAAATTAAATGAAATGAAATGAAATTTCATCAAAATTTATTACCTTTTCTTTACGGGAAATTGGATTAAATTTTTTGATGAACAATCAATCTGATTAATCTTAATTGAATGAATGAATGAGATTCCGTAAAGCTCGAGAATATTAGTCGACAAGAACCATGGAGATTAATAAGCAGATGAATAATTGGTAAATATTAGATTGTCCAGAAAGTTCTGGCTGATTTTCATGAACAACTCTATTGTGATCAAGCGGAATGAACATTTCGGACAGCCTAATATTTTTGGTGTGAAATTTGTTTTTGGCAAACAATTAATTTTCGATATTTTCAGTCACCGATCAATGGCTGATCAATTTTCGGAATTGTTATTTGCTCTTGGCCGATTTGTTCATTATTAGTTTATTTGGTCGAAGTTTAAAGGTTATTTATGAGTCTATAGTTTTTGGTAGTTTTCCAACCCAAGAGAGGAGAGGTGGTGACCAAATAATGAAAAAAAAATTTTTAATTTAAAACGGATTATTTTCTCTGTGTATTTGTTAGTTTGAATGGACAAATGTTTCCGCTTGAATATTCCATGTTCACATGTAATGTCATCAGTGAGTTACATCATCGAATTGTAATATTGGAATCGAATTCGTAAACGGATTTCCGACTACGGATTTTTTTTAACGGTGACAAATACAAGTATTAGGTTGTCCGAAAAGTTTTTGCCGATTAACTAATTGAAAAACATGTGAAAATCGGCAAGAACTTATCGGACAACCTAATAAATCGGTGACAAAAAATTTCTCAGAATTTCGTCTATGGCAAGAATGTTCACCCGGAATCCGGTGTTCATTTTGATGATTTCAGGATGATTTTATTTTCGATTTTGGTGAATTTTCTGGGAAAATTCTCCTCATCGATTCGCATCGATATAATCAAATTGGATTCACTTGGATTTTTCGGGGAATGATTCAATAATTTCATTCAATTTAATTTCATTTTGAAATTTGTTCTGCTTTTTCAACGTGATTTCATTACGGCAAAACTGGCGCAACCATGTTCGCTCTCATTCATTCATTCATTCGTAAATCACCAAAAATTGCTCTGACAAACATTTTCTCAGTGTGTAACATTGAAGCTTTTTGCCATTCAAAAGTTTTTGATCAGAGACTATTCGGAAAAAAATGGCGTAACCAAATCAAGCTTGCTGAATCGGGTAATTTTTTAAAAAAAAAACTCCAGCCAAAAACCAAATTAAGCACGCTTTGTTACCTTTTATGCCTTTGACTACTGCTGATATAAACTTTTGACAAGTTTTACTTTTCACACTCTTTCGCTCTCTCTCGGGTTGATCAAATTTTGATTCGAATTAATGCGATCATTTTAAATGATGATGATTCACTTTTTTTTGTGATTCGGAAAATTTGAAATTTTTAACTCATTAATCTTTTATCAATCATTTCCCAAAATATATTTGGTTGTCCGAAAAGTTTTGGCCGATTTTCATGGGCAACTCTATCGATTAAACGGAATGAACTTTTGGACAACCTTGTAGGAAAAAAAGGACAAAAATAAAACATTTTGACATTTTTCATTCCTTATGAATAATAAAAGCCAAATAAAAATAATTCAAATACGATTTAAATAATTGGATTTGAATTATTATTATTACGATTATTTTTACAATTTTTCAAAAATGAAATTTTCCAGGCAAAATGGCAACTCTTTAGCTGCTGTTTTCAGTTTTCTATGCAAAACTTAATTTGAATACACATTCATTTCTCTTGATTGGATGATTATTTGATGGTTGCTCTATGTGTGGCTGGCTGGCTTGCTGTCTGTCTGTCAAAAATCAGATAAAAATTTTTCAAAATTTGAATTGAAATTTTTTTTGAAATTTTGAAAATTTCAAATTTAAATTTAAAAATAAATCAATTCAAGTGTAAATATATACATAATAGACATGTATGCATATGCATAATACGTACAATTTCATAAATAAATCAAATAATAAAAAATTGAAATTTTTCATTTTTTTTCGAAACATTTCGGATATTGCATTATATCGCTTTGTTTTATTTCTACACGTCTGGTTATCACCCAATATATAGTTATTATTATGAAATCATCTTATTCATTTTTTACAGAACTTTTTTTTTGAACTTTTCCGTTTGTTTCTGGTGAAACAATATCGCCATAATACGTTAGGGGTCTTTGCACTCGAATGGCTCCATTTCACCGATGTTATTCGAATGCTTCTGGACCATTTTTACGAGTGTAAACCATTCAGATAATAATTTCAATGAAATTCAATGATAATAATGCTAATACTAATATAATGGCGAATATGATTCAAATTTTTACATCAATGAACACACAGTGAATTTGTTCTGTTCTGTTCTGTTTGATCAAAAGTCTCAAGGGTGATTGATTGTGATTATGGCTATACATACATAAAAACGTAAATAATACAAATATCACGAGGATCATATAATACAATCGCGTATGATGGAATAGAAAAGAGATGACCGACTTGTAATAATAGCAAAATCATTTGTTCATTATTATTATTTTGGTTCCATTCCATTCAATTATATATTTTACAATACGAATAATAATAATAATTTACATTTAATCAAATATATGAACATTTGTTCAGATGTTGTTCGTTGTTCTCGTTGTCGCTGTCATTGTCGTTGTTGCTGTTCATTTTGATGTTTTACCGATTTTTTTTTACTTTTTTTAGTTGATCGGTGCAAATGTGTTGTACAAATAATAAATGTAATTTGCAATAATTTCTAATTTAACATTTCAAATTTTCACATTCAAATGCAAATTAAATATTAGGTTGTCCGAAAAGTTCATTCCGCTTAATCTCGCTAGAGTTGCTCATGAAAATCGGCCAAAACTTTTCGGACAACCAAATATTTTCATTTTCATTATATTCGAGATGATTTTATATTTGACATTTGAATTTTGATGATTGAAAAATGTCAAAATGATTTCGATCCATTTTCAATGAATTTTCACTGAAATAAATCATATTATTTCGATGAAAAATTTTCAATAAAAAAACGTGTCATTATCATCCAATTTCAATAGATACAATAATATTAGGTTGTCCGAAAAGTTCATTCCGTTTAATCAATAGAGTCGCTCATGAAAATCGGCCAAAACTTTCCGGACAGCCTAATACATTTCAAACATCAATCAACCAAATGTTGGATTGCTGTTGTTAATGAAATCAAAAACTGTCAGCGAATTTTCGCTGCTGTCATTTTCTTGATTGAAGAAATTTTGAAAATTTGACAAAAATTTCCATAGAGATCAATGGAAATGGAGATTTCATTGGTTCAAAATGTTTTTTCAAAAATTTTTTCGTTTTAAAATTTTCAAAAATCAAACTGACGTTCTATTGATGATACAATTGAATTTTACACATTGTGTTTTTTTGATTTTGTTGAAACATTACTCGAGAGAATTTCTACCAATTTCTTGCGATGAATAATAGGCGAAATTTGTCAGAATACATGATGATTCCAAATGTATTAGGTTGTCCCATAAGTTCTTGCCGATTTTCCAATAATTTTCTACAATATAACCGACAAGAACTTATGGGACAACCCAATATATAACCGGTACAATACACAATTTCATATACACAATCGGTGTAAATTTGCTTTCGATGATGATTTCATTATTTTTGAGAAAAAATGAAAAATGAAATTAAATTTGATATTTTCCATTATTTTGGCTAAAAATAAAGTTGTGTGATCGGGTTACGAAATGAGTTTTTCTTCCTAATGCCAATTGGAAATTTTCGGAAAATTGAATCATTGTATTAGGTTGTCAGAAAAGTTCATTCCGCTTAATCAATAGAGTTGCTCATAAAAATCGGCCAAAACTTTTCGGACAACCTAATTGTAATTCCATGATATTTTTATCGAGTTTTTTGTTGGTAAAATTTAAAATTATAAATTTTTCGAAATTTTCAAAATTTTAATTAGATTACCCACTTTTCGATGATTTCATTTGATATCAAATTTTCAACAAAGAATTTTAATTCTAAAAATGTTCCAAAGTGTAATTCAATATTTTTTTTTTGTTTCCAAATTTAATTTCAATGTTTCATTTGTTTTTCAATTATTTTCGATAATTGATACAATAGATAAATCTATACTAAACACTTCTGAAATAAAAATCCATTAATTGAGTTTCATTAATAATAATAATAATTCGGGAAATTTTCCGATTCTTAATGAAAAAAAAAATTCATTTTCTTGAAACTTTTTTTTTTGAAGAATTTGTCAATAAATATATCGGAGATCTACGGAATAATAATACTTTTTTTTGATGTTCAAAAGTTACTTTGTTTCAAATGTTTTAATGGCTCATGATAATTTTAGGTTGTCCGGAAAGTTCATTCCGCTTAATCGATGGAGTAGATCATGAAAATCGGCCAGAACTTTTCGGACAACTTAATATAAAAACAATGAACAATGAGTGTCACGTTTCAATTATAATTATTGGAAAGAAAAAATCAAAAAATTAATTGAATTCTCTTTTCATTAAGTTTAAAATTTTCATCAAGTTTTCTTTTCGCAATTTTTTGGCAAATTTCTTGTTTCATTCTTCATTGAAATTGAATCATTTTTTGATTAGCAACAATAATAATAATAAAATCCATTCTGATTGCATTTAATTTGTTTTTTCAATTTGTTCTTTCTTAAATTATAATTCCTGAAGCATATGTTGTTTGCTCTTGAAAATGAAAATTTGATATTTGAATTTAATTCGGCAATTTGCCATTATATTCAATTCTTCTCAAAGATTATTATTTTCAACGATTTTCCTTCTGTTGGCTGTTGATACTTGAATTTCAATCGAAAATTATTAATAATAAACTCACTTACACAGCAACAAACGAATACATACGAATAATAAATTGTTCATCATTATTGTTCAAGGTTTATGATGCTTGTTTGTTTTTTCGAGTTAATGTACATTGTACAATAATAAAATTTCAAAATTATTCAATCAAAAAAAATAATGGAAAAGGGTTGCGATATTAAATGCTTGGTGATGGTAATAATAGCATCGATGTTGACAGCAGCAGCAATTGTAATTATCAATGATTGATCATCACTCGATTTCGATCATCGGTTGCTATGGTTCATTATCGAACAACATTTATAATATTTGATACTTTGTTCGATGTATTAAGTGGTACGAAAAGTTTATTTCGCTTGCATCAAATAGAGTTGCTCATGAAAATCGGCCAGAACTTTGCGGACAACCTAATACTTTGCTACTTGAATGATGTCGATGATGGCCAAATTGCTGAATAAATCTCGATTTTTAAATCATTCAAATTTCGATACAGATAATATTAGACTTTTACGTTCCATTACTAATTCTTTCGTATATTTTTGAATAAAATCCGTGGAAATTGTTCAAAAATTTGCCGATTATACATTCGATAACCATAAATTCACGAAAATCAAATTTCAATGACCGGAACGGTCCATAATACATCAATTAATCTTATTTGATTTGCAATTATATTTAATTCGATGAATCAATCTATCGATTCTTGCTTTTTTGGTTCTTTTTCTTTGTGTACGTGTTTGAATACGAAAATAAATAAATAGCCATTAACAATAGGCTTACAAATACACCAATACAATTAGTCATTAACCATTTTCGACAATTGTGACAACATTTTTTTTCCCTTTCCATCGTTCATTTATTAAATTATTGATGATAATAGCCAATAATGGAACCAAACAGTAAACAAACAAAATAAAACGAAAAACATATTAGGAAATTACAACTTGAATATCGTGTGTCCATTTGTCAATATATTTGTCAATACATTTTGATTTTCATTTCTGAATCTTATCGATTACATATAAAGAATCAAAGGAAAAAAAAGGAAAAAATTATTTGATTTTAATCAAAATACAAACGAATATCGATAATATATTGAATAGCTCTTACCGAGTTGATGATTGCATAATGTTCATTTTACTGTTCTTTGATTTTTCGATTTTTTTTTCAGGTTCTTGATTGTCATATCCATTATAATTACGATTATGATTGTGTTTTAGGGCATTGATATTCGTTCATTTCTTGAGAATGCTTCAAAATTACAAACACAATAAACAAAGAATGAGATGATATCACTTGAAATCATTCGGATTCTTGAAAATCGAAAACAAAATGAAAAGCTTTTAGCCATTTTTACTCCTGTTTAGTTTCGATAGAACGAAAAAAATGATGAATTTGATGAATCATACCCCGAAAAAAACAATCTCGTCGAAAAAACAAGGGAAAATTATGTCAATTTTCACATTTTCGTGTGCAGATTTTCGTATTGTTGTTATCGCAGATAATCTTAGATTGTTGATATTTTTGCTTGTTTTTTCATTTTGGATTTCATTCGTATTTTTGTTGCCCCGAAGGGCAATTTAGTCATTCAAAGAATTTCAAAAAAAAAAAAAGAAGAATAAAACATTCGATCGGTCGAATATTTTGAAAAATTTTCGCAGCGCGATTGCGCCATCTGTCGAGTGATGAAATAGCCGAAATCATAATCGACAGATGGCGGCAGCTTCGTTTTAGGAAAAAATTTTCAAATTCTTTATTTTTTGAAAATAATATTAATTACAATAAATAATTAATAATTAATTAATTGATTAATTTTAATTAAAAAATTAGACTAATTCATTATCAATCAATCATTTCAATTAATCATCAAAACAATTGACAATTTTCTTATTACGACTTTCTTCGCTTGCCGTCTTATACTTGACTATGGTCGGTTTAGGACGCAGTTGTTTGACATCAATATTGACCGCTTCCAATAGTGTCGGTTTCGGTGGTTGCGAATGCTTGTTCGCGATGATTATCACACTACGATTCGGTTCTTTATCGACTGATTCTGTTTTCAATCCATAATGAGCAGCGTAACTGTGAATGATTTCACGATTTTGTCGATTCATCGGTTGAAAATTGTAACACATAATCTTTTGATTTGACTGTTTTTTGTGTAGGATAAAATATGAATTGACTTAAATCAGAATTAATTCAAAATAAGTAAACCTCTCACCTCTTTATATGCATCGATTAATTGCGCAAATTTATCCTGAAGCATCATGATGAACTTTGGATTTGTACGTGCATCATTTTTAAGCTGTTCACTATATTTGACTTGATTGACATTGTTTGCCGAGCTATTCGCTGATTGTAAACTATTATCACCACCATTATTTTGATCATGATTATCAATGCCAAATGCAACGGCTAAATTACGATTACGTTTTTCTCGGGCACATTCATGATCACATTGTAATGAATGTTTAAGATTATAACGGACCATATCTTTCATTTCATCCAATGACATTGTAAGATTGAAATTATAACGTTTAATCAAATCATTTAGCTGTTGATCAAATTGCCGACGATCAGCTACTTCATGACATTCTACTTCTTTTGATTTGAATTCACATTCGCAAAAAATTTTAATACGTTCATGACAAGGACTATCAGGACAGTGTTTAGATTTCGTTTGATGACATGGCAGTGCACATTGATGGAGACAATTTTCACGTATTCGAGTACATTTTTGTTGACAATCAGGACAATCACCTGGATGACAAATTTTCGAACATTTATGCATTTGACATGGCAGTGGTTTTTGACAGAAATTACCACAAGAAACACCTGTTTCATAACAATGTACAGCGTCACGTATTTCATGGCCACCATAACACAATTTCGATACAAATTCAATACACGGGGGACATTCATCATCATCATGACATTGATGATTTGGTGGATGATCACATGGATGTTGGCGGGAACATGGACGTTTACACGGTGGTTTCGAGGTACCACATGGTTGTGGTGGATAAAGGATTTCGTGCCCACAATTACATGTGATTTCGGTCCATATTACATTTGGACAGCTACGACAAAACTGGTGACATGGTTCTTCACATTGATGTTTGCCACACACTAATTTACGGCCACATTTCTGCCGACATTGATGTTCTTTATCGGTGCAACATTCTTTGTTGCATTTATGACGGCCACAGCTTAATTTTTTATTACATTTTCTTTTACATTTGAATGAATATTCTTTAAGGCTATTACCATCTTGATTATTATCATCATCATTCTTCGATTGTTGTAGATCTTTACATAATAATTTTTGTGAATTAGCCCCACAAACACAACGTACAATGGTCGATTGATCACATGGTGGACATTCGCCGGGATGACAAAATGTTTTACAACGATGTTTTTCATTCGTCGTACCACATTTCAACGCTTTATCACATATTTTTCCACATGTTTCAATTGGATCTGTACACGATGTTCGTGGTATACGATTAGCAATTGATGATAATCTAGTTTTACCACAAGGACAATATTCAATCAGCTCAGGACTTAATGGACATTTACCACAATCATTTTTATGACATTTTCGCTGACACTGGTGTATGTTGCATTCGAAATATTTTAAACACAATTCATTACACGTGTAGCCATTGATTCCATCTGTATTATCATCACTGATAATATCAATACATTTAACATTTTTAAGTTCATTACGGCCACAATAACATTTTAAATCAAAGCGTTTATCACATGGTTTACATCGATTAAAATGACAATTTTTATCACAATAATGTCGGCCACAATTCAATAATTTCGAACATTTTTCAGGACAAATAATTTCAGACATTTTAGCTGTACAATTAATCAATACCTGTGAATCAAGAGAGATTAATTATCATCAGCAAATGATCATCGGAATCGAATTGGCATACCTTTGTTTTACCACAAGAACATCGACGTTCAACTTTGGCCGTACATTGTGGACATTTACCCGGATGACATTGTAGCAGACATTTGTGATCACATTTGAAATAATCTTTGATTTCCTCATCATCAACATTGGTGTCATCGGAATTTTTTGGATTAAATTTATCCAGATTCCGTTGACAAACATCACCACATGAATGTGGTGTACAGAAATTATTCAATTCAGGATCACGTTGTTTACCACAAAAACAATAATAATTTTTCGGTTTTTGTTTGTAAATCGATTGACATGTTGGACATCGCCATTCATCTGTTGTTTGATTATTATTAGTTGTCAAATTCGAATCATTTTGATTCAATGTTGATTTATATGACCATTTTTGAATACATTTCAAATGGAATATATTAAAACAATGATGGCAATTCCAAATACGATCAGTGATTCGTATCATTTCACAACAAATCATACATTCATATTGTTGTTTACGTAATAATTCATCCATTATTTCACGTTGACATTCGTTGATGTGTTTGTCTTCGCTGGTAGTAGCGGCTGATGATAATCTATTTGATCGCTGATGCGGCTGCTGATTTGATCTTCTCGATGTTTGTTGTTGATTATTTATCGCATATGGATTGATATTATCATCATCATTATGGTTCGATGTGCTTGGCTGCATTCGATGATCATAATCATTATGATTATGACGATAATCGCCGCGATTATTACGAATATTCATACGATCAAAACGATTGGACAAACCATTATCGCGGTCAGATTCATTATGATTAGCGATTCGATGATAATTCTGTTGTTGATGATGATTATTGTGGTAATTTCGATTATGTTTATTATGATAATTGTTATTGTGTTGATTATTATCGCTTTGATTTCTTGAATTATTACGATTATCATTGATCATCATGGAAGAATTTTGAAATTTACGTGCAAATCTTGGCGGTAATTCATTGATATTCGAATTTGATTGATGTTGATGATGATGATGATGATTTGATGAATATCTTTGCCGATTGTTGTTGTGGTTATTGTGGCCATAACCATGATCATCATAACCTGAATGATTTGACAAGTTATTCTGGTCATAATTTCTTCTTGAATCATTGAAATTGTTGCTACTGTTGTTATTATTATTATTATTGATTCGATTGTTCACATTTTGGTAACGTGGAGCATTGGAATTTGTTGATGAATATCGATTCGTTCTTTGAAAATTATTTTGACGATCATTATTGTTATTATTGAAACGATTATTACGATAATTATTATTGTAATTACGATTCATTTGGAAAGGTGGATGATGTCGATGGTCATCATCGTTTCTTCGATGATCATTATCGTTGTCCATTTTGGATTTCTATTATTTTTTGGAACAAAATCAATTACAAAATTAATCAAATAATCAAAGATTCAAATGGTGTTTACCGAAATTTTAATGATAATCAAATGAACAAGAAATAAGGATTACACGTTGATTACGTTAGTCAAACGTTAATTTTCTCTTTTTCACAATTAGGGATTATTTGATTATTTAAAATATTAACCTCTTTAACTGTCGCAGCTTGTCTTAAATGAATGACTACTCTTTGCTTTTTCTCCTGATTAAAAGCATTGAAAATGCCCGAACCTCGCTCGGGACCGGCAGAATTCAAGGCGAAAAGCTTTGACGAGATCGTCACGGTGTTCGACTGCAAGGCGGTGATTAAGCACAGCCAACAAAACACTGTTTTTGTTCTCTTCGCTTTTATTGAATTCTGCACAAAAAACACAGGCAAAAGAGTAATCGGCAGGAGAAATGTTTACGGGAATATTTAAAGCGAAAAATATTTTTCGAGGAAAAAGTTTCTCGGAAATCTTTGTTATTGTTTTTGTCTTTTTGTTTGTTTTGATTTTTCAAAACAAAAGAAAAAACAAAAACGCATCAAATTCTCAAGACGAAATTAATCAATTTAGGCTTAATTACTCCGATGTTCATAACTACGTTTTAGGAAAAATTTGAAAAACAAATTGATTTCTTACCTGTTAACCGTATTTTAAATAATTTTGATGATTTTTTGTTTGATTCTCTGATGAATTTCAGTGAAAATCAATGAAAAAAAAATGAATGAAATCAAGCCACAAGAAACAATGAAACAAGAAGAAAATGAATTGTTCAATTCATTTGCGAATAATCAAACAAACAATTTTGAACAAACAAATACCATATTGAATGGCAATAATAATCAAATAATTAAATTAGAATTTCCAACCAATAACAACAATAATTTAATCAATAATACATCAATGATCACAGCTGATGATGGATCAACCGATCAAACGGCTGTGAAAAGATTTAAAAATGGAAAAATACGTAAAACAAAACAAAAATCATCGACAATATCAGCAGCGTCAACATCATCATCAATAACCGGTTCAAAAAATGATACCAGTGCAAAGCTGGAACGTAGCCGTCAATCAGCACGTGAATGTCGTGCACGTAAAAAGCTACGTTATCAATATTTGGAAAAATCTGTTTCGCTTAGTGAGGCTAAAACTATTGGCCTGATGAAAGAGTTTAATCAGGTAAATGATCCTTGATATTTCTCAGCTGATTCCGAGTAATTTTCAAACATTCCCAATCATTTCTAGCTAATCGAAATCGCAACAAAACTTGCGGATAAAAATTGTCCAAATGTCGACGAACTTCAAGAACGATATGAGAAGATGAAACGTCGAAAATGACATATATATAATTCATATGTGCATATATTCATTGTTATTATTGTATTCATCCAGATAACGTTATATTCATATAGTTATTTCAATATTTCGATCATTTAGTTTATTATTTTTGTTATATTCATTATATATTATATTCATTCATATATATTCTAATATATCATTATTTTAATAATTGAAAATAATTATTCATATTTAAATATTGAATTTTGTAGATTTGAAAACGGATTTGGACAGACTCATTATGTTGATCATATTGAATCATTGAATTATCTAAGGTTTCTCGGGTCATTTTGACTTTTCTTGGCCCTTATTACTGCTATTATCATCGTTATCATTATCATTTATTTTGGATTTAATACCAATTTTAGCTAAATCATCAATCAATTCACCATTTTGATGTTTTTCAAGTAGAATATCACAACCACCAATAAATTCACCATTTAAAAATATTTGCGGTATTGTTGGCCAACTTGTAAAATTTTTTATCGCTTGCCGTAATTCATCCGATTCCAATACATTGTATGATTGAAATTCTACACCATGCATACGTAATACCTTTGTTTTTTTGGAATTGGAATTCAAATTTGAAAATTGAAAATCAATTAAGTAATTGATTGTATTGTTTGTAAATAAATATATCAAATTACACAAGAATTATATAATTACCTGTACGACTGCATTTGAAAATCCACAACGAGGCTGTTCAGGTATACCTTTCATAAATATTACCACTTTATTTTGTTGAATCATTCGATTGAGTGTTTCATTATCATATTTAATATTTTGATTATTTGTTGTTGTCGTTGTTGTTGATAATAATTTAAATCGATTCAATTGTTGTTGCTGCTGGAGTTGATTTATTAATAAATTATTGTTTTCAATTGAGCTTATCCATCGATTCATTGGTAAATTTGATCGAAATATTCGCTGCAAATATGACATTTTATTGTGCTAATAAGACGTTGGCAACCGTATTTGAATTGAGATATCAGATTCAATTGAATTTTAATTGTAATTTTGTCCGTGAAATTTAAATTTAAAATGTAAATATTGAAAAAAACATGTGATTTTTTGCCATACGTACTTTATGGATGGAATCTTTTTTTGAAAATTTTAAATTTTTCATTTGAATGATGGCGCCAATTCGCTAGTGCCATTCGAAACAGAATGACACACAAATAAAATGGGCAAAAATAAAGAGGTCAAAGGTTAGACATAAGATTTCGGTGACACTCGTAAGTATTGCACCTAAAAAACACTAGAAAAGACCATCATATCATAAGATCATTAAGGCCGTTGAATAGCCCAGGAATGGGACCGAAGAGAACACCTTTCAAAGTTGCTGAATTCCGATGGACATTGATTATTATTGTTTTCATCATCATTAACTGATTGGGCCGTCCTTTGGACCGATTGTTGGTTGTCACCGATTGTTCAATTGCAGACATTCTTGAATTGATTTAAGAATATGGACCAAAATTCATTTGGTCAGACCAAATCCTTAATGATCATTTTTGCAGTTACCATAGAAACATCAAACATTTGATTATGATGAGGAAAATAAGAAAAATGGCCGAAAAGAAATTACCAAATGCATCATTCATAAAGTACATACATAAATATTTGAATTATTTTGAATTATTATTCATGATTATTTTTGAAATTATTTCATTGAATCAATTGTCTTTCATATTTCATTTCATTCATCGTCCTATATTCCCATCATCATTCATTGATGTCTTCATTATCATCAAATGCCCATTCATGTATAAAATGATGACATAATGAAAATGGTCGAGGATGTTGAAATCAAAGATGTTCAAAAAAGGTTGTCCGAAAAGTTTTTAACGCAGAAATCAGCGTTGTAAACTTACAGAATCGGCTGGAACTTATCGGCCACAACTTCTCGGACAACCTTCAGAATATTTGTTTGATTTCACAATCACCACTAACACCACCACCACATCACCATTCATCATTACAAAAATTCATTTTGAATGAAGTTTATTAATTTTGAATGAAACACACAAAAAAAACAATTCATTTTGGTCCCAAAATATAATAATAATAAATATTCATATGTTTTTGGTCGTTCATCAATATTTTCAATTATTTCATCATGAATTCATCAAGAATTCATTGAATTCATCAATTCATTGAATTGTCTGGAATCCATCGAATTCATTTGGAATTCATTGAATTGTCCTTTTTTTTTTGATGATGGAGCCATATGTAATTGAATGTGTGAATGGTCCACACTTGTAAATAGTAATTATTAATGGAAATTCATTCATTCATTCATTCATTTATCATCGACAATAATTATTGATTTATTGTTTTTTTTTCAGGGTCTCTCCCTCTGTGTTACTTGCAGTAATAATAATGATGGAGCACCATCATCATTATTGCAGCAGCAGCATCAATTCATTCAATGAGCCATAATTGTTGGGTTCTTCTAAGTTATTTGAATTGTTTTTTTGCCAAAAAAACAAGACTATAGTTTCAAAGGGCCAAAATAACCAAACAAAAAATATGTCAATGATAAATGTGTTAATTTAATTTTTCTTCATATTTTTTTTCGCTGTTGACCTACGGTCAAGCAGTCAACAACGGATATTCTTGTTGGTCGGTTTTTTGCTTGCAAACTGCTCATCCCGAGCCACACTCGGGCAGTTTTCTATTGAAATCAGTACATTTTGAGAATTCAGCGACAGCTTCAATGATAATTTTTTGAACACGCTTGTGACTGTTGGCTTGGTTTGGTAAAATACATTATTTTTGGTTGAATCGAGGAGGAGTTGAGGGGAAAGTGATTCAATTGATTGAAATTAATGATAATTAATTAATATCAATATTTGATGATAATAATAATAATGACTGATGATGGAGAATAAAAAATGATAATTTAAAAATTATTGATTGATTGATTATTGATCGATTTGATTCGAATCGATCGATCCATCAAATTTCATACATTATGTTTCTGTGTCTTCATCCTCATCATCATCACCGAACAACAACGATGAAACGCCATGACCAAATGGACCAAATGGACAAGTGTTTGCCACATTGAAATGTGGCAAAACGACTTTGGACTTGGACAAAGGCGTTTCGTCTTGGCCTGAAAACAAGGGTCCAAAAAAGTGGACCTTCTTCGGATTCAAATTTTTGGCGTTCGGTTCCCACCCATCAAATGTCCATAACAACAAAAAAAATACATAATTAAAAATCGATTTCTAAGATGATGTTTCTATTTTGTAGGATGTACCCTTAAGACCTTAGGGTCTTAAGAATTGTGTTTTCCAAAGAAATGGTGAAATGTGTGAAAATTTTTTGGTATTTTTTTCTTATTTGTGCACCATTCATGATGATGACGGATTTGAAGGTCTTAGAGCTCCCGAAAGCTGTCGATTCCTGATAACCGGATAAGGCATCGAATGCAAAGGGTCGAATGATTAAATTATGGAAACCAGCTGACTTTGGAGTAATGAGGTTCCGAATTTTGAAAAAATTATGACTTTCAAGAGGGTTCGATTTGAACTCTTTGAAAGTATTTCGGTTTAATATTTCAGTATCAATATTCATGTGTGACGAATTTTAGATAAGCCAAAATAAGGTTATTGTAGATAGGTTTTGATGTTTTTGAATTTTGACGATGACGAAAAAAAAAATCAATGAAAATTAACCCTTTATGTTCAGAATACAGGCATCGAAATGAGTTGTCCGAAAAGTTTGTTCGTCCGAAATCAATGCAAAATCAACAGGAACGCTCATTGAAAATCAGCAAAAATTTTTCGGACAGCCATCAAATTCAAAATTTTTGAAACCTAAGAGGGGACCAAGAAATTTTTTGGGACCGAAAAAGGAGAACAAAGGAATTTTTTTTTTGACGAAAAATTTTCGACAAATTTTCTCTTCTTTTCACCATTGTTTTGCGCTAAGAGATAATGAATGAATGAATTGAATGAAACAGAAATCAATCAGCCATGAATTCCAAAGGGTTTAATTGTGTAATTCAAAATTTTACGTTGTCCGAAAAGTTCTTTCGGATTTTCAATATGGCATTCCCATTGAATTCGTGCTGTCACAAAGCGCAAAAACTTTTCGGACAACCCCTCTTTTTCAATGATTCATCAATGAAAATTATCATTTTTCAAAAAAAAAGAAAAAGGGTTAAACATATCAATCAAATAATTGTGATTAGAGAGAAGACAATTGATTGAAAAAATGAAAAAACAATGACAATGACATAATCATTGAATGAATGATGATGATAAAATGTATTCAAATTTTGAAAAATTTTCGAAGATTTTTAAAAATTTTCCAGGAATTTTCAGAAAATTTTTCAAAAAATTCCCGAAAATTTTCCGATTCAAGTGGATTTCATATCTCGTAGTCCCCTCTTCACTCTTCTCTTCTCCCTTTCTCTCCTCCTATCTCCTCTTGAAATCTCAAGAAACAAAAGCGACACAGATCGAGAGGAATAGAGAGAGACATGGATGGGGGTGGAAATGCTTATCGCAAATTTTTCATTTCCCATATTTTCTGCCCCTCAAAAACAATTCAGGCGTTGTCCGAAAAGTTTGGCCCCATCAAATATAGAATTCAATTTTGTCCAATTGCAAAATCGGCACAAACTTTTCGGACAACCAAACATAATGTTAATTGGACACTGTCCATTCGATTTTCGAATCAGAGGAAAAATTTTTTTGGATCGAATTCGAACCAAATTTGGACCAGAAAAACCTTGGCTGACAAACCTCTTTAGAAATTCTAATATCGAATTTTTTTTTTTTATAAATGAATAATATGATTATTGATTGATTGTGTTATCATCATTATAATTATATCAATAATGAACAATGATGAATATTGAATAATAATAATTATTATGTATAAGGTTGTCCGGAAAGTTATGGCCGATTCTCATTAGCAAATCTATTAACTAAGCGGTATGAACTTTTCGGACAACCTAATATTATGTAATACATAATAATATTAAAAATATTGATGATAATCAATGATGATCAATGTTAAAATATATATAAAAAAAATATGTATAAATTGCATTATCATTGTTATTCAAAAATTTCTTCATCATAAAATAAAATTTTAAAAGGTTTTGGCCTTATGATTTTTTTTTCGCTTTTCTTTTTTCGTATTTAAGAATTTCTTTCGATTTTCTTTAGAGATTCTTCCAAGAGATTCTTGATTATTTGTCATTGTTTCAAAATAATGTCCTCTTTAAAATTTTCGAATAGAATTTTTTCAAAATTCATACAAAATTCTCTCATAGATTCTCTCAAAGATTCAAGTTCATTCAAAATTCTTTTGAATTTTCAAATTTTTCAAATTTCAAATTTTCAAAATTCATTCCGATTCTCTCGTTAATTCTCTCATATTCTATTGGATTCTCCAGTAGATTCTTGGTTTAAATTCAGTATTCTACCCTCAGATTCTTTTATTGTATTTCTTAGATTCTTTCTTTTTTTTGTATTCCTTAAGATTTTAGTCTATACTTCAAGATTCTACCCTCATATAATACTCATATACTTGGCCAATTGTTTCGAAAACAACGAAAAATGAATTATTTTTATCAATTCAGACTCACGTATACAATCGAATCGTTTGTAGTAGACATTGTTGACATTTTCTTTTATTGTCTTCATATGATGACAATTCGAAAAAAATTTCGATTTCAAGCTGAGATTTTTTTTTTTTTGGATTTCATTTCATTTCATTCATTTGTCAAAACTAAGACAAAAATAACAAAATGAATGGAAAAAATGTATCAAGAAATCTATGAAGAATCTTCGTGAAATTCTTTCATATTTAGTTTCTTATGATTCTTTTTGTTTTCAGAAATTAAGAAATTAAATAAAGACAAAAAGAAAACAAAAGAAAATTAATTTGAAATTCTTTGATTTTTTTTTAAAGTAATAATTCACTAAATAATTCACCCAGTGATCTACTCTCAGTGATCCACTCAGATGATTGTTTACCAACAGCTTCCAATGGCTCTCCCAATGGCTCTCCAGCTGCGATTCCATGGAGTAATTTTTGGAGAAATTTTAGAGGAATTTTCGAGCGCATCCAACGATTCATCACGTGATTGCTATATAATTCTTATGATGGTCAGAATTTTCGAAATTTTCCAAATTAATTTTTAAATTAAAAATTAATTAAAACACGTATCACGGCCCTCCGCGCCCCTCCCCGCATTTAACTAAGCCTTACAGCGAGAGGTTACAACCTCATCAGAAGTGGCACATCAGAGGTCATAACCTTGGCGATATCAAAGCTCAATGAGATGCTACAAGAATAACTAAAAGATCATACAAAAAGGTCCAAGATGGTCCAGATTTAATGATTCAGAAAAAAGTTTTTTGGTAACTTTGAATCATTAAATCATAAATGATTGGAATCTTAGACTTTGGACTTGGTGCCAGGGACGGGGACTAGGTACAGTGACTTGTGGCCAAATTAAAAGGACTTTGGACACCATGGTCACCCTTTTCCGTGGCTGATTGAAAATCAATCAATATTTCTATACGAAAAATCGATGAAAATCAATGAGAATCATATGGAAATCTATGGAAATTCATATTTACCCCTCTCCTTACCCTCCCCCCAATTTTCAGTTCGAATGTCCGAATATCATTGATTTTTTGAATGGCCCTAATGGATCCGAATGGATCGAAGTTTGCATCAATTTTTGATTGTGTCTTACTTTGTTTTTTTTTGGAAAACATTTCAGATACCAATCTATTCGATGACATAATCAATATGGAAATTGAGCCTAGTTGAATTACTTTTTGATGGAAAACTTGTCATTTTCTTGTCTATTTTCGGCTTTTTTTTTGCATCAATCGATTCGTTTATTTGTAACCAAAATGGATTCGGATGATTATTTCTTGGGAATTTTCCCGGGAAATATTTGCAATTTTTTCCAGAGAAATTTTTCAAGAATCTCTAAGAAATTTTCCTATGAACGATTTCCTGCGAGACATGCAGAATCGTTAGGACCTACGGAACAAAGCACGTAATTAATTAATTAATTGAAAATGTTTGAAATCAATGGGCTTTTCAGTGGTTTTTCCAGAAAAAAAAATTGATTTAATCAAATCAATTGGAAAACTTTTGGTCTGACCTTTCAATTACCTTTTAAATGTCTTTATTGCTTCACCTTTTGTCTTTGTAATCTTTTGTAGACGACAAATTGAAAGGTTATTTGAGGTAACAATTCAATCGATTTCAATAATACCGATACAAATATCGATCAAAAGTAAATCGTAAATCGATATTCAAATACAATATAAACTGCCCGAAGGGCTATGGCGTAAAACATGTTTTTTCCGTTTTTTTCAATATTACAAATTAATTTATATTATTCAAAATATTGAAATATCGAAAAACATGTAGAAATCCTCTTATGAGAAACCTTGGAAATGTCAACGAATTGCGCCACCTTTGAGCTCGATTGGCGCCTATTTCTACATACCTTGATAACGATAACAACCGACCAAACGGAGCGTACAGCCGGCAATCAAACATATTGTCATTTCTTACCCTTCGGGCATTGTGAATACATGTGTTTATTTTTGGTTTATTCTTACATGGAAACATTTTACATTTTCGGGTTGTAAAAATAGATTGTCTATTTGTACGTGTATTTATGTAAATATGATGATAATTGAATTGAAATCAATTAAATTGAAATAGATTTCTCGGAAATTTCCCTAAACAAAAAAATTCTCAAGAAATTTCCCGAAAAGAATCGGTGCATTACCGATTTCTGCCCAAATACGCCAAAGGTTATAACCTTATAAAAAGTATACTTTGGCACCATCGTACCTCTTCGCACATAGCATAGGATCTTTGATCAATGGAATGAAAATCCGTGGTTGAGAACCGCTGTTCGGGCACTCGATGTTCATCGAATATTGTGTCACATTACTTTTTCATGTTCCAAAAATAAAATGAAAAATTCATAAATAACGTAACAAAATGGCTGTGATATATGGCTTGTAATCAATATCAAAAAAAAAAAAAAAAAAAACTATGTTCAAATCCATTCCTAATCAATTTCAATCAATTTTGAAAACTGTGAAAATTTTTCCGATGAAGTTGTAATGTTGTCGAACTTGAACAAAACTACAAACAAACAAACATCGAAACAACATTCGAACAATCGAAACAAGAACAAACAAACAAAAAAAATAAACTCATAAATTTTCATCGATTCAATTCGATCAAACATTTATGAATGGTACATAAATCAATTGAATTCTTCGAAAAAATAAAAAAATAAAAAATATCGATAAGGGCACGGAGTGTTGTCGTATGTCAGTGATTCTCAACCACTGTGCTCCAACTTCGAAAGCTTGTACGATAAATTCTTGTCGGTTTTAATTAATAATTAAATAATAATAATTAAAATTAATAATTAAATTATAACGGTAATAATTAAAATTTTCTCCGATGACATCATGTTGAGAGAAAGTTTTTAGGAAAAAAATTTCTGTAAAAATTTTAGGAAAAATTTCTGAGAAATTTCTAGGAATTTCAAGAAATTCCGAGGAATTTTTTCCTTAGAAAAATTCCCTCCATTAATTAACCAACGTAATTATGATTCGGGAAATTTTCTGACAAACAAAAAAAATTTTTCAGAAAATTTTCTTAGGAAACAAATTTCTGCTTAGATCTTGCCAAGCCCGAGCTTAGCTCGGGCATTTTGTGATTGATTCATCATCAATGGAGGCAGCTTAGATGGCAGAAAAAATAATGACGAACTGCTCCGGAACAACTGGAAGCAATTTTTCATTCTTTTAATTAAGAGGAAGAAAAAAAATTGAGAAAAAATCCAAGGTTTTCAATCAAATAAAATCAAACAAAAAACGAAAGATTTCGCCGCCTCGAAAAGAGACGAATGCAGGGCCTTGAACAATTTTTGTGAAACAATTGAATTTCGAAGGACCTTGGATAAATAAGACACAGGTCCTTGGACGGCCGCAATCGGTCGGCTGTGTGTCTTGAACTTGACCATCAAATGAGCGGAGCTCAGCTTTAAAAATCGACTCTGCGAAAATGTAGCAATTTGATTGGTGGAAAAAATGTAGCGATTTGATTGGTTGCAAATTGTAGCAATTTTTTTTGGCGGGAAAATTTAAAATTTGAAATTTTTTCAATTTTTAAAATTTCATTTTATTTTGAAAATAAATCACCTTAAAAAACAGATTAACAGATTTACATAATGATCAACCGATTTCGTTTGTGAATGTTTAACCATGATAAGCACGACCATAACCAAGACCATAAGCTGGAGCGCGAGCACCATAACCACCGTAACCACCGTATGCTGGGGCAGCACGAGCATAGCCACCATAACCACCACCGAGGCCATAAGCTGGACGAGCAGCATAACCACCGTAAGCGGCTGGAGCAGCACGAGCATAACCACCATAACCACCACCAAGACCATAACCGCCCAATGCTAAACCACGACCATAACCGTAACCACCACCATAATGTTGAGCTGCGGCCAAAGCTAAAACGGCAAAGAATACGATAGCGATGAATGATTTCATTTTGATTTTTGTTTTTTGATTTGTTTGAAGAAGTATTCAAAGGATTAGTTGATTTGATTTGATGATTTGATTTGAATGATGATCGTTTGAAGCCGAATTCATCGATATTTATAGTCGAGCTCGATGCTCAGCTTGCGCAGCCGATTGCTTAGCAGAAATATTAGAAATATTCTTCTTCCAACTGCTTCCCCCTTGCTTTATCAAGCCTTTGGCTACAGAATTATTCACTTTGAAAAGTGAATTTTGATGGAACAAAAAGAGTAAATTCTCAATGTCAAAGAATTTATTGAAATAACCTCGCCAATTCTCTGCCAATTGTCGAGGTTATTAAGTGTCGATAACCTTCATTAAAAAATCAATTGTATTTTTGAATATTTGCAAAAAAAAAATTGGCCAAATAATTAGTGGTGTCGATGATGGAGGTGGTGGTGGTGGTGGTGAATTTCCAAGATCATTGATTAATTAATCAATCATAAACACTTTCATGACTCAGGGATTGTTCGACGTCAAACCTTTAATAAAAGGGTTAATTAGTTGCGTCCGAGTTTACACTCAACTTGCAACAGCTTGCGCGACCCTTATCCAATCTTCAATACCGAAAGGGTTAACGGTGACCCATGTTCAAGCGGAACGAACGACCATCCACAGTGGTACCTTTATGCCGCGCTTGCTATTTCGACATTGCGAAAGGATTCATTCGAATTTTCAACTATTTTAGTGAAGGTTAAATTTGCTGAATACACACACAAAAACAATTGAATTTAATTTTGCTTTGCTTGGCTTTGTTTTACATTGTTCATTGAATCAATGTATTTAACCATTAATCATTTGATCATTGATCAATCAAATTTTAACGCATTATTTTCAAATATGTATCCCATCCATCATCATTCATGTTGTCATATTTGACATGTTCAATGTGTTTGTGCTTAAGCCTTTTGTTTGTTTGTTTGTTTGTTCATTTCACAGGCCTTTCACTCCTACATTTTTCAATTTTCTTCCACAGTAGCCCCCCTCTAATCTGCCCCTTGTTTTAACCTACTAATTACCAACTAATCGCCAACTGATTATCGTTTCCCTCCGGGTGGATTTTCATTTTCCCCTCGACTGGATTTTCATTGATTCACTGATTCATTGATTTTCTCTTCCTGTCATCTGACTAATCTTGATTCAAATCGTTCGATTTATTCGTTCATAGTCTAAAATAAGCATTCGAACACGTGTTACACGTGTTTCCCTGATTTTTTCTCTCTTTTTTCAGTGTAAATTTGTGAATTTCCTTGATTTTTTCGATCCTTCTCTGCTTATTCTTATTGAAACTTGATCAAAAATTCAACACTGAATTCATTCAGCGAATTCAAATTAAGATTCAAAAAATTTAATCAACTCAATTGGTGATTTCAATTGAAATCAATGAATTTCTTCAAGTTCCAATTAGGCTGTCCGAAAAGTTCTGGCTGATTTTCCTTGATAAATCAATAGAGAACACCCGACAAAACTTTTCGGTCAGCTAAAAATAATTTCAAATTATTCATCAAAAAACAAGAAACAAAAATAAGAAACAAAACATTTATAATTCATAAAGGTCATCACGATTCTCTGATATTTTTGATTGTTTTTGTTTGTGTTTTGAGAATTTTTTTCAGAAATTCAAAATGCACACAAATTCAATTGTTTCATTTTTGATTGTCTTTCATTGATTGACTCCAATTGATTGCTCATTGATTGATTTGAATTCCCAGCTGAATCCCCAATTGATTTCTTGTGAATTCATTCTCTCTCCTTTGATTCAATTTTGTTGAATTTGTTGAATTTTTTTTTTTCTGAAAATTCAGAAGGCCATTGACCAATGTGCTTTAGAAAATGTGCTTTTGAAAATTGAATTTTTGAAAATTTTATTTTGTGGGAAATTTTCCTTGAAAAAAAAAAATTAGCGTTTGATTGGATTCTTTCGGGGAAATTTCTTAGAGAAATTTTTAATGAATATCTTGGAGATTTTAGCGTTGATTTCGGAAAATTTTCTTAGAGAAATTTTCCCAGAATTTTCTCGAAAAGAGTATCTTTTCTGGAAATCATTTATCTTGCGGAAATTTGCTGGTGGTTTGTAGTAATAATGGTGTTGCGAGGCCGTATGGTAGTCTTGCGGTATGGTTACCAACTGGCTTTTTCGATGGATTTCTTTGGTTCAAAAGAAAACTCTTTCGATCATTAGAAGTCATTAGGAATGTAAATTTCTCATTTTACCGAAAAATTTCTCGAGGGTCATTCATGAATTTGTAAATTATTTCCATAATAATTACCGAAATATTGATGATCATAAAAATCCATGATAAAAATGATAAATAAGTCTCGGAGAAAAGCCTTCATAAATTCAAAAAGAATTCATAAATTTCGTAAAGGTCTAAGCCTTAATTCATTTTAAGAAACAAAACAGTGAGCAAACCAGAATGCAAGGTGACCTTATCGACGCAATAAGTTACGGCTTATCTTCGAGAACTCTTTGAGTCCTTTCAATTAATTTTCACAAAATGAAAATGGAAAAAAAAACCCATTTAAGAAATGGATCACGTATTTCTGATTCGATCTGATTCCATTATTATTATTTTCAACAATAAATTAAATCAATGAAAATAAATATTTCATTCAAAATTAATAATTGATCAATGATTAATGAATGATAATTAAGAACAAAACAAAAAAAAATCGAGAAACAAAATGAATTTTTTCTCTCTCTCTGGTCATAATAAATGAATTTTCACATGTTTTTTCTTCGGTTAAAGGCTAAAGCCTTTGCATTCGACGAGTTTTTTGGCTGCGCAGTGGCCAGCGGCTCGGTTATGGCGCCGGGCCCTTGGGAGGAGACCAAAGTCCGGTGCTCGGTGGTCGCCAATCGAGGACTATTAAGTATTATATTCGGCACCTCTTGGCCGCTTGTCGAACGTAAAAGGGTTAAGATCGATATTAAGAATTACTTAATGGTCAATAAATAATAATGAAATAATAATAAAATTAAACACTGAATTAATACAACCAAAAATGGTGATTAATTCATGTTGAAAATACATGTTTTAATAAATGAAATGATCAAAAATTCATTTTCCATTATTCCATTATTATTCATTATAATAATGGAATACCGAAATGAAATTAATTTCATTTTTGGTTTTCGTGTTTTAATTTTTCCCGAAATTTTTCATCGGTTTTCTTTTATTTAATTTTCTCGGGAATATTTCTTTGGGTTTTTCGAAATATTTCTCGGGATCCATTCGGCTCGATTTCTTAATTGATTTTCTAACAAATTGAAAATTTTCTATGGTTATTAATTTTTCAGAAATTTTCCTTTGGTTTCTCGGAAATTTCTCCCACCCTTTCCATCGGTATTCATTAAGGTTTTTATCGTGTTTTTATTCTATTTCTACATTATTTGTCGAAAACACTTTCTAAGGTTCCAATATATGTTTAGCACTTTCAATGTTCGTGATTTTCCCGCAAAATCGTGATATACGAATTTTCAATTTTCAAATAAGTGCAATTCATTAAATTTGTTTCAATTCTTTTTGAAAATTACAACAAGAATCAAATAAAATGAAAAACTATGAAAAACAATGAAAATTGATTTTCAAATGAATTCATTGAATTTGAATTCAAAATTCAATAAATCCAATAAACATATTCATCCACACACACATCCTAACACACGAACACTTACAGAATATTCTTGGGTCTAAGACAGGCCCTGCCTGAAAAGTTTGCCCCAGAAATTCAATGGCCGTTTCCATTGGACACTGGCGAACAAACTTTCTGAACGACCCAAGCTTTCAATTGACGAAAAATCGCCCAAAAAAAATCCAAATCCAAAGCCTCAAATACAAACACGAATACATTTATTAGATCGTAATGTATAAAATACACAGAAAATATTCACATCGGATATTATTCGTTAAAATTGTTATTACCAGAATTATGGTAACGAAATTACCGAATTTGGGCAAAATTAGGGAACCAAGAATTTTTTTTTCGGGTCCCGAAAATTTTCCGATCCCGAACATTGTAATAAAAGTTGTAAAAATGTATTTTTTTTCTTCTTATTTTTTACATCGACAACAAACATTAATAAAATAGCCGAAAATCCGATTTAGTCCGATCATTTGATCATTTGTCCGGAAAATTTCGACGGTTTTCAATGGTCAACAATCAATGCATAGCCATTGATTTGGCCAACACAAACTTTCCGGACAATCGCTGTCCATTTTTTTTTTTTATTGCGGTACCAATTTTTTTATTAGGACCAAAAAATTAATACTTTGATGATCACCATGTTTTCGATTCGATTCTTTGGAATTGGAATTTTTTTTTCTTTTTGGCAAAAATTTGACCAAAAATTGATCAAAGAATTAAATTCCAAGAGCAATTTGGCCAAGATCATAAAAAATGATGATGTTTTCCTTATCAAAGCTGTCGGACTTTTACTCAAAAATCGCCCGGCAAGCTGTCATCTCGAGCAAATGAAATCACATGGCGATTCCATTATTTTCAATGGGATAATTTGCCCGAATCACGCTCGGGCTAAGCAGTCAAAGAGCAAAAGTAACAAACGTTACCATCACGTGTTTCGACCATTTTCCGCTCACTTGTTGTCAGTAATTTTTCACCAATTTTTTGATTATACAAAGTCAAAGAGCTTGAAGAATTAATTGATGGTAATAAATCATTTATTTTTTTTTTCGATGAAATGAAATAGTTTCTTGTTGATAAGCCGTGGCTTATCGACAAGTCGAAAAACAAAATGTATCCATCATTGACATGATTGGGGAATGGAAAAAATTCATCAAAAATGTCCAAAAAGTTTTTGACGATTTCCAATGGGACTTTTACATTAATTCCGTCAAGAACTTTTCGGACAGCCTCAATTTCAAATATTAAAAATTGACATCAAAGGGTTAATCTGGGAATTTTTTTTCCACTGAATTCATGTGATAAATGGCAAATATTTGAATAAACAAATTCCAGAGAAAAAAATTGAAAAAAATGACCAAAATCCACAGTAAATTAGATCAAAATCAAACTCAATCATTGAAATTTTCATTTTTCACTTACCATAATGAAATGATCGTTCGATTCATTGCGAAAACATTGAAGTTAGTTGCATCAATTTTGTAAAAAATAAAAGAAATTGCTTCAATACAACGCCCAACATCTCATCAGATGACCAAACCAAGAAGAAAAACCAAAGAAATAAAAATAATTATAACCTTAAGATATTTACTTTCGGAACAAATAATTGAATTAAAATCAATCAATTATTTGAAATTGAAACCCCAAAAGAGAGACCGAGGAATTCAGCTGAATCCGCCCTGCTAGAACTTATAAGCTCTACTGGGGCTTTGGTTGTGTCTTTACTGATCTGACAGTACCCGAAAAATATTTGCCGGACCTTACGGCCTTGAAGACTGAAAAAAAGAGCCATGAAGTCCAATGGGCCAAGTCAAATAAACGAATGACCAAAACCCTAAGAAACCAAAAAAATTTAATTAATTTAATTCCGATCTTATTTGTTCGGTGAGGAGGAATGATCAGTAAACCCCATGTGTGGAAGAGGCGAAAAAACCAGAGGAAACCGGAGAAAATCCTAGAAAAGCCCGACAACCTCCCCCCCATTACCACCGAAAAAATAATTCACCGAAAATTATTAACCTTCATGAAGGTTAAACCACACATAAAACCCTTTGCCGTCCACAGTAAAAGTAATTTGAAATGTGATTAACGCTACGACGACTTCAATGTCTTCATAGATACATTAATCTTTTCAGTCAAAAGATTAACGATTTAGTTTTTTTTTTTTGTTTTTTTTTTTTTGAAATGAAATGAAAAGCGATTAATTTCCAATGCCAAAAGGGTTAAATAAATTAAAATAATGACAATGATGCGTGTAATCGAAAATAAATTCGGTTGTCCAAAAAGTTCTTGTGGTTTTGTATCAATTAATTCCTATTGGAAAATTATTGAAAATCATCAAAAACTTTTTGGACAAATTTTTTGAAAACCGAAATAAATCATTTGTTTCCAAAATCAAAATAAACAAATGAAAAAAATATTTTCATTAAAATTCACGTTATTTATGCATTATTTAACCCTTTATGGCCCCCAAAGTTGCTGGTTAATTTTTGTCGTGAATAAAAAAATTCATTCAAATTCATTCGCTGTTTCGATGTACAAAGCAACAAGGCTCCGGCAAGGCGCCTAACGAGTTCACAGGTCCAAAGGTACCCTGATATTCAAAATTTTATTTGCAAAATTCAAAAATACAAAAAGATTATCTAAAATTATCAAAAATGTCAAATACCATTATTATGATATGATATGATCATATGTTTGCTTTCATATTGAATTACCGGTTGTCAAAGTTTGTTGTTGGAAATGAAAATCCGTTTATGTATGTGGGCGAAGCCCCGACTAGGCCTTCCATCGAATCTTAATCCAAGGTGCCTTACGCTCGAGCCTCGGGTCTGCTGACGATCTCGGTAAAGCGTCTCATGAAAACCTCAGTAAAACTTTGGTAAAAACTTTCGGGAAAAACCTTCGGAAAAACTTTGTCAAAAACCACGGTAAACCACCCTCGAAAGGTACCTTGTGTCCCCTTCCCCACGCCAAAAAAAAACTCAAATCCTTTGATTCCAAAAAATTTTCAATCAAAAAAAAAAAAAAAAAAAAAAAAATACGGGAACAAATTCACAATGTGTTCATTGATGCATATCAAAAAGATGAGATGAGATGAGATGAAAAAGTGTGTGTGTGTGTGTTGAAAATTTAAATATTCAAATAAATCATTCCCATATTATTATTGTTTGTCTTTGAACATTTGCCATTTACCAAAATATATTTCGCAATCAACAACAAACGAATAATCAAAATGAATCAAAAGGGTTAACCCTTAAAACTCAAACGATGAGCATCACTCACCATAAGATGTAATGCAGCAACTCCATAGGCGCCCCCTAGTCACCATTTTACATTAGTGTGAAAAATCGTCGAGCTGCTCGCTCACTTGCGCTGTAAATTCCTTGAGTTCTAAAGGTTAATATGGTCTTGGATTTTCGATTTGAAGCAAAAAAACAAAGGATATTTCCAAAAACTCTTTGAACACGAGAGGCACCGTACAATCTTAGATTAATTTGGTTTGAATGAAAATCATACCTTTGAAATTTCGGTTCGAAAGTGAAGAAAGAAAGAAAGGGTTAATTCCTTATGCGTTTAGAGGCCATTACCTGGTAAACCAGCAGCTCGAAAACTCAAA
This sequence comes from Psoroptes ovis, assembly GCA_002943765.1. NCBI lineage: Eukaryota > Metazoa > Arthropoda > Arachnida > Sarcoptiformes > Psoroptidae > Psoroptes > Psoroptes ovis. Next base: position 995,200 of record PQWQ01000008.1, on the reverse strand, counting down.
ACTCTCTCGAGCAGCGGTATCAACTCTCAAGTTATCATTATCAAATCGCATCAAGGTGTTAATCGCTCGAGTGTGTAAAGGGTTAACCTTTCGAATATTTGAATCGATTAACCCTTTTTAACTATCAATAACCCTTTATTATTGAACATTTCTTTTTTTTTTTGTTTTTTTTTCCAATTTCATCAAATTTGTTGTTATAAAGATTAATGAAATGAAATGAAATGAAATGATAAATGTAATCATCATATTGATCATAATATATTCCCTATGGGTAAATATTTTCGTTTGTTTCATTTTGATTATTTGTATTTTTTGTATTTTTTTCATGTTTCATATATGAAAGTTTGACAAAACACAAATACCAAAATATATACAAACACCCAAATATACAAAATCTCATTTTTGACAATCTTGTAATAAAAAACAATGTAATAAACAAACAATTAAATTGTATTAGAAATGAATAAATGAATAAATTCTTTGAGAAATTTCCCGTAAATATTTTTTTTTTTTGCACAGACTATACGGAATATTTACAGCGTTAACCGGAAAATTTCTCGTTTAAAATCATTCAATGTTGCGATCTGATGGCTCCAATCGGTGGGTGTATCCGTAGCAATTATTCGCTATTTTAAGCCAAAGGAAATGGCCTTAATCTCGTGATCCTTCAATCACAAAATCACAAAATTGTTTCGTGTAATTTACACACGCTGAGAACCGTGTTTCCACACTGAGATGAAATCGAGTGATGAGTTCACAGAATTTCGAGTTTCCCTGATGAGATTCGGTTAAACTTGTCACATTTCATAGGGTTGAAAATGTTATAACGAAAAATTCATCGAATTTTCAAAATTTCAAAAAATTTTAATTCCAATTTTACATTGAAACAATTATCAAATCCACATGGTGTACACATCTCAGCATCATCACAACATTGATCGTGGAATGTAAACATTGTTTATATTAAGTTTATTGTCATTCATTCATTCATTGAATTGAATTGAATTGAATTTTGAATTTTTCAAATTTTAATTTTTTCAAATTTTAAATTAAAATTCAATTAAATTTTTTTTTTTGAAAGTCGACAGGTGCTGTGCTAAATTGCACACCATACATCGTTTATATTATTAGGTTGTCCGAAAAGTTCATTCCGCTTAATACGATAGAGAGTTGCCTGGGAAAATCGGCCAAAACTTTATGGACAACCTGAATACATATATTCAATTGTTTTTTTTTTTTTTTTTGACAATAAAACTGTTAGTTTTACAAAAGTGTTCCAATTATCGAAAACAACCATTTATTCAAAGGGTTAATTTGTTTTTTTTTTTTTTTGAAAATTTTCATTTGTTTAAAAAATTTCAATTTCAATTTCGAGTTAAAAATATTGGGTTGTCCCATAAGTTGTTGCCGTTTTTTAAATTTTTTTTTCATTTGAAAAACAGCAAGAACTTATGGGACAACCTAACATACAAACATAAACATATGAGTGTTTATATTTACTTAGACACACACACATACATACGCTAACAAACACTTTTGACTCTTGATTAGTTTGATGATGATGATGTTTACTGTTTGCTGCCGCTGCTGCTGTTCACTGTTTTGTATGTATTCAAAGGGTTAATTTTTCTTTTTGAAAAAAAAATGTCAAAAAAAAATTAATGAAAATTTCATCCATTCAACTCTTTACCCCCTCTTTGTGTCTCTGTGTGAGTTGACACAAGGCCCATACCTCTTAAAAATAACTTGACACCAGAAACCCCCTTTCGCCGATCCAAAGCCCTCTCAAAATTCTTTGCTTTCGCTTCATTGATTCTCGTTGTTGTTGTTGTTGTTGTTTCATTTATTTCATTATGACAATAATTTCAAACGATTCATTCATTAAGCAATTCAATATTTATTGGTCTAATTATATTTATTGTCAAAAATGACATCATTATTTATTATTATTTGAACAAATAAATGATTATGATTTTTTGATTCCCCGATTTTAAATCATTTTCAATTGAAATCATAAATAAAATGAAATTTCACTTTCTTTCTTCTGCAAATCGATTCACGCCAAGAAAGTGTTCAGGAGACAAATAGAGAATTTCACACGGAAATAATTTTCGGGAAGAATCCTTACACACACACCAGAAAGAATTAGCTGAAAAATGATTTTGCAAAATTGGTCGATTGTTGGAGCATCAAAGATAATTGAGTGAAGATCAAAGAAGTATGAAACAAATTATCTCACCCTAAAAATCCTGGAATCAAATTGAAATTTATTTAAAACAGCTTTACCTAATTCAACCAGAGAATCCAACGAGAGAATCCAGCCAGAGAAAATCCTAAGAAATAATTCACAAATTTACAGAATATATTCTCTTTGATTCATTTGTCTTTATTCACAAATAATAAATTTCAAAATAATTTTTTTTGGTGTTGAAAATGTATTTGCCCAACATAAGATAATTTGTTTCACCATTCAATTTTCATTATTTGTAGCAATCTTTGAATCGAATTTTTGTAGCAATTTTTTATTATCATTCAAAGTGAATTTTTGTTTCTTATTCTATTTTGGCTGTCCGAAAAGTCGTGACGTATTGGCGAAGAGTTCTAAGAATTCAAACTATCGTAAAGAATCGGACATGAATTCCACTTACGACCACTTACTTTGGTAGTCATTGAAAACAAATACCAACAAACACTAAATAATAATTACAAGAAACGAAATGAAACGATAAATATTATATATTAGATTGTCCGAAAAGTTCTGGCTGATTTTCATTAGCAACGCTATCGATTTGTACGGGATGAACTTTTCGGACAGTCTAATAATTCATACACAATGAAAAAAAAATCGAAATAATCCATAAATGAATTTGCGATAAATTCTCTTGAGAATCTTGTTGTATTCGTAAAAACTTTTCATATGAAAAAAGTAAAGTAGAGGAAATTATTGAGATTCATTTTCATCTCAATTCATTTTCATTTTCCAATTCCAATTCCATTTCATTTCAATTCATTTCATTTGATACAAATTGTTATTATTATTATTATTATTATATTTTCAATGATTTTTATGAGTTTTATGATTTTTTCCCTTCGTTTCTTGAATGATTTTTGGCAATAAAAATGTTGGCCAAAACATACAAATAAAAGGGTATCGAGAAAAACAAGTGTATCAAATGTAATTTTTCGGGGTCGTCCAAAGTTTTGTCCGGTTAAATTATCGTAGAAATAGCATTAAGTATTGACAGCGAATTGTGAATTGAAAATCCGTCAAAACTTTATGGACAACCCGCAGATGAAATTCTCTTTATTTTCTCCCCCATTAAAAATGTATTGTTGTTTGTTTGTTTTGTTTATTTATCTCAATTCAAGTATTGTGTATTCATGCTTTATTTGTGAATAAAAGATAAGACTCATATACCATACACTATTTAAAACCATGTAAATCATAAGTCTCTCTCTCTCTCTCTCTCTTTTTCATTGTTTTTATCATCAATCAGCCACACAGTTGTGTACTTGGAACACGAATAATAAAAGCAGCAATAATCAAAAAAAAAAAAAAAAAAAAAAATGGTCATAAAACATTTTGCCATTTAGGCTGTCCGAAAAGTTTGGTCGGATTCCCTATGCAATCAATTCTATTGTGATCAATTTCCCGAACAAACTTTACGGACGACCCTATGTCAAGTATTATTTATGCTTAACATTATTTATTTATTTATTTATGTAATGTAATTTATTTATATTTGATATTTATAATGATATTTATATTTATTATAATTCATTTTTTATTATCATTTTTTTTTATTCGTCAAATGTTTATTATTATATGACATAAATTTTATTATATTATTATTCTCATCATTTTTTGAAATGGTCAATTGGTCGTCATCATTCATTTTGTAAAACATCATTTGATGTCGTTGCTGTTGTAGCCATTGTTGTTGTCGTTGTTGGTTGATGAAATGATATGGATTAAGAAATGGGGAATGTCGATTCTCCATATCAACAAATTGTCCACAGTTTTTCGGCCCAGAATTTCGACGATTCTTTGGACGATTCTTAAAGATTTCAAAGCGATTTACGATTTGATGAATATTCAAACGATTTATGAGCGATTAATCTCAATAATTGCCGTAATATTTCATCGATGATTCTATCTTCAGCCCTAGAAGAATATTCTGGCGACGTTTAGTGCTAATATTTTCAATGATTCTTGTTTTTACAATTTCAAAAATTTCGACCAGTCTTTGATGCTTCTTCTAAGCTGACCGAATTCTTGAATCATTATTGTTTTTTTTTTTTTTTTTTTGATGCATCATTATTCCGATTCGAAACGATTCAACAACATTTTCAGTGTGTAATAAACGATAAATTAATGATAATAATCGATCATTTATTTATTGATTATTTAGTTGTCCGAAAAGTTTTTGCGTATTTTCCGATTAACTTCATCGTTGATTTGATCAAGAACTTTTTGGACAGCCCAAATATTGCATTCAACTGAATATTTCGAATACTGAATATTTCTCAATTCATTTAATTCATGCATAATATTACATTGTAAATATCTTCAGAATCTGGGAAAATTTCCAAAAATGAAATTATCGTTGAATCATTACAATTGCGTAAATGTTTTTCGTTGTTAATTATGTTGTTATTGTCATTGTTGGCAAATTTGCAACAAACAAATCATTAATTAATTATTTTCAAATTAATTACTTTCATATTGATTGCTCCCACTGCCTACTGTAGTGGCTGAGGACGTTTTTTCCCACATAATATTCGTCGAAATCCATTACGAAAATCAGGACTAAATCGATTGATTGGGTGGTTGAAGAGTTGTGAAAGGTTGAGAGTGGTGGTAGCGGTGGATAGGGGTTGTTAGGGGTGGGTGATGGGTTTTACGACGAGAAAAATTGAACAATTATTATAAGTTTGGTTTCGAGAATCTTAGGGAGCAGGATGGTTATTGAGGGTGGCAACCCAAAGATATCCCTGGGTGCGCCCCTGCTAACAAGGAGAAAAAGACCCTGGTTTCATTCATAAATTCAATTAAGCAATCAACTTACCTGAAAATAGTGTAAATAATTGGATTTAGTAATGAATTACAATAACCAAGCCACAGAAATATACTGAATATATGTTTATTTGGTTGACAATCTTTACATAGAGGCATTATTAGGGCCATTACAAAAAATGGTAACCAACAAATAACGAATATACCTGCGATTGTGATGATGTTGTAAATTAGAAAAATTCCAAAAAATTAAATTAATTCAAAGGGTTAACCGTTTGCGTTCACATGAAATATACAGCGTTTGTGCTGGCGCCACTGCCTGTAGGGCCCTGGGGAAAGTTCTGAAGCGCAAGGTGCTTACAGTCTATCCAGCGTTAAGGGTTCAAAGGCTGGAATTTCTAAGAATCATGACGTAACATCTCACGACGTGTCAGCCAATTCAGGTACTTACGTTCGGTAAACGGTTTAGAGATACTGGAAATCATTATTCTTTGGAAATCACGTAAAGTTTCTGAAAAGACATTTACTCACGTTTTTCTCGCTAAAAATATGCGGGAAATCAAACGAATCTAAACGAATGAAATTGTCAATTTGACAAATTCTTTAAAAAAAAAAATTCCAACACAAATTCATCGAAATTCTTTGAAAAATTCCTTGGAAAAAATTCTTTGAAAATTTCAAATTCTTGAACACATTTTCTATCATCCAAAGGAATTCTCTTTTTGTTCACAATCAATTGTTACAATTCATCACAATTCTAAGAATCAAATAAAATTACACTCTCACCACTCGACAGCACCATTCTTATTCATAAAAAATGCATAGGGCAGTGGTGCTCAAAGGGCGCCTAACGAGCGCAAAGTGAAAAAACTATTTTAGATTATTTCGTTCAATTTTATCTTATTTTATCTCATTTTCTTCTTTTTGATTAAATTTAATCAAATTCAATTCAATTAATTAATTTTGGAAATTCAGACTGAATTCTTATTATAATTACTTACCAGTAATAATGGCAAGAATTTTTGCCGCTTTACGTTCACGTTTCGATTCAATCGATTCTTTGTTTATTATTTTATTTCTTAATAATAATTGATGTTGTTGTTGTTGCTGTGGACGTTGTTGATGATGATTATTATGGTGATTATTATTCATTGTTAATGATGATAATGATGATGTCGGTGGTGGCAACGATGACGGTGGTGGTGGTGTTGGTGATGATAATTGTCTATTATCATCTTTATTACCATTGTTAATTATCACCGTATTCGTTGTAGTCATTATGGAAGATTTCATCGCCGAGGCTGTTGTCTTGGCCGTACAATTATCACCGTCATTACCATTCTTATTGCCATCATCATCATTATCACCGTTTTGATTACGAACATTTTCGCTGCCATCACCGTTTCCACCGTTGATGATCATTTGTTTCATAATTAATTCAATTGATTGTACCCGATTCGATTGATGTTCGTGTTGTCGGCGTTGGTCTTGGTGTTGTTCGTGTTCATTATTCTCGTTATCATTATTGTGACCATTGTTACCATTACCATTGTGACTATCACAGATATCGATGTTCATTGATAATGAATTTATTCTTTCATTATCATGATTAATCATCGGTAATGATGATTTGTTATCGTTGTTCATCAATGGCACTTTATTATCATTATCAACATTGTTATCATCGTAATGATAATTAATCGAATGATTCAATATCATTGTATTATCATTCATTGATGATGTCGATGATGATTTCGATGATTTTGATTCTAATGTTGATGATGTTGATGATGGTGGTGAGGTTTTCGATGATAATTTACGTTGGATATGGTCGTTTAATTGATTATCATTGACCATCTTCGGTTGACACTGGCCATCGTCGTTATTCCTCGGTGATTTACTCGGTGCTTGCCTTGAGGTCGTTTGTGCGACCGACACTGATGTCGATGTTGGTAATGTCACCGATGTCATGGTCGCCGGTGTTATTGTTGACACCGATGTTGTTCCTGATGTCGCCGATGATGATGTTGATGAGGCTGGTACCTTAAATTTTCGATAAATTGATGAATATAATTTATTTTTGAATGATTTCGATGATTTCGTTTCAACATCAGCTGATTCAATTGTGGTGATTGTTGTTGGTGAAGTGGCGGTGGTCGTGGTCGTTGTAACATTAATCATACGGCTATTATCAGTATCTTCTGGATTATTGTTAGTATTACTACTGTCGATATCATCGGATTTTTCAAAATCTGTAGACACGTGCCGGGGATTTTCAGGGTAATTGAGGAAATAGCGTAATAACACGTGTTATCAATGAATGAAACGACTTAAATTATAATTAATCAATTGATTAAGTATTTACCATTATTATTATTGCTGTTGATCATCATTTTTGGATTTAGATTCGACGAAGCCGGTACAATTGTTTTGCCTGGTTTGTGGCGTATACGTTTTCTGGCCACCTGACCCCAGCATGCGAAGCATTGATCAATATTAATTAAAAATGAATTAATTAACCCAATTAATTAAGTTTTACCTGAAATATTTTCCAATATAATAACAGAATGAATATTAATGGACCATAAAATGTAGATATTGTAGCAAATACTTGATAAACTATATCTTGTGATATTAAGCAACGTTTTTCATGTTCAATACGAAAATTATAGAGTGGATCTTTCCAACCAAGAATCGGTGGTATGGATACGATTGCGGCCACTATCCATACGGTAAATATCATTAAACAAATACGTTTTGGTGTACGCTTGTGGATGTAATCAACATATGTTACAGCCCAATACCGGTCCTATGATTGTCATTGAAATTTCACCAATAAAAGGGTTAAATAATGAATTAAACGGGTTTTACAGACGTCAAATTCGCTCAAAGATACTCACCAACGCAATGGCTAACAAATGCAGTATGGATGCTGTACAACATAAAACATCGGACGATGTCCATATATCACATAATAAAGTACCAAGTAACCATTGTTGATTAATTTCAGTGAATGCACCTAATGGCATTACAAAACAAGCGACCATTAAATCGGCTACGGCTAATGATAGTACAAGATAATTGGCCGTTGTACGCAAGTTTCGTTCCAATATTATTGCAGCAATTACAAATACATTACCAATTATTGTTGATAATGTTATAATGGTCAATATTATTGATACTAATATAACATAAATTAATAATTCATTATCATTATTTAATGAATTTATATAATCATCATCATTATTTGAGGTCGGGGTAGTCACATTGATTATAGCTGCAGCTGAATGATTCATTAAATCATTTAGATCATTATTTAAATCACCATTGACCCTAGGTAATTGATGATGATCATCATAACCACCGAGTGGCCGGTGATCACCATGATTTTGGCCACTAGAACCGAAATCATTGCCATCGGTGTAATGATTCATGACCATCGTGGCCGTAGTCGTTGATTCGATCAATGATTTCATCAGTGAATTGATTAAATTTTCTCGGGTATTTGGGTGCAGATGATGGCCACCACCACTACCATCGGTAGTACCATTGTTGATAATGTCCATGTAATCATAATTATTATAATTAGTCAGATTAATTAATTTCATTTTTCGTTTGTTTTTCTTCGAAATTATCGTTCGGCGCAAATGTCTTCATTCACCAGTGTACCTTGAATATAAATTCACAGCGATTCGTACTGATTCAATGTACCATTGTCTGTACCTGATACCAAAAAAGAAAAATGACAAAATTCAATTTTTAAAAAAAATTTAAAATTTCAAATCAAAATTAACCCTTTGCCAATTGGACAGTTCTCAAATTAATTATTATAAATTATGGCTTGAAGCCATTTGTAAAAACAAAATTTCATAAATCATCCCTTGCACTCGACAGGCGCCTGCACGGCACCTATGTACTTTATTGTTTGGCCTTGTTCCACCGTGGGAGCATGACCATGGTCTTCGAGTGCCATGAACCGTCACAAAAATTATTATCTTGGAAGCACAAATGATGGACCAATTTTTCGGGAAAATTTCCCATTAAATAATGTTCCACAAAATAATCTTGGAATTTTCCCAATTTTCCATATTTTTTTTCCATAATTCAAAATAATGGAAATCATTAAAAAAAAATATGATTGAAAAATCAAATTATAATGCCATAAGTACATACAAATATGTCGAATGTAATACTTATTTTGGGTGGGATTTTTGCCATAAAATATTTTCCCTAATTGTTTCTTGAGAACATTTGTTTTCTGGGAACATTTCTCCGTAAGTTTTTCGTCTTTGAAATTCGAAATAAGTCTTATTCGAAGATCTTCAATTACGAGGTATTACATGTGCTCATTGACAAGCGATTGTTGCCTCGTTGACTTGGAACAAACTTCCTCCTACTGGGGTCGCTACTGTTCACAATTCGCAAGGTTTATGGAATCAAATAAAGGTTAACCCTTTGAGTACGATGAATTTTTCTCGAATAATAATTGGCCACCATAAGTGTTGGTGACTGAAAGTTGCCTTTCGCGTTCGCAAAAGGTTCAAAAACCTTTCAAATAAATACCACACTTTAAACAATCAGTCATCATCATCATCATTATCATCATTATGTTTTTCAATTTAATCTTTTGAGAAGAAGAATAATTCTTAAAAGGATAATATTCTCTCTCTCTCTCTCTCTCTCTCTCTCTCTTAACAATTGATTATCTTTCATGTCACGAATTCATGTCTCGTTTTTTGTTTAATTTGGTTCTATTCAATAGAATTTTCAAAAATGAAAAATCTATTGGGTTGTCCCATAAGTTCTCGCCATTTTTTTCAATTCTTTTTTTCATTCAAAAAACGGCAAGAACTTATGGGACAACCTAATATTTTCAAATATGAAAAAATACTTGATTCTGAAAAATTGAAACTTTTAAATTTGAAACTTGTAATCAAATAATCAAATTGTTACATTTGCTACATTTGTGCCACGCTTTTTATCCTCAAATTTGGCTACATTTGGGTTACGTTTCGGCTACGTTTTTGGATGGGTTTTTTTTTTGGCTGGCTACATTCTCAATTACAATTTTGGTCCAGAACCACCCACCCACCCACACGTACAACACACACATACATGCACACATTAACCATAATGAATTCATTCATTCATTATGGATGCATTTTGTGAAATAATCCAATTCATAAAGTTTTTGTTCCTACATTCGTATTCATTGAATTCCATTCAACGATGAATTGATGACAAAGGAATATTCTTGTCGATAGAATTTCAATGTCGATTTGTCAATTTTTTTTTTCGTATTTTGTCAAATTCAAATTCTGCGCTTAGTCCATAGAATTCAATGACAAATTAAATTCCATTTTCAAAGCCCTTAAGATATGATCAAATGATCATGTTGGTATGAGTTATGAATATTAAACGGAAATTATTCGATTGACCAACACATCAATCATTGATTCGTTGAACATCAAGTGGACCGTGAAAATTTTTCGACGTAAGCTTGCTTTTGCTGTCAAGAGTTTAGCATCACAAACCCCGAATCGCCTCGAGCATTTTGATTGTGAAACATCTGATGCTGGTGTTGATGCTTGCAGCAAACACCTGCAGGAGTAAGGGCCCAAGACGACAGTAAGATAAACGATTCGATGATTCACGTGAAGATTCTGTTGAAATTCCTTGGAATTTCTCAAGTTCAGTGATTCGTGATTCCTTAAGAATTCTGTCATCAGGAAATTCTTCAAATTCTTCGATTCTTTGGGCGAATTCTTCAATTCTAAGATTCTTCAAATTCTTCAATTTTTTGGTCAAAACTCAAGGCTCAAATTGCAGTTGAACAGATGCCTCGGCTCGACAGGCTCCCAATTTTTGAAATGAATTGGGATTGAAATGAAAGGGTTGAACATTGACTAATTTGATTCATGACGTGTATCCAGAAAATAAATCAATAATATCGATCCAGAAATTACCGAAGCTAATTGAAGCACCCGATTGTCAGAACAATTTGCCGAAAATTGGCCTGGTAACTCATCAAAGAATCCAAAACGTAATTATCATCATCATCGTCTTAATTTGATCGAGCGTCGAATTTACGAACCCGTACCTAATTACGGGCCCGGTTAATTGCATTTTGGGCTAATTTTCACCGGAAAAATTTCGGAAATTTCCTCGGAAATTTTCCCTTACGCAGACAAAATCATAAATCAATTTTAAGGCCAAAATGAATTAAAGGTTCAATGATAGTTCGATCGATCATTTCTGAAATCCAATATGAGAAAATGAAATGTCCTACTTTCAAGGTCTTTATCAATCATGAACCACGGACCTTGGTACGAAAAAAAAAATCTTGGACTCTGGAAATAAGATGAATTAAATCAGCTGTGAAATTAGTCGCTACCATTGAATTAATTAATTATTGAAATAAATTAATTAACCGAATAAGACAAAAAAGTCTAAATGGAATTAAAGTCTAAAAATCTTCATCAAAATGAAAAGGGTTAAATAAGGATAAAGAAGTTAGACGGTAGTCTCGAATGAAAAATTAGAATTCAAATCATCTCTCTTCGGAATTAATCCTTTGAATAATTTTTCATGAATAATTAGAGGTGGGAAAACTTTAAAGAATCTTACGTATCTTTCCCGCAGGGAAAAAAAAACTTTACAATGGCCTGGTTGTGCACCCATCCTGGGCATTGTTTCCAAATAAAATAAATAAATAATTCAACAATTCATGGAATTTCAAGTATAATCAACATAATGTAATGTGTATATGTGTGTAGGAAGGGCGTACACACACACACATGCATAATGTATGGACACACACGCATATACAATTACACAATCAATTCAATGATTTGATTTCATCATCGATTGTATCGGGTCCATCATCACCATCATCATCATTTCGATCATTTCGATCATCTTGATCAACATTATTTCCAATCATTTCAATACATTTGAATCCACTTGGATCCATTCTTTGTTTCCATTATTTTTGAAAGATTTATGGACCGAAATCAAATGAATGATTCATTTGAAATGGAATCCTTTTAAAATAGAATCCTTCAAAATGGATCACTTCTGAAATTCTTGAAACATTTTTTTTTTGATTACAGAATTTGTGAATTATGATTTTTTTGTTTTATTTCACATAGAAATTAGATTAGAAATGATATCCGGAATGATAGTTTTGTGGACCGAATTTTCTTGAAATCGACTATTTGGCCACCATCCCATTGATTCGATACGAATTGAACCTTAATGGAAAGTCTGAGACAGTGAATCTCAAGCACTTTGTGCGGTAGCACTTTTTGCCGTGGCCTTTTTGTGTGTCCACCACGGAATTCGAAAATTTTGCCGCCAAATTTTCAATTTTTTGAAATTGAAATGCTGCGACGAAAACAAAAAAAAAAACAGTTGAGAACCACTGACTCGAAAAAATTAAATTCAATAAGTCTGTGTCTGTGTGGGTGTGTGTGGTAATAAATTTTTTTTCGGATTCTGCAAAGATTTCCGGCTTTTCGCTTCATAATGATATTTATGAACACAGAGTACATTATTATTATTATTTGGACCAGGATATATATTTTATCAAATATTAGGCTGTCCCATAAGTTCTTGCCGTTTTTTAATTTATTTTTTCTTTCTAAAAACGGCAAGAACTTATGGGACAACCTAATATTTCAAATATTTGGTAATTGATAATTTTTGACCATTATCATCTTCATCATGTTGAACATGATCATCATCATCAGTAAATCAGTGAACCATAAATTAATGGTTCACTGATAAAACAAAACAAAACATTTCGGTTCCGAATTGGTCCCTGCGGTCCGTTTGATTATTTTGATCATCAGTCTGATCAGATCTATTCGAAGTTGATTAGAGCTGAACGTAAAATGATCTGACTTACACATGGTAAACAGGGCCATAGTGTCTCATGCCCTTTAAAAAAAATCCTCAGTTTCAAAATTTCAAAGGCTTATACCCTAATAACTTTGTTGAATGCTAAGAGTATGACTGGAAAATTCATCCCAAAAAAAAAGAAAAATTTGATCAAAATAATGACGGCTCAATGATGATAAATTAATTGATACACATAGGAATTTCAAACAAGAAAGGGTCTGAAAGGGTTAAACAAGGGTTCGGATATAAAGGGTTGAGGCGAGTGTTTTAAATTTTTCGGCGGAAAAATTTAAATTCTACCAGAGACAGTCTGAAAAGTTTTCGATTGTTTGTTCCTTGAGTTTTGGATCATTAAAAATGGATAATTATCAATTAATTAATCATTGATTAATTAATAAATTTTGACATTCGATTCGAACTGAGCTCATTTGTTGTTGGGCCAATTTCTATCAGCAAATTTGCTGATCAAATTTGCTTCAACAAAGCAATCAGTGCACTGAGAGAGAGCAGCTGTTCAGATAATTTCTCCATTTATTTCGGGGTTAAAAAGACCCCCCGTAAGAATTTTCAATAAGAAAAAACTTTTCACCCGAAAAGTATTTTCCCCATAAGAATTTGCATTTGTTTCGAATTTCATGGAATTTCAATATGAAAAAAAAACCAAAAACTTTTCAATTAAAATTAATTGTAATAATCCAATAGCGCGAGTATATATACTTCTTATTAATAAAAAAAATATTTACGATCAAACGATAAGATTCTTTGTCATAGAATATCAATGAAGAATATTCTTACGATATTCTCAAATATCGTAAGAATATTCCAAAAATTCATTGTCTCATCAATTAAATTGAACAATGAAGATGATTAAAACTTCATTTTAATAATTGATTATTTTCATTATCTTTGAATATTCATTATCTCAAAGATCATGAAGTTTACTACTTCTAATCCGTGAATTTTTGAAACTTTTCTTCGGATCTATCTCGGTACCTCTTGGGTCTCTCTAGGTTTCTTGGGTTCTTTGGGTCCCTTTTGGTTTTTTTTTTTTTTTTTTGGTCCTTTTTGGTGCCTTTAGTCTCTTTGACCCCCGGGCAGTTTATCTGAGACGTGAATTACCACTGAATAATCAGTGAATTTGCAATGATCAAAGATCAAATGGGAAAAAAAAATTTTGGACTAACATAATACATGACAGTTGGATCGGATTGCATTGCATTGTATTGATTGCTTGGTTAATAATAATAATGATAATCATTATTAATTCATTAGATTTGATATAAGATGATTCGATTAAAATCAAAACGAATAATTGAAAAGTTTTGAAAAGATTTGCAAAGATTCTTACAGATTTCTACAAGAATCTATAGTCCATCAAAAATTCTTTGCTGATTCTTGGAAAAAAAAGAGCCTAAGAGCACCGAAGAGAAGCGAACATTTCTCAGAATTTCGAAAATTTCAAACAATTTTGAGAATTTCAACGAATCATCACCCACAACCAATCATCCACCAGCATCAACCAAAATAGAGTCACAAATCGGTGAATCGGTAATCAGTGTATATCATATCGAGAACCGAATCGAATCTGATCAATTAGGTTCAATTTGGAATCGAATCGAATCGAATCAAAAAATTCAATTCGAAACCGAAGCTAAATTCAAGCAAATCAACGATGGCCACGATGAAGGTTAAATGATTCATGGATTCTTGTGCAATACATTGATTCACGTTCTTATTAGGTTGTCCCAAAAGTTTTTGCTGTTTTTTAAATTTTTTTTTATTCGAAAAACGGCAAGAACTTTTTGTACAACCTAATATTTCATACGAAAATTTTTCAACTCTTTGTGCACTCGAAACATTTGTTTTTTTTTTGTACGAATCTGGCAACGAAAAATTATGTATTCACAAATCAAAAATTCAAAAATTTGAAAATTTTAAAAAATCAAGAATTCAAGAATACGAAATGAATAAGAAGAATCAAAGAAGAAGAACAAGAATTTGAATCCGAAGATTCTCGTGAGAATTTGATTCTTGAAATGAAATGAAATGATGAACGAGCGGTTTAATGCCCCTATACCATTCTTTTATAGGGGAGATTAATAATTCCAATCACGATAAAATCGCTTTCATAAATTCGATCAAATGTACCAATTTATTGCGATCAAGTACCATTATGTGCAGTTCATCGCTAAGCTTACCCCCGCAACTTACTTCACATAAGTGGCGTTGGTAAGCAAAGCGATTACATTCTAGCAACAAGTGCATAGATGTCTGCAAAACGGCACCACAATCACAGTTTGGATGTTCGATTATTCTGTATTTCCATTTGTAATAATTAAAATTGCCATGACCGGTAATAAACTGTGTTGTCATACCATCTGGAACAATACTTGAAGTAAATCTGTGTTCGACAGACGGAAAGAACAATTTGGTCACTGATCCATTGGCAGTTGAAAACCATCTGGATTGCCAGTCAGAGTTGAGTTTGGATTTCATCATATTTTGGGCATGTGACATCGGTAAAAGATCAAATTCGATGACTGGTCTCACAGTGGCACCACGAGCGAAATGATCGGCAAGGTCATTCCCGTAATTACCATTGTGAGACCTGATCCAGTTTAAATGCACCGTACCATCATATTCACTTAATACACCAAATATTTGTTGAATCAAAGAATTACTGGAATATATATTTGATATTGATAATAAGACGGCTTTACAATCAGAAAAAATTCTAATGTTTCTAATCTGATTGTTAACAGCCCATGATATGACACTTTTAATTGCGAATAATTCCGCCTGGAAAACGGAACAACTATCGTTTAATCGAAAAGTTTTGATAATGGATGGCAGATGATGTGAGTTATTCTCAAAGATGATGAATGAAGAGCCAACTCGACCATTTAGTTTTGATCCATCAGTATAAGCAATTAGAGCATTATCATTATGATTATTTGCATCGTTCAGATCAATAAAAATATTTTTAATTTTTGCCGGATGAACAGAATTATCATATAAAGCCGGTAATTGATAACGATGATTGATTGATGAAGATGAAACAATAAAAGGTTCATATTTAATGTTGAATAAATTTGTGATGTATCTAATTTTTAAATCAATAGGAGGAATGTTGGCAATCAATAAAGACGCCTCAAGCGATACTGTTCGATATGCTCGGGCAATTCCAATAGCAAAATTACGTTGTAGACTTAGTAATTTTTGACATTTGACATGATGATTCAGTAAACTTATCCAAATAGGACAGGCGTAAGTAATCGTTGGTTCGATTGCTTGCAAATAGATTATTCTTAGTACATCATAAGATAAACCCCAACGTAGACCATATTTATTTCGAATAAAATTATAAATTTTCATAACTTTAGAAATAATGTAATCAAGATGATGATTCCATTTCAATTTGGTATCTATGATGATGCCAAGAATTTTTATATGATCGACAATATTGATTGATTTTTTATTGAGAAAAATTTGTGGTATTTTAAATTTTCTTCGGTTGGTAACCAACATTGCTTGCGTTTTGGTTGGATTAAAAATGAGATCGTTATTTATGCCCCATTGTTCAATAATATTTAAAATATTATTTGTTGCCCATGCACAAGTATCAATGTTTTTGTGTTTACACATTAAAATACAGTCATCAGCGTAAGCTTGCAAGGTACAATATTCAGGTAGTGATAACTGTAATAAATCATCCAACAAAACATTCCATAATAAAGGTGAGAGTTTACCACCTTGTGGACAACCACCAGTCGCATATTTTTCAACAATTACATCGCAAAAAGGCAGTTGTATTAATCGATCTTGAAAATAATTGAAAATTACAGCATAAATGTTAGGCGGAATATTAAAATGACGTAACCGCATCAAAATTATATCATAACGTGCCGAATCAAAGGCACCAGTTATATCCAGAGAAATGACAAATGCAAATTCATTATTATTTATTACAGTTTTGATACGATCAACTAAATGTTTCAAAGCCAATTCGGCCGATCTTTGAGGCAAAAATCCAAATTGATTTCTTGACAATCTGCCATTACTCAATAAAAAATGTTGTAAACGTCGTGCAATCAGTCCTTCAAATATTTTACCGAAAACTGACAGTAGAGAGATTGGACGATATGAATAATGACCACCATTTACTTTTTTTGGAATTAATTTTACAATAGAGATTTTCCAGCATTTGGGAAAAATCCCAAATTTTAGACATTTGTTGAATAAAGTGTCAAATAAAGAAGGCAAACAATAATAAATATTTTTGATAATATTCGCTGATATGCCATCAGCTCCAGGAGACTTTTTATCACTTTCACTTTTAATTGCGTGTTCGATTTCATGTTTCGTTAAATCAAAATCATTTTGAATTTCATTTGAGAAGATATAGTTGTAATGAATTGAATGATTGAATTCTGTTGGAAAATTTTTGAAGAATTTATTTAATAAATAATTTGCAGTATCAGTAGGGGTTGAAGTCCATGAACCATCGTCTTTTTGAATTGTAGATAAATTTTGGTTGATCAAATTTTGATTTTTATGATTTCGATATAATTTTGTAAAAATCGATTTTCTGTTCAAAGAAGCAAAGAATTCTTTGCAACTTTTTATTTGATTTTTGACTAATTCGTTTTTGAAATCTTTGACACATTCAATATAATGATTATACCATAGTTGTCTGTTGAATGAATGTTGTCTTTGAAATCTTCTTCTTAGATTTTTCATTAAATGTAGTTTTAATTTTAAATGATTGGGTAATTGTTGCATTCTATGCTCATAGTTTAATAAAGGTATAGAAAGATGGCATATGGATTTAATTTTGTTCATTAAATTTTCAACAACTTTATCAAGCTGATCACCAGTAGTAACAGAATTCAGAATACAAATGAAATTTGATAACGTAGGAACTAATAATTTAAAATAAGACCAATCAACATTGTTTGTGCGAAATTTTCTGGTCAGTGATTTATGATGGACAATAACATTTGATGCAAAACAAAAAGAAATGAGATTGTGATCAGAACCAGAAACAATATCTTCTACTTTCCAATCAGATACAAAATTTAATGCATGTTGATTGATAATGGTTAAATCAATTGCACTTTGATGTCGATTATTATCAAAAGTTATAGAATTATCATTCAATATTATTAAGTTTTTACTACAAATCCAATTCATTAGTTTATCACCACGATTATCAATATTGGTACTACCCCAAGTAGTATGATGAGCATTGACATCACCCGAAATTATAATGGGGTAGGATGGATAGTTCATCAATAGTTGATCAAGAAGATCAAGTTGTTGCATAAAATCTTCTATATTTTCATTTGGAGGAAAATAAATTGAACAGATGATGAAAGGTTTGAAACAATCAACAATTGCACACGCACATGTCGGAGTAATATATTGATTTATGGAAAAAAGATTATATTTTGAAACGATAGCGCATTTCGGATGCGTGGCACATATAATATTAAAATCAGTGAAACCATTAATATTATTTTTTATGTGAGGTTCTTGAATGGTAAATAGAAATGAATTCATTAAATTAGCATTAATTTTGAACAATTCGGTGGTTTTAAGACTATGATGCAAATTTTGGTTCAAAATCTTAATATATTTTGAATTAATGTCCATAATCGATGTAATTTCGTGCACGTATTTCTGCTAATTTGTATTGATGGCATTCTTTACTGAAAACAGAATGATTCACGCTGAGATTAGATGAAGAATTTTTCTTGTTTTTGTTCCAGAAATCACAATTTATGCAAGTGTTGATGTTAATAGAAATTTCGCAAGAACGAGTCGTATGATTTTGATTACATTTAGAACAAATTGAATTATTCGTACAATTTTTTGATATATGACCAAAACGTAAACAATTATAACATTGACGCACAGCAACATGATCTTTGACCGCACAATAATTATAACCAATAAAAATTTTATCTAATTTGATACAAAGTTTCCAAATTTCTGGTGTGACTTCAACAATCAAAAATTTGGTGCCGACACGATCTGCTTTTGAAAATACGATCTTGATGAATTGGTTTTGTTGATTCAAAAGATGATTGATTGATTCATTTTGAACTTTGATTGCGTCGATAATAACATTATCATCTAACTCTCGTTCAACACCTAATATTTGTAAGCGTGGATTACGTTTAACCGGAATTCTAGCTTTGATACCGCATTTGGTTTGATTAATTTGACTTTCTAGCTTAAGACAATCGGTCTTAGAAGCACATTTAATCAATACCTTTTTGTTCTTGATGGGAATTTGTTTATTAATTTTGATTCCTGATTCTGCAATTTTTTTGCATGAAATTGCACCTTTGATACGATTCAAGGTTTGTTTTGAATCAACAATTGAAGTGTCGATTGTTTCTGGTTCTACAATACATATATAATCATTTTTCGGAACATTATTATAATTATTATTATTCGTAATAATAGATGTTGAATTTTTGTTTTGTAACAGCTGATTTTGATTGGAAATATTCACGGCAGTTTTCTTCTTCAACGATTCAATCTCAGCAACTGCAGAATTTGATTCTTGTGTTTGGTTTGGTTTGTGTTTGTTTATTTTAACCAAAAAGAAAAAAACACCGAAATTCAAACACACAAATACACAAACACAGACATAAGATGAAATCGAATACAAAGAAAATAATAATAATTTAAATTCAAATAATTTGAATTCAAAAATTTAAAAAATTTAAAAATTTACAAATATTAGGTTGTCCAATAAGTTGTTGCCGTTTTTTTGAATTTTTTTTCATTTAAAAAACGGCAAAAACTTTTGGGACAACCTAATAGAACACAACAAGGAGAGAGAGACAGAGAGAGAGAGTACGGGAACGAGAATATTCTTGAAATATTCGAAGAAAATTAAAGAATAAAAAATTCAAATTCTTAATGTTTTCAATGGAGAATATTTTTCAAGAATAATCAATGAAAACATAAGAGAAATCCGAATAAAATAAACCAAGGTTCGTACCTTCTCTTCTCTTTTCATTATTTGTTTTGTTTTCGATTTGATCTTGGGTTTCGTTTTGGTTATTATTCTTGTTTCATATTTTTGATTAATTACAAAATTCATTCATTAAAAATTCCAAAATTTTAATAAGAATTTTTAATGAATTTAATAAATTCTTGTGAATATTCACCTGTGAATAAGAATAATAAGAATAAAGAAGCCGCAAATAGAATTGGAATTTGAAGAATTGGAAGACGTAAAGTTAAGCGAAAAAGTAAATGAAACAAATAAGGGTTAACCTCTTTTGCGTTTGTATTTAAAATTAAGCTTCACATAGAGAATTGCCGCTTGAAAGGATTAGAAAATGTGTTCATTAATTTTTTTGAAAGGGTTAAAACAAGTTTCGACCCAAGAGAAATTCGCTTAAAAGCGGCGATGAGCCTAAGAATAAGTTATAAGTAAGAAGCGCAAGCCGTCAGGGTGCAGAATCGCACCGCGATTACTGCGGAATCTCGCTTGATTGTACTGCGTCTCTGCTTGGGTATTGCTTCATGACTATGGTCTACGGTCCATGGTCCATGGTTGGTGGTCAACATGGTCCAGACAAATCAATAATCGATGACAAAAACATTGGCAAAAGAAAAACATTGGCAAAAGTTTTTTTTTTTGGGAAATCAAAATCAGAATAAAAAACTTTATCAAAAGGGGTTGTCCGGAAAATTTTATTCCGCTTTATTCGTTAAAAATTAATGATGAAATCGGACAAAATTTTTCGGACAACCTAATTATCAATGTTTTTTCTTTCGAATAATCATCAAATCATGTATGTCTGGTGCATCATCAAATGATGTTCAATGATTGATTCGTTGATTGTCATTGAATATTTCCCGATTGTTTTTGTCCATTGATTTTCAATGGAATTTTTTTTTTTACCATTCAGTCGTCTTTTGTTCAAATGTTTCAATGGATTTGAAACGTATGGGAATCCATTAAAACAACAAATTGATTGATTTTTTGTTTCGCGGATGATTGGCGATTGTTGAGCGTCAGCTTGGAACAAATTCTGATCAAAATTAGATCATCATATCGATTACATGAGATAATTAGATCAAACATGAAAAAAAATTGATGATCATTAGATGATAATGATATTATCATCATTGTCATTAATTAATGATCAAATGATGATAATTATCAGTGAAAAAAAAAATAATTTTTGGGTCATCCGCAAAATTTGTGTCGGTTTTCAATCAAGAATTTTCATTGATTTTGCGCTGAATTAACCTGAACAAACTTTACGGACCACTCTCAATCGTATTGATTTCGACAAATTCGTATGTAATCTTATCCATTTTCCGACCCTGTCAGCAGTCGAATCCCAATAGGAATCGGCAAACCAATCAGCCGATAGAAACCTGGCCAAGGGTCATCGCCTCAGTATTTTTCAAGCAAGGTATAAACCTTCAAATGGCCATCATCATCCATGTCCTCATAATGAATAATTCATGATTCTTAATTAATTAATTAATTACGTACTTAATTAATTAATCAAGTAATTAATTAAGTAATTTTGATTCGAAAAATTTCGTCCATTTCAACACATAGAAGAAAAATTGACTTATTTGAATTGAATTACTTGATATATAAGCCTTTTGAAATTCTAGAAATTCTCTTTTTGCTGAATAATCTTCCATTATTTTTCTATTCTTTGTCATTTTCAATTATTTATCTATTCACGAAAAATATTTAATTATAATCTCTCTTTTTTTTCTTTTATAATTATTATAATTAATTAAATTATAATAGTCATACATTATGATTTAATTATAATCACAATTCATCATTGAAAAAGGTTGTCCAAAAAGTTCCGGCGTATTAAATCATATAAATACATGGAGAATCCCCGCAACAACTTTTTGGACAAACATAATTATTTCTTATTTCTATCTTAATCATTTTTAATTATTTATTTATAATTATTCTTGAATAATCAAAATAAGATTGATTAGATTATTGATAAAAATTAGATTAAATGAAATGGATGGTGAATGGATGGTTGGATGGTTTGATTGATGGATGAATGCATGAGACTTTGAAATTCAATACACAAGATGAGATAATGAGATAAGATCATTTCAATCATTAGGAATTATAAGACTTTATTTTCATTTAGGATCAACGAGTTGATCGAAAAGGGTTAATACTTCAATGATAAACAATGATTCAATGAAACAAAACAATCTGAAAAGTTAATGAAATCATCATCATCATGATCATAAGACCTTACCCTCAAGGCTTAGGGTGTTCGAAATTCAAAGTAAATAATGAAATTTTTAGCTTCAAAATGGTGCCTTTTAGGCATAATAACAAAAAAAAGGGTTAATATGTGTGCGTGCGTGCGTGCTTTCATAGATAACAATGTAATTCTCTGTTTTGTTCTTTTGTTGATTACAAATTCAATGGAAATAATTAATTCTATTCTTAATCAAATTCATGTATTATGAGGAATTATGAGCTTGGGACCCGAAGTATTCCGTGAGACTCTGCGAGAATTACAATGGGATTCTTCGAGAATTTCAATAAGATTCTTTAAGAATTCCACGAGATTCTACGAGAAAGATTCTTAATTCAAAGATTTTGTTTCGAAATTTCAAGAATTCAAGAATTTAGAAAATACAAAGTTGATAAAATGTGCCCAGAATATTTTGTTCAATTGTTAAATAAGTAACTTTGTTGTTTTTCAAAATTTTTTTTATTAGTTGTCCGAAAAGTTCCAAATGAATAATGGCCACAAGTTCCATTCAAAATCGTCAAAAACTTTTCGGACAAACACAATAATAATAATTATTATTTTTTTTGATCCAGAAAAAAAGGAGATTTAAAATTATTATCAAAATTGTAATTTTGCATATTATATATATACACAAACACAAATAATTCTAATAATAAATTTCAAAGTCAAATATTCATATTCAATCTTTGAATTTCGTTGAATTTCGTTGATTCGTAAATGGATGTCAATTTTTCTGGAATAATTCAGGGGATATTTTTAAGGGAAAAATGTTTCCGAAAAAAAAATATTTCAAAATTTTCAAAAATCAAAAATTTCTGTAAAATTCCTAAAGAATCTGTTGCGAAATTCCTGCAAAATTTCAAATTTTAAAAAAAATTATTTAAATTCATAAAAAATCAAAGAATAGTCTTGAAGTGAATATATTTTGTTGTAAATATTTGAATATTTCCAGATCTATTTTTGTTTAAATTTAAGGGGTTGAAATTTCCCTAATAAAATGTCAAAATATTCGTTGTTTTAAATGGAAATATTTTTCCATTTTCCACATATTTTTCAAAGGTCCTAAAACTTAATATTGAGAAATTTTCCAGAAATTCTGAAACACCTTGTTTCCATTATTTTTTTTTTTTGCCGAAAAATTTCTCCAAATTTTAACCCTTTCGATTCGTCTGTTTTCATTCCTGAAACTCGAAGTGGAATATTGCGGCTGCAGCATTTGGCCGTATGGATGGTTATTGTAAAATCACAGGGACTGCACCTCTTATTCGATTCATATGGCTGCCTGTCGGAAGCAAAGGGTTGTAATAATTTCAAAATCTGAAACCGCTGTTTTTGAATGATTGGACCCATTTTTTTTTTTTTTTTTTTTTGGCAGACCCATTAGTACCATTTGTTTCTGAAATTTTAATTCAAAAAAAAAAAAAAAAAATTTAAATCACAAATAAGGTCCATTAATAATAATAATAGGTCCACATATGTGTGTGTGTACAGGGCACTATTCAAACCAAGAATTCAAAGAATCCAAAAATCCGAGAACTCCAAGAATCCGAGAATCCTGAATCAAGAATCCCGAGAATCCAAAAATCTTCATTAGTTCCAAATGCCAATTACATCGCCCCTAAGATATTCAATATAGTTTTGGTAAATATTAAAAAAAAAAGAAAAAGAAAGGAATTGCAAAAGTACCGGATATCTTCAGTTAACTTACACTCCAAAGAATTACAATATATTCCTTATGGCTATGTTTGTTTGTTTGTTTGTTTGTTTGTTTATTATTGACTTTGTTTTATTTATTTATTTTCCAATAATTTGGTTATTTTAATTTGATCAGAAACAGAATATTCTTTTCGATGTAATTTGTTTGATTCTGGCCCGCTTCTTAAGATGAATTCTGTGTTTAATTCTTGTTTTCGTTGATTAACAAAGAACAATCAGCATCAAATAAGAATTGCCGCATCATATCTTAGATATGTTTAAATGGATAAGTTTTTTTTTTGTCTAAGAATAAGAATTCCAGGAAAAAACTTTTTTTTTTCTCCAGAAATATTCAAATATCAATAATAATAATAATGATAATAATGATTATAATCAATAATATTAGGTTGTCCCATAAGTTCTTGCCGGTTTTATCGTATAAAATTATTGGAAAAACATCAAGAACTTATGGGACAACCTAATATTATCATTATTATTTGTTTAGCTAGAGTGGCAAAGGGCCTTTTTTTTCTGGGGCCCTTATTTGAACTTTCAATTGTTCCTTGTTTAATATTTGAGAATTTCATTTCTTTTCTTAATTATTTGTTTATTATTTGTTATTATTATGGATTCTTACGGAATTTCTTTTTTTTTCAATGAATAACTTCCAAAATATTGAAACGGAATATTTCATTGGAATAGAATATTGAACAAGAGAAAATATGAGAAAAAAAAACAATGGAAAAACATGAATTGGCCAGAATCCATTTGCCATCATATTGAATCGCTCAAATCAAAGACATCCTGCGATCCATGGTTGCAGAAAAATTATGGCCTAAAAAAAAGATGAATTTAATCAATTCGATAATTGATTTGAAAAAAAAAAATACTTTGAACCTTATCAACACTTCAAGGCTATACTTTATCATAAATGCCGAAATTCTTCTATTTTTTTTTGCCAGAAAAAAAAAAAAAAATATTCCAATCAATCAAATCAATCATTTATTTGATACCGTGATTCACGAAATATTTCGGTGCACACACACACATACACACACGCTTTGATAAACACTACTTCGGTGCACACACACACACTTTGACATATTTGAAATCAGCAAAATCAAAAAAAAAAAAAAAAAAAAAAACTGAAAAATTTGGAAAAATCAAAGCATCAAAGAATCAAAAATCATCATTGTCACATCTATCCTGGGGATAACTGCCAAAATATTCTTTGTTTGGGTAGAGAGAGAGAGATATGTATTAGGTTGTCCCATAAGTTCTTGCCGTTTTTCGAATGAAAAAAATATAAAAAACGGCAAGAACTTATGGGACAACCTAATATCTAGAATATTCTTCTTTTGGGGATAGATATCTGTCTATCTGAGAAGAATATTCTTTTGGGTTATGAATTTTAATATTTTTTATTTTTCGATTGTGATTTTGAAACAATAACCAATAATAATGAATGCGAAATGATTCAAAATCATTGAATTCATTGAATCATTGAATTCGTTGGCATTCATTGAGTGCATTTTAATCGATGTGGCTGATGCTGAGGCTGCCGCTCAGGCTGCCGCTGTTGCTGCTGATATCGATTCCGATGACGGCGATGATATCGATGATATGACATTATCTTTATGAATGATTCATGGGGAACTACAAACACATTCCTTCCCGATTGCACTGATTTTATGAATGATCCATAGAATCCTATTCCATGATCATCATTCGATCAATTCCGAATCCGAAATTTCATATTTGAAATTCTGATGAATTCTTGAAGAGAAGTTATTTTTCAAAAGATAACCAGAATACGAGAATTCAAAATTCATATTTGGTCGTTGATAATGTTTTGCTGCTGCTGGAATATCAATCAAAATGTCAAAATTTTTTTTTTTTTTTGGAGCCCAAAAATTGAATTGAATTGAATTCAATGATAAGCGATAAGAAACGATTGGCGATAAGCAAATTTTGATGATGCACATGCACACACATTCATATATATGGTTACACATATATAATGAATTCTTGAATTTAAGAATTTTGAATTTAAGAATTTTGAAGATTTGCAGAATTCTTCATCTGTTTGATTGATAAGAATCAATTTTGAATTTCAAGAATCGCAGAATCTTAGAATCTAAAAATATGAAAATTTTGAAATCTTTGAAATCTTGAAATCTGGGAATTGCAGATCTTTATTCTAAGAATCGAACAATGCAAGAATAGTAGAATTTCAGAATCGCAGAATTTTGAAATTTCAAAGTCTCAGAATTTTGGAATTGCGGAATCTTTGAATTTTGAAATTTCTGAATCTTAGAGTCTTGGAATCTCAGAATCTTGGAATTTCAAAGTCTAAGAATCTTAGTCTTAGAGTTTCAGAATCAGACAATGAATTCTGGACGAATATGATTCCTTATTAGAAAAATGAAATGAATATTTTGAGAGCCAACAAACACGAAGAGTCAATGACGAAAAAAAAATCGATACAAATCTGATTAAAATCATGATATGTTTGTCTGAAAAATTCTTGTCGATTTCCGAATTGCTTTTCAAAGATTAAAGCGTGGATAACTTTTTGGACAGCTAAGAAGAAATTCATATTTATTTTGAAACAAATAGCTCGGCGTTCTTGCTTGGCCCGAGTCTCGCTCGGGCATTCTACATTGACTCTGTACAATAAGTGACAGCTTTGAGTGTAAAATTAAAAAATTTTCAAAGTAAATAAAATCAAATGAATGAAAGAATAAATGATCGATAATTTTTTTTTTTTTTATTAACTTAATTATTTTCGGTTGAATTTTTTTTATTTTTCCAAGAATTTTTCTTTTTTGCCTCATTTCATTGATAACATTTTAGAGTGGAGGTTGTCCGAAAAGTTTTGGCGGATTTCCCCATTGGAAATCAAAGATTTGAAACGCTGGAACTTTACGGACACAAGGATTTTTCAAGTTTGTCTATTGAATTGGAATTTTGTACTGCATTTGACAAATCAATCAAGTGTTATGAATAAACAAATTCAAATGATTAATTTCAAATTCATTTCTACTCATTTTGTGGCCGTTTTGCATACAAATATGTTTCAACAAATTATACAACGAGCTTTATGAATGAACCATGGCGGTTTGAAAAATTGATTTTTCTTTGGAATTTGTCTCCGAGATTTCTTCGAGATTTCCGTAAAATTTCTTTGAATTTTCCATGTCTCAAATGAGCTGAATTTCCTCTATGAGGTCCCGGGCCTTCTCGAGTCGATTTGACTGTACAAATTGTCCAGAGTATTTATGGAATAGCGGGGGTAGAAGTTGCGGGGGTGGTAAAAATCAAAAGTTCATTGAAATCATTTTTGGAGTAACAAAATTGATTGAAAATCCGTAACAAACTTTTTGAATGACCCCCAATATGATCCCAAGATGTCAAAAAACCAATTTTCTTGAAATATTCTTCAAGATTATTCATGAATGTGTGTATGTACATCAGTACCGTCAACATTGACAAATTGATTGTTATTTACCTTCATCATCATCATCATTATTCATCTCAACCACCCCCACCATCGACAACCACCACCCCTTACGAATAATTTTAGAAAAACAATGTAAAAATACGGGTAAATACCGGGAAAGTTCCCCGAACAAATGACGAAAAAACAAAAACAAATCAATCAATTTCGCTGTTGTTCGTGTATGATGATGATTATTGTTATTAATATTAAAGATCAAATATTGGAATTATTTCAAGCTGGCCATAAAGTGATTGCGGTATTTGTCATTGATTTTCATTGTTAAAATACGACATGACTTTCTGGCCAACCTGAATCGTAAAAAACCGATTATCACTATTTTGCCTGATCTATTGACAAGGCCCAATTTTTTTTTTTTTTTTTTGATCAATTATTTTTCTGATCAGTTCATTGTAGATTGCGCCAAGGTATTAGACATAATAATTTATCAGAAAAATAATTTTTTTTCAGGGCAATTTTTTTTGCACCTCAATTTTTCAATGTAAATTGAAATTTTATTTATTTTTTGTATTTTTCGGGTAAAAAAAAGTTTGTCCGAAAAGTTTTTGCGTATCGAATCCATTCAGGTCTATGGGATGTACGGGTGAAAATTCCGCAGGAACTTTCCGGACAGCCTTCAGATTTTTAAAAGGCTTCCTTGCTGTATTTATTTACTGATGTGAGAACAATGAACAAATACAACAATCGAATGAATGATTGCATGTTTAAAATGATGGAAACAAAAACATGAACAAACAAATAAATAAACAAACAAACAAAAGCGAATCGAAAATAAATTGAAATTAAATTGATTTCCGAAATTTTACATTGGATTTCAACCGAATTTCAACTGAGTTTCCACTGAATTTCGACAAATTCTCTGCCGCAAATCAATTGAAATCGCAATAGAGTCATCAATTGGAGAGGATTCATCGGTTTGAGAATCACTGAATCGATGGGTTAATAGGGTGCTAAAATGAATGGGGTGCAAAATTGATGGGTGTCGAAAAATGAAAGGGGTGTCCGAAAATTGAATGGGATAAATCGAATGAATGTGAACAAATCAAAGGTGATCAATCAATTTTCCAATATTTTCTTCTCTCAACTCCGATCTTCATTTATATCTTCACCTCGATGATGTGATAATTTTGATTAATTGATTGACTGATTGATTGATTCTTTTCATGGTTAATATGAGTAGAATGAAATGAATGAATCAATTAATGAATCAATTAATGTATGAATTAATGGTTGAATTACTTGTAAATAACTTGTAAATGGATCCAAGTGCAAAGCTTATGGTCGGATGCGGAACGAAAAAAGGAAAAATGGAGCGGAAAGATGCTGATGGATAGATTTGTTTCGGGATGAGTGGGCATATGGATGCGTAAATAGATCAATTCTTATATCATTGTTCAAGAATCTCCTAGGATTCTATGATTCTCAAAGATTCTGTACCCGGAATCCTTGCGATTGTAAGCAATGGAAATCCATTGAATGAGAAATTTCTTCATCAAAAGAAAAATTCAAGCGCCAAATTTTTGAATACTGAATTTTGATATGTAAATATGAGAGAGAATTACTGAATTAGAATCATAATGAATTAAAGAATTTGAATGAATTCGAGAATCAAAGGATTCTTGAATTCTTGAAGATTATAGAATACGAAGACTCTAAATGAAGACATTGAATCCAAAAATTTGAAATAAAAAATCCGCGAATATTCTTCCACGATAAGTCTTGTTCTTCATTCATCTTATTTATATTTCAATTCATTTATTCATTTTATTTACAATTCTTTTGTTTATTTTTACTTAATTAATTAAATAATTAATTAATTAAGTAAAATAATCAAATTCATTGAAAATAATAATTGAACAGCAAGAAATGAAATTGAATAAAAAGTTATTTGAAATTTATTATTTTTCATCTTGAATATTGAATTACAAATCATCAGATCTTATATTCATTTAGATCTTATTCATTCATTTAGATCTTATTCATTCATTTAGATCTTATTCATTCATTTAGATCTTATTCATTCATTTAGATCTTATTCATTCATTTAGATCTTATTCATTCATTGATTTATTAATTAATTAATCGAATTAATTAATTAAATGAATTGTATTCTTTTATATTGGAAATTCATCTCATTAAAATCCATCTTCATTTGTACTTAAACAAACACATAGAAAGTCTTTAAATCAAGCCACACAGGAGGAAACGATACCGGATATTTTTGGCCGGAATTAACCTTGATTAAGCATTCATTAGACCTAAGACGTCTAACATTAGAGCAGTCTTAGGTCCAATTGAACTGGTACGACACTTGGGCCAGTGACTTGTAACCATTTTTCGCTTGGGCCATTCGTAACCTTCAATCAGCCATTAACCTTCGATGTATTTCCATCTAAGCATTTAGGCTCTTGGGTCGCCTGTCGAATTCCAGAAGGCCTAAGGGTTAATTCAAAGAGTTAAGTTGTCACAAGTCAAAACGGCGTCACGATTGAATTTATTAAGACATTTAAGAATTCATAAAGAATTTCAAGTCAAACAAACCTAGCGACAAACTGCTTGCGTTTGTCAAACGGAGATGTAAGTCTTACAAAACAAATAATATTTGTTTGAATTTCCTTTCATTTTCATTTCATTAACACTCAACATCTTATTATATTCAAATATATAATCAAATAATCAAGATTCAAATTCTCAGTTGATTTTAATTTCAATTTCAAATTCATATTTTCATTTTAATTTTTATTCATATTTTCATTTCATTTTGTTTTAATTAATTTAAATTTTAAATGATATTATTAACAAATCATATTATTATTATTATTAATTTTTATATTTTATATTTGCTTTTTTCATTTTTCCAGTGTAAAATTGAAGCTGAAAGTCTGTCCAAAAAAGTTTTTGCGTATGAATCAATCAAATGTCCATTGGTTTATACGCTAAAACTTTTCGGACAACCCAAATATTTACAATTATTTGTAATTTCACATAATAATTTGGTAGGAATTTGAATATCATAAATTTTTTTCGAAAAAACAAAAACAATTTTTTTTCCATTCAAAAAGTTGAATACAAGTGCATTTGCAGTTGCATAAACACGTTGGCAAGACGCTTAGAAATAAATAATGGAATTAGATTAGTGTTTTCAGTGATAAGCCGCGGCTAATCCTAAAGAACCTTAAAAGGTTCAATGGAATTCTAAATTTGGGCTGTAATTCTCAGAAAATTTCGTAGAAAATTTTCGACAAAATTTCAATCCTTTTATTATTCATTATCAAATGTCAAATATTTCAATGTTGTCCTAAAATTTTTCCATCATTTAATCGGAGAAATTCTGCAAAAATTCGTCAATAACTTTTCGGACACAGCAAAATTCATTTGAATTTTATGGAATTTAATTATTAACAAACAAAAACAACGAACAAACTTTAAACAAAAAAAAATCTCAGGAATAATTAAGATTATTCCTGAGAATGAACCGTAGAATGATTCTGAATTCTTGTAAAAATCAAAGAATTCAGAATCAAAGACAAATGCAATAAAACACAGTGATAGATACGTCCATTTTAGAATCTTGTATTCGGGGAAAATTCCCAGCAACAACAGCAGCAAAAATTATGGGAAAAATTCCTGGAATTTTTCCCATTTCATTTCATCTCATTTTATGGTAATTCATTGGCCAAAATTAATGGATGAATGTCCAAAAAAACAAAAAACAAAACAAAAAAGGAATAAATAAACAAATGTCAAAACTAATTGAATGTGTTTGCACTCGACAAGGCGACTGTATTCGCCATTGAAATCAATGTTAACAATGGTGCCAAGCAGGCGCCAATCGAGCGCAAAGAGCCCAAATTGTCATAATAATTTTTGGTCATTTTTTTCTTGTTTTTTTTTTCATTTGAACGAAATATAAAACAAGTATCATAAAGAAAATTATGTCAAATTTGACATATTTGAATGAATGAGAAACATAATTTTTGATATTTTTCTTCCTTTTTTCCCTTTTTGAAATAAAGGAATAAATAACCCGTGTATAAATATTAGGTTGTCCCATAAGTTCTTGCCGTTTTTTCAATTTTTTGTAATTCGAAAAACGGCAAGAACTTATGGGACAACCTTATATTTCATAATATCCAATGATAATGATTCGTCCATTCATTCATTTGTTCATTCATTCATCTATGAATGTCTGGTTTTTCGGGTTTTTTTTTTTGTTTTTTTGGGGCCCAAAGAATTCAAAGAAGGATCCAAAGGATCCAAAGAATTTTCCAGGGAAACAAGAATATTCTCGAGAATTTTCTCATGAATATTCTCATTGAATCGAAGTAAATTCAATAGATTTTGACTGATTATTGATTATGATTGATTGATTGATTGATTCGATTGAATTGGATAGATTGAAATGAGTTGAATCGATAATGATGAACCATTCATACAAATAGTTATGAAATTTTCTTGATTGAATTGTTTTTTCCGAAAAATTTTGTTTCAACAACAGAATCGTTGAATCGAGAATCGTTGAAACAAACTTCTGAAGCGAAATTCGAAATCGTCATTGATGAACATGATCGGTGGCATGAACGCACATGGCACCACAGCACATGGTACATCAGGACATGGGCAAGGCTAGTGCTCAAGTGGCACGGCAACCGCTTGGTGGTGGTACGGCAACAGCTTAATCAATTGAAATCATATCGAAATCGAAACAAATCGAACCGATCAAAGTGAATATTCTTTTGTACCATTTTCGACTATTTTGACTTTGGTGAAAATAAAAAAGTTGTTCAACTTTTTTTTGGTGGAAAGAAATGAAGAATGTTCTTCCATGTTCTTATCGATAAGACGTACATCTTTTTCAATTTTTTGTTTTTTTTTAAATCAAATGAAATTCAATCAAGTTGAAAAATTTTTTTTGTCCGAAAAGTTCCAGATGAATTTAGGGGATTTTTCAATGAAAAAATCAACAAGAACTTTTCGGACAACCCAATTTCTGCTTGAATACATTCATTAATACAACTAAAATACAAATTATTATTATTCTCCCCCTCCTTCCTCCCTACCCATTTTCATATATTGTTTCATTTTGATATATATATATAATTCAATATGTAATTTAATTCAAAATACATCTAAAATGATGATTGGTAACAGATGTTTGAATATCATTGATCATTATAATAATAATGTTGAAATTAATTGATTTGAATTGAAATGAATTTTGAATTTGGTCAAAAGTTTAAATTACAATTTTATGTATGCAGAACATACAAATTATATGAATGAATGGATGCTTAACAACAAAATGGTATTAAAATTTTAATATTTTGTTCAATTCAAAAAAAAATTATGAAAAATTAATCAATAAATATTGATAAATAGATGAATAAATGAATAATTTGTTTCATTTTTCGAAATTTGATTTCATTTCTGAAAATAATAATCATCAAATGGCAGCAAATTATTATCGTTGAAATTTTCTTTTTTAAAATTTCAATTTTGAATGAATATTCAATTTGAATTTGAGGTAAATATTCCTTGAAAACATTGAAAAAATTCAATTTCAAAAGAATTTCAATGTTTTCGCAAAGAACATTCTTTGATAATGATGATGATGATGATGAAGAACAAGCAAAATAACCCTTGTTCCGTTATCACAAGGGTATTAGTCGTATGGTCACATCAGCCGTGCCCTGTCAGCAGTCTTGTCAAATCCCTGTCGAAAGAACATTATTCTTTAAGAAATATTCTTACGAAATATTCTTTAAGAAATATTCTTTTGTCCACTGCACAAATTATTTATTGTATGCAAATGTATTTTCATTTATTTATATGCCAAAAAACAACAATTGAACAAAATTAATTAATTCAATATATATATTCAAATTGTCTTTAAGAATTTTTCATCATAAGGAAATTCATTTTTGTTTTTTTGTTGCTTTAATTTCAATAAAGGAAAATATTTTAATAAAACAAAAAAGCAGAAAAAATATAAAGATTTTGAAATTAATATTCGTAAATGAAATATATTTATTTGAAATTCAATAGATATTCTGTTTATTTATTACAAAATTCAAAATAATAAATTCAATATCATATTTGGTTGTCCGTAAAGTTTTGGCCAATTTTCACGAGCAACTTGATTGATTAAGTGGAATGAACTTTTCGGACAGCCGGATATTTCCGGATACAATCATTCATAAAGAAATTAATTTCATTCAATGAATTGAATGAATGAATCAATTGAATTGATTATAATATTTTTAATATTGTTTTTCATTATTATTATTAGTGTTGTTGTTGTTTTTGTTGTCGTTGTTGATCGAAATTAAAATATGATTGATTTCATCATATTCAATATTCATATTTGGATTGTTTGTTTGTTTATTGCTTAGTTAGTTTATTTTGATAATGTCTATTTTATTAAAAACTATGCATTGAATGTATAGTTAGTTTGAGTTGTACGAAAAGTTTTCATCAATTTTCGGACAATTACACAATTTCAAATATTCAATACGCGTTCAATAACTTCAAATATTAGGTTGTCCTGAAAGTTTTTGCCAATTTACCAGCTGAAAAGTATTTGAAAATCGACAAAAATTTTTCGGACAACTCAATAATATATTCACCAATATGTGTATTCAATTTAATATATCAATCAATCAATAATCAATCAAATTTTGTTTTTTTTTTATTTGTTCTAATAAAAAAAACATAATTTAATATATATAATAATATTCAATACATAATAATATTCAATATATTTGTATGAAACAAAAGAATATTTTCTAATCACATGGTATGGAATGGAACATGGAATATTCTCTTTCTTGAAATTTGTTGGAGAATTCTCAAAGACTACACTGAGAATCATAATAATTGGGTTGTCCCATAAGTTCTTGCCGATTATTTGATAGAAAATCATCGGAAAATTGGCAAGAACTTATAGGACAGCGTGATAGAATATAAAATGTGAAGAAATTCATAAAAATAATGACCAGAAAAATTTTCATAAGAATAATGACCAAAAAAAAAAAAAAAAAAAAAGGAATTTTTCATAAAGATTTCATAAAGAATATGAATCTTGAATCAAATGGAATATTCATGTAATCATTATTAATACAAACCTTTTTTTTGGCATTTATTATTATTATTATAATCAACTCATTCACATTGATGTGTTTGAAAGCCGTGTTCACATTTAATCTATTTGAATTAATTTAAATTAATTTCATTCATTCATTTTCCATTTGAATATGTTCAAAATTCAAATGAATATTCATAGATTCAAACGAATTATTTAATCAATTGAAAATATTCAAACATTCAACCGAACATATTGAATAAAAACAAAAACAAAATGAAATGATTATAGATTTGTGGAATATAACATGATAATCGATTCGATAAATATTTGAAAATTTGAAATATTTGAAATTATTCATAGAAAAAATTTTTATCATTGAATATACGAAAGATTATTGTTTTCCGCTGAAGAAAGATAATTAATATTCATAAATTCAATAATTATCGGTTGATGATGACTGTAGGATTCGATGATTAAATAATTTTCAAATGATCATGTCGATCAATCTATTTGTGATGATATTTATGACTAAATTTTTCCAAATTGATTGATTAATTCGATTGATCAATTCAGTAATTAACAATCAAAACGAATGATTTATGAGCAATTCACACATATAAAGCTAGGAAAAGCGGGAAAATTCAGCTCTTTACAGGTGGGTGTAGTTATGCAAATTCGAAATTCGGACATTAATTCATTGAAATTATGCAAATTAGATTGATTAGTCGATTGTTTACATTAGTTGATTGTTTATGAATGGTCACTTTTGAAATTTTGAAAATAAAAAAAAATTCACTGAATCAAATTGAAATTCAACAGAATCGAAGTGAAATTCACAGAATCACCTGATTGATTTCATTTGATTTTGTTTCACAAAATATTACAAGAATTTCAAACTGATCAAAGAATCCATTTCGATGTATTCGAATTGTTCAATCGACGATTCATTCATTGAATGAATCCGATGAATCCGATTCTGAAACAGAATTTAACAGAATCGATTGATCAACATGGAATTCTGAATGCAAAATAACAGAATTCAACCCAAAATTCGAAATGTATTCAATGATGGTCCAAAGAATCCGAAGAAGAATCACAGATGACAAAGTACAGAAAAAAACATGTTTTCTGCACTTCATCATGTCTTCAGTCAGAGTTATGAAAACTTGAACAACTCCATAAGGCCCCGGCTAACGCAAGCGCTGTCAAAGATTCTCGAATAATGAATCAGATTCTGAATATATTATTCGTATGTTCATTTATTCGGAGATTGAAAGGGGCTTCATTCGTACATTTTGGACATTTTGTCCCCCCCGCCCATCATTTTTCGATTGTATTCACTTAATTGAAGTGACCAAATAAAATACAAATTGTTTTCAGCGGATAAGGGTAGGAGAAAATGGAGGGGTAAATCATAAAAAACAAATATCTGGGTTGTCCGAAAAGTTCTGATTGATTTTCAAATTGACTTTCCAACAGATTTAATCAAAAACTTTTCGGACAGCCCCATTCATCAAAATCGGTCAATTTTGTTCCATACGGGTTCTGGTCAAAACAAAAGCAAATACTCCGAATATTCGGAGGTCATCTCAATTATCATAAAGATATCATGTTTCATGAGTATTTCCGAAGCTGATGAAATCAATGACCAAAATGATAGGTTCTAGGGTCTATGCCTCATTGAATATTCTCTGCTATCAATGATAGGATGTGGAATTCATTTTTTTTTTTTTTTTTGAAATTTAAACAATCGATATTCGGGTTTTCCGAGTGCAAGGGGTGTAAATACAGGGGGGGGCTGTATTCTCGGGTCCATCAAAATGAAAAATTCTCGGGAAAATTTCTGTATTTGTCATTTTGTCAACCGGCCGAAACATATGCAAATGCAAATCACGGGAATCGAAAAGTTACCCGAGTTCTTACGAGGTACTAGGCTTAGAGCTTTTGAAAACTTGTGAAATCAGTGAAAATTTTTGTCAGAAATTTTTCGGGAAATTTGTGAAAAAAAAATTCTGGGAAATTTTCCCTTTTTTTCCCGGGGAATTTTCTCGCCTTCCAGGAAAATTTATCGAATTTTGAAATTATGAAAATTTTTAATTAAAATTTTTTTTTTTTCTGGAAAATTTATGGAAATTACGGAAAAATCCTTTAGCCCCGAATGATTCCGTGCCAAAATTCATTATTATTCAATGAAGATTTATCAATAATTATCAATAAAAATCCATATATCACCCGACAAAACAAAAAAAAAGTTGTCAAAAATTTTTCTGGAAAATTTCTTTGGTGTAAATTTTTGAAAATGAAAAAAATTTTTTGAAATTTTTTAATCGATTCATTTACTTGATTAAATCAACGGAAATCTATAGGCCGAAACCCGTGGTAATACACCGAAAAAAAAAACTTTGTTTTGTCCCGTGAAACTTTGTCGGGACCCGAGAGAATTGATAGGGGACTCCTCACCCTACAATTGTTCCTCGGGCAATTTTCCTACGGGCTTCTGGTACCTTTCGAATTCATCAAAGGTGCATACGTCAAAGCAAAATGTCAAAGATTCGCCTTTGAACAGATGGATCGAGCTTCCGACTTGAGCAAAGAATTTTTCACAGAAAAAATATTTCGGAAACTTTTTTTTTCAACCCTTTATTTCCGAAATGAGAAAAAAAATTTCCCGAAATTTTTTTGAATTTTTTTTCTTTCGGTTTCTTTTGTTTCCAGAAACATTTTGTTTTCCTAAAATTTTCCGGTATGATAGGCTCAGAGGCCTATGCCTAATTTCGTTGGTGATTAGCTTGTAATTATCGTCACAAACATTGTGTCGTCATCATGGTAATTAAACCACTGAAATATGAGAAAAAAATTAACCCTTTACGTTTGACATTTTTTCACTCTTAGCCAACGACCGTTAGGGGTCGTTCGGTTTTTGTCACCTTTGTGCTCAGACAACATTTAGTATTCGTCTCATGCAATCACAACGTTTGACCCACGCTCACCCGATATACGTGTTAACCCTTTTGAAAATTGTTTAACCTTTTTTCACAGAATTCATTGTTCAATGATTTAAAACTATAACCTCCAAGACATGAAGGCCTTAACCTTTGTATAGCATGATGACCTAGTATCCCAGCTTTTTTCAGTGCCAAATCCGCAGTAAATCATGATTAATTGATTTATAAAAATAGATTTTCACAGCGGAAGAATAAGATTTCAAAGACTTTTCAAAGTTTAGTTAGTCAAAGAATTTTTGTGACCAGTGGACCGAATTTTCGTTGGTTTTTCAAAGATTGCTTCATGGCGCCTTCGAAACTCTTGTTGACAAATGTTGACCCTCCATCGTGAGAAGCATCTGGAAGGCGAATAAGCATTGATTTCTAAGCCGAAAATGGCTTCATTTCGAACCAAAAAAACTTTGAATTTCGTTTCTTCGGAAAAAGCCCTTTGGATTCGCTAGGCGCCACTCGGGCACCGCCGAAATTTCGTACAAATCTAACGCCCGAACAATTTGTAATTTTTTTTAAAAAACAAAAAAAATTTCCAAAAGTAAAAAAATCAGTTTACGATTCGTTTCATATTTATTACACACTGCTTGTTTGTTCATTGTTCATCATTTGTTTGATTTGATGTTCAAATGTTTGCAATTGTAAATGAATGAATTTATTAAATCAAACTGAAATGTTTCAGTTTTTTCTTGTTTTTGTTGTTGTTGTTTGTTGTTCAGTGAATTGTTTTATTTTATTTTTTTTTATTTGCGAAAAAATATCGGAGCTGTCCGAAAAGTTTTGTCGGATAAAACAACGGGATTCCAATGCAAAAACCAGATACGACTTTTCGGACAACCGCCCGAAATTACCAAGAATTTGTAGCAATTTCATCGTTTGTTCGTTTGCTTTGCTTTGCTTTGCTTTATATTATTGTCTATGTTCGTTGATTCGTATAATCATCATCATCATCATCATTATCTTCAATTATTATTATTATTTATTTTTCCACTATTAAGTTGTCCGAAAAATTTATTCCGTTTATTCTCAATAGAGTTGCACATGAAAATCGGCCAAAACTTTTCGGACAACCCCGATATTTTACTGTTATTTTTCACTTTGTTATTGTAACATTTTAACATTATTTTTTTTTTTTTTTTTTTTTTGATTTTGTCAATTCAATTGTAACATTATTATTATCATTTTTTCGTTGTGTAGTTTGTAATAATTTATTATTTATTGTATCCAAGTGTAAATTATACGAAAATGTTTCGAATACACACAGTGTTTCGCAAACATTTTTGCACGTTCATTCCATCGATTTTTGTTCGAGTTTTGGCACCGAAAATTCTCAATAAATTTGTTGGGTTGTTCCTTTGATAATCGGAAATACCCAAAGAAAAAGTTTGAGAACCACTGTATTATTTCATCATATCGTTGTATGTCGAATATATATATGCAAGCACATATATGGGATCCATACCATATATCCCTGTTATACATCATCATCATCATCATAAGCATCATTATTCATAACAATTTTTGGATGTTTTTGTTAGTTCATTTTTTTTTCTTCGGAAACTTTTTTCATTGGAAAAGATTTTCATTTGTCTGTGTGAGATGAATAATATTGACCCTTAGCACTCGAGGCATTTACAGTGCAAGCGAGCCAGCAGCTCTACGATTTTTCATACTGATGTAAAATGGTGACTGAGTGGCGCCTATCGAGTTGCTGCATTACATCTTATGGTGAGTGATGCTCACCGCTCGAGTTTTAAGGGTTAATAATCATAACTATAATAATAAAGCATTACAACATGGATTTTGTTATGTAATTTTTATTATAAACTTGTAAAATGTAAATGTAAATGAATTAATATTTATAATAAATCCTGAAAAAAAATTCAAATATTCAAAGGTTCAACAAATATGTGTGTTCAAAATATTTGTTCAATTGTATTTTTTTGATTGAATATGTAATGAAATAGATTGGCCATGTTAAATCGCGTACAAACATTATTGAACAATTGTTTGAACAATGAATGTAGGATTATTATAAGCGT
The DNA here is from genome assembly GCA_002943765.1 of Psoroptes ovis. Taxonomy (NCBI): domain Eukaryota; kingdom Metazoa; phylum Arthropoda; class Arachnida; order Sarcoptiformes; family Psoroptidae; genus Psoroptes; species Psoroptes ovis. The sequence goes on along the minus strand of PQWQ01000008.1, from coordinate 955,654 downwards.
CGTTTACAGGGTCATTATGGAATCGGATCATGTTGGATCGATTGAGGGCGGATAAAAGGATCATTACAGGGGTCGAATGTAGGGTCAATAATTCGATGGGGTGTGTTTGAATCATTTCAAAATATGATTTGAAAATGTAATTGGAATTGATCGTATTTAGGCTTGATTTCATTGCCCATTGATTTCATTTCATGCATTTGAGGTTTGAAGCGAATTCGTAAAGATTCGACTTAAGACTTGGCAATTTAACTATCGTTTCTCATTTTCGAATGAGTATCTTGACTCACGACTATCCAATTGTTCGAACCAGTTGTTATGATTACAATTTTCAATTTTCTAATTGCATTCATACCGAAAGCAATCTTTTCTCGCCGTGGATTATCAATGACGAAAAATGTAATCTCTTCATTTATGCCATCAAATTTTACCATTGTTTTACATTTCCTAGTGCTACGTATGATGTTTGACCCTATGGTTTGTAGTTCAGTGATGCCGTATTCTTCTTTCAAATTCAATTTCTTCACATATCCAGGTGTGATGAAATTTATTCCAGCACCACTAACCACCATAATCATCAATTCTTGACCATTTATTTCTACTTTTGCAAGTGGTCCCGACTGGCGACGATAAATTTGTACCGCATTTATTTCCACAACATCGTCTTCATCGACATTGTCTTGGTCATCACCATAGTTTTCGCCTTCAAACTCTGTGCTACCCTCTCGACACACGAATTCATGATGATTCGAATTACAAAATTGACATCGATTCAATGAATCACACATTTTGATTTGATGTCCTGGCCGTAGACATCTTAGACATAGTTTATTTCTAAAAATAATTGATTTTCGTTTACCATGGGCCATTGGCAGACGACAATCGCTTGAATTTTGTGACCGCTTTTGACAGAAATAACAATATTGAAAAGTATTGAAAAATCTTTGACCTAATAATGATGATGATGATGGTGGTGGCACTGTGTCTTCATCAACGATAAGATTTCTAACCTTGTAATATTCGTGTAAAAGTTCATATTCACGAACTGATACATTGATCATTTCTTCCAATGTTGTTGATTCAATGTTGCTGCTGTTCAAATTTCCAATGATACTACGGGATAATTTTGTAAATATCGTTCGTTTAATAGGGTGAATATCAGCATTTGTTAAATCAGTTTTCTCGATCAATTTCGCTGCATTTTTTGATTCTCTAAGCAAAATTTCCAAGCCGTTCAAGTCAAGATCACCATTCATTCGAGATATTCGATTCAAACTTTTCACCAAGTGGTGTTCAACTTCGAATGGATCATAATATTTTTTACGAAGCACATTTTTCATCTCTTCATAATCATTATCATCACATACGCTTTCAATCATTCGTACGTTTTGTTGATTTAATTTTTCTTTAAGAATTTCAATCTTAAGTGATGGTATTAGCTCACAATTGTCGAGCAACGTTGTTATTGATTCAAAAAATTTTTGAAATTCTAAAAATTTACCCGTGAATGGTTCAATCATTCGAATTTGTGTTAACAAAGCGTCTAACGATATTTGATTAATCGATGTTTCAACAGATTTTATGGACGATTTCGAATCTTGTGAAGACTCTGCGACCAAAGGTTTTTGGACTTTGAAATTTTCCACCTTAATACCTTTAAGTTTCGCTTTGATTTCGTTCATAACTTCTTTAATTTTGGCCATTTTATGCTTTGATTCGCTATCATTGTACAATCGATATCGCTCTACATCGAAAATCGACTTATTATGACCTTCATATTTGGTTTTCACTGACTGATATTCGAGTAAATAATCGATAATTTTTTTCTCCAATTCATAATAGCGATTGTTCAACAAATAGCCATTGATACCATCATTGATAGCCTTATAAATTTCATTGATCATCATACGGATTGATTGATGATTTTTTTTCAATTGTTCCAATTCGGATGATTCTGTATCGCTCATGATAATGTTGATTATTTTCAAGGTGTTCAACAAAAACGATAATTATTAGTCATTTCTTTGTAATCAGCTGACACTTGTGTGAGTGTCTATGTACCATTGGATTATGGAATAGAAATATTTGAAATTGAATTATTGATATGATGCAGCTAAAAATAATAATTTTACAATTACTTACAGTTTAAAAATATTCAAAGGGTTTACAATTATGATTATATGACTATCACCAGTGCGACGAACAAATCATTTTTTGAAAATTTAAACTCACTTCCCAAAAATGCACGTGCAAAAACACTTCAAAGTCATTCATATATTTCTTGTATTTGTGAATTTTTCTTTCAAAAATAGTTTTTATATTGAAAATTGCTATCGAAAGGGTTAAATGAAATTGATTTATTGATGATATTTGTTTGTTTTTGTCGTTGTTGGTATTCAAATCATTTTAATGGCTATTTTATCATATTTGTAAATAATGAAAAAATAAGATGCTTTGATCAGAAATGAAAATGTTTGAAATACTTTGACTTCATTTAAATTCAATCAAAATCAACGATCATAATGTCCGGGTGTACAACATTTTTCAAAATTCAAATGATGATTATCATAACAGCGACATGATCAAAAACACAATCACGATCATAACATTGATAATCATATAATGATTATGATGATATATGATTACCGAAGGATTATTGGTTACTAGGTTTGTATGATAAATCGATGAATTTCGATGTATATCACCGAATCAAATCACATCAAATTGCGGATCGTCAAAGCCCTGTACTCCTGAAATTACTCCAAATACGACTTATACCCACTCAAAGGCTAATTAATTGGGCTTATTGAAATTAGAATTTTTGAATTAGAATTTTTTTTTCCACAGAAAAAAGTTTCAGATTGAAATGAATTTGTTCAATTTATCAATGAGAAATTTTAATCAAACCTCATTAAGGCCGTTGGGAAAATCATTTCGGCTTGAATAACATAAAAATCAATGGAAAAGTAAACGAAGCACTCCTGTCAAAACTTACCGGACAACCAAAATTAATCAAAATTTTACTTGACAAAAAAAAATTTAATTAAATTCAATTTAATTAAATCAAATTTAATTTAATTTGATTTGAAATCAAGGTAATATTTTGGACTTCAAAACATCAATTACACAGCAGCAGTAGTAAACCTGTAAAAAACAATATGGACAAGCCGTTTGAACAAAAGCTGTTCAATTCAACGGAAATTCACAAATGCCCTCAAGGTTTGGTCCACGAAAGAAGGGTCCCAAGACGTTAATGAATTCTGCTGAAATTCTTTGAATTCCGTAAAATTCAATTTTGGTGCAAGAAATTCGATGGAATGTTTTGCGAAAAAATGAACCAGTAACCTCTTACTCGCCCCAGTTCCAAGCCTATTACTTTTCTGCTGATCATTTTCTGTATCAAGACCTTGGTGAAAATCCGTGAATTTTCTTCGGATCCTATGAAGGATGAGACATATGAATCGTACAAACACAGATTTCAAACATTTCAAAACTATAGTGATAAATCACCAAACTTGTGAAAAATGATAATTTATCATTTTCACAAATCGAAAGATTAAACTCGAAGATATACCACAACTGAAATGAAATGAAATGAAATTTTTGAATTTTAAAAAAAATATTAATAAATAACCCTTTCGTTACCCTTTGAATAACCCTATTCGTTTCCTAAATTTCATTCCATTTGAATAAATCATTTTCCATGTAAATTTTTCTGAAAAATTCCAAGTCTCTCTGTGCGTGTGAAATCAAATATATCACAGATAATGCCAAATGGCCAGCAGTAGCAGCAGCTTTGAATCGTTGAATGATTTGAATCTGAAATTGCCAACATTTCTCGTGATTAATTCAGCAAATACCCGACCAAAGTGTGGCACCAACCGAGTGCAAGGCGTTTTCAGAGATTTCTCTGAAATTTTTCCCTGAAATTTTACAAACGGGTTTTAAAACGAAATCACATATCCATTTATAAATAATCCAAAAACAGAGAAAATGTTTGTCAAAACATACCAAAACACATAAATGAAATAATAGTAATTATCTACAACCATTGGTTTTGATTTTTTGAAAAATTTTGGTGGAAATTTCTGGCAATTTTAGCTGATAATTTACGATCATTTATATTTTCGGTTTTAACCCTTAGAACTCAAGGCAAATACAGCGCAAGCAAGCCACCAGCTCGACAATTTTTCACACTAATGTAAAATGGTGACTGAGGGGCGCCTATGGAGTTGCTGGATTATATCTTATGGTGAGCTTTGCTCACCGCTCGAGTTTTAAGGGTTAAAAATACACATTTGTTGTAAAACACACAATATTTTTTACCAGTGTTCAAAGGGTTGAACAACCAACAGCACCCGATCAAACAAACAAACACCATTTGTTTCGTGTTGAACACTACCAACACTCAGTGATTCTCAATCACTGTGCCGTTGTGTACTTTGTGTACCGCTGAATTTTGTGTACCCATTGAATTTCGGAAATATAATATAACCCTTTACTTGGTGCGTGTCGGCCAAATTCAAAATTTTGAAATTTTTGAATTTTGTGCCGTAGCCGGAAAAAACGGTTGAGAATCACTGTAATAATGTTTAGCAATGTGAATGGTGTTCGAGCTGCTGATGATGATGATGATGTCGTCGTTGCACCAATACACACAGTCCAAAACAAGACGAAATTTGTCATCATCTATTAGGTTGTCCCATAAGTTCTTGCCAATTTTCGAATAAAAAAAATTAAAAAAACCGCAAGAACTTATGGGACAGCCTAATATTTCGGGCGGTTTTCTGCAGCAAACAATCTTTGGCCGAATGAGCAGAAAACGATAAACAAAGAAATCAATTAATGGCAGAAAAATTTGAAAAAATTCAAAAATTTTTTTAATGATTTCAATGGGTGATGATGATGATGATCGTTGAGAGCGGTGGCCAATGAAACGATTATTTTTAAATTCGTTATATTATATTAGGTTGTCCGAAAAGTTCATCGCGCTTATTCGATAGAGTTGCTCATGAAAATCGGCCAGAACTTACCGGACAACTTAATATATCAAAACACTTATTATTCTGGGGTGGCAAGAATCGCGAATTCTGTACAGAATCTGTACAGAATTCGATTTGTTTTTTTTTTTGCTTCTATTTTCGGTGAAGAATGTCTTCGAATGTATGGAAATTCTTGAAGAAAAATATAAAAATATAAATAAATAAATAAACAAATAAATGCGTTCAGAAAAAAAAAACATTTCCGATTCTTGTTGAAATGATTTTTGATTTTTTATGCTTTGTTTTGTTGAATTTTGCTGAAATTCTTGAATTTTCAAGATCGATTCCGAATCTTTTAAGTAAACTTTCAAACATTCAAAGATTCAATGATTTTTGATTTTCAGTTTTTTGATATTTTTGATTTTTTCGGTTAGTTTTCTTCGCATTTTAGATCTGTGATTCGCTGATTCTGTCGTTTGCTTCATATGTTCACATTGTCACCATAGAATTGCATCAGTTGAAAGAATTTTTGAAATAAATGAATGAAGGAGTATATGGAATATGGAATAAATAAATGGAATTATGGAATAGAATGTGGAATTTTGGCGATTTGGTTTCGGTCAATGTAAAGTGGAAATTCGAAGGTCTTCATTTTGAAACAATAATTTTATCAATAAATATTGGTGACAATATATTCAATGTTAAATCATCGATTAATGAATCATTCAATAGCAGGCGATATTCATCTTTATCCCATTGAATTTTTGATAATTTCATGGATAATAACGATATCCATATGATGAATATGATTATTTTCATTAAAGATGCGATGATGAAATTTAAATGATTCGTATTAATCAATTTATTAATTGTATCCGATGTATCTAATGATTCTATCGATTTCGATCTCATCCAAATGAAATTATACACGAAATATGTCAATAGCAATGATTCAAACATGATCAATATGATTGCCATGATTCCAGTGATGGTATATGATGATAGATTATTTCGAATCAATGAATCAAATTGATTAATTAACGATGGTGATCGTCTTTTAAACAATTGATAATAATAATTTTGATTCGAATAAATGATATTCGTTCGAAACAATACCAATACAAAACCATATATTAACCATATTGATATCAATAGGTTTTGTTGAAACAATAGCCATAAATATAGACGATAATTGAATAATAAATAATGACGATTAAATGATTGATCATCATCATCATTAATATCATTATTATTAATGACAATGGTATTATTATTACCATTGTTATTGTTATTATCATTAATATCATGATTGATAATCATCGGAACAATAATAATCATTTTGATTTTAATTATTATTTGATAATAATTTTCGATTAGAATTAATGTTTGAATTATTAATATTGTTATAAATAATAATTTATCTGAAATATTTTTAAATTTTATTTGCCTTTTTGATGATGAATTTAATATTAACATGTAATATTTATCATTATCATCATCAATATTATCGTTATTATTATTATCATTACTATCACTAATATTACTGGTAGATGTCATTGAAATAATCGATGATGATGATAATATTGATGAAGATGATTGATGATTAATCATTTGATCTTTGTCAATATTTGATGATCGTTGTTGATGTTTGATTATTTTATCATATAATTTGGCCATTTTTGTTCTATTATTGTTGTTGAATGCTTTGTTCTTGTTTCAATCTTTATTGTGTGGGCTTCAATTCATTTCGATTTGTTTTGAACACAAAGGCATTTCAAGGAGCCAACAGTTCCGATATATTTGCTTCCGATTTCCATTGTTTACTGATTCAATTCGATCCAATTAAATAATTGAACAATCGAATTTGATTCTATTCGAAATTTCGAGCTTTATACAATCGTTTTTGCATCGCTGCCAACGTAATCAATATGGCTTCCTAGTGTGTAGGGTCAGGTAAAGCAGATAAAACAAAGAAATCAAAGAATGGTTAACAATGGATCGATTAATTGATTCAAGGCACCGGCCATACCTCAGTACGTATCGTATCCGAACCTTGATTTGGACATGTATTTACATAGAAATCAAATAAATCACCAGTATCGCCGATATGATTTAATGATTCATCAGTTTCATGTGCAGCTTCAATACCTTGAACACCACCAAACACTATGAGGGTATGTTTTGAGCGTTTGAATGGTATTTGTTTTAAACATTTATTAATATCAACACCTTTATCAGATGTACCAATTTTAAGATCATATTGGCCATCAGTAGTGTTGAATGGACAATTTTGGAATACTTCACTTAATGAATTTGCCATACGTATACGATAACCCCAATAAAGGCCTAATTTTTCTCTTGGTTCATTAGGTGAAACAATTTCACCGAACAATTGATTATTGCTATTATGTTTACGTTTTCGTTGATTATTGAATGGTTTCGATTCGGTATCAAGTTTTACTGTTACACGAATGTTTGGTTGTAATTTTTTCGAAACAAAACAATATTGTTTTAGGCCAATATTCACTAATGAACCTGAATCATGACCAGCATTTTTATTATTTTTTTGAGTTTCCATCACAATACCTTCACGATATGCGCATTGATCATTGATACAGAGATGATGTGGTGCTTCCAATGGATTCAATAGACCAGCATATTGTAAATATTTTTGTATTGGAAATAATTGTCGCCGTAAATATTGTGGACAATCAAGATATTCGAGAATTCGAATGGTTTGTACCATTGTTTGTTTACGTTTGTCGAGTATTACTTCTTCAGGTGTACTGATTTCATTGAATGGAATGAAATGAAATGAAATGAAATGAAATAAATAAAATAAATAAATCAAATTAAATCAAATCAAAAATTGAATCAATTTCAACTTACCCAGGTATACAATATTCATCATAAACAATAATTTCATCAATTTTGAATATGACCAATGATCGTGCAATTTGACCAATTAAATATGATCGTAATTCATTGGTCTGGGCATTATCAACGATTGATGATGGTATGGCCACGCTGATTGTCCATTGACGGCCATTTTGCTGTTGTTGTTGATCATCGTGTTGATGATCATCGTCATTCATATCATTATTGTTCATGATTCAACTGAATTAATCGTGGTTTTGTTAAATCAGAAATTAAATTCAAAATCAATTTCGAAATCAATCGAGCCAAATGGGGACCACGTGACAATTTCAGCGAGTTGCGAATTTCGCCAACAGATGGCGCATCTGTTTTGCCTGGAATTTCAACGGCTTTTTTCTGTGTTTTGCAATTTTCAAATTTTTTTTTTAAACGGTCATTTAGCGATATTTGAACAAAAAAGCGCATTTATTTTGGCTTTGAAAATATTTTTTCGTCGAAAATTTTTAGAATATTTCTGCTTATTTTGGTGAAATTCAATTAATCCAGTTTTACTGACAAAAAATTCGAACAATGTCCGACAAATCCCTAGAAATTCCATCAAATCAAATCAATATAAATGAAACAATAATCGTTGATAATTATTATGAAGATGAATTTATATCGTTTAATGGTGATCAAACCATACATCATATACAATCGTCTGATATTCAACCAAACATTGATGAACAATCGATGTTACCATCGATGGAATATTATTCAATCATGAATACTTCATTTTCCAATCCCACTAACGACCATGAAGCGAATAATGATCAAAGTTCAAATGTTGACCATCATGATCATCATCCAGAACAATCTGAATTGAATCAATCAGAACAAGCCAATCCACATCAACAATCATCGAGCATGTTGATTGATTTATCATCACAACAATCAAACAATACCACAAATGAAATACCAACGTTAATACGATTTAATTCGACAAGTTTTATTGATGAAGGTAATCAAACTACGAATGATAATGATAATCGAGAAATAATGTCAACAGTGGCACGATTTTGGCCAAATACCGATATATCAATGATACGAGAACAACAACAGCAGCAGCACCAGCCCCAGCAACGACAACAACAACAAAATAGATCACGTAAATATCATTGATATTATTCGAAGAATTATTGACATAATCTTTAATTAATTTGATTTTAATTTTCATATTCTTTCATATTATTAACTATGTCTAATTCCACATTTATATGTTTTCATATATAGAATCGATTGAATCGAACGATAATCCGAATTTAATTGGCATCATTAACGATGATTATGATGATCATAATAATAATAATAATAATAACGATAATAATGATTTAGATGGATTTAAATCCGATTCAGGAATACAAACATTGACAAAAACATCGATAAGCAGTAGTGAATGTATGTGTATGTGTATATGTTGTTGTTGTATCATATGATCAAATTGACATTTGAATTTAATTAATTCTAATTTGTCTCGTTTTCATTTTAATATAATTCATGATTGAATAATTATTTTAATCCGATTTTGATCCGACGGAATCGACGACGAACGAACATAAAATTAATGAAACGAATCAAATGCCCAAAAAATAAAGCAGCGTTGAGGCAATCAATCTATTCAATCGTTGAAACATTTGATACGAATTTAATTGCTTCGACAAAATTAAATCCGATACAAGAATCGATGATCAAATCGGATGATGATGAAAATGATGAAAAATCAAATGATTTGATCCGATTCGATGTGTTGAAATCAACGGGAAAAAATGATGGACCAAATCAATCAAATGACCATGAACCTAATGAATCAAATGATGAGCAAATTGTTGAAAAACTCATCGATGTAACAATGATTAATAATGATTCACCATCGAATGACCAGAGTTTTAACCCAAAAGATTACAGTGAAGAAATGAATCTGCTTGATTTATCAATTTCACAGCTAGAATCGATGACATCGACAAAAGTTTCGATATCATATGATTCATCGGTGAAAATGATTGAATCATTAAATATTAATGATGATCGAATAGATTCTGGTAAGTAATTTTAAATTTAAAAAATTAAATCGAATTAATTTAATTTTAATTTTCATTCAAAGATAATACCAGCCAAACACTGGAAAAATCATTGATTATCAATGATCATGAATTAAATATATCGACTATAGTAACTGATGAATCATCTTCAATCAATAATACATCAAATTCTGTTATTGAAAATAAATCTATCGAACCTATTGATACTAATGACGATGATAATTGTCCGATGATCAATGATCAAAAGGAGAGTATCAAAATTGATTCAATGAACAAGTCCAAAGTATCGATTATGGCAACAAACACGAATGACCAAGATCGATTATCATCAGCAATCGACAATGATACGCGACAATCATTATCATTGTTTTCGACTACGTTCGATTTGACAAATATTTCACATAATTTTCTACTGTCATCTTCGTGTTTGTTATCGGATAATGACGAAGATGGTGATGCTACGAATGATACAAATAATAAAACTAATAAAACTGATGGTCACGTGAATAACATTGATAGTTCGCTCACAACTAATAATTCATCGAACAGATCATCGATTACTCAAGTCGATTCTAATGACGTCAATCGCCAAAACAAAGTCGTATCGGCTTCGAAGCATGAAAATAAAGAAAATATCGCTAATCGTAGTCGTAACTCATCAATTTGTTCGAACAATCGAAATTCAATCAATCAAACGAAGCAGCCACCATTACGATCGATACCAATTTTCGTTTCTTCGGCTTTAAAATCAAATAATCAAACTTCGGCTTCAAAAGCACGAACATTGAATAATCAAACATCGGATTTGAAAGCACGACCATCGTATAATCAAACTTCGGCTTTGAAAGCCAAACCATCGAATAATCAAACTTCGGCTCTTAAAGCACCACCATCGACAAAATCAATGACCAAATCGACTCCAAGTAAGGTAAGTCCATTTTCTAAACTCTTACTTCTTGATCCTAAGACAATCTTATGCGCAAGTTTCCTTGCGGCGATCAGCATTCGAATGATGTTTGACCTTTGAATTTTAACATTGCGATTGTCCCCCTTTTCCGCAGATACCGACAGCATCTATTTCGGCACAAAAACGACCATCGAATATTCAACGTGAACCAATACGGTCAAAATTGCCAGTCCTAATGACTCGAACCAGAAGTGAACCGAAAAAAAGATATTAAAGAATCAAAATTGATTTAGTTTTGATTTTCGAATTAAATTGTTCAATGACAATCACAATGGGTATTAATGAAATATTTGCGTATATTTATTAGTTTTTGTTTGTTTGTTTGTTTGTTTGTTGCCAACAACCAAAACGACAAAACAAAATTAATTAATTTTCATTAATTTAGTTTGAATTTTATTTGTGAGCAAATTCCTTGTAATTTTTTTTTTCCAATTCTTTTCGATTCTGAATAAATCAAATTAATTTTGATTATTTTTTATTTGTATTTTGATTACAATCATTGTCATTCTTGAGTGCTTAGCAGCGCTATAGCGCTGATCAGTTTTTTTTTTCTTTTAATTTCAATTTCAGTCACTTGTTCTGACTCAATTCTCTGTCAAGCATCAATCATTTTTAATTGATTATGACTATTTAAAACAATATTCTTAGTACTCTAAGGTATTGTGAGATGAAATTTTAACAATTCAAGATCCACTGGGATTTGGCCATTTTTGAGTGAAGAGAAAAAAAATTGTCCAATTTCATAATTGAGTCCCCTGCCACGGCCGTCGCTGACATCCACAAAAAAAAATAATTAAATCATTCGATTTGTAATTAATTCAATTAAAATCTATTAAGTTTTCCATTCAAATATTTTCAAGGCTATCATGAAGTTATAATTTTTTTTCATTTTCAATTTAAATTAAAAAAATATTGATTGTCCGAAAAGTTTGGTCGTGTTAAAATACAGTTGTCCAATGTCGAAATCGGTGCGAACATTTTGGACACCGAAAGAAAAATTCGACTTCAACGCCATCTCGTGACATTTTAATTCACATCCACAATGGTTCGATTTTGGAATCAATTCGAATTTCGGGAGAGGAAGAGGAGGAGGAGGACGGCGAACAAAACAGAAAAAAAGAGGAGGAGGAGGATGAAAAAAATGCCGAAGCATATTAGAGTCATAATCAATTATGATCAATTTTTAATTCAATTATTTATTAGAAATTAATTCATCAAAAATTCATAAATTTTTTTTTCCTATTATTCTTTTTGAAATATCAAAGAGTTATGATGCATTTTTTTTCTCGAAAAAAAGTCGCCACATGCCGCCGTTTTTCAATTGCAAAATCTAAGGGTGTCCGGAAAGTTCGTGCGGAAATCAACGGCAAAGTCAGTGTTGAAATCCGTCTAAACTTTTCGGACAGCCTGAATAATTTTCAAACGTCCCAGGGCCGGGCATGGCGATGGCGTAAATTGAGTTGTTTGTTATTTTAACATTCTTCGATTGATTTATTTATTTATTTATTTGATAAATTTCAGAAAAAAAACATATTTTCAATTTTTTTTTCTCGATAAATAAATAAACAAACAAATGAATGAATGAATGAATCAAAATATTTGACATTTTAAAAGATGGCAACAAACAAACAGAAAAAAATTCAATGATAAATTAAAAAATAATCATTCACAAATAGTGTGTATCCGGGGGGTCGAAAAAATTTTCGCAAATTTATTATGGAATGGTCCGGTAGGGCCCGAAAAAAAATTTCCAACCAGCCCTTTGTACCAATTGGCCCGGTAGGGTCCGAAAAAATATTTCACAAATTTTGTATCAGTGTACCCGGTGGGGGGGGTCGAAAAAATTTTCGCAAATTTTGATCTGCAGGCCTCAGGGGGGGCCGCAAAAAAAATTTCCAACACAACCCTTTTGTAACTTTATTAATTTACAATGAAAAACAGTAGTTAGTAATCGAAGGGCAGCCAACCCATGAATATTGAGATAAAACTTGTTTGATATTTACCGGAAATTTCCCAAGAAATTCATAATCATTTAATGGAATATGTGATTGGAAAGATTCGATAAAACAAAAAAACAAAAAAAAAATGATCCGATTATCAAATTTGACAAGTTGAACAATGGCGTTCTTGGCCATAGGCCGAGCTTAGGCCTTTGATTGAACACGAATTATTTTCAATGTCACTGAGGAGATATTTGAATTTAAGGCACCAATGAAGGCATTTACCATTCGGCTTATCGATGAGAACCCAGAATCTTTGCCAGCGATAAATGTTACGAATTTGACATTTCTTTCGAATTATTTGAAATTCTTTCGACTCTCGTTATTAAATATGTAATGAAATGTGAAATATTTAATGGAATGGAAATGGAATTTGAAATGAAAAATTTTCGAAAATTCCTAATCTTTTAAAGTGTATTAACGTGTTTTTAGAAGCTTTTCATGTGATAAATATGTGATAATAATGCGTTTTTTGTTGGTTTTCACTGGAAAAAATCTTTCTGGAAAGTTTCTCAAACCCTTGCACCCCTCCGGTAAATTCCTCAAAGATTGATTCGTTTGAATGTTTGTCTCATTTGTGGCACTGATTTTTTTTTTGGAAAACTTGGCACCCTTGAAAGGCCGTAACCCTTTGGCCACTCTTGAAGCGCCTGTGGCGTTTATGAATAAGAGAAGTATTGATTTGTGAATGACCTTGATGAAACTTGTGACAAAATTTTCAAAAAACCACTTCGAAATGGTTGAGAACCACTGATTGTTTTCATTTGCATCGAATGATTTAAGAAAAACGAAAAATTCACGATTCAAGGTCAGGGACGATTCTGCTTCATTTTGAATTACATTAACAAGATCTTTTTCTCAGAAAGCAAAACAAATTGGGTATTTTAATTGGTTGTCCGAAAAGTTTTGCCGGATCTAATCAATTGAAATCAAGAGGGAAATCAACCAAAGAATCAGCCAAAACTTTTCGGACACCGTAATCACAGAATGGTGCCAATCATATATTATTTTTGGTATGTGTTTCTTAATAAAATTTTCTATCCATCAATCATTATTATGATAACACTATGATCATTTGATTTGATTAAGAAATAATGCAAATAAGAATTTAATAAAATTCTCACCGATCGTAGTACTGAAAATTCATCGGCAGAATTTAGCAGCGAAATCAATGGGGAATATCCGAACGAATTTTTCGGACAACCTTCAGGATAACAATCTTTGTTGATTATCACCTAAAGTAAACTATTTGTTTGATAAGATTCTTTAAGAATTTCGCGATGATTCTTTCGATGTTTTTTTCCGATTTCAAAGAAAGTAATAAGAAAACAGCCGGATACACACAGTATCCGATCATATTTCCCGATGTTTCCGATCTTTCTTATCTGATCTGATTCAATCTTAGACCGGTAAGTCATGTCGATTCCTTCATCGATGAATCCGTGTCCTGGGGGGATTCGTATCCACCCGAATGGATCTGTCATCGGTGCAATATTCGTATTTCAAACGAGAATATTCCTCCATTGGAAACCTTGAAATTATTTCACCGATTCGAAAACGAATTTCGAAATTCGAAACCGAAAAACTCGAAATTCTCAATTCACCAAAGACTATTCTTTCGGAGCAGAATCTGATCAGAAATATCGAAACAAGCAAATCGTATCGGCACTAAAACATCTGAAACGTCATAGTTATGATAAAGGCCTGTGCCTGTGTATCTATCTATCTATCTATCTATCAGTGTGTGTCAGTGTGTGTTTATGAGAATATAATTGAATTCTGATGGAAAAAAATACCCAAAAAATTCCAACAAGAAACAGAATCAAACAACCAAAGAGGATTTCACTTGCAGTTTGAAGCTATTCAAGCTATGGATTCGGGTATGGATTCAGTCCGAATCGGCAAACAGAATCATTGAAAATCAACGAAAAAAATTCCACCGAAACATGTTTCATCGGACCGTTTCAGTGTTTCAAGTATCAGTGTTTCAAGTATCAGTGTTTCAAGTATCAGTGTTTCAAGTATCAGTGTTTCAAGTATCAGTGTCGTGTATCTGATCAGTGTATCTGTCAATGTATCTGAATCTGAATCGTCATCAATTGGTGTCCATGTGTTGTCTATCGGTGTGTGTGTGATTGTCTCTGTATGTGATTGTCTCTCTCAGTGTCTGTATGTCTCTGGGTATGTCTCAGTGTCTGTATGTCTCAATGTGTATGGCTGTGTACATCATTATTATTGCATCAAACAAGTTTGAATCATTCAAATTTAATCATTTTTGATTGAAATCATTTCTTGATGGAATCATTTCTGATTGGGATCATGTCGAATCAAACATGATTCAATCAAAAATGATTTCGAAATTGAAATTCTTCGATTAATTCGGCATGGAATTTTTTATGAAATTTAATTTAGTTTCATAAAATTAATTAAATTATTGATTATTAATTCAATCAATCTATAATGGTCACACCATACGACTAACACCCTTGTGATAACGGAACAAGGGTTATCTTGCTTGTTCTCCATCATCATCATCATCATCAATCTATAATTTTTCAAAATTTTCTGTCAATAAATTGATTAATTCAATCAATAATTAAATTTAATTCTGTTCTGTTTTTCATTTCTATTTGTAATAATTGAAATTTAAATTAAAATTCAATTTACTTTTTCTCGACAAATTATTTAAGTTATTTGAATTTGATTTGAAATGAATTAGATTTGATTTCATTTGAAATGATTGAAACGATTGATTCAGTTTTTATTTGATTTGATTCATCGATATTCAGTTTATCCAACACAGTTTACGGCAAAGAGACATGAAAAATCATCAAAATCAAATGATCGAAACGAATCACCGGATGAAATCACCAAATCAATCGCCATAGCCATCAAATTTAATTCGAATTAAATTAAAATTAATTCATTTTATAATTAAATTTAATTCAGTTCCTAATTGAATTTAATTCGGTTTATATGATTAAATTTAATTCAGTTCAAATTTAATTTAGTTTAAATTTAATTTAATTCAGTTTTTTTTCTGGACAAGAATCGATTACAACAATTGAAATTCGACATTCGAATCAAGTGTTCACAATTAAATTTAATTCAATTCATGATTAAAATTAATTCAATTCATGATTAAAATTAATTCAGTTCATGATTAAAATTAATTCAGTTCATGATTAAATTTAATTCAGTTCAAATTAACTCCAGTTTCGAATTTAAACTGATTAATACAGTGAAACAACAAAGGCTCGAGCCGACAAAATAAATTTCGAAAAACTTCAAAATTCAAAATTTAACCCTTTGAATACCGAATGATTTTCAAATATCATTAAACAGAATGATATATTTGTATTATTTGTATTCAAAATATTTGATTATCTTTTTTTTTTAAATTCAAAAAATAAATAAAATTTAAAACAAAAACAAAAACCAAATATTGTAACTGTAAAACATTTGTTGTGTGTGTGTGTGTACAAATAATGTGTTGCAATTTGATTCATTCACATTTGAATTCATAGTTGATTCAAATTCATTAAATTTGAATTGTTTATTTTCGAGTCGTAGAAATTCGTAGAATTCACAGTAAATTTCGTATGAATTTTTTCCTTGGTGAATCTTCAGTGAATTTCTGTTCAAATTCTACCGGAATTCCACCCGAATTTCGTCCGAATTCTGCCAGAATTTCGCCAGAATTATCTCTGTTCGTCCAGAATTTCCAAGTTTTTTTTGAATTCTTTGAAAATCAACAAAAAAAATTCTTCGGAAAAATGCTCAACCATCAGAATCACAGAATTCAACAACAACAGCAGCAGCAGCAACAGCAACACCAGAATCGCCAGCGTCTTAGTGTTACGTTTAATTTGAATCAAAATCATCAACCGCAGCAACAACATCAGCAGCAGAATGATTCTTTGAATAATAATAATAATAATAATGAAATTAATGATGATCGTAATCATAATCATATTAAAGATGATGATGTATTGCGTCGAAATTCATTCAATACAATTATCAATAATAATGATTGTACTCTATTGCCTACGGCTAAATATCCATATTATTGTCTTAAAGATTCTGATTATTATTATGGTCAAGGTATTTATATGAATTTTCTATTTTGATTTGAATGATTTAAAACCTTTTCGAAACCTTGGTAACCCTTTGAAATTTTCAAAAACCATGATAATTTTAATCTTTTTGATAACCTTTGAAGACCATGATAAATTCAATACTTTGGACCCTCTGAAATCTGTAAAAACCAAAATAATTTTTACCCTTTTCAACCCTTTGAAAACGAGGTAAACGTTAACCTTTTTGAAAACCTCCGAAAATGATGATTGATTTTAACCCTTTGATCGGTTTGAAAAACACAGCATTCGCTACCTTTGAGCATTCGAATTGAACTTTCAAAATCTCATGAAAAAACCATCCTTTTAATGCTTTAACCTTTTAGAAACCTTTTAGAACCTTTAAAATAATCATTTAAAATCGAATCGAAATAAATCAAAACCGCATAACGAAAAACCAATCAATTCATTCCCTTGATCATATGATCATTTAATCATACGCTTCAAAAGCATATGTGTGCATAAGTGTTCAAAGGCTTAAACGCTTTAAGGCTTATCGAAACGAAAATTTATGGTAATTGAATTTTTGTTCATTTTTTTTTCTTCCAGGAAATTTTCCCGACAAAATAAATCAAAATCATTTTAATTTTACGATGAACAGAAAAAATTCTCGGAAAATTTTCTCCTCCTCCTCATTCATCGATTTATTTTAATTCATAACCCCTTTTACAGTCTTATTTGCATGTGGCATATGGCAAACTACCTTTCATTGAATGGTGCCTACCCGCCGCCTGTCGAGCCCAAAGGGTTTTGACGTGTTTTTTTTGCGAAAATTTCCTCGGAATTGAAAGGTAGAATGTTTAAGACATCAAATAGGGGTGAAGAGAGGAGGGGAAGAAGGAGAAAACATTTACGAATAATTGAATTATTCAAATCATTCATCAAATAAGGTATTCAGAATAATCAGGTCACGTATATGTGTGTGTGGGAGTAGGTGGGTGCCTTTTAGGAATTTTCCCGTAAAATTTTGCCGTTAAAATTTCCAAATTGTTTCCCGGAAATTTTCTCTCTCAATGAGCTTCAACATCTTTGATGCCTTAGTTCTTGTGCATTCGTCAATCAAACATACTGAAATTCGAACTCAAAAGGGTTAACCCTTACTCAGATTTTTATTATCCATTTCTCTGCCATTTTTCGCATCATTAGGCTGTCCGAAAAGTTTGTTCTTTGATCAATTCGAGGTGTCCGATTGCCGGATAGGCACAAACCGTTTCGGTACACTCAAAAAATACCGGATAAATTAATCAAAGTCAGTAATATCGGTAAACTAATTTTCCCAAGGAATCCAATGATCTATGAAATTATTATGACCCCTAAATAGATCGGTCTTAAAAAACCTTAAAAAACGGTCTTCAGAAACAAACTCAGGACCCACTAACCAATCAACGATGATCCATGGGCCTAAACAAACCATAAAAATAAAACATGAATTCTTAGGAATAACCATAATTACGTCATCAAATGAAAGTAGGCATTCAATGATTTGGTGCAAGGGGATGATCCATAAGCCATAAACCCCCTTGAATCCTCAATAGTCTCTATTTCAAGACAGTCAGGAATTCTTTGACGTTTGCTTTGAGTCAATCATGATGAAATCATATCATAGCCATTATCCTTGAATGGTTTGAGTTTTATCTAATCTCCCCAACGCTTCACTGGTCACAATTTCGCCAACGCGTAAATTTTCCCGTAAATCTGCGCACGCAAACAACCGGGAATCTCCCAAAATTCTTGATCCGAATGTTCACTGAAATTTTATTTTTTCGAAAAATTTCTCAACGCCTGAGGCTAAATTCCTGAAAATTTTTTCATTTTGTTTGACGTTTATTCAAGGGCCATCTGGGCCCGATCTATCACCATCACCATCATCAAAAGTCAAAGGTCCAAGCGGTGCGACCAAATTGTCAGAGTTGATACGATCATGGTACCACTGGCTTGACCGAGTTTCTCTATCATCTTGCGCGATGCACGGCTTGCTTAGAGGCCAAAGCCCTTTAATTCTTGTTGTTTTTTATTTCATTTCAGTGAGCAATCGAAGATATTCATCCGAATCGGCCGCCTTTAATCATTATCATTCAAGAAATCATGGTGCAAACGCCGCTATCGCCGCCAACAACGTCACCGCCAATGCGTCATCACTTGCCAATGATAAACAATCATCATTGAAATCAATAATATCACGTGCAAAATCGGATATTCTTATCAATACGATTGGTCAAATTGGACCGAATTCGACCGCATCAAAAATATCAGCCGTAGACAATAATCGATTGACATCGAATAATACGCATCCAAGCAATGATATTGAATCGAAGCGTACGAATGCAACGCTGAAAAAGCTCGGTAGGTTATGACCTTTGATAATTGATTGAAATTGAATGATCTTGGTTTGCAAGTCTTTGCGAAACCAGCGAAAAAAACGGTCGCAGCCCCTTTACGAGTTTCCAAGGGGCCCTGCGGATCCTCTGCGGGGCAAACCAAGGCCACGCGGCCACATGCAGACCAGAAAGAAATTTTCCCGTAACCCAAAATGGATTCCAGGGAAAATTTCTAGGAAAAATTTCAAGGAAAAAAAACTTCATTAACCCTTTTTTTTTTAATTACCGATTTCAAAATTTTCGAAAGTTTTCTGGGTGATCTATGCTTTCCACTCGACAACATCAGTGCAATTCTCATTGGAGAACCATAGATTCCTTGGTGCCTGAGCGGCGCCTGTGGAGTTGGCGCGTAATTGAAATATTCAAACATTAAATAATTGAAAAGGGTTGAATCCTTGAATATATTTGTTCGGTAATTTAAATTAATTGTTTTTTTTGTTTGTTTGTTTGTTCATTTGTGTTTTTGAAAATTCAATTAGCACTTCAAAAACACAGATGAATCAAATGTGAATGCGCATTTGTCGGCTATCAAACAATTTTCTCATCGCAATCATTACACCCCCCGTTGTTGACAGATGTTTTTAATTGAAATTGATTGAGAATTGAGTCCAACTCTTTTAACACATGGAAATTAAATAATTTCAAAGGATTCATTTGTATGGGTACTGAGGTGGAGGGTATAAGTGGGGTAAAATTTGAAATCGAAATCAATTTACTCAATGATCACCGAAGAAGAATCATTAAAAGTGGTTCTTTTCTTCGAACGACCTTATGATTGTCGTCATTGTTCCTCGGTGATTGACTCAAGAGCTGTCGGTGTCTCATGATGAAATAGACCTTAAAACAAGCTATGAGATGCCCGAGCGACGCTCGGTACCAGCAGTTGGCAAGCGAAAGAGCATCGCCAAGAGCATCACGGGCTAAGACCGTATCGCAGAGCCGCAATTGAATTGAATTTCTTTGAATTTTGTTTATTTCATTTCACATTTTTCTAACGAATTTCAAGCACGATACATAAACGTAAGGCCACGTTTAATGGTTAAACAACATAAATATCAACGTTTATCGATCGTATGGGCGTATCACGTCCGACCAATTAAATGTCATATTTGTACATTGAATATTTATTTTTATTGCTACGAATGTTTGCAGGTATGAACCTTTGAATTTAAATGGTTTCATTAATTATTGATATGATCATAACCCTTTCGGGGTATTTCCGAAACCAATTCATAATTCCGACAGTGCAAGCTGACTGGCCATAAAAAATGTCTACAAAACATATCGGTCACATGTCCAAACAAACTAATGCCACCAAGATTGAACGTGTTCGGACTGGAAATATCGGATAATAATCAAATATCAGATGTATTATATACGTGTATAGCCGAAATTGAACGACGGCCAATACATACCATACGTGGTATTTATAAAATTGAAGGAAACATTGAAATGATTGAAAATTTATGTCTTAGTTTTGAATTTGGTTCACATTTGATCGATTTGTCACAATCAAGTCCACATGATTTAGCTAGTGTTGTCAAGCATTATCTGATATGTGTAAGTAACTTTGGATTATCTTCGATCAAATGATTCAATTTGATTTTAATTTCAATGTTTCGTTTCGAACCAGATATCGACACCGATATTCAATGATCATATTCAAAAAGAACTGATTACAATCGGTAGTGAGTGGCCAGCACGTAAAATCCCGTACACTCAATCTGGTATTACCATATTGGTGTTTGAACTACGACGACTAGTCAGTTATTTATCACCAACATATCGTAATAATTTAGCATTTCTAATATATCATTTTAAACGTATTGTTGATCGGCAACATATCACCGAAATGACGGCCAATTCGTTGGCCATCATATTTGCACCGATTATATTTCGTGATGAAAGGTAAGTGTTGATTGTATTTGATTAATTAATTGCATAATAATATTTTGGTCATCCAATTATCCTTCAGTAATCTCGATTTCAGCCGCAAATACAATAGTCCAAACAACCGAAGCGTCCAACGAAGTTTTTCGCTTAAAAATGATGATAAAAACATATCGAAATCATCACCGCCAACAACGATACTAGAAAATGATAATCAATCATTTAATTTTAGCCTAAATAATATGATAAACAAGAAAAATAGAATTAAAATTAATTTTAATCATAATCACCATGATAACAATGATCATACCACCACCACTACTACTACCATCAATAATAAAACATCATCAAAAATGCATATATTGTTGGATGTACATTTGAAAATACGTGTCATTGAATTAATGATTTGTTATGCAAATGATATATTTGCTAATTTAGATTAATCAATTTGGTTAAATGAACTGGAAAAAAATCCCTTTGATTACAATATTACAGGAACACTTGAACATTGAAATAAAGAAAAAATTTGAAAAATTTAAAAAATTTTGAAATTTTCGCGCTCTTTTCTGTGGTTGGCTCTTTTTTCTGTGTGTTTGTTTTTGCTGTCTGTTCACATCAAGCTCGCAAACACACACACACACGTTCGATTTTGAGCCAAAAAACAATTTTTGGCGGTTTTTCATTTTTGGGTTGTTTCATTCGTTATCCTTGCTGTTTGATTGAAATTAAACACGATTTAATTGTAATTAAAAAATTGGAAATTTTATAAAATTAATTAAGAAAAACAGCGGGAAAAAAATGAATCAAAAAACAACCAACGCCAACAGCAACAGCAGCCATCATCATAATGTAAGGCCATTTGAAAAATATTCATTTCATTTGGATCAAAAAAATTCACCACAATTAAATCAGCTGTTGACCACACAAATTGTTAAATTAGGCGGTGTAAGTAATCATGATTTTAATGATTTAATTCAATTTTGATGATTTTCAATTGTGATTGATTCCAGAAAATTGACATGTTTATCACTAAAAATACGAATGTTGTCGTAACAAGTCGACCAAAAAATGATAAATTAAATTCTTTAGCGACATCAGCAGCAACAACGACTACGCCGATGAAAGCGATCACATCGAACAATGTTGTTGATCAACATTGTTCACCGATATCCACGACGATCAATAATAATGCATTTGTAAGTCAATCTAATTGATTGTGTTTTCAATTAATTGTTTATAATTAATCAATAATAGTCTAGGGGCAAATTATTGCTTGAATCATCGAATCTAAACAATCAAACACCACAATCATTATCATCATCAACATCATCGGCCGATATTCTTGAGTTGGCACGTAACTTTAACATAAGAATTGTACGTACACAAAAGCTGTTGGATTTTTGTGAAAAATATTTGAAAGAAAATTCTCGTAAAAGCTCAAAGCAACAACCAACAAATTTATTAAATGATTCACAACAATCATCGACACCGACATCGGTCACACTGCGCAAGTTATGTCCACCTTTCATCAAAATAACTGATAATAGTAATAAATATCGTCCAACATATAAAGAATTGCCCGAATGGCCAGAAATGAATTTCGAATATCAACAAGAATCTTGTCCATTTTTCAAGGCGAAACCGATATTAATGAGTAAACAGCTAAACACTAATAACAATAATAATAATCAATCGCAGCAATCAAACAAATCAAATGTACCAACAACAAATACGGCACTATATAAACAGTTGAATGAAAAATGTACAATGCTTACGACACCAATATTGACAACGACTGGTACTGCAACAACACCAGCCGCCAATACCCCAATATTAATGATGAATGGTAAATCAATTAGTACCAATAATAATCAAACACTAATCAATAATAATAATGGTAATAATAATTTAACACAAACAACTGTCAATAAAGTGGCCGAAAATCGTAAAAGAAAAAATTTCATTTATTGTGAAATATGTCATAAAGATTATGATGATTTTGAAACGGTAAGTGTGCAGCCAGCCATTTCATTTGTTTGGGAGCTAACCACATGTTTTTTTTGCTCCCAATGAATATCGATTAATCAATAATTTATTAATGTATTTCGATCAATCATTTTTTTTGAAATAGCATTTAAATTACAAAAAACATTCAGAATTTTTGGCTAATAATGAAAATTTCAATGAGCTAATCGGTGTTATCAATTCATTACCGCCATTTATTAAAAAATCTTCAATCATATTGTCATCATCATCATCATCATCGTCGACGATCGAAGATGAAAATACCGTTGAAAATTCATCACAATCATCATTGAATCCACCGATGAATGATGGCAAAACTTTGGCCGATTTAACTAATAAACCGATAATGGTTCGAAATGATGAATCGATCGCCGAAAATAGCTCAAATAATGTAAATAATAAAAGTCCAGAATTATCAAATTATCATCATCATCAATCGAAATCATTAGAAATGACCAAAAACAAAACAAAAACACCACCAATCACCAAGCTACATTCGATCAATACAAAAACATGGAGTTCGGCAACTAAAACACGTGGCCTTCTTGTCATACATGATTTATTGACACAAAATAATAATTCAAGCCATAATCAATCGCAAACACAGCAATCGGTTCGAAATGAAAATGAACAACTAATAGATTCAATGAATCAAAGTATTTGAAAGGAACAAACAAACAGAATTAATGATAATCAATTTTAATTATTACCAAAATTTTATTATTATTATCATCATCATTTTAGGATTTGAAAAAATAAAATCTTTTAAATAATCGAGAAAAGAGAAAGGATGCATCATAATTCATTAATTGTGACAATATTGTTTCGATTATCGGCCCGAAATCAACAATTATCATTTGATTGATTTGCTTTTATCATCGACCATTGATTGTAAATCATCTGATTCATTGTTAATTGCTGTTGTTGATTTACCTGTCGCCGCCGCCGTTTGACGTTTTCGAACATCCCAATTATAAACACGTGCCATATTCACTTCGGTTGTTGTAATTTGATCTTTTAAAAAATCAATATCCAGTTCGATTTGTTTCAGCGATTTTTCTGCTTGTATAAGATTTTTATTCAACAATTCTTCAGCTTCTTCGATTGAATATTCCAACATGACGTTTGCCTGTTTTGTTCGAATGGTGATTAATTGAAATTAAAGAATTCAAAACAATCAATCAATGTGATTTACGTACGCCGAGCCAAAGACAAACATTGTTTGTAGGTGGAATTGCTGCTCGTGTATACAGGTGATAATCGAGCTGATAGTTGGCGTCCAATTCTTGTTGTTTTTCCTATCGAAGGTCAATGATTATCATTGAAATTAGGTTAATCAAATCAAAATTAATTCAATCCAAACAATAATTACATGTTTCAGTTTCAATGTTTTTAATATTTCTAAATTTTTTTCAATATCAGGATATTGTTGCAGTAATTTATTCTTTTTGAGATGTAAATTTTGTTCCATAAATTTATATTTCATATATAATTCATCTAAACGTTTAATTACATCGGTGGCTGATTGATTTTCAGGTTTTTTCATAAATGTATCGACATCTTGCTGTTTTGGTTAATTGAAAAATTAAAGATTAATTGTCTTGAAAATCATTAATTTCAAATAACTCACCAGAAATTCTGCTTCAGGTATTCCAACACTGTTTACCACTGGTTCGGATGACATTTCGATGCTTTAATTTTGCTTAATTTGCTTTAATTTAAACAAATTTAAATCAAAATTTTCGGCTACTTTCAAATCAAAACAATTAAAACATCAGGCATTGTTTGGGAAAAATTTTCGAGACCACTCAAGTCGAAATAGCGTCTTTATTACTGTGTTACAGTGAAATAAAAAACACTCCATGTGATATTCGATACGGTCAAAATAGTGGAAATTTTCACGTTTTATTCAAATTTTAAAAACTAAAAAAAATGACCAAAATTCAAGAATTAAATCGAATAACATCCGAAATTTTAGCAGATCGTAAAAATACAAATCAGCTGATTGATTTAATCAATTTATTGGAACAATACATCAACAACGATGATGATCAACGATCCGCAAATGATAATGTTCTTCATATTGAAACATTACTTCGATGTTTAATGAAAATATGGACCAATTTTTTAGATCGAAATGAAATGATTTTATTCAACAATGACAATGAATTCACTAATTTAAATAAATACAAACAATGGCTGATCGGTTTATATGAAACAACAATTGATTCATTGATAAAAGCATTGAAATCAGACAAGGTTTCATTGAAAATTCGTAAATTATCATTGGAAATTTTGATGAAATTCATTGAAGAAGAAGGAAAATTTCCATTTCGTGCCCCTAACACGATTGATGATGATGATTGTACCAGTTTTCCGAGGTATATTCTTGAACAATTACTTAAAGCGTTGATTCAAACAAATGATGAAGAATTGATTGAGAGATTTACTTCATATAAATATGATGATCTGTATCATTATACGATGAAAATTTTCTTGAAAATACTTGCAAATGATGACCAAGAGCAACAAATCACCTATAATACTAATGTAATCGAGAATATAATTAAAATATTTTTCACAATCAAACTGATTCAACCACAAGATTT
The DNA here is from genome assembly GCA_002943765.1 of Psoroptes ovis. NCBI lineage: Eukaryota > Metazoa > Arthropoda > Arachnida > Sarcoptiformes > Psoroptidae > Psoroptes > Psoroptes ovis. The sequence continues at coordinate 929,715 of PQWQ01000008.1, read as the reverse complement.
ATTACCCGAATGTATGCGACAAGAATTTCGTAAAAATAATCAGGGGAAAAATGATCGTAAATTACAGATACGTCTTTGTGAATATCGTCATCAATCATCATCGAACAATGATAATCAATTGATTGATTTATCAAAATATCGTAAATTTAAATTCAATTACATACGTGATTCACAATTATATTCATCCGTATGGTTACGATTATTATCTTATTTCGGTCGATTAACACCTCGAATGCAGAAAAAAATCCTGCTCTATTTAGATGATTATGGCCTTAAACATTTTGAAAATCCACTGCTGCTATCAGATTTCCTTATCGATCTATTTGAATCTGATAATAAAATTTTGGCCATATTATCAATGAGTCCATTGTTTATATTGATTTATAAATGTAATTTAGAATATAAACTGTTTTATAATAAACTTTATGAACTGATTGAACCAGCGCTGAATTTTCGAAAATATCGTTCAACATTTTTGTTTTGGTTAGATTTATTTTTGACCACTAAACATATATCATCACAAACGATAGCATCATTTGTGAAGAAATTCTTAAGGCTATCGCTTCGGTCAACACCAGATACAGTGCTGATATTGCTATCATTCGTAAACAATTTATTCATACGTCATCCATTAATTAAACAACAAATGATTCAAAATATGAATTCTTCGAATTTAAATAAATCAGAATTGAATGATCCATTTCTACCGGAAGAATTAGATCCAGAATCGACTAATGCAATCAATAGCGATCTATGGGAATTATTACTGCTGCAATCACATTATTATGATGAAATTGGTAAATTATCCAAACAAATCTTGCATAATGAACTGACATATCGAAATGAAATTAATATTGAAAATATAATCGAACAAACATATGATGATTTAATGCAAAAACAACGGAAAACGTTGACAAATTTATTCAATGATAATAAAATGAAGCTGACATACGACATGGATTGCACGCTTTATTATGATTTATGATTTGAATTTGATTAATCCATTAAAATTAATTACAAATATTCAACTAATTATTTTCGTTGCTTTTTTATAATTTCTTGTAAAATTTTTCATATGATAACCGCTTAATTCTTTGAGTAAATTTTCACATTTTTCCATTTGTTTATTCGGATCATTATTAGCGAATTTCTTCAATAAATCCTCTTTGAATTGATCAATGTTCATCGATATTAACAAGTAAATTTCATTCGATTTCAATGAATTTGTCCTGTTACAATCATCATTACTGGATTCATCATCATCATCATCATCGCTAATTGATGAACTGCTGGATGACTCGTGGTGTTGGCCAGAAGAATGCTGATCATCCAAATCTACCTTGAAACAATAACAATCATCGTAACGATAAATATCGTAAAGATCAATGAAACGCATTGAATTCGCTGGTAAACGCATCGATGTTTCAATGAATGAACGATAATTTTCTGTGGCTAAATTTCCATTATTCAGCGATGCTATTATTATGTTATGGACAATATTTTCATTATTTCTTGATACATGAAATGTTTGCCAAAACCATCGTAATTTTTTGACTATTTCCACACATTTTTCCATATTATCTTCAATGATTGTATTGGAAAATTGCTTTAGGATTGAATTTTCGGCGATTTTTGGATATGGAGCATCGATTAGACTCTGATATTCATAGTGACCAGAATTCAATCGATACTCAAGATGTTGATAAAGATTTTCGGTTATAAATGGCATAAATGGATGCAATAATCGTAATGATTGTCGTACAATATAAATCAATAGGTGCATTGATTTTTGATATTCAAATAAATCATCATCGTTCGATTGATTTTCATGGTTAATTATGGATTTTTTCACATATTCCAGATAAATATTACATAAATTATTCAACCAAAAGCTTTCTAAACGTCTTGTAGCCACATGAAGATCATATGATTCAAATGATTGATTACAATCATTGATTAATTGTGATAATTTTATGAGAATCCATTTATCAATATCGGTTAATTTATCTTGATTGGCCGTGATGAATTGTGAATTTGCATCGAAATCAATTGGGCGTTGACCATCATCATCATTATCACCATTATTATCTTCGGGTAAATTGATCAATATGAATCGTATTGTTTGATAAATTTTATTAACAAATACACGTTTTTTGATTGTATTTTGTAGATTAAAATTAATATTTTGTTCCTTGAAATTCGATTGTAACAATGATAATCGTAAAATATCGGCACCACATATTGGTATACCTTTCGGCAGTACTTTTAGAAGATAATTCATTTTCTTTTTGAAAATATCTTTCGAAATGATACCATTGTCCAGATATTGACGATTTTGTTCCAACAAATCATCCAGCGAAATACCATTGATTAAATATTCAGGATCAACAACATTACCACGTGATTTGGACATTTTTTTACCTGTTTCATCACAAATCATACCATGTAGTAGAACACGATCAAATGGTAAACGTTTAGCCAGCATTAATGATAATAGGGTCATACGAGCGACCCAGAAAAATATTATATCATGACCAGTTTCCATCAATGATAATGGATGTTTCGATTTTTGTTGTTGTTGATCATCAAACCAACCGGTAACGGTAAGTGGTAACAAGGCCGATGAAAACCATGTGTCCAGCACATCGTTATCTTGTCGTACATCAATTTCTTCGGTTTTTAAATTGAATTTTCGACAAGCAATTTCGATTGCTTCTGCTTCATTCATTGCAGCAACCCATTGATCGGTTGTTTTGGCGGTTGATTTATCAAAAATCTCATAACAAGGTATTCGATGTCCCCAATAAATTTGCCGTGATATACACCAATCTTTATAACGGCTAAACCAATCTTTCCATGTATTTCGATAACTCGAAGGTATTATCGACATATTTTGATTGTGTTCATCTAAAATTCCATTTCTTCGAATATCATTCCATAGGATTTCAGATTTTTCCGATAAATTATCACGATTAACAACAAATTCGGCCATATGACGTTCACTATTGGCCGCTCGAAGAAACCATTGTGGTACGATACGTTGTTCAATGATATCACCACTACGTGAGCATACAGGTATCGCATGTTTATGTGGTTTGTAACCACAATACAGGTTACGTTTCTCGAGTTCATCGCGAACTAAATCTTTTGCAACATATCTGTGAACACCATTCAATGGTTCATAGCTGCAATCAATGAAACCTTGATCATTGAATATAATCTTCGCCGGTAAATTATGTCGTTGAGCAATTTCATAATCAATCAGACTATGTCCAGGTGTTAATTTCAGAACACCGGTACCGAAATCTGGTTTTACACTATCATCACCAATTATGGGCATTTTTTCGTTGGTAAACGGATTCCAAGCATATCTGCCGATTAGATGGGCATAACGTTCATCGCTTGGATGAACAGCTAACGCAACATCGCCCATCAATGATTCTAATCTTGTCGTTGCGATCGTTATGTGGCCATCATCATCATTAATATTGTTTGATTCATACAATGGATATTTGAAATAATGTAAAACACCAAGTTTAAATGGTTCCGGACAACCGGGTACAGTATAATCGGTCGGCGAGTTAATATGTTGATATTCAATTTCAATATCGGACAATGTTGATTGCAGATAATATGACCAATTAATCATATATGATGCACGATAAATATAACCACGATTGAATAGCTCAATGAATGCTTTATTTACATTTCGAGACATCTCAGATGAAAGGGTAAAATAATTTTGTTTCATATCAATCGAAACACCAAGCGATCGCAATTGTTTCTCAATTTCATCACAACGTTCTTGTTTCCATTCATCAAATATCTGACGGAATTCTTCCCGAGATACATGCTGTCGTGTTTTACCGAATTTTTTCCATAAAATTTTCTCGATAATAATTTGTGTAGCTATACCAGCATGATCTGTACCGCCATACCATCGAACATGTTTACCATTCATACGATTATAACGACATAATGAATCTTGTATGGCCACAGTCAATGAGTGACCTAAATGCAGCGAACCAGTTATGTTTGGTGGTGGTAATAACAGTACGAATTCATCGGTTTTATTTGGATCATTATTTTTGATGGTAAACAACTGTTTTTCATTCCAAATCGATGACCAAAATGTTTCACATTCATTTTGATCATATGTTTTGGAAAATTTTTGTAAATAGCTGGTGATTTTGTCATCAATTGATGAATTAAGCGTACATAGCCAACGATATGAGGTCGAATAATGATAATTGATTAATTTTGTATCAAATAATCTTGAATAAATTAGATTTCTTGAACAATATTTGATTGAAAACATTTTTCGTCGAAAAATTCAAAAATTTTTCAAAAACATGTGTTTTGCGCAATTCGTAAACAGCGTTTCGAAATAAATTACTGTCTGTTTATGGCCGCTGACGTACTCATCAGACTCACAACTGAAGGCGATCCTCGTTTGCGGCATTCAATGGCAGAATCAAATTTTCTAGCGCGAAAATGACAGAGTTCAAATTTCAGTAATTTAAACTTGAAAATTTACTCAACAAAAAAAATAGATTTCAATTTTAGCCAAGCAGAAAATTCAAGCATTTAGATCATTCATTTCTCAATCAACATTGTCTCCGATCAGAAATGATAAATCTTTTTAAAAATTTTTTGAAATTTTTTATTGGGAAATTCATAAATTTATTTATGAATTTATATTCAATTTATAAATTATTAAATTTGGTGAGTTATATTGAATTGAATTTACACTCGGGTGGATCATGCGAAGCCTTATGAGTGTGAATTTCCATTGAATTGTATTGAATCATCATTAATTCAAATATAATTAATACAGTTGATAGACAAGTATAATCTTCAAGAATTATTAGAACAAATTGATCATTTAAAACAATATGAAAAATTGCTGGAAAATTTATTGAATCGCGTGGAAAAATTAGAATGGGATCAACAACGACGAATCAATCAATATAATCATTATCAAAATATGACTATTGAACAAAATCGAGCCACTGAAAATGTTGATCAATCAATACAAAATTTAAGCGATATTACCATTGATAAAAATAGTGGAAATTCAGAGATGTTTGGCCTGCTTTCGATGGCGGCTCCGCCACCTCCTCCACCGCCACCACCACCACCACCACCGAAAGAATTCAATTTCACCAGTACACCAAATCCACCAATGGCCACGGCCAATGCGGCGACCGCATCAGCTACGACACCAAAAATTAAATTCACATCAAGCCATTTGACCGTTAAGAAGCAAGAGCCAGGTGATTTTGTTGCTAACAAAAGACAAAAGTAAGTCTAATAGGTGTAGTTCTGCTAAAATCTGACATATTCGTCTATGCTTCCAAAGATTATTCCTTGACGAACTGATTCAGCAGCGAAAATTGTTACGAAAAATTACCCGTAATTCATTGTTGGGCAATTTGAATGATCATCATTCATTGTTGAATCAATCATTGAATGATATGCTGCAGACAGCGTTGAAACGTAAATTTGCCGTAAGTTTTCTCAGAAATCAATTTAACCCTTTGAACCCTGGCTCAGACTCCATGGTTCTCCATGCCATTCAGTCAAGCTGTCGCTCAGGGTGCAAAGTCTTGATCAAATTTATTAATTCCTTCCATTTTTGATTAACAGAACCTAAATCAATCAAATTCAACAATGACAACGATGGATGACAGTCAATTTTCTGAATTTAGCATGTAAATAAACAAATTTGTGAATGATGTCACATTGAATGGACGAACGAACAAAAAAATACTTTTTTTTATTATTTGGAACAATTTTTAAATTAAATCAAATTTAAATTAATTTTTTTTTTTGGTGGGTAAAATTAACCTGAGCAATGTGATCATATGAACTCATTAATACTCATTAATCATATGGTTTTGTTGATGAGTAGTGTGTAATTGTATATTATTTGTGATTATCATTATCATACATTATAATAAGAATAAATTGTAATAATTTCTTTTTTTTTTTTTTTTTTTGAAATAATTTTTGAGCGAAGCACTAAAAAAAATTTTACAGAATTTGTGTTCTGAATTTTCATAGAGGCATTGACCCTTATCACTGGGGCTATGGTCTTATAATTCCCAAGAATAATAATTGATCCAACTGGTCCATAAGGCTATTCAATTCAAGTGTTCTTCGTCGTACATCTTTGAGGCTAATCGATAATGAATAATTATTTGACAAATCATAACGATAATTATAAATCAATTTATAATAATCTGGATTGATCAAAATTAATAATTCATCTTTCAGGTTCAGGCATTTGAAATATTTGTATTAAATCTTTATGTTCAAATTCTTGCAGCGATAATGGTGATAGAAATATAAATTGTTTTGTCGATTTTTGTGATGCAAATTCAACTAAACTATCCAATGATATTTTCCTTGTTGTCATATCCATAAATACATCAATCTCGTCCAATATACGAAATGGTGATTGACATAATTGCCATAATGCAATTATAAATGCAACAGTTGAAAATGATCGCTCACCACCGGATAAACTTTTTGTATTTGTATAATTTGATTGTAATGTTTGTGAATCATTATTACTTTGTGATTGTACATTGTTTGGTTTAATCACTAGCTCCAATGTTTTTGCACGATTATTTCGGCGATTCGTTCGATTATTTGCACTGCCATCATCATCAATATTTGCTGGTTGATTAAATGTTACATTAATGTAGCCTTTGAATTGTTTTTGTTTCAAAAATTCTTGAAAATGTAAATTAACCGTACGTTCAATGAATGTACGCATCATACGATATGCTTGTTTACGTTGTACGATTGCTTGATTAAGATTATGGAAAAATTTTTTCAACACAACCATTTCTTTATCGACTGTTTCGATTGATTTTTTCAACTCTTCATATGCTGTACGAATTTCTAGCTGTTTTTGTTCATCCAGCAGATGTTCATTTGTACGTAATTTCAGTTCGATTTGATTAATTTCTTTTTGTATTTCATTACGTTTACGTGTGGTCGTAATCGGTTGACCACCAGTTTTTTCCAATGCTTTTGTTTCTTCTTCATTAATTTTTCTGGTCATATCATCAATATCTTTTTGTAATCTTAGCCGTTTTTCTTCAAATATTTTCAATTCATTTTCAATTTTATCAATTTCATTCATTAATCTTAACTGTTCATTTCGTGTTCTTTCAATTTCATCTTGTAACGGATCACGTGATTCTAATTGTAAACGATATTGTTTTTGTTTCATTTCTGATTCACTCAAATATTTATTATATTCAATTTTTAATTGTTCACGTTCGGATCGTAGTTCGCTTAATTGTTCTTCTAATTTTTTATGATCTTGTTCCAATTTTTGTACTTCTTCTTTCAGTGCTAATGCTTCTATTGGTTTGATTGCAGCTTTTTCCTAAATGATTCATTAAAAATGGACAAAAAAGGGGTAAAATTAATCAAAATTCACATTAAAACTTTGAATTCTTACCTGTAATTCAATCAATTTACTATCCATTTGATGTATCTCGATTTCATTTTGTTGTATTTGATATGTATTCAATGCAATCGATTTTTTACATTCTTCCATTTTTTTCAATAATTCATTTGAATTTTGAACAATTTGTTCTTGCGATAACCGTAGTTCAGTGATTTGTTTTTTATAATTTTCAATAATATTTGTTTTATTTTCAATCAATATCCGTACCATTTTACCTTGTGGTCGTTGTGCTGCACGATTCGGATAACATTTAAAATCACTACGATTAGTTGATGGAAACATTACATCACCGTCAGCGGTGTAGGCACGTATACAATTTTTCGGAACGAGTTCACGATGTGATAATAATCGTTGAGCTTCGTTGAAATTCGGAATATATAAAATTTGTTCAATTTTCAAATGATCAATTAAACAATTTGCAACTGGATCACGTTCCGGTGATTTTATATTTAATAATTGAAGAAAATTTTGATATTTTGGCGATGTTGCTTGCGTATGAGTGACATCATGTAATTTGGTATATTTACGTATGATAATTGTCGGTTTAATCATATGATCATTTGCAGATTGATTATTATTTGGATTTGATTGAAATGTTCGATCGATTAGTGCTTTCAATATGTTTGCATCATGACTATTATCAACGACATATGAATAGATGAATTTTTTCAAAAAACACTCGACAGCATATGCATCGGTTGAACAATTTTTCAGGTTAATATATTCACCAATAGGCCCAAAGGGTTTACAGTGGAATTTTTGCAAATTTTCATTAATTTTCATTTGTAATTCACTATATTTACGTCCATAATAATCTAAACGATTTTGTGTTGAATTTTGTAAACGTTTTAAATTTTGTTGACAAACATTCAACTGTATTTGTGTCGATCGCAGCTTTTCATCACATTGTTTGCGGTCCATTAATAATGAATCTTTTTCTTGCTTCAGATTCGCTAATTGTGATTTCAGATCTTTTTGTTTCGAATGTTTTTCATTCAATTCACGTTTCAATCGTTCAATACGTTCGGCAAAATTTTGTCCAATAAATTCACCATCTGCATCATCATTTAATAATTGTGAATTTCTTTCTTCAATACCTTCGATTTTTTCATTAATCGAATTAATTTCATTCACATATGAATTCATTTCTTTACGTATTATATTCATATCCGATTCTTTTTGTATCAAACGATTACGTATTTGATCGGATTGTATTTTCGATTCATTATATGTACTTTGTAATTCCTTTAATGTGGCGGTGAAATTTTCCAGCTTTTTATTATTTTCTTCAATATTTTTGACAAAATCATCATTTTTCCTCCGATATTCAATCAATTTTGATTTATTTTCACCAATATTTTGAATTAAATTTTCATATTCTTGACGATTGTTCTCTAATTCATGACGACATTCATTAATACTTGACCATAGAATTTCATGATGTAATTTTCTCATTAATTGTGCATTATTTCTTAATAAATCAATAATATCGATTTGTTGTTGATATTTTTCATATTCATTTTTATATAATTTTAATTGTTCAGTTTTTTCCTAAAGAGATATAATAAATGAAAAAGATATGGTAATTAAACAATTTTAAAAATTTAAAAATTTCAAATTTCAATATATCAAACACAATTACCATAATTGTTTGCTGTGTTTTCCGCCGATTATCATAACAATCTTCATAAAATTGTTTAGTTTTTTCAATTTCAGTTGCTTTGATAAAAAATTTAAATTTTTCATGTGCATTTTTGGTGTTCAAGAAATTTTTCGATATTTCTTGTGTTAATATACAAATAGGATTATCAATAACAATTTGAAAATGTTGTAATATATTATCCAGCTCTTCCCGCCGCTCCGATATTATTTTACCTGATTCTGATTTCAATTTATAATTACTCGAACCATTTATATTAATAATACGTTCAATAATGATTGTTGAACCATATTGATCATAACGATAACTATCATCATCATTGCTGCTGTTGTTGATATTGTCATTTATTTGCGTTTGTCTTGACCTTTGTGTTTGTTGTTGTTGTCGGTGTACATTTGCAGTATTATTATTTGAATTTGCAATTTTTATGATTATTTGTGCACGTGATTCACCGTTTTTAATGAAAAGTGATAAATCTGAACCACGATTAGTGGTCGATGCACGTCCACCGAATCCCAGAACAATACCGATGAGAATGGCTGATTTTCCACCTGTATTGTTGTGTTTGTAAAAAAGGAAATAATTAATAAAAGAACAATGACAAGTACAATTAAATAATTCAACAAACTTACTTCCATTTTGTCCAACAATAAAATTAATACGTGGTCCAAATTTTAAATGAAAATTCTTGTGACACATAAAATTTTTCAATGTTATTTCACGTATATGACCAATTTCACCATATTTCAAATCATATTGTTTACTCATCGTATTTGTTTGTATGTTTGCTGTCAATGTATTTTGATATGATGATGAACAATGATTTTGGCTGACACCGGCATCGTTATTATCATTTTTACCATTACGATTCAATGATGCTGTTTGTGTATCATATTCATTTGTCATATGATTATCAATATTTTGAATAATGTCATCAGTATTGATGACAAGATCATTGTTTTCATCATTGTTATCATCAACATCTTTGACGACATGAAAATTTTTATCAATCAACATACTATGATCATCATCATCTTGTCGACGTTCGAATAATTGATCAAAATTTGTCACGTCAACAACAGGTGTTATCGTTGTGGTCATTGTATCATCATTATCATCATTGTTTTCATCGTTCAATTTCAATGTTTTGCGCCGTTTACGCTGGATTCTGTTGTTCGAATCTTCAATATCATCGCTATCATTACCGTGGTCATCATCATCATCATTATCTGACCCAACATTTTCATATTCATTATCATTATCACTCATAATTTCTTTGGATATTAATAAATTATGATTATTCATTGATGAATGAAGAGGTTTCATACGAGATGATGAACGATGAACAATATTGCTTGCATTTCGACCATTTTCAATACTCATATTGGTTGCTGTTGATGATAATTCATTCAAATTTTTAGCGATAGTTTCATCATCACTTTCATTATAATTATTACTAAATGATTGAATCGCTGATGCTTGTGTTGAATCATCTGTTAAACGATTTAAATTTTTACGTTTTCTTGTTAATAGCGGCATTGTTCGAGTGATATCAACAAAACTTTGCCGTAAACAAAATCGAAAATTCCAAAAGAAATTTGAGAAGTTTTCAGCAGAAATTTGCTTCTTCAATACACTGTAGAAAAGTCAAACCATAATATGATGCAATGTTGTTGAGATTTCAATGAAATAGCTTCAAGATTGTTGCTTTGGTTACCAAGATCAAATTGTTGAGATTAATCAAATCTTTGGATGGAATTAAATTAATTTAATCAAAATTTTGGGAAACAAATTTTGGCACAAAAAATTTTATTTTTTTCAATTTCTTCGAGCGCGAAAATTTACAATTCGTTGCCCAATTCATACGTTGCGTGTTGTTCCATGCCTTTTTTTGAAGATTTTTTTTTACTCTTCGCATTTCGAAATACATCAAAGCAATTATTATTTAACCAAATTAATTCAAATTAAATTGAAATTACAATTAAAATTCAAAATTGTGTCATTGACAAACGTAAATGAGGATTGAAGAGTTTTAATTGCAACCATTCGAGTGCGAAATCATCAAAATTCACCATAAACATTGTCAATCGGCAAAATAAGCACCAAGTTTATACGTTGTTCTTCAAAAAAAAAAAAAAAAAACTTGTGAATTATGCAATTTGAAAATTGAAAATCTTGGATTTTCCTTAAACATTTCAGACCTTTAAGACATACAACCCTTTTGCGCCCTTTGCGATGAATGGATTTTTTCAAAGATGCCTTTACGTTCCAAGAGCCATGGCTCAATCAGATGATTTCAGTGATTTTTTTCTCCTGAAATCACCCCGAATTACGCTCGTTAGCGCAAATAGAGCTGAGACATCTTCCTGAGAACAAACAAAAAGATGTCCAATTCATAAAAAAATCTCGTAAAGTAAACATAATTGAAAATTCACTTGTCTCATGTAGTTTTAAAATTGAATGATGATAATTTCTTCTTTAATTACTTTTGTGTGTGAGAAAAATAGAACGTTTTGAAACCATGCGTTCGACAGGCGCCTAGTGGGCACCGCAATCATATTGAATCATGCAAGTCGTTCGAATCCTGTCGAGTGCAAAGGGGTCATCCTTTTGACATGTCAAATTTACATTTTTAAATGAAAAAGAAAACATTGAATTCAAAAGGCTAATTGTCATTTCACATAAAATATGATTTCAAACGATTTACAATCATGGTAATTATGACAAACAATGGTCATTGATGATAATGACGATGATGATGATGATGGTCATAATGATGATAATGGATACAATAATAATGATGAATATAATGAAAGATAATATGACCAAGATTCTGAATGATGATGATGATAATGATGATCATCATCATTAAAATGATGATGACCATATTTATGATGTTCATTATCATCTCTGACAGTGATTCTCAACCTTTTTCTTTTTTGGTTGCGGCACAAAATTCAACAAATTTCAAAATTTTGCCGGCACACCAAGTAAAGGATTATGATACATTTCCAGAAATTTAGTGGCACAATTTTGATATTTCACTGTACTCAAAAGTGTCGCGGCACAGTGGTTGAGAATCACTGATTTGAATTTTAGGCATTTATGAATCGCTTAAAATGACAATCAATGATAATGATAATGATGATGATGATTCATGTTTACCATTGAAATATTTTTTTTCAAATTTGACACGAATTCTTTTTATTCAAAGGATCAGGTGGGTGGTGATCACGGTATACACCGAAGGATTATAACCTTTTAAGTGTACATGTGTGTGTGTGTGTGGGTGTGTTTCATTGTTGTTCTGCGTACAAGAAACCTTTGCCGCTTGTGATTGCCACGTGTTTTCTACCATGATTAGCCATGATCCATGGCTGCGGGAACCGGCTAAAATCTGAACATTTTTAGGCCAAAATTTCCCAAAAAGCAAATATTGGGTTGTCCTAAAAGTTCTCAACGATTTCCAATAGGAATCTCAATTGTTAAATGCGCATGAACTTTTCGGACAGACAAATTATTTGTTCTTTGCGCTCGACAGGCGCCTAAAAGCGACCAATTTTACTCAATTGAACTCAATGGTAATGGAGACATTGTCGAGTGCAAAGACGATTTTCAAATGTTCAATATGATTAATTTATTAAATTTTTCATTTCAAAATTTATATGTGAAGATATTTTGTTGTTTTATTCGTTCGAAATCGTTTGAAAAATAGACAATTTTATTTTAACCAAAGAGGAAAAGAGGCTAATAATAATAATAATAATGGCCACTGAAAGACTATAGAAATGATGATTTTACAAAATTAGCCAACAACAACAACAACAACTTCGACAGATTTAATTTCCGAGATTGTCCGAAAAGTTTTTGCGTTTTGAGCCAATTGAAAAATCAATAGAAATCCGTTTTAAAAATCCGCCACGACTTTTCGGACAACCTTAGAATTTTCAGAAAAAACACTAAAATATCCATGAATTTTCAATATAATGATCATCATCATCATCATCATTAAACAATATATCATCAATAATAGCTGCACACATATATTAAATAAATGAATGAATGAATGAATATAAAATTTCCTTTATTAAAAAAATTGTTGTTATTTTTTCCTGTTTATTTCCATACAAAAATTCACAATTGATGATGATTTCCACTTATGATTTTTGATTATTTAATAAAATTTCCAACGAGTTCCCTTTGCGCTCGACATCAATTTTAATTAACCATAGTGAATCATTGAATTGATGGTGCCTTGTGGGCGCCTGTCGAGTGCAAAGCAATTTTTGGCCAATTTTTTTTTCTGCCAATGATTAATTTTGTTATTTTCTTCATTTGATTTGATTTGATTCAAAATATTGAAAAGCTAATAAAACTCATTCGAAATTATCAATTGAAGATATTAAATTGCAGCAGCAGCAGCTACAGACATAGCAACAACCACACACAGTAACGATGTCAACCCTTGTCGATTGGCGTCTGGAGAAACCATGGGGAGCGAAAACGCAAGTCGTGGGCAATCAATGAATCAGACAATCTCTGAATGATCGCAGAAAATCACGGCCCAAGAGGGTCCCGAGGAGGATTCGGTCGCCGATTCATCGATTTGGCCGATTTGGATCGGCGGCGATTGGGATCAACCGAGTCAATCGTCCGTGGCCAAAGCTTTTCGGTGATCATTCAGGATCCTCATTGGCCAGACTTTAACATGTCCAAAAGTTTCGAACGGTTCCCGCTAAGTGAATATTCGAACGAATTAAACGCAAATCGATTCCAAATCAATGAATGATTTAAGCCAATATTTAATCCTTGTTTCTGGTCCATCACCATAAAATCATGTTGTCCGAAAAGTTCTGGCCAACTCTTATATTAAATTCTTCTATTGATCCGAACAAAACTTTTCGGACAACCAAATAATACCACTTGAGTATCACCACCAACAGCAGCAGCAGCAGCAGCCTCTTCTGCTGATTCCATCATCAATAATTAGCTTGATTGGGATTTGCGCAGAATTCGTTTTCTTCGTGACTGCCGAAAAATTGTGCCCAAAAGTGTTTAAAAGTATTAGGCTGTCCGGAAAGTTCTGGCCGATTTTCATGAGCAACTCTGCATTGATAAAGCGGAATGAACTTTTCGGACAACCTAATTTTTAATGAACGCATGTACAAAATGTTTAAGTGAAAAAATTGTAAAAAATTGCTTTGCACTCGTCAGGCGCCCGTGAGGCACCGCGAAATCATTGATTAGTGAGGCAAATCAAAACCCAGTCGAGTGCACCGACGATTATAACATGTACATTTTAAGTATCATTTCCATTCAATACTTCTCTCTCTCCCATTTTTTCCACAACAGCATCATTGGCCAATTCTTCTCCCAAAGAAAAAAAAATTGTTTTCTGTTTTTTCTTCCATTTTTTATTTGCTGTTAATTTTCAGTGATCTCTTCACATGAAAAAAAAATCATTCGAATACACTTTGTACATGGAGAAATCCACTGACTTGATACGCCTTGCGCTCTGAGCGGCACTTGAACAGAGCCAATTTCCATTATTTCCCACATCGCTCGAGTGCACTGTGCACTTTACAAAAGGCTCTGCTGAGGAGCCTTCGGAGCTCAAGGAGCCCAAAAAATTTTCCCACCAATCTGCGAATATGTGCATCCTCTATATATTAGGTTGTCCGAAAAGTTTATTCCGCTTTATCAATAGAGTTGCTTATGAAAATCGGGCAGAACTTTTCGGACAACCCCTATACATACAAATACACTGACAGAAAACTATGTACAAATTACACACCAAAAAAAACACAGCAGAACAACAGCAAAACAACGAAACAAACACATAAATGTTAATCAATTGACACAGACATTTCGTCGATCGTCAATGATGATGATGATGATGAAAATAGCGGCGAAAAATAGAAGCAGAAACAACATTCACATTTTTCAACAGTGAAACCACTCACAGTTTTGAAAATTCGAAAAAAAAAGATAAAAATTGAATTCATTCAAAGTCAGTACACAGCAAGATGAATTGAAGTATTGAAGCCATAAGTGACCATTGATAATAAACGTTGCAATTTTTGCTTGTATTTGTTTGTTGTTTGTTGCAAATTGAAAATAATCAAAACAACAAATGACTTACGAATAGCGTCTTGGAAATTGTAAATTTTTCTTAAAGAAATCAGAAATCTATTTATTTTCGGGAAAATTTCTTTGATTTTTTTTGAATTTCTTCGAATTTTTGTTAAGAAATTTTCTCGGAAAAAATTCATTTGATTGATTTGATTCCATCGATACATTCTTCATTAATTAAGTTAATTAGTTAACTAAGTAATTAATTAATTAAGTAATTTGTTAATTAATCAATCATCAAATCATCGATTAATTAGTGAATCTCGAACTTTGAATATCTGTCATTCGAATTAATCCAAAGTGATCGATCAATTTTGACAATCAGTGAATTCCATTGGCGAAAGACATCAAATCGAATCAAATATTCACTGGTTTTTTTTGGGGTCATTCATAAATATTTTATCCTTCAAATTCATTAAAATTTTCATTAAATTAAAATCCATAAAATCAAAATTTTACATCGAATTCAATTGAATTCAGTTGACATCCAACATCCATTGATCCAATCTACAATCATTTTGTGTGTATGTGTTTCGATATTTGTGTTTGAATTCAAGTACATCTGGCTTCAATTTCAATCTCAAATCACCATTATCATCAACATCATCATGAACATCTTTGTCATTTGCTCGATGACCATCATCAATCACTGATACATTGCTTCGTCGATCTTCATTGAATCCTTTCAACAACCAATCAACAACACACAAAACATATTTCAAACCATCATTCATTCAATTGATCATCATTCAGATACATCATTCATTTTTGAATAAAATATTCAAAAATTCAAGAAATTCAATGACAAATAATCATGAATTGTGAATCACATTTCAATGTAAATTCTTTGAAAGCTGAAAAAAGCATCCAACAAGCCATCAAGCAATAGCAGATAGCAATGGTTTGATGCATCTTCAATCCTTTCGACACACAAATTCAGCCAAAAATATCCCACCAAACAACATCCACCGACAACAACAACAGAACACATCACCAACAAGTATTGAATCCATCACTGATGATGATGCGAAGTGTGCACGTACTGAAATTCCCATAAACATCGTACGTGTAAGACTTATACCTCATAAACATATACCTTGAGTTGAATCGAGAGTTTCATCTTTGAATATCTTCCACCATATACATCTTTAACCATCTTGCACATGTTAAATCCTTCATCTTGAATCAATTAATGCTAATTTCCATTCGAGGGAAATTAATGGGAAATTATCATCCATAGTGAACGTCATCGTCATAGTCGTGACATTATCACAATCAATTCATCAATACGCAAACGAATCAATTGAAGATACCACATTTACCACTTCTTCAACACAATCTTCATCTTAGTCTTTGTACATCTTAGAATTTCATTGAAATTCATTGAAAATCTTAACTATTCCTTGAATATATTCACCACCAGTGGTGATTAGCCAATTTCATGTTTTAGCTCTGTATTGAAATGTGTTTTATATGAACAAATAATCTTCGGTGGTCGTGGTGGTGGTGGTGGTGGTAGTGTTTATTGATGATGATCGTAGTCATTATCTTTGAATTGAAAAAGATTTGACTAAGGCTTCGACTGAGCCTTCGACTTTAAATGCTTCGATGGTCAATGTACGCACGAACCACTTGTCTTAACATGACCATATCAACACAGCATTTAGCACCAGCAGCAACAGCAACAGCAGTAAACAGGTAAAAACATATTAACAGGTAAACAATAGCTTAAACAAGTAGTGTTAACATACACATATATTGGTTATGTTTACCTGATGTGATTTTTAATTTTCAATCTTACTATGTACAACCTTATACTTATTGAAATCACCTGGTCTAAGAATGAATGAATGAATTTTATTCAATGCAAATGAATGCAAATAAATGGAAATACAGAAATATCACCTGTTGTTGTTTATGATTGTTTGAGATTGTTTATTGTTCTTACATGGACACACAAATCGATAATGATAACATTGTGAATATTATTTATTTATGTATTTGTGAACCATGAATTGAAACTAAATTAAATTTAACTAAGTTTAAATCAAACTAAATTAAAATTAATTTAATTCAATGAAACTGAATTAAAATAAATTCAGTTCAAAAATTGTTTAAATTTGTTTCAATGCGAGATGATCATATATGGACTTTGATGATGATTCCATGGTGATTCTGATGATTCAGTTTCAAATTAAATTCAAATTGATCCATGATTAATTAATTAATTAAAAATTAATTAAACAAAATTTAAATTTGTCATTTGTGTGTGTGTGTGTATGTGTCACTTATGGTCACTTTCTCATTCAATTATTCTTCAAAAATGACTTCAAACAACGGCAAATCAACTGCAACAGTAATCAGCAGCAACATCATTGACATTGAACATTAATTGGTCATTTGTCATTCAAAATCGGTGATTATTGCCATCATCATTATCAGTGTCATTATCATCCCATTCAATTTCATCCATTCATTCATTCATTCAAACATCGACTTTTGGACAAATGTCCATCCACACGTTATCATCGCATTTGTTTACGACATGCTCGCATGAATCTTCTCATGGTGAATCTTCAATAATCATCTGTGGCACATTTTTTTTCATTGATATCATTTGATTCAACGACAACAAACAAACACGTAAACAACACACCAAACACGTGCACAATGAATCA
Organism: Psoroptes ovis; assembly: GCA_002943765.1. NCBI lineage: Eukaryota > Metazoa > Arthropoda > Arachnida > Sarcoptiformes > Psoroptidae > Psoroptes > Psoroptes ovis. The sequence continues at coordinate 911,756 of PQWQ01000008.1, read as the reverse complement.
TTGAATTTTACAGTGAATCTCAACCGAAATCAATGCGTGTAATCGAGCTTCATGAGTTTTTGTTGTTTTGATTTCAGTGCAAAGCCGTTCGATTCCAATAGGATTCAATGGTTGTAAATCAAGTCAAAATTCAGTGTTCAAAGGGTTAAAATCTTAAATTCACAGATCTTCATAATTCGATCTTCTTAAATTCTTCATCCTCTCGTGCTACACTGTTTGCAAATTCAATAAGAATGCGTGTTTTGTGAACGTTTTTCTTTCGTTTCCTTCGTTGATTACAAATCAAATTTCCAAAGAAAAAATAATAAAGACTATAACCTTCAAACGTGATTTACATAATTAATTAATTAATCAATTTCTAATTAAAATCAACATAAAATTTCTGATTTATTCAGCGAGATTATTCATCAGTTAACTAATTCAAATCAACTAATAATTCCATCAACGATTTCCAACGAATTCAGCAGCCAAACAAACAGCCGCAAATACCAAAGGTAAGCCCAAGTCCTCACCAATAATTTCTCTCGCTTTGCACTCGGCTACCAGCTGAAATTTCACAGAAACAAAACCCCGTAGAAATCTCAAAGAAATCCCATTGAAATCAATGAATTTTCAATCAAGGAAAACGTATTTTGATTGTAATTGATTAATGTCCCCTTATGAGCGCCTGTAGATTTCAATTACGTTTAACTATGTGAATACTCGAATTTAATTAATTCGTTTGAAAATTAATTACATACATTTAATATGTAATTATTCATTGAAATTCAATTCAATTCAATTCAATGAATGAATCATTGAATAATTTCCAATATTTACACACACACACACACATTAAATACGCATAAATAGCTTTGAATATTATTGATGTAAATTGACAAAACGATTTCTGAATAATTTTGATGCGAATTCGGTGGTTGTCCGAAAAGTTTTGACCGATTTTTCAATTGAATTCATTCGTTTTTTACCGCAAAAACTTTCCGGACAAGTCCATCAAAAAATTAATTCACGAAAAAAAAATGTTTCATAAAATATGTTACACATTTTTCGATTTGATTTGTTCCAATAAGCTTTGAATTTCTTATTTGAAACATTTCCATAAATTTTCTTCTTGCTTGTTGTTCTCATCTTAAACATATTCAATGGCATTGGTAGCATAAGAAACACTTAAGTAATTTGATTAAGAAAATTTATGGGAAATTTTCCCATAAACTATGAGATTTTTCAATTGAAAACACGTTACAAGCACGTAACACACATGTATTTCATGTGAAACACGCGCAATTTATGGAGCACGTATTCCATTAAACACGTATTCAATATATCGAAACATTTTCAAATTGTTGCGAAATTGTTTCAATTAAATTTTAATCCAATTTAAATCTGATTTTAATTCAATTTTAATCCAAATTGATATGTATCGAGATCGATTGGAAATGATCAATTGATGAAGAAAATCATATTAAAAATCCATGTAAATCCATTGGAATCCCTGAAGTAATCTATGAATATTTATTTCGAATATCTATAATCTACTTAAATTTATGAAAATCCAGTGAATATCCCTTTGAAATTTCTTTGGAAATCCTTTGAAATTCCTATGGAAATCTACATAAATCCATGAATATCACTTTGAGTAAATCCAATCGAAAGTTTGAGGTAGAAGTCCATGTGATTCTATGGAGATCTTTGATGATCCATTTCAAATAAATCTCAGATCAGTCACAAATCGAAGTAAAATCGAAATAATTCGAAAAAATTCAAAAACAAGTTTCTACTTGAGAAACACATCTTGAATGTATATCTCATTAAATATGCATGGCATTCATCAATGGTGACTTATTTTGATTATCATCGAATTTTTCGAATATTTTCATTGACAATGATATATTTATTAATGATATAATGATTGACCGAAAAGTTTTTACGCCAATTTCCATGAGTTTTATTCGATATTACCCGTATGAACTTTTCGGACTGGTTTCGATTACGAATTTTTAAGATAAGAAAACATAACCTTATCGGTTTAACTGGCGTATAACCCTTGTTGATTAGCTGCCATTTAAAATGAAATTCAATTTTTCAGCTTGTTTTATCTGATCAGAAAAAAGGGTTAAATGATTTATTCATGGTCGTTTTTCGACCACTTAAATAGATGTGATTAGCTTTAGGATGAAATTTTAATTTTCTTCGGTGGACAAAATAATTATAAGGTTATAACCTTATATTAACTTTCGTCAATGATGATGACAAGTTAGTTGCGATAGTTGGCATGGTTGGCTCGAAATACCTTGAATTTTTCGGCCAACTTCAAGCCCTTATCCTTATTACTCCAACCCCGTATCCTTGCCCCGCAAGCTATTCAAAAATTCTCAAATCATTTATCTGCAGCAATTCGTTTAACCAGTTTTCAAGCCAATTTCGAGCCAATTTTTAGCCAGTTTTGTTCGTGTTTATTTGCCAAAAGTTCAGCCAGTTTTCTTCAGCCAACCAACGATCTCTGCCAACGATCGATGATCGAAAACCCGGCGCAGCAGCCAAAATCATTTAATTCATTCATTCATTGGCTCGAGTTAAATTCATTCGAAAATCACCATTCACTCGTATATATATGAGTGTAATTACATAACCATAACGACAAACACGATGATTATCGTGTTTGTTTCAATGTTGTTTGGTGGTGAATGTATGAGTGGATGTATGAATGAATATGTTTAAATGTTGTAGCTTTTGCAAAAAAAAACATGGAGACCAATGACCTTTTAGATTATTTCAAATAGTTGTTACATTATTCCTTCATACGAAATGAACATAAACCGTTTCTTTCGTGTTAATTCTTCGATGTGTCTGTGTATGATTCGTACAAAGTGTTCATTTGAAGTGAGGCTGGTTGGATTTAGTTTGACTGGTTGGTTGGTTGTCCGGAAAGTTTGCGTCGGTTCAATCCAATCAATGTCTATTGAAAATCCCCTTAGAACTTTTCGGACATCTTCACGAAGAATTCGTATGAAGACTGAATTTCGAAGAATTCCGAGAATTTTCGCCTCGTTCCGATTCGTCATCTGGCAGAATATTCGGTGATTGAATGACTGTGCGGAACAGCACTTATTCAAGCCACAATAATCGGTCATTTCGATTCCGAATGATTCATTCGGTGGTCAGTGGCCATAAAGTTCGTGGACGAAGCTCAGTGATTTCGAATAAACATTCGAATCAATGATTACTTCATTGATTCAAATGAGGAAAGAACTTTTCGGACAACCTCTGAGATTTTCATTTCAAATTTTCACAATTAATTTTAATTAGTTCTTAATTAGTTTTTAATTAATTTTTAAAATTTCATCAAAAAACATTTAATTATTTGATCCTCTCAAATTTCAATTGTTTTAAATTATTTCGAATTGTTTCGTAATGTTTTCTGTGTGTGTTTGTTTCTATAGTTTTCTCATTGGTAAAGAAATATTAGGTTGTCCTGAAAGTTTTTGCCGGTTATATCGTAGCGAATAATTGAAAAATCGGCAAGAACTTTTCGGACAACCTAATTGTCGTTTAATTACAATTATAAATTTTTTTTAAATTATTTAATTATTCATATTCATGTTATAATTCAATGACATCATATAACTCCGAGTGTATCCATGTAATGATAATTACACAGTCGAAAGCTCAAGAGCGAGAAGAAGAAGAAGAAGCTACAAAGTGCTACGAAGCGCAAAAACGCTGCCAAAAATGCCATTTCGCCATTTATTTGATTGCTTAATTTGCGCAACGATACTTTGTGAAATAATTAATTTTTTAATTTGTCAAAAATTATACGTTTCAATTTTTGAAAATTAATTTTGAAGATTAATTTCACAATGCCAAATCTCTTGCGCTCGACAGGCGCCCTTCGGGCGCCATCGATTCACCGTGTCCTCATCCCCCGTTCTCCATTTCAAACAGGGGTCAAAACCTTTTAGGTAATTAAAAATCAATCAACCAAAAAACCAATTTTTTTTTTGTCATCAAGACACCATCATTACTACCCTTGATAAAAACCACCTAATTTAAAAGGTTAACCTCGAAATTTAAAAACCTCGAAATTAAACTGGTTTTGTTTAAAAATCAAATCAAGCAAATCAATCATCTGGATGTTTTTCATCATGTAGTGTCATGTCGTCAATATTATCATCGAAACAGATCAATGATTAACGAAAATCGTTAATGTACATGAGGTTATAAAAGGTTATTAGGTACATGCCCTGATCATAAGGGGGTAATGAGGTACATACCCTGTTCGGACAGGGAGAAATGATGAGCTTGAGCTTTAGCCTTTACCCTCAAGTGATTGAACAACGAATTTCGCTGCTTTAAACGTTGAAATTTTAGTTTTTTGAAAATTAATGAATGAAGCTATGAGGTATAAACCCTATTAGATTGGAATAAACATTATTAATGGATTTGAAATTAATAGGTTTAAATCTAACAAATAATCCATGAACAAAGTATCGGGTAAACAACAAAGTATCAACTCCACCCGTGAATTAACAAGGTTATGTCATTTGTCAATTGTTTATGAATCATTTGATTTGATGAATGTGATTATACCATATATACAGATCCACCTTTGAAAAGAAAAAACATAACCTCAATGCCTTAAAAGGTAATTAACAAAAAAAATGAATCCATTCATCACTCAGCAAGTGACAAAAACATTCGAAGCTCGACTTTGCTCGACAGGCGCTTAGCTTGGCGTGATCGGGATGAAAATCTCGTTCCAAGAGATAACATGGTCGGTCGCAAAGGTGAAAATTGTTTGCCTTACGCGGCAGGTTTTGCGGACATGGAAATTTCACGGGAAAATATTTTTCCCGTGAAATTTCTCCGAATTATCAAATCAGTCATTAATCACTTGTGAGGTCATCACCTGATTGATTTTTTTGATAAATTTTACGAGGAACAAACAAGCGATTAAAAAGGTGATTTACATTTGATTAATTAAATTTTTTTTTTTTTTGAAAATTTCAAAATTTGATTAATTAGCCTAGAGGCAATTCAAAATTTTGAGTAAACATTGAGTCGTCCGTAAAGTTTGTGACGGTTTCCTGGGAACGTTTCCATTGATTTCTGCGGTTAGAACTTAATGGACACCCGACCTAATCATTTCAAGATCCGTACATGTCGATATTTCACAATCAAGATGTATGTATCTTGATAAAATGGATGCGGAACAGTCTTGAGAAAGTTCCAGGAAAATTTCAATGATAAGTCGAATAAGAGAAATTTTTCAATTTCATGGCACGAAATTGCGTAATGTTCAATGATTTTCGTTTATTTAACATCGCTGCGCACGTTTTGGCTTTTTGGTGCACCCGTTTCTCTGGTGATTCACTTGCTAAGGTTTATCGAGGGTTAATCCAGGGTTCGTCGAAGGTCAATCCAGGGTCCGTTGGGACTCGTAAGAAATAGTCTGAAAATGTGCCTTCTCTCTGCGACCCCTTTAAAACGAATGTTCAGAAAATTTCCCTGGAATTCTGCATAAGAAAATTTCCTCGGAAATTTTTTTTCTTAGAAATTTCGTCAAAAATTCTGCAGAATTCAAAGCAATTTGATCTTCGAGATTTGATAAGAATAATTTTCAAGTCAATAAACTCAATGATATTAGATAAATAAATTCAATGATTCAATGAGATTCAAATGCATCAATGAACTTGAGTGCATAATTTAATATGAATTGATTGATGTGGAAAATTTTTTTTTAAAAAGAATATTCAAAGGATTCATTTGAGCAAATTGAATCATGAACTTTGCATTCGATTTTCGTTTGGTCAAAAATAAAAACCGAAAATTCTAATGTATCACAGAATTTGTGAATTTTCTCAATTTTTTTTCTGGATTCCATAAGAAATTGAGCATTCTTTGGATGCAAAAATATGGACAAACAAAAAACTAAATTGAAATAAATGCGCGGGCAAAGGTTAAGGCTTATTATAATTGAATAGAATTCAATTATCAGATCAATGATATTGTTTATTAATCACGGATTATTAATATCGAATTTTTCCGAAAATTTCAAATTTAAAATTCTTAATTTCTTAAATTCTAAGCCTTGGCCCGTATGGTGATTGTTGAGGCTTTCTAAGGCCCTTCAAGTAAGCACACTAATTCCCAGCTAATTCAAACATTGAATCCGGCTCGAAATGATTCATTTCTGATTATTTAATCATTTTTAGGGATTAAATAGGCGATTTTAAAGAATTAAGTCTGAAATTCTGGGAGAATTCTTTAAGAATTGATGGGCACCAAAATTGTAAAAAACAAAATCACGTGATTCCCAGAATCTTATTATTATTCAGGAAGAAAATTTTAAAGAGAAAAACGAAATTCTTCATTTTTTTAAAAACATTTAATCTTTGAAAAAATCTTTGTAGAATTAATGCAGAATTTCAAAATTCTTTGATAAGAATATTCTGTTTTGAAAATTTCCCGAAAAATTTCAATTTTTTTTTTGGAAATTTTCCAGAAAAAATCAATTTTGGAGAATTATTTTGGGAGCAAATTCTATAGACTCTTGAAGTTAGAATCGTAGACAATATTCTTGTTCTTGAAGAGCTTGTTCTTATCATTTCAATGATTCATTCTCTCAAAGATTGTTTGATTAAATCATTATCTTTCCCAAGATAAATTCTAAAGATCTTGAAGTTCTTGAAAAAATGAATTTATCAGCGAAATTGGAAAAAAAGAATTTTCGTCTTAGAACTCGACGGGCGCCTGTCTGGCACCTTAAAAACCAGGCAATTCAATGCATCAGTCTCAATGCTGCCGAGCTGTACGTTGAATTACTTTTGTTAATTCTTCAATTATGAATGTTTTCAATGAGCGATTTCAATGAAAAACATCCCATACTCAATATGTTGTCTATGTGTATGAAGATTTTTCATTTGTCTATGATGAAAAGCAAAAATCAATAAAATTCATTATCTCATTGATTTTTTGTGTTGTTGTTGAAATATCTCTGAGGTTGTCCAAAAAGTTCTGACCGATTTTCAATAGACGTTTCGATTAATTAGCATTGATTCAACACGAAAAAACTTTTCGGACAACCTCGTTGATTCAGTAATTTTTGATTTTGTATTTTTTTTTTTGGAGAGTTCACTGATATGAATTTCCCTCAAATAATTTGTATCAAAAAGTTTTTTTTCTGAGACGTAATTTTTGAATCATTAATCCATGGTCTTAGACTCCTCGAGGAGTTCGAAAAAAAAAAATCCTCAATGGTCCAAGGGCCTTGGACCGTTATTCCTGGGTCGATCACCGTATTCAGTTTATTCATGCATACACTGTAAGCACACACATCGATTGATTATGTTAATCAATTAAAAGGAACCTAGAATTGGCCCCGAAATTCTTGATGCGATTCTCCGATCATTGAATTTGTTTCAATTTGAATCAAATCAAGAATACGCACCAAAGACGATGAACGAGTTACAAATAAGTCTTAGAATAATTCAATCGATATAAGAATATTCTTTTGAGTTCTTCGGGATTCTGTCTGTAAAACTAATGAATACATTGATTCATGACTTCAAAGGATTCTGATTTACTTGGAAATGTTTTCGGAAATTCTTCTTGTTCAGAATTTCGGAAATTTACCCGAGAAAAAATTCTATAATCCTAAGAGTCGAAATAATTTGTACATAATAAACATCATTTAAGACGCGCATATATAACAAGAACAACTTGAAGAAACGATCGATCAATCATTGATCGATACATTTCGATTTTAGATTTTGACTTTTGTAAAGTTTTTGACATTTCAATCAATGGAAATCATTGTTACACAGTAAATCTGTAACGATATTCATGTCTACACCATGTACAGATGACTGTAAATGTGTCAAATTTCATAAGGTTTGAGGTTTCAAAATTTTTGAAGATACATTGTTGAACATGTATTCATTTCGGCTAATTTTTAGTGATCAATCATCGATCGATTCAATCAATGAATGAATCAATCAAAATGATTCCGATCATAATTGAATGGATTTAGCATTTGCTCCTTGGTACCTTTGTACCTTAGTTTTCAAAGGTTTTTCACTGATACCAAGGGTCGTTCTTCCTCATCGGTCAAGGGTCAAATCTTTACAAATCTTTCCGTCAGTCTAAGTGACCAAGTAATCTTTCAAAGAACTTGGAGCATTTTGAATGTATCTAGTCAATGACTGGGTCCAAATCTTAAAAAAAGAATTTTTCTCCCACCCCGCCCCCCGCCATGGACCCGAAACGTTCAGGGGCCGTGGACCTCGGAAAAAAATTCGTGATTCACCAGAATCATCAGATCATCATCAAGAATCAATTACATCATCATTATCATCTGATCATTATCACAGAATCAAGAATTGTAAATCAGATCATTTCTATTCTGAATCTCATATCAAATTTAGAATCATTCATAATTCATATCTCATATTGTTCAGCTTCGAATTCATAATCAGAATCATAATCAAAATCAAAACATTCGTACAAATCATCTTTCAAAGAATCCAAAAATGATCAAAGAAGAATTCGAGAATTTGAGAAATCAAATTATGGATTCGTTTTTGGAAGAATTTGATAAAAGAATTTTGATTTGGGCCAAAGATAGAAAAAATCAAAAAAAAACAAATCAAAATTCTAGCTTGTCCGAAAAGTTCGGGCCGATTTTTTCACCGAGCATTCTCATTGATTATCATTGATTCGAATACGCAAAAACTTTTCGGACAATCAATCATTTTGGCCAAATGAGAAATTCTCATTTCTCAAATCATGAAGAATACACGGCAAAAACTCATAATTCATATTTACGAATAGAATTTTTTGAAACAGAATTGCCGAAAGATTTGCCGAACAACGAAAATTCTTAGATTCTTTCGATGCGAACAAACAAACGAACGAGCGAGAGAATATTCCGGTAAAAAGTACGGGAATTCGTTGATAGATAACGGTCGGGATATTTTGTTTCAGGGAACTTTGCTCGGAAAAATTTCGGTGAAAATTTGTGAAACACACGAGAAAGAGCGAACAGAGAGAGAGAGAGAGAGAGGAGCGGAACAAATCATGTCAACGAATCATATCAATGAATAAAATCTTATGTTCCCGATATACGTAATTTATGAAAGTTTTCCCGTGAAAAAAAAATTCCATTTTTGTTTTTGTTTTTCACATTTTTTCAATGTTTTCTCTCGTAAATATGATTTATTTTCATTATTAATGAATTAAATGCCGTTCGCACACGACAGGCGCCTGTCAGGCACCATCATTGCGTTCAATTCGCAGCAATATTCTTATTTTGTCGACTGCAAAGTGTAGGGACTTTTTTTCATTTTTTTTTGTTTCTTAGTTTCATTGTTTCAAGATTATACCCTATTGAATAGGGTACATACTTTACACACGCACACAGGATGAGGGTATAAGCCAATTTTCACTCTCCATTTACTGTGAGGTATGATTCGGGTGTGATAAATTATCTTTTCAGATGTGTCAAATCACATGTATAAGTATCTGAGGGGGCTGGGGCTTTGAAAGATCTTATCGACCGGTGGGGTCGATTACTTAAGAGAATCCCAGCATTAGTGGACTGACCCAACCAAGCCAAAAACGAGTACTGCCCCCCGGTCCATTTCGAAAATTACGAATCGATAATAATCTTCGACAAAAAAACGACAGATGACAATCTGATAATTTGACATTTGTCAGCTGTCAGGGTCGTTTTGGTTTTATCGATTTTTTTTCCCCGGAAAATTTTCCGATGAATTTCCGAGAAATTTTCTTTGCTTCAAAAATTTTTCAAGCGACAAAATTTCATGATTTTTTTAAATGGATGGACCCGTCGAATCATTATTCGGTACTTGTGGTTTTTCTCGGCAATCGATCCTTTGGAGACTGAAAATTATCCGAGAAAAAATTCTCGGAAAAATTCCGGGTAAAATTCCGATAAATTTTAAGAAAAAAATTCCCGGGAAATTTCCGAACAAAACCATACCACTCTTAACAATCTTTGACATCTTGGCCTATCAAGAATCTGTCATTTCCACTTATCTTCACGAATTTTCAAGAATTAAAAGTCAGTCAATTTTAAGAGGACCCTTAAGCCTATCTAATTGGGAGCCCTAATTTTGACATTTCAGTGACATTTCTATACAGTGTTTTGACATGGAATCATTTTGAATTTCGAAGAATTTCCCAAAACAAACGAATGAAATTCTTGAATTTCAAGAATTTCTTTGAAATTCTTGTAAGAATATATATCAGGTTGTCCCATAAGTTTTTGCCATTTTTCGAATGAAAAAAAAATTTAAAAAACGGCAAGAACTTATGGGACAACCCACTGTTTGACATTTTCTTCGATTCAAATTCAAGCGAAACAACAACACAAAAAAATTAATTTCGATTTACAATTTAATTAAATGAATTGAAATTAATTTGAAATGTTTACAATTTCCAATTTCGAATGATTAAACCCTTCATTTTTTTACCCCTTCGTTTTTCTACCCTTCGTTGGTCCCATGTCTTTTTCCATTGATTGCATTGTATCGTATTCGAAAAAAGAAAAAACAAAGGGTTAATCAAACAATTACGAAAAATGGTTGAGAAACACTGTATTTCATTTCAATGTATGAACCAAACAAAAAGTTTCAAATTTAATGCATTCGAATTGAAATTTAAAATTTTTTTTCCGAAATAATGTTTACTTGTTTAATTATCCAGTGCTCTCGGGTCTTCTGTACCTCGGGTACCATGGTCCTTGTTTATTTATTTATTAGATTGTCCCATAAGTTCTTGTCATTTTTCGAATAAAAAGAAATTTAAAAAACGGCAAGAACTTATGGGACAACCTAATACTTTTAATTGTAATTTATATTTATTTTGAATTCTTGGTACAATTAATGTGTAAATAGATTCAATGGAATGGAATGAAGATCCTTCGAAAAACTTTTAATAATTTTCGTGTGTACTTGAGTCCCATAGGGTGTATGGACCCATTGAATTTTTTCGATGAATTTTCGGTACATTTCTGACCGATTAAATCTGCCTGTCTCCACTAATTGACGCCCATCAATCCCCCCTCATAGACTTCAAGGGTGCTTAGAAGGTAGAAATAGTTCAATTCTATTTTCGAGATTGTCCGAAAAGTTTGTTCGCGTTCAAATGTGAATGATTCATTGAAAATCGGCGCTTAACTTTCGGACAGAACTTTGCGGACGACCCAGAATAAATTTTTTTGGAAATTTTCCTTCTGAATTTCTGGTGTCTATTTCTGAGAATCAATCACCTAATGGCAACTATTTTAACCCCAACCATACCGATAGGCAATTAATGCACACAGACACATGAACATTTCACCTAAAAATATACATTCATTTACCTTGATCACTTACGATGATTAAGGTGTGTCCTGAATTGGAAATTATATGACCAGTAAAAATGTTAAAATAGATATTTCGAAGTGAAATATACTGGGTTGTGCCATAAATTCTTGCCGTTTTTTAAATTTTTTTTTCATTCAAAAAACGGCAAGAACTTATGGGACAACCTAATGAAATTAAAAATTCCCCTTGCACCATTCTTTGAATGATGGCCAAATGACAGAAAACACTTTCAACTCGACAGGCGCCAGGGAAGCACCTGGGTATCCATTGTTTTCCTATGGACACTTTTGGCCCCCAGTCGAGTGATAGCTGCCGCTATTCTCGAATAGTCATAATAATAATCCCTGTGAAAATGAATTTTGGACAAAAAAAAGCCATAAAAATCCATTATTTCAAATGATATATTTTGATATTCTGTCACGTTTCATTTGGTTTAAATTTCTTTCGAAAAAAATAATCACAAAATTTGAAATTGCTGTCATTTAATGGTGGTGGTTCACATTATTTGTTATTGTCCGAAAAGTTCGTGCGTATTCAATCGCAGTGTCCAATTGAAAAATCCTCACGAACTTTTCGGACAACCCATTTTGGTCGCATATTTTATGCATGATTATTTTTTTTTCAAAATTCTTTCCAAAAATTTCAATCATTTTATTTGGGTCAAACGACAGAAGAAAAAGGACAAAAATGTGATTTGAAATATTAGGCTGTCCCATAAGTTCTTGCCGTTTTTTGAATTTTTTTTCATTTGAAAAACGGCAAGAACTTATGGGACAACCTAATATTTTTGATATGAAAATGGTTACAATTGACAGTTTGTAGTTGACCAATTTTAACCCTTTTATTTCGTGGTACGAATTGTGTCCACAAAGATAATTGACACAATTTGATTGTTACATTTGTTACATTGTTTGTGAATGACATTTTTTGCTGATCTACCGGCTAAAATCGTTCATTTGGTCGGTGAATCTTTATAATTTTGAATTTGACCATTGGTGATGGATCCATTTCACCCAAACCTTTCAATGTTTATGATTGTTTGTTGTCCGCAAAGTTTTTGACAATTCTTACAAACATTTGCCATTGAATGTTGCGTAAAAACTTTTCGGACAACCTCAAATTAGTGATAAAAATATATGTGCGTTTATTCATTTATTACTAATAATCCTTCATTTTATAATAAACAAGAATTTAGAAAATTAGGTTGTCCGAAAAGTTTTTACCAATTTTCTCAATATTTCCTACTGATATAATCGGCATAAACTTTTCGGACAATCTAATCTATTTTTCCGAAGAATATTCTTTGTTTCAATATAAATGTCATTATTATTTTGACACAAAATTTTGTATCATTTTGTTTTTTCACACCAAATTCTGCGTATGTCCTACGTGTGTATCTGTTGTCTATGTGTTTATTTACAAACAAAAATTCCTTCCGAAAAGGCCATATAAACGAATTTCAATTTTTTTTTTATTGGATTATATTAAGCTAATATCATTATTAACAATAGGTTGTCCAAAAAGTTTTAGACGTTTTTCATAGGAATTTTCTACTTAGAAAAACGACAAATTTTTTCGGATAACCATCAATAATCACATTTCACACACATTTTCTGTTGTAAATTGGATATTCATAAACACAATGAAAAACAAGATTATTCTAATTCTAATATTGTTTCATTTATTCATTTTTCTCATAGAATTTTATTACATTTCGCTCCGCATTTTTTTCATATCACAAAAAATATACATTTTTTGCAACGCTCATATTTCATTCCGGTATCATCATCACCATCATCATCGTTATCATCATCAATAATAATAATAATAAATGTAAGTCATTGTATTTATGAATTTGTTTTTTTTTCAAATAAATAAATAACAAAACAATAAAATTTAAGGTGTCCGAAAAGTTTTTGCCGATTTTCATTGCAGCATTGCTATTGAATTTACCGACAAAACTTTTCGGACAATCGAATTGAATAATAAATGAATATTTGAACAAAGAATTATATGACACAAGTAATTTGATACAATTCTTATTATTCTTGTGATGATACAGTATCGAAATTCTTTGGCATTTTGTGTACTTTAATTAAACTCAATTTGTTACACATTTTATGGATGATCCCGTAATAAATTTTCCATAAAATTTGAAACAAGTTTTGAAACAATTATGCCCGAATGCGGTGTTCACGGCTCGGTGATGTTCGTCGGCGATCATATCTCGATTAATTGTGGATAACCGAATCCAAGAATGTCGGTACTCCAGAACTTCGTAATTCCCGAATTTCAACCAAGATTCGTCGGTCGCTTCAAATGGATTGGTCCTCTAAAAATAAAGCTCAGACCCTTAGTTTGAGCTTCGTTCAACCGGTTTTTCGGTTATCGAGGATAGTTTTTGATAATTTCAATACCTCCGAGACCCCCTTCGCGTAAAAACTTGAAAATTAAAAGTTTTTCACTTTTTAATGAGAAAATTGAAATCTTTCAAAAGAAAAAAAGTAAAATTCGAAAATGATAACCCTTTGTTCTCTCTCATTTTACATCATGAGAATTTCCCGAGAAAATTTCTCATAATTTCAATTTTCTTGGGAAAATTTCTGCCTCCCCCGCATTTTTTTTTCAATGCTTCAATTATTGTCATTTGCCTTCACTTTTTGGGAATTAATTTTTTCAAAAGAAATCTCTTCATTTCATTTCGCTTGATTGTCATTGACACAATCATTGTCATCGATTGTCATTTTTGAAAATTGAAAATTTTTTCAAAAAATTTAAATGAATGCATCTTTGTACTCTAAGGCAATGAATCATTCCCATCTAAATCAACGTTGGTGACGGTGCCACCTGGGCGCCATTCGAGCGTAAACACTCTTTTTGCTCCCAAACTCCTTAAATTGAACTAAATCAATTGTTCAAATGAAAAGATTCGATCATTTAATTGATGAATTGAGAAATTTTCCAGAATTTTTTTTTCAACAAAAAAAAAAAAAAAAAAATCTTGGCAAATTTACTCAGAAATTTTCCGAGAAACAGGGAAAGTTTCCCTGAAAAAAAAAATTGAAAAAATAGTGGTCAAACCATAGAAAAACTGGGCCATTTGGGACTTGGTATTGTTGATGAAAGTGTTGAAATTGAAAATTCGAAAATATTTAGGTTGTCCGAAAAGTCGTGTCGTATCGAATCAATTGAAAACCACGGAAAATTCGCAAAGGAAATTCCGCCATAACTTCTCGGACAACCCTTCAAAATCTTTTCAACCCGATTCTTTCAGGGTTGTTCTGTTGTCATTGTTGTTGTTGTTGTTGTAGTTGTCGAATGTTACACATTTCAAAACATTTCGATTAACATTTTTTCTGTGTGTCCATGTCCATAGTACATTCATCACTCATACAGTGATTCTCAAACATTCTTTTCTCTGTGCTTCCTAAGATTACGGCCATTCATTTTTGAACCGAAACCAAAATTCACCACCCGTAAGATACGTATTCAACGAGCCAACTGGCGCAAAATGGTCTATTCAACTTGGCGTAAAAATAGACTGGCGAAAACGATCTGCCTGTTGAGAACCACTGTAAAACGACGATTCAAAAATTATTCTCCTCTCATTCGAATCTATGCTCATATGTCAATGACCAGAGAATTTTCAAATGAAATTTCATTGTTCTTGGTCACTCTCTCTCTCTCTCTCTCTGGTTGTTTTGGTCATTTATTTTGAGAAAGATTTATTTTCATCAACCAAACAATTCGAATGAATGAATGAATGAATGAATTATTATTTGAAATATAAATTAATGTTTTGAAATCAGTTTTGAATCAAACAAACAGAAAAAAAACAATCAAATGACATCAACACTAGTAGCAGCAGCAGTACCAGCCCCCACACCAACCCCCCATTGATCCCTCCCCCACACAAAATCAAGAACAATTGAAATTGTATTTTTTTTTTGGTCAATGATATTCAATGATTTATTTTCATTTTTCCATGGCCCAGAACCCCACAGAATCGCACAGAGAGTTTCGAATCAATTTTAATTTGATTTTTCAATTTTTTTCTTTGGTTCGAAAAAGTCCAATTCGAAGCGAAGCGATATATGAGGTCCACAGTGCCCACACTCCTTCCACCCGCCCCTAAACACACCCAGACCATCAGATATTCTGGTGATGATTCTGAAGGCGACCAATCGAACAGGGCCCTGGCCAAGGGGAAATTGGAAAATTGTACCCTAAGCCTTCGGAATTGGTCCCCGGAGCCTTTGAAATCGGTACCAGAAGCCTTAGGAATGGTCCTTAGAAGCCCCCCGACGGACGTCCTAAGAGAAACCATAGTAAATTATGTCAAATAATAAAAATTAATCATTTCCGATCAAGATTTTTTCAAAAAAAAAAAAAAAAAAAATCTTTTGACATAATTCTTCTTTATTTATTTATTAGGTTGTCCCATAAGTTCTTGCCGTTTTCAAGTCTTTTTTTGATTCGAAAAACGGCAAGAACTTATGGGACAATCTAATATTATTCTTAAAGATTTATTACCCCAAAAAGATTGTCCAAAGTGTTTTTCACTGATTTTCTCGAAGAAATTCTTTGGTCCATTCTGTTTAACCGAATGGTAAAATGGCCTAAATGGTTCGATTTTTAATGATGTGTGATTGTGATTCAGTGTGTGTGTGTGTGAATTGAGTTTAAGCTGTTCCGAATATCAGAAACTTCACTACAGAGTTGGGTGCATTTGGGAGGGGGATGTATTTAGAGGATGTGCATTTGGGAACCACTTTACAGCCCGCAGATTTGATATTTTAAGAAATTGAATTGAATCAAATGGAATTCTAAAGGACCTTTCGAAGTTCCGAATTCCGGACGATGCCCGTAGTGGTCAAACAATATTCTTTGTGAAGAGTTTCGACTGAAAGAATTGAATTTGATCGATTATAAACTGTGACTATAATTGAATTGTGGTGATGTATTGAATGATGAGTGGTGAGATTATTGCCTGTTTATATGATCATCAATAATCATTAGGTCGATGGGTGTGTGGGTGTGTCACTGTAAGTAGGCCTACATGCCTTCACATAGGTTCATCTGAATGCCAATTAGGATTCTCTAAGAGAGAGCTGAGCCGGACATTGTCAGTGATTCGGGCCGAATCATGGTCGGGAAAGTCCCGGCG
This sequence comes from Psoroptes ovis, assembly GCA_002943765.1. Lineage (NCBI taxonomy): Eukaryota > Metazoa > Arthropoda > Arachnida > Sarcoptiformes > Psoroptidae > Psoroptes > Psoroptes ovis. The sequence continues at coordinate 895,202 of PQWQ01000008.1, read as the reverse complement.
AGAAATTTTTCCCGAATTTCCAGAAAGTTTTCCGGAATTTTTCCAGAAATTTTCCCTCTCCATATATTCATATCCGAAAATAGAATGTCAACCAGTCGAACAGCACCGAAAAATGTCAAAAGTCATTGTCAATGTTGTCAACATTTTTTATGTTTCTTAAATGAGGAAAATTTCTGGAAAGAAATTTTCCAGGAATTTTCTCTTCCAGAAATTTTCTCTCTCTCCGACGTGTTTGCTTGTCAAAACTTCAAATACAAAGCTTTTTCAAAAAGCTGTGACAAATGATGTTTTTTGTGATGATGATGATGATGACAAAGCTAGTTTCATTGTCATTGATTGTCAAGGGTTTTTTTTTTTCTTTTGTCATTGAATTTATGAATAATTCTTTTTGAATTTCTTTGAATTCTTTGTTCAGAGTTCCATTTGTTCAGTCGAATAATATGTCATGTTCAAAACTGAATTTTATGAAAAAAGAACTTGGTACAAATATGAATTTCAATTGTTCAAAAAAAAAAGAAAAAAAAAATGTCATTTATCATCATATCATTGTATTTGTGAATGTGCCCATAAATAATAATAGTCATTGAAAAATTCGATAATAAACCCTTTGCCCTCGAAGATAGGATAAGTATCTTCACAGAAAGGATGGTGCCTGCTCTCAACGACCGAGTGAGTCGAATGTAAAGAATTCAAAGATGAAACTTTGTGAATGGCTCCATATTATGGGGTCGTCCGCAAAGTTCATTCGGCAAGAATCAATGGTTTTTTCCCATTGAAAACCCGTAAGAACTTAGCGGACGACCCCCTAATAAATTCCATGACTATAATCATCATCAGTAAGTCACGAAAAAGTCATCAAAAAATGGCTTCAAGAGTGCTATGAATCCAAATGATATTATTTTTTCGAAGGTCATTCGTCATAACAAAGGGTTGACAAACATAAAATCAATTACGATATTTATGAATGATTTATAAAATAACCATATTTATGAATGATTTGTGATGATAATCAATCATTTGAAAAAAAAAAATGGAAATCCCTGAAATCATTGAATTTCGATTTGATTTTCTCCAAAAAAAAAAAAAAAAAAAATTCCGGTTCATCTGATAAGGAGCCATTCACAATAACAGTATGATTATTGTTTGGCGTGAAATTTACGCCCAAAATCTTATCGAATTGTGTTCGAAACTATGCTTCAAAATGATTCCTACGATTTCATATGCAACATGGCCAAGATAGATGTATGATCGAATAGTTCATTTTGCGTGACGTGATTCGATACGATCTTGTCCTCATTTTCATCTTTCATGTTTCATCTTTGATAAGAACTCATTTGGTTCAAGGCGTTTCGATGCAGTTTTGGAGGCGCTCGTCATGGGCCTTTCGAGCATTAAGCGTCAGAATTCCGAGGCCTAATTCCAAGATGAATATAAGTGATTACAACCCCTATAGGGTCGACACCTTTTGTCGTGTTCGCCAGCCACCGAGCCAGCCAGCGATTTGTGGCCTTTCTCTGGATGATATCGAGGCCGTTCGGTCCCAAAAACCATAGATTCTCGTGGTATTTGCTGCTATCGAGGACTATGAGGGCCCGGTGCCCGAGTGGAGCCCGCCGAGTCCATAGGGCCTTGGAATTTCATTCGGAAATCGAAAACCCTGAACCAAAAAAAAACCAAAAAGAAAAATTTTGCGTCAAAAAAAAAAAAAAAAAAAATCAGGTTACATTCAATATTAACATAAATAATAATAATGTAATACAATCACCGTGAATAGAATATGTAATTTGAAATCAATTTCATTATTTGGACCGTATTATCGTTTGGCAACGGATTTATCCGGTCATTATTATTCGGCATGGATCCTGCTTTGCCCGAGACTGTCTCGGGCATTTTCAACATTTTTACATAGAAACGGTGGCAGTACGGGAGCAAATTTACCGATTGGTTCTTAGGAAATACGACCACCATGCTGGCTCGCACACGCATATCCATTATGTAATTGATATTCCCCGAAGGTCCCCGATTATCATTCCGAAACAGTGTGGCCCCAATTTTAAATTTGGGCTTAAAGATTCCTCAAACAGATCTGGATAAAAAATTTGTTGACAAAGAAATTTCCTCGAAAATTTCTAAAAAATTGACATTTTTTCTGTTTATTTTCCGAGAAAAAATTTCCTTAAAATTGCCTCCAGGCTTGTTTGCGATATGTCATTTTTTTCCGTTTTTTTTTTTTTGAAAAAAATTCTGTTGAAAAATCATTTACATTCCAACAAGAACCGAGAAAATCTGGTTCCGAAATTTTTTCGGGAAATATTTTTTCCGGGGAAATTTTCTGGCTCAAAACACCCCACAAAAAAAAATCCTTTTAAAATCTCAAAAAATTCCTGAGGCCTTTGCGCTCGACAGGCGCCTAGTGGGTGCCGTACCAAAGACTTCCACTGTTCTCGATCGGCAACTGCAAGGCGCCACAAGTCAATGTACAAGCGAATGGTACCCCAGAAAAGGGTCTCTACCCTTTACATTCATTGAATTATTCATAATTTTTCCCCCTCCTTCAGCGACCTCCCCATCCACCGATTAATTATTTGTTTTACGGGTCCTGAATAACAAATTAGGTTCGGTTATTATCATTTAAATGAAAGCTCTTTATTTTCACCATCATTCATTTCCATCATTTGGTTCCTTGTCAATTCCCTCGGGCCTCTGTCATCATCATCAAATAATCATTATTCGATCATCATCATCATTATCATAATCATTGACAGCAGCAAGCAGCAGCAGCAGCAGCAGCCAAAAAAACAAATTGATGCAAATTTTATGTAAATGTCATTTGAATTCAAATTGGTTGTCCGAAAAATGCTGTCGTAATTTTCAATCAAATCTCAAGTATTTTCTCCGGCAAAACTTTCCGTACAACTTTCAAACTAGGTTTTGACAAATATTTTCTTTGACAAAAATATTCTTTCATTGTTCATGTTTGGACCACATTGTTTGCCTAGGCATCAATGGACCTAGGAAATATGAAAAATTTCTCGGGAACCAAAGATGAATGGGAAAAATATTAGGTTGTCCCATAAGTTCTTGCCGTTTTTTGAATTTTCTTTTCATTCGAAAAACGGCAAGAACTTATGGGACAACCTAATATGAATAAATTGTCCTTTAAAAACTTCAAATATTACCATTCACCCTTACAACAACCCTTTGATTACCAGAATTCTCGTCAATTTCTCTCAATTCATTGGCCAATCACACTTGCCTTTATTTGGTTTGAGATCCGCTGTGAGTGTTGATGTGTTCGGTATTCAAACTCCCAATTTTGAAATTGAATCAAATTCGGTTCAATTGATTTCAATTATTTTTGAATGCAGGGTCCAGGGTCTTGGGTTTACTACGGCCTTATTCTTGAAAATCCAATTTCACCATTGAAATATCCAATTGAATTTCATTGAATTGAAAATTTTCAATTTGGGTCCTTTTGGGTCCAATTGAAAATAATAATATTAGGTTGTCCCATAAGTTCTTGCCGTTTTTCGAACTGAAAAAAAAAATTTAAAAAACAGCAAGAACTTATGGGACAACCTAATTCAATTCAAATTGAAATTGAAATCAATGAATCAATGGACCCAATAAAATAAAAAAGAAAAGAATCGAACCGGAAAAATAACCCGAACAAAAAAAAAACTAAATTGAAAAATTCAAAAGTTTTCAAATTTTCTAAAATTTCAAATTACAAAATTTTTTCGAGCGCAAAAATGAAAATTCCAATAAAATTTTTTTTTTGTTGTTCAGTGGTTCTCAACCGGTCCGGTCTCAGTGTGTTTGTGTGTTTACGTTTATCGAATTTGGCGCCAGTTTTTGTGTGACAAGCCAAGAGTTATTGAAGTCCACTGTCACCGATTTGTTATTTGACTTGATGAAGTTATGAGGCTATCGAACGATATAGGGGTCATAGAAAATTGCTCAAATGGGCCCAAATGAAAAAAAAAAACGTTTGAGAAACACTGTGTTTCCCTCGTTGATAAGCCAATTTTTTTTTGTCGAGTGTTTCACTACTACCCATTGATTATTTTCAATTGCTATTATTGGATTGTCCCATAAGTTCTTTCCGTTTTTTAGATTCGATTTCATTTGAAAAACCGGCAAGAACTTATGGGACAACCTAATATTATCATTATTTATTATTTTTTACAAATAATAAATAATACTTATCAATATTTGAAGTGGAAATAATCTTTTATTTTATTATTTTTCCTTTTGCAAAAAATTGAAAAAGAAATTGAATATTATTTACACTTATTCAGTGCTTGTCCGAAAAATTCTGTCGTATTCAATTAATGGTTACTCAATGGAAGCGTTTCATCAACAAATGCCTCAAAACTTTTCGGACAACCTTTCGAGTTGATAATTTGATATGATTACCATTATTATTATTATTAGTGGAACATCTTTGCATCCACCACCAGTACACGATAACAAATGATATAATCAATTGTTGTTTACTTAGACGATCAGTGTTTCTCAAACATTGAGCCCATGGGCACAGAGGGTACACAAAGGGGCCAGTCGCTGACAAAGACATTGAGAACCACTGAATTCAATGTGCGTGCGTCTGTGTTCTGTCTGTGTGTATTCATTCATCATTACCATGAATTCTCGTGATTACGCTTCACCGAGCATTGAATATTGAAGGATTCGAAATAAAGTTTGTTTCCCCAATTCCGAATGGTGGAAAATACACTCGAAAAACTTGCACCACGAAATCCGGTGTAGGGTTCCGGCGCGGAGCCCTTCGGAGCCCAAGGCGTCATCTAGGGCCTAGCAATCATTGATTTTTTCAAAATCGAAAAAATCAATAACAAATCATTTCCGATCAATATTTTTTTGTATCGATCCAATATTCACAATCATTGAATTATCATTAAGCTTCGATGAATTCGAAATGAATTCAAAATTCGAAAATTACCCAATTTTCTGGACCTTTCGTGGGCCCACGAAGGTCCGTGTCCAAGGCCTAGCAATCATCACTGGATGATCATCACATTATCACGTGATCAAAGGCCTTGACCCTTAACCTTTTAAGTTGACGCCTTAAGACCGAAGACCCTGAGATTAGCGAGGAACTCGTATTTTTCGAACGCCCGTAGGCATAGCCTGGTAACATAGGGCACCTGCCAATCGCAAAGGGTACCCGTAGAGGTTAACGAGTCATTTTCCGGGGAAAATTTTCTCGAAAAAGTTCCCCAAAATTCATGAATATTCGCCGGAAATTTCCCCGGGAAAAAATTTCGAAATTGTTTATGGATCAACCAAAAATCAGAACAAAACCAAAAACATGATTTGATGATTTGGAACTTTTAGTACGAAGTTCATTTTTGTTGTTTATTTTTCTAAAAGTTTTCAATGAATATTCGATGGGAGAAATTTCCTGGGAAATTGGTTTCTCTGCTTCAAATCAAAAATATTCCCAAGAAATTTTCCTCCTCCTCCTCCTCCTCCTCCTCCTCCAGATAAAAAACTTATTTGTCAATCGCCAACTTATTGGCGATTATGTTGGCAATTTGTCTTTGTTTCATCATCGATGATATGATTGAAATCCAAAAATCCTCGGGAACTTTTTCTTTTTGAATGGAAAACTTTTCGAGAACTTCACGGGAAACTTTTCTCGGAAGTTTCTCTGAATAAATTTGAATAAAATTTTTTGGGAAATTTCCCCAAAAAAAAAATCTCTATTTGACCCCTTATTGAGGCTCTTAAATAGCTTTCAGCATAATTTTGTATTCTCATATCATTATCATCACAGGTATCCTGATCCTCATCAATCATTCAATTGTTCGCTTTTATTTCAAAATACATAAGGCTTATACCTTTGCATTCGAAAGGTTTATCGTTTTTTCAAAGATACCTCAGGGCTTCGTAGCCTTTTCATACTGAGCAAAACACCTGCGGTCGCACATTTAGGATTATGACGGACTTGGTGCGGCGCCTTAATGACGCCTGTCGAGTTCAAAGGGTTAAAATAGAAATTAAATTCCATCATCCACAACTACCACCAAAGAAAATCTGATACATTATCGATCGATTGATGAATGATTGTTTTGACATTTTATCATCATTGTGAATATATAATATTACAAAACATTTCAAAATTCAAAAAAATAATGAAATTTTCATGATTTACATATGAATGATTGATGAGTATTGAAAAATTACAAAATATTTTTCGAGAAAATTTCTCATTTACATAATTCAATGTACATTCGAAGGTTGTCCGAAAAGTTTTGGGGCAATTTTCGATTGAAAACTTTTGATGAACACCGCACAAAACTTTCCGGACAACCTCCAAAAACTGATTGAAACACCATTGTTTTCAATGATAATCGAATCTTATCAATCATTTTTTTGTTGGTGGCTTCGTGAAAATTTTTTTTTTGAGAAAATTTCTGGAAATCTTCGGAAATTTTCTCGAGAAATTTTCTCAAATTTAGTCGTGTCTAAGATGCACGATATCTAAGACAATGTTTCTTGAATCTCGCTGTACATTATTATGATGTCCAATCGACCAGATATGAATCGTTTGGCCATAATGTCTTATGATCATGTCTTACGATGATTATTTTCATTCAATTGTTTTTTTTTTTTTTCGTTTCGTAACATGAAACCATACCATTGTCCATCATCATTGTCCATCGCCATTATCTTAACATCGATTCGAAAATATCATCATCGAACAGTATCATCATCGAGTATCATCAATCATTGTTTGATTGTGGCTATTTCTTATAAAATTGAATATAAATTCACCCAAACAATTCACTCAGCGAAAGACATGATAGATTTTTTGCTTCAGAGAAAATAATTTTCGAAGATTTTCTTCGGGAATATTCCCGTCAATATTTCTTCGGAAATATTCCCGGGAAAGATAATTATTACCCGATATTCATTAATCATTACAATTCTCAAAGAATCTGTTCTCACATAATGATTGTAATGATATTAGGCTGTCCGAAAAGTTCTGCGAGGCAATTTTCAATCATTCATTGATTGGTTGATTGGTACACCCGGCAAAACTTTTGGGACAATCAAATTTTTGAATTCTTGAGTTTAAATATTCTGAGATGAGAATTTTTGACTATTTTTGGAAATTTTCTTTGGAATTTTTCCTGGGAATTTTTCCCAGAAAGTTTTGTATCGGAAATTTTCTCGGAAAATATTTGAATTTTTTTTTTCATGATTTACATTTATTTAAATTAGTTATCTTAATTTAAATTTAAAATTATTCTTGGAAACAGAAAAAATTTAAAATTCTAATAAGTTTCATCAGTAAATATGAGAGAAAAATTCACCTCTCTTTGCACTCGACGACATTTGCTCAACGCATTGAAAACAGTGGAAACATGGTGACTCTTAGGCGCCTGCCGAGTGCAAAGCAATTTTTGCTTCTTTCAAAACATCTTTAAACAACCATTTATCGATAAGCCACCAGTCAAGTGATAATGGGAATGGTAATGCACCACACATTATTCAATCATTATTCATTCATTTATTCCACATTCGAATTCGAGGAGTTAAACTCGTTATTTTTGGTGTGAATATGGTAATTATATCACCACAAAACGGGGGTGAGGAGGAGGAGGAGGCAGAAAACCAAAATCTAAATCTAATCCTTTGCACTCTGAGCCATTAGTCGTAATTAGCCATTTTCAATTGTAAACAATTGCGATCACGGTGCCTGCCAGGCGCCTTTCGAATGCAAAGGCCCAAACCCTCTGAAATTTTTTTCAAAACCCTTTCGAAACCCCTTTGATCCCTTAAATACCAAAATACCAAAACACTAAAAAAAAAAAAACCCGAAATTCCATTGAAACATTAATTCGAAATTATTTCTTGAATTCATTCATTATTCAACGAGTTATTCGTTGTGTTTTTAGAATTTTTCGGGAATTTTTTTTTTCGTTTCGGGAAAATTTCCCGAAATTCCATCCGAAACCATTCGAAGAGATTCTTCGGATGAAAATCGGTTTAATACCCGAATTCTGTGGTATCCCGCAATGTGGTTGGATGGATTTGATTTGATTTGATTTCTACCCGAATTTCTGCCCGAAATTCTTCGAACATCTTCAAGAATTAAGCTTTAATTATTCAGCCGGCCGACCGGCTGAGAGAATATTTCGATATCCGTGATTTATCGTCATTTAAGCGGCCACAGAATCGAACAGAATATTTCGGTTGGTACCGAATCGAATGTATTCGAAATAATTCGAAATCACTTCGATGTCCTCAGTACCCAAGGCCCCAGCTTGATGGCCAGTGGTCGCCATGTTCCGGCCCTGGTGCCTTAAGGCGACCTCAAATTGACGCAAATGTATCAATACATCGAACAATACCAATTAAATATTCAATACCGGGTGGTCCCCCTCCCCTACCCTCCCTCCAGCAGAGTCATACAAAAACATCGTTATTTATTTATGATTCTAGCTTTAATTCTTATTCAAGAATCCATCTGAAAACATCTGTCCTTGTTGATATTTATGTTCAAACATACACATATATGATCACATATGTATGTAATGTAAAAATATTTCTAGATCACATAAACATCCTTTGCATGATGAAATTGTTTAATTAAAAACATTCCCGAACAATTTGTTTACATTTAACAACAAAGATACCGACCATTTCAAATCATAAATTCCATAAATGCATAAACATCCGATAGCTAAATCGACTGATTAGTCAAAACAAAATTATTAAAACATTTTCAAAAACACAAATCATATAAAAACTCTAATCAAACATTTCAAAAGTCGTCATATTAAAATCAAATCATTATGACTAAAAATATAGTCAAATCATTATGACCAAAATTATAACAAAAAAACAAATTTATCAAAATGAACTTATAATCTCGTGAACAAAATAATAAACTTAAAACTTATAAAAATTATAAAAATTTTTATTTATATTTCATATTTAAAATAAATAAAATAAAAATTATTTTTATTTGTTCATGTTTGATGTTCTATAAAAATTAAGAATAATTATTCTTTACGAACAGAAACATTTCTAAGAATTCGGAATTCAAGTGTTTCTCAACCGTTGTCCTAGAAATGTTGCATTTTTTAAGATGGTCCATTTGACTCCTACAGGCACCCGCACACGCAGCATTTAAGATTCGGACATTCGATGAAATTCGTTAAATTAATCATTAAATTGTTATCCCAAGACGTAAGTCTTAGTCTTAGAAGTCTTAGAGGTCTTAGTCTTAAAAAAAAACGGAAGAGAAATTTTCCAGGAAAATAGAAATTTCCTGTAAAAATAGAGATTCCAAGGCCAAAATTATGAACAAAAATACTTGAAAAACATTGAAATATTTGAGAAACACTGAAATAAATACTAATAAAGAATCGTAATCAACAATCCAGAATAAATAATAATAAATGTCTTTATTAGTTTATTCTTGAAATTCTTTATTTATTTCTGTTTTTATTTATTTATTTCATTTCAAATAAAACAGTAATTCTTCTCTGTTTCTGTGTGATATTCTTGTTTATATCATATTGGTACACATTTATTACAAATTGAAAACAACCAAATAAATGAATAAAAAACATTAAACAGTGAAGTTGTCCGAAAAGTTCTGGCGGATTTCCAAATGATTTTCTACGCAATAATACGAACAAAACTTTTCGGACACGTAAATATTAATAAAATAAATGCATTTGGTATTTTGGAAAAATATTCTGTCTGGTGATTATTATTCATTATTTGAACAACAACATATATTGATTAAACATTTATTTATTCATTGATCACAAATAAATACAAATGAAAATTGAACAAATTATAAATCAATATATATTGATAAGTTTTTTTTGGAAATTCAATTTGTTGGTTGTTTTATTGGAGAAAATGGAAAACTTTTCTGGAATTTTTTTTTCGGGGAAATTTCCAGGAATTTCGTTTTTTTTGCCCCGAGAGTTTTCGAACATTTCTAATTGATTCAAGGGTCTAAAGGTCCGAGGCCTTAAGATTCAAGGCTATAGATCGAACCCTTTGTGCCCTTTGCGGCGCTAGTTGTTGGCCAGTTTCTGGTTTTAGCTCACCATGTATCCGCAGATAGAGGATTACTGATAATAGGGTTAAAGGCGCCACCAAGCGGCGCCTGTCGAATGCAAACGGACTCGATTACGTCAATCGATGATTGATTTGAATCAAATTGATTTGTTTTTGGTTCATTCATATCAATCATTTATTGATTTTCCATTGTTTCAATTGTGTAATTGGTTGTCCGAAAAGTTTTTTCGTATGAATTATTCAATGATTTCAATGTTATTTATGAGAACATTCAGCAAAAACTTTTCGGACAACTCATCAATATTTTCATTATAATCCCTCAGAGATAATATACAGATTACTTTGATGATAGATTTGGTTATTTTAATATAATTATTACATTATTAATTAGGTACTCGAATCAAATGTCAATCAAATAATGTATAGCCCCTCTGTAGCCTCTCTCTGTATCAATTGAATCACAATTGATACCTGCATTACTTACTATCTTTGTGCATATTTTGGATTTGGATTATTGGGGTCGCCCGAAAAGTTTTGTCTGGTTGATAGTTCAATACACAATTCTTCACCAATTCAGGAAAAACGACAAAATTTTCCGGTACAAGTCGTCATTTGTTACCAACATATTTAATGCTTGTATATCTTTTCCAGTAATACCAAACGTATTTGTATGTCATATTACTGATATCAATCAAAAAATAATAAAAAATAGATATGTAGGTTAATTTTTCAAATACATATTATCAATTGAAAACAATTGTTTATTGTGTTTGTGTTAGTGTGTCTATGTAATGTATTTCATGGTTTATCAGAAAAAAAACCTATTAAATATTAGGTTGTCCCATAAGTTATTGCTGTTTTTCGAATGAAAATAAAATTCAATAAACGGCAAGAACTTATGGGACAATCTAATATTTTATGATTGTTCGAAAAGTTTTGAGGGAATATATTGATAATTTCCAATTGAAAATCGTCAAAAACTTTTCGGACAACCTCAAATGAATATATTTTTGATAATCAGTGATTCTCAACCACAATTTTTCATTATCATTGATGACATTATAATTTATTTACACTGATAATGATCACCTAGAAACTCTTCGATGTTCAAATATTCATTATAAGGTACCATGAACCTACAACCTTGAGACCTTGGAAAAACTTTGAGACCTTAGAAACCTCCACATGATTCAATGATTCTCAAAGATCAATTTTCAAGACCTAAGACATAAGCAGTGGTAAATGGTTGAGAAACACTGATTTTCAATTTTTCAAATTTCAAAAACCACTTGAAATTTGATAAAATTTTAAAATTTGATATATTATCAATTGAATTAAATCAATTGTTATTTAAATCTTTAATAGATCATATATGTATGTATGTATGTATGTAGATGATCAACTATCAATTCATTCATTTAACATTTACCAGCATTAAATTACCAGCTCATTTCCACACACACACATAAAACATTTGTGATTAAACATTTATGGGGCTATAAAACCAAAATAAAATCGTAAATAATGATGGTGGTGGTGGTGGTTGTATTTGGCTGCGGATGATGATGGCTGCACCACAAATCTAATCCACCAGCTGTTATTTCTACCAGTCTCATTTGATGCAATCTTTTACATTACTTTTTTGTGTCCAACCAATTAATAAATTGATTAATCCATCAATTAATTAATTAACTCATAATTCTATTTGACTATTATTTAATTTAATTACGTGTGTTTGATATTAGTTAATGTTTACGGTGTGATATTTGGTGTTTATACCACCCACACACACACAAACACACCTACCTACACCCCCATTGTATTTGTGTATTATCGAATTGTTTTTAATTAAATTTAATTCAATTTCTTTAATTGAATTTCCATTGAAATCTTTCGATCTTAAATATTCCATTGAAAAATAATGAGATTGAAATATTTGACATTTTTAAATTCCAATTTTTAATTATAATTGAACTTTGGTATTTTTAAAATTCATATATTTTATATTTCAATTCATATAATTCACCGAATATCTTTGATTAATTCAACGTTTGTGTTTAATATTTTTTTCAGTGCAATTTGTTGTGTGTGTATTAATTGTAAGTGTTTGTGTTTGATTAAAACATAAATAAATCAAATATTTACATTCATTGATTGACAGGTAATACTAAATATCAAATCATATTTGAAAAAATATTAGGTTGTCCTATAAGTTGTTGCCGTTTTTTTGAATGAAATAAAAAATTTAAAAAACGGCAAAAACTTATGGGACAACCTTATATGTAAACATTTTGTTATTATTCAAAATTCAAATGTACAAATGTCAGTGTCACAATGTGTTTCATATGTTTTTTTCAATGTGTTTCAATACAACAGTCATTGTTTACATCAGATTTAATATGATTTAATATTATTCCCTGCGAAACATCTTTGCATTAGATTTGCACTGGAGTGTGTCATCTCAAAGGATACATGTTCTTGAAAATACATTCAGAATTTAACTGTGTAAATTCAGTGACATATGATTGATTGATTAAATGGCAGAAGCTATAATTAATCTATAATTAAAGTGTCCGAAAAGTTTGTTCGTATTTAATCAATTAAAAATATCAATTTTCAATTAGAAAAAATATACACAAACTTTATGGACAACCTAAAAATATATCTATTTTCATCTATTATTATTTTTTGTTTATTTACTTGTTTTTTATACAGATTTATATTTCATCAACTTTTTCATCGAATATTTCATCAGATTCAAGAATCGAAATCAAATCAAATCGGACCAAATTTTAGCCCAGTGAATCAGCTGTAACAGGCCATAGTCTTGGACAGTATTGATCCCCGTCGATCCACGAAATCGATGATTTGAAATTGATTGAAATCAGTCAATTTTCACCTGAAGAAATTATCGAAATATCTGTGACCCAAAAAACAACCAAATTCAAATAATAAAAAATGACGATATTTCGTCGATTTTGGCTTCGTCGAAGCCTAACACGTTTATTAATATTCCTATGTATAACATGGATATTGTTTGTATTAATGTATTCATATCATGGCCATAATCAACAACAACAGCAGCAGCAACAACAAGCGCCACAATCAGCACAGCAGCAACAATTCATGAATTCATATGAAGATTTATCATCAAACAGTATTCAACAAGCGCATCAGCCGCAAGATTCATTATCAAATGCTGGTGATGCTAAATCACATTCATCGAATAATAAACACAATAATGATAATAACGATGGCGATGATGAGCCATCCAATGATAATCGTATCGATTCAAATCAATTTAAATTGATTGAAGTTCGTAATAAACCAAATAATAGTGGTGGTAAACATAAACATCATCATAGAAAGGTAATTTGATTGATTGATTCATTGATTGTTTGTATTTAATCAAACTAAATTAATTTTAATTATCATTGATTCGATCGACAGCCAAATCATAATAGTGATACAAACAATGATAAAGTGCCAAATACAAATACAGATGCTGTGATACCATTACCTTTTGATAGTATGAATGGTTTCGGTGAAAATGGCCGTCCAGTTGTTTTACCGGTAATTCATTTCATTGATTTGATTGAATTGATTTAATTGAATTTAACCCTTTGAATACCAAAATTGTAGAAAAACGTTAGCAAAGAAATACAAAAATTAATCGATCAAGGTTGGAAAGATAATGCATTCAATCAATATGTTAGTGATTTATTATCATTACATCGTACGTTGCCCGATGTTCGTGATCCAAGGTGATTTTACATTGAATATATTAGAATTTTATTTGATTTTGACTGATTGATTTATTTTCAATGATCATTTGATTGATTCAGATGTAAATCACTCGAATATGAAAAACAATTACCATCAACAAGTGTTATTATTTGTTTTCACAATGAAGCATGGTCAGTATTATTACGTACCGTTCATTCAGTATTAGATCGATCACCACCTGAATTAATTAAAGAAATAATATTGGTTGATGATTTTTCTGATAAAGGTGATTATTGATTGTCAATAATTATTGATTAATGTATCGATTAATCGATATTTAATTGATATATTTTACAGATTATTTGGGAAAAAAATTAGAAAATTATGTTGAAAAATTGAAAAAAGTAAAAATAATACGTGCAAAAAAACGTGAAGGCCTAATACGTGCACGTTTACTTGGTGCCGCTGCTGCAACAGCACCCGTACTTACATATCTTGATTCACATTGTGAATGTGCTGAAGGTTGGCTAGAACCGCTATTAGATCGTATAGCGAAGAATTCACATGCTGTCGTATGCCCGGTGATCGATGTGATTAATGATTCAACATTCGAATATCATTATAATCCTGATGCAAGTGCATTAAATGTTGGTGGTTTTGATTGGAATTTGCAATTCAATTGGCATGCTGTACCATATCGTGAACGGAAAAGACATAAAAGTCCAGTGGAACCAGTATATTCCCCGACGATGGCCGGTGGTCTGTTTTCGATTGATCGAAATTTTTTCGAAAAACTTGGCACATATGATAATGGTTTCGATATATGGGGTGGTGAAAATCTAGAATTATCATTCAAAACATGGATGTGTGGCGGTACATTAGAGATTGTACCTTGTTCACATGTTGGACATGTATTTCGTTCCCGATCACCGTATAAAGTAAATATGTCAAATACAATCCTATGATAATTTCGATTAATTATTCCATTTATATATTTCAAACAGTGGAGAACCGGTGTCAATGTACTCAAACGTAATTCAATACGTTTGGCCGAAGTTTGGATGGATGAATACAAGAAATATTATTATGATCGTATTGGTAATGATTTGGTAAGATTCAATCATCAATAATGATCAATTGATTCAATTTGAATTGTCATTAATCGTTGATTATCTTTGATTTCAATCATCTTATACAATAGGGTGACTATGGTGATGTATCATCTCGTAAAGCTTTACGAGAAAAGCTACAATGTAAAAATTTTGATTGGTATATTAAAAATATTTATCCAGAATTATTTGTGCCTGGTGATGCTATCGCTTCGGGTGAAGTAAGATTTTTAATTCTTAGATTAATTATTATTTGATTAATTTATTAATTATCTTCGTTGTTTAAGATTCGTAATTATGGAAATTCCGATTATCAAATGTGTATCGATAGTCCAGCCAAACGTAATGATCTTCATAAACCTCTTGGGTTATATCCATGCCATAAACAAGGTGGTAATCAGGTATGGGGTCATATTTCATCTTAAGGCTATGGTTATGTGATTATTATTAATTATTTATTTTCTCATATTAGTATTGGCTTTACAGCAAAATCGGCGAAATACGTCGTGATGAAGCTTGTATGGATTTTGCCGGCCATGATGTCATATTATATCCATGTCATGGATCGAAAGGAAATCAATATTGGGCATATGATCATGAGGTAATTGATTCGATTGTTATCATTAATCAATTGATCAATTGATTGTTCTCATTTAAAACTAATAGTTTAAACAAATTAAACATGTAATCACTGGTAAATGTTTGGAAATGTCAAAAACAAAAGATCGTCTACTGGTATTGGATTGTAATCCAGCTAATAAATATCAACAATGGTCATTTTCGGAATATAATCAAACTAAAATGGATAGTTTACAAGAAATCGATAATGATTAATTGAATTTAGTTGAATTTCAATCCAAAACATACCAAAAATTCAATGAATATCAACATACTAAGCAACCAGTGATTGTCAACCATCAATTCATTCAAGGGTCAGACCTATACACTGACCTTTGAAAAACAACCTTTGCAAACAGCACAATGACTTTCTGAAACAAAACTGATTAAATAATTCAGAGCACATCTAATATAACAAAATGCCTTCAATTATCATTATTAAGATGATTATTTTTTAATTTATAAATTTCAAAGATTTAAAACAATTAATTAATTACAAATGTTAATTAATTACAAATAATTATTGTCAAATACAGGCCAAAACAATTGATTAATTATACATGATCATCCTCATCATCAGCATCATCCTCATCATTCATCATTGATTTATACAAATATCATATGAATACACAGCCATCATTTACAGATCCACCACCTTAACCCACACTTTTCAATTGGTCATTCTTCATATGATCAAACGATGATCTTCAAATGTATTCAACGATGATCAACACTCATCACCACCCACCACCAAAACGCTTGCACAATAGACATTTGGTGGTGAACAATGATTTTCAATTTAAATTCAATTGATTCTGTCTGTTTTCTTCGTTTAAATTGTGATTTAATTCAACATTCCTTTTGAGAATTTCTGTATTTTTTCCCTGTGAATCAATTGCCACCAGATCAGAGATTATCTAAATCTTGATCGTTGACCGATCGTTTCAATGATCAGCGGTCAACGGTGTCTTCGGTGAACTTGCTGAAGATTTTTTTCGAGATTTTCTCCTTTGAAATGATTTTATCTGTTGAATTACTAAGAGTTTTGAAATTTTTCAAATTTTAAATGATGTTCAATGTAACCCTTTTATCTCACTTTTTCTCACTTGAATATATTTCACTGTAATGAATTTTAAATGATTTTTTTTTTCGCTTGTTTTTTTTTTTTTTTTTTTTTTTTTGTTTTCTTGAAGAAAATACCAAGGAAAATATTATTTATCTCAGATATTTTTTTGAATTGAAGAAAACAAAGCAAAAATGAAACACAAATTTTATTTTAAAAAAGCTTATTTTCAATGAATTTATTTATAAAGATAAATCTATATATATTTGTATTATAATTAATTACATAATTATTATTATTAAGATTAGAAATAATAAAAAATAAATAAATAAAAATTCATCATTATTATCTTTGTAAGATTTTAAATTTATTTTAATTCTCGTTAATTTTAAAATTAGACAAACATTAAATCTTAGGAACGCTTTTAACCCTTAGAACTCGAAGCATTTACAGCGCAAGCGAGCCAGCAGCTCGACAATTTTTCACACTCATGTTAAAATAGTGACTGAGAGGCGCCTATCGAGTTGCTGCATTACATCTTATGGTGAGCTATGCTCACCGCTCGAGTTTTATGGGTTAAAATATTAGATTCAAATTTTCGCGCCACAATATAGGCGCTGCCATCTGCCGGTGGGAAGTCAAGTTAATAGAATTTTAAAATGAATTCCATGCTGCCATCTGTTGACAAGAAAAGATAACAACAGCAACAAAAATTGTCATGAGCGATTGTGGATTACGAAATTTTATTTTATTTTCACTAAAAAATAGAATTTATTCAAAATTCATTGGGTCGGAAAATTTTAGGCCGGAAAATGCAACCAATCGAAAAATTTTTGAATTTTTTATCATCATAAGCATCCTTCCGGTAATGACATAATTGATGCTGTGATTCCGGTGCGTGTGTGTGAGTTTGAAGGCTGTACGTCGTAAGTCATTAATTCTTTGACCCTCTAAAGCTAAGGTGACCAACCGTACTTATTTTATGAGTACTGTACTCATTTTGGGCGAGCTGTACTCAATTTGAATCCTGTACTTAAAAAGTACTTATTTTCAAAATTTGTACTCATTTGAATTTCAAAAACATATTCTAGTTTATTTTATTTTAATTTCATTAATTAAAATTTGAATTTTGAATTTTAATTTAATTCAAATTTACTATGACAGTGATTCGAATTTCGCGCGCACACTTGTAAAGTATTTTCAGCAATCTTAACGCGTGCGTAGCATTTAAAAAAAAAGTTGAATAGGAATTTTCTTACTAAAAAGCAGCTTTTGTGTCGGTGTCAGATAAGTCTCAAATATATTCGTTTTTCAAATGATATCTTGCTTATCCCGAATCTGAATCGGGCATTATTACTATTCCAAAATTAAAAAACGACATCTCTTGACATGACTTTTTATATCGAAAAATTTTTGAAATTTCGATTTCGAAAACAGCTAAGTTATTTATGAATTGCGAAAAAGTGTTTTTTCCATTGTTCTCATATGTAAATATTTAAAATAATTCATAATAAGATTGAAAAAATTGATAATTGTTCTATGTAAGTTTCAATAATATGATTGAATTTCAAATAGTTAATGATTAATTTGTTGTTATTTTGATTTTGTATTATTCTACGATTTTTGAAATTTAAAATTATTCTCATCTTGATTTATCATTCAATTCGTCGAAAAAATAATATAATTGAAATTTGTAATTTGTAAGTTTCTATATCAAGGATTCATTTTCACTCTTTCTAAATATGTCATTGATTGATAGGTCAATATGTCTGACGATAAGAGAAGGAAAAATAAATTTAATGACAACCTTAAGAGAGAATTTCCTTATCTCACAGTAAAGGACCCATTTTTCAACATTTCCAAAAAGAACATCTTTCGTTGAAATATTTGAAAATAATCATAGAAATTTCGATGTTTTTGCCCGGAACCAATGCATGCATCGAAAGATTCTTTTCTATGGTCAATGATTTTTGGACCTATGAAAAATCTCAATTTCAAGTCAGCAATTTAAATGCAATAATGACTGTGAAGTATAATATGAATGATAAAAATTGCATTGACATCGCTGAATTGTTAGAAAAAAATGAGACAATCGCAAAAAAAAAAAAAAATACATTCAGTCGAAAAATACCATCGAACGGGTACATCGGTATAATAGCAATGAATAATTTTTATTTTAAATTCTGTATTATTATCATCATTATTATTATTATTAAATATTAATATTAATATTACACAAATATTAATATATTTTGTATTTTGTTTTTTGTTTTTTTTTTTTTTGCTTTTTATATTTCAAGTATAATACAAAGTGTACTTTTTCTGAACAAAAAATAGTTGGTCACCTTACTAAAGCAGTAATTCGCCAAGAATCATTTATTATTTGATCAATTAATCATTTGATTAATTACGGCTGATTAATTAACAAAGTAATTGACAATTTTATTTATTTTTAGAGGAATGTGAGAAGAAAGAGAAAGCAATTGACTAAATATCACTATTTTCATCCAAAGAAAAAAAAAGCCAAAAAAAAAAAAGGTTTAACCCTTTACAACCCTTTTGGTAATGTGTGCTTGTCGAAGGAAAGAAAGCGCAAAGGGTTAAACATGTATAATACATGGGTATCAAAAAAATTAATTAATCAATTATCAGTGTTTGATTGAAAACCATTGATTGTTTTCGTTGTCGTGTTCATAAGATCATCTTAGGACCTTCCATGATCATGTCACTGGTAGATGGTCCAAAGAGACTGCGGCCTTTGACTTAGTTTGTTCTGCTTGGCCATTGTTGTTGCGGCTGGTGCCGTTGTGAGTATGTGAGTACGGCTCGCACGACTTATACATGACCAATGGGCTCCGAAATGATCAATTCGATGTCCGTACCAATTGCCGATGTTGACCACCGCTCGATAGTACAGGCAAAAATGCTGATTGATAACTTGGTTTCAGTTGAAAATTTTGATTAGTATTCACAACGGGTGAATCATTGAAATATCTTTGTTCATATTTAAATTTATTTATGATTTTTGAATTCCTAATTCAATGATAATTAATCGAAATTAATTAATTTAAATCCTTTAAAGCAATTCAGATCCACATACCATTCATCTAGCTTCAGCGGCTGGTATAGCTTCAATCGGCGATCATTTTTGACCAGCAAATCATGGGGTCGATCATCATCCTGATCGTTGCTGATGGATCTTTCGATCAATTTCAGCTGATTTTGAGTTGAATTTGCATTAAAATATTGCCCTGGGTTGCCTTGATTACCATGATTATTGAAATCATCGGCAAAATAAACGGACAAATCACCATTATCATTTTGATTCAAATAATTCGAAGATAATTCGGTTAATCTCAATAAATCATAATATGAATTTATTGATAATCGTGATGATGATGATGATGATTGATTATAATTTAAATCAATATAATCAATTCCATTATTATCATTTCCATAATAATCATTATTGATTTGATTATCATTAATTTTAATCATATTTACTACTGCCTTGTTCGCTGCTACTTCACGATCCGATACAATATCATTTCCATTATTATTGATTAATAATGATTTATTATTATCATTATCATGATCAATAATGGTACCACGATCATCATCATCATCATCATGGTCGTAATCATCATTAATAATATCAATATGATTATCATTATGATAATCATCATCATAATAATGATTATAATGATGATGATTATTATCATCATTATAATCGTTAATCAATGATAAACATTTACCATTATAATCATTATTATTATTATCATTATTTATATTTGATTTAAAATTCAATATTGATGATGATAATGATGATATTTGTTTTTCATTGAATGAAATTGATTTATTATAATTATTATTATAATTGTAATTATGGTTTATTAATAATTCATTATTATTATTCAATTTTGTTTTTGATTCATTATTAAATGTATCCATTGTTGTTGTTTGTTTTGGTATTATTTGTTCATCTTCATTATCATTATTGTTATTATGAAGATTTGAATGACCAAAATCATTGATACAAGTATCACCATGATCCATCAATAAGATTGTCTTGGAATGTTTATTTTCTGTATTCATTAATAATTCAGCAATTTCCTATATTATTTTGATAAATATTAATAATCAAATAAATATTAATTAATCTAAAATAATAAACATTATTCAATTTGAAATTATTCAATTTAAAATTATTTAATTGAAATTAAATAATTGACTTAAGCAATTAATTAACTGATTAATCAAGTCAAAATTGATTAATTAACTGATGAATCAAGTCAAATTGAATCCAGTTAAACAATTTTCAGTGAATATGAATGAATTCACTCATGAATTGTTCTGCTTCTGATTGAATTATTCGGGAAAAACATTTGAAAATTATGAAAATGAAATTTGATTAAATATTCTTGAATTGTTTATGTTTGTTTTTTGTTGTTGAATTGAATTGAATCAAAACAAATCAAATTAAATTAAATCAAAATTTTACTCATTCATAATTTTTGAATAATAATAATAATCACCATAATAATCATAGAAATAATAATGAAAATGATAAAAATAACAATGCTTCACATGAAAAAAAAATTGCAAATTCTATTGGGTTGTCCGAAAAGTTTTTGCCGATTATATCATAGGAAATGATGAGAAAATCGGCAAGAACTTATCGGACAAGCTAATATAATTCTAGTTGTGAATTTGTCATTTTCATTTTATTTTTTTTTCGGAACAATAATTATTCAACAGAAAAAAAAATAAATGAAAGAATCAAGAGAAAAAATGTCAAATTATTATTTGGGGCTTTGCCGAAAAGTTTTGCCGGATTTTTGCCATACATTCCCCATTAAATTTCAATGAATTCCCATTCGAACTAACTTTTCGAACACCGAAAACGAATTATTTACAATTGAAATACGAATAAAATTAAAATAGAAAAAATAATAATTCTTCATATGTTACATATGTTGTTTTATGATAATAATAATAATAATATTAAACACTCGCAAAGAGAAAATAATGTGATTATTGAATGAATATAATTTCGGGAAAAAAAGAATGAAAGAATCAAAAATGCGATTGAAGTGTCCGAAAAGTTCCAGTGTCGTTTCTCATTGAAAATCAATGGAAAATGACACTGGAACTTTTCGGACAATCCAATAGAAAAAAAATGGCAAAAATTTGCAAAATTTAATTTGCACAATTTAGAATTGTACAAATTTCCAAGTGAATGTGTACAATGTACAATTGTTTTTTTTATTGAATTTGTGAATAATTTTTTCACATTTTGTTTGCGTAACAATGTGCATCGTTCATAATTGTTTGTTATTATTTGTTGTTTGGGCAACTTATTATGTGGCTCGAAAATAAAAAAAAACATTGGGTCCAATCTCTTATGAAACATTGTTTCACAAAATTATTCCAATGTATTTTGCTCAAATTCTTCACGATTCTTGTCGTTAGATTCTTGTATTTTATTAGGTTCAAATCTTAAGATTCTTCAAATTCTTCGATTTTCATTTATTTGTTTTTGTTGTTTCAGGATTGTTTCATGTTCATCTCTCCAAAAGATTCTCTCGCCAGAGATTCTAGATTGAATTCCTTGATTCTTTGATTCTCGTAGATTTTTTTTTTTCGTAAGAAACAAAAACAAAATTGGATTGAATTCTCTGAATTCTTATATTCAATTTGGATTCTAAGAATCAAAGATTTCAAAGATTCTTTGTGAATAATAATTGAGCAAAGATTCTTATTTTGGATTCTTTTTTTTTGTTTTTGTTGAAGTGTTTGAAAGTCTTATTTGTTCCTTGAAAGTGATTTCCAAGGCTAGTTTTGAACGAATTCTTGTCATTCAAGAATATTGCGATAATCAAAACGGGAAATCGACCGAATTCAACAAAATACTTTATGTACCAAGGCCTGAATTCTTCAACGTTAATCAGCGATTAATTAACATCAAACTAATTACATTGAAATCAACATAAGTTAATGTTTATGGGTTCACACATTTATTCTGTTATGCCAGAAGCGATCAACCATCACCACCAGTACCAAGAAGCCCATACAAATCACAGTGCACAATTTCAATGGCACATCATTATCATCATCAGATCATCATGATTCATGATTATTATCTTTGTATTTTCGGGGTTGTCCACAGAAAAAGTTTATGCCAATTTCATTTATATCATTCCATTCAATATTCTTCAAATGGCCATTGTATTTTAGCTGCAGCTAAACATCGACCAAAACTTTTCCATACACATTATTACATACGATGATTCACATTTACACACACACACACACACACACAATGATGATATTATCATTTACTGAATAAATTAAATTATCAAACGAAATAAATATTCATCAATAAATAATGATGATGATTATCATGATCATTGGTGATGGTTATGGCAGCAGTAGTGGCAGCAGCAGCAACAACAGCAAATCATCAGCAAATCATGGTTATTTATATCATTTTTCCTTTGATTATTTCTATGATCATAATCATTAAAAATATTTGTCAAAGTTTTTTCGTTTGTTGATGACGTTGTCATCATTGTCATCATCATCATCATCATTTAATTATAATCATTACCATTATTTTTGATTATTATGATCATGATGATTATGATTTTGATGATTGTCATAATCATTACATGATTATCATTGTCAGCAGCAGCAGCCGAAGCAGCATTCGATAACATCATCGTTGTGTATTAAATCAATGATATCGTTGCTTCTGCTGTTTCATTGCTACCCATGCTTCTGCTGCTGGTCCCATCATCACCATCTTGGCCATACCCATTCAACATTCACCATTCCCATCATCGCCATTACCATTGTCATTATCGTCATGATGACGATGATGTCGATGATTCAAAGCATATGGATGGTTAATAGCGATGTCGTTTGTTGTTCGTTGTTCGATATGTATTCATGTTGATTT
The DNA here is from genome assembly GCA_002943765.1 of Psoroptes ovis. Lineage (NCBI taxonomy): Eukaryota > Metazoa > Arthropoda > Arachnida > Sarcoptiformes > Psoroptidae > Psoroptes > Psoroptes ovis. The sequence continues at coordinate 871,651 of PQWQ01000008.1, read as the reverse complement.
GATTTTACGTCTTCGTATTTTGCCGTTGATTTGATGAATAATAATAATTGTAAAAATGGTAATAATCATTAATGATAATAATAATAATAATAATCATTATCAATAATGATTATGATGATGATGATGACAATCATAATGATTATTATTATCATTTGTAAATATATTATCATCATCATTATTTATTTTGCATTTAATGTTTTTCGATTGATTTTGTTGTTTGGTGGTTGTGATGGTGGTGGCGGTAGTAGTGGGAGGTGGGGGTGGCAGTGCTGGGTAATGTTAGTGGTTGGTAGTGGAGGGGTTGTGTTGATGGTGGTGGTGGCGGTAGTGTAGCTGGAGCTGGTATTCATTCGATAATTTGATTGATAAAAGCTTTTTTCGGTTGATGGTTGATGATGGTTGATGCTGATTGGTGATGGCGTGGTTCTGATTGGTGATTTGTGATTTCGGATTTCGATCCAAAATAATTCAATTCGATTTAATTTGATTTGATTCGATTCTTACATGTGATATGTACATTGACAATGTTCAATTATCATTATCTTTTTGATTTTGAAGATTTAATTTAATTTAATTTTTTCGTCGATGATAATTCAACGATCAAATCAAGATATTCAATTCAGATAATTCATTTAATTAATTCATTGATTTGTTTGATTCATTTTGATTGATCCATAAATATATATCGCATGAATACATTGAACAAATTCACATATATTTTACCCGATCATCATGATGATGTTGGTGCATGATGAGCACATGTATATGTGTCCATATATACGAACATCAATCGTATAATGCATTTCTTCAACGAAAACGAAACAAGAAAATGTCAAAAAAAAAATCAAGAATCGAAAATTTCGAAAATTCCAACCCAAAAAAAAGCTTTGAAAATCAAAATTGACAGAAATTATTCTGAATGAAATCATTCTATTCTTGTTGATAATGGAATACTTTTGTTGATGATGATGATGATGATGATCGAATGACAACATGAAATTAAAATTTTGTAAAAAAAAATCAAAATAAATGTCAGTAATAATAAAAAATCAATACTATTTAATATTTGACTCTATTCATATATGAAATATATCAAAGATTGGCCTGTCCGAAAAGTTCCAGCGTCATTCACCGTTGAATGTCTATGCAACATTGATGTGGAACTTTTCGGACAACTTTTTTTAAAATCAAGCTCAATGCATATATAAATTGCAATTACATGCATTTATTATACATTTATAAGTATTACACATACATATAAATGCATGTGTTCACTTTGTAAATGATGATGATTATACATTTTCATCATCATCCATAATCATCCATTTATATTTTTACTTTCTTTGAAATTCATTTGATTTTTTTTTTCTTTTTAAGCGAAAAATTCATTTTGATTTTCTATGGAAAATTTCGTTTGATTTTTATTATTATTATTGTTCATATTATTATCTAGTTGTCCGGAAAGTTTTGGCCAATTTTCATCTCGCAACTCTATTCGATTAAGCGAGATGAACTTTTCGGACAACCTAATATTATATGTGTCCCAGCATCTTTTGGGTCTTTTTTGGTCTTTTGAATCTTATTACTCTTATTATTATTATCGTTATTATCATTATTAGCATGCGAGCATCATCTATGATTCTTTGATTTTATACATTTTGTTACAATCAGCCCAAAAATACTGAAAAAATTCTGGCCATTAATTCTTTTGAATTTTTTCTTTTTTTGGCCATTTATTCCTTATTATTATTATGACTATTATTATCACAATGTATTTATATTTATATTTCTATATTCTCAAACAATGATTATATTTTTAGCAATTTTCTTTTTGGAAAAAAAAAGTTGTCCGAAAAGTTCCAAACCAGAATCCCATAGACAGCAATGATTTTACCCTCAAAAACTTTTCGGACAGCCTAAATGTAATTCCATTCTATTTTATTGTTGTTGTTGTTGCTGTTCATAGACATTCTATTCTGTTTCAATAATAATGGGGCAATATCTATTCTATTCGATAGTGAAGCAATTCATTTATTCATTTATATTATTTTCCATTCATCCATTTGCATCGATTTTTGAGTTTGATAATTCTTTATATTTGGAATATATTTATTCTTCATTTAATTGGTATGAAAAGTAATCAATTATTTGATCATTGATTTTGAATGATAGAATAATTGATTACTTTCCGTCCAAGTAGATTTATTTTGCCAATTTTTTGCAATTTCCACAGAATTTCGCTGGAAATAATTGCCTGAAAAGTTCAGTGAGTCTATTTTCTAGCAATTTTTCTTGGATATTTAGGAAAATAACTAAGTGGACATTGCAATTAAAATAAAGATAAATCAATTTCTTATTTTCTTGAATACTACAGTCATACTTCGTTTTCACTTGTCATACATTATTTATTCATTAAATTGGTCAACATAAGCTTTCAAAAGAATCAAACTGTCATAGAATCAATATAATTCACAAAATTCTCCATTCGAAAATCATAAAAAATGATCATCAAATGATTTTACAGCCTGCAAATCCTGTAGCAAAATCACTGATATATTTTCAATCGTAAAATCGAAGTATCACTGTATTTTCATCAATTATTTTGATTATTTTGATTATTTACAAACAACAAAAGAATTGAAACAAACAATTCTATAGCCTTCAGCTATAATTCTGTAAATTAAAAAGTTTTTACATTACAATTATTATTCGTTTTATTGTCTGGAATTCTTTTGTTTGTTTCGTTTCAGAAATGAAATTCTGAATAATAAAAGAATAAGAAGAATACAAATATTCAAAGTTTTTCAAATTCGGATGCTTTCAAATTGTGTATCCAAAATATGGACCCAATGCCTTTGGCTTATTTCTAGTTTCATTTTGAAGCACTGTTAATGTGTATTGTACACAACAACCAACACAAACAAACACATTGACACACACACATGCAGACACACCCCAATATGATTTAGTTTCGAATGAAAATAATTCGAGTAAATGCAATTATTTGGAAATAATGTGAAATGGAACAACAACAACAACAACAAAACAATACAAAACAATGTGAAGAATTATATTATATTCTCTCTGTGTGTAACAATATTTTCAACTGATCACCAAAAAAAAAAAAAAAATATTGAAAGAATTATTATTATTATTTGAAATAAATAAAATAAAAATTGTCCGAAAAGTTTTCCACGATTTTTACATTGAAATATGTAGGGATTCTGATTTGGAACTTTTCGGACAACCTTTTGAGAATTTCAAATGTGAAATTCTATGGATTTTTTCCATTTTTTCTATTTTATTTTTTCTTTTTTTTTTTTTTTGGTCAATTAACTTTTTGCACTTGAATCAATTTCTCGATGCTGCTTTGAATAGCTTTGATAGCTTTGAAATGAGAAGAATAAGAAGAAGAATAAGAATAATATCGAAGCTATCAAATAATTTTTAATTTTCTTTTTTTATTATTTTGGACATTTTATTTCGGAAATAAAGAGTTATTATTCTTTTTCTATTTTTCTTTTATTTTGTTTGATCAAAAGAATAAATTTCCAAAGAATTTTTTTTTTTTTTTTTTTTTTTTTTGGAACTACAGCCATACAACCCTTTGTACTCGAAGGCCATTTTCTTTCATTATTCATTGGCCATTGTTTGGGGAAGTTTTTTCGAGGCTATAGAATTAGTTGTGATCTGAATTTGATGCGGTGCCCGGACGGCGCCTTGTGAGTGCACCAAGGGTTTATAGTAAAAGTTCTAAGGAAAATGTGAAGAAATAATTGAGTAAAGAATAGATGAAACTTAATTAAGTTTTTTTTTTCGGGGCTATTGTTGATTGATTCTATAACTCAATGGTTCATAGGATTCACAGAATTCAGCAGAATTTGACAGAATCGAAACTCTAAGAATCGAATTTCAAAGAATTTCGATTCTAAAGAACTTCGATTCCAAAGAATTGACTGAATTCAAGCGAATTCAAAGATTCAAAGGGACGCTTCGTGCCCGCCGCACTCGGGCTGCAGCGACAATCGGCTCCGAGGCCACCCCTTGAAGCCAGACAAACCCTTTGAAGCCAGAATGTAAAAGGGTTAACCCTTTGAATCGAATAATAATAATGAAATCATTAATAGAATCTTCGATCTTTGAATCATTGATCTTACCTGATTAAATTGATCATTATCAATGTTGTTGTTATTGTTCATTATCAATGAATTATCATTCAATTGAACATCAATTGAATCGATGTGATCATCATTATTATCAATAATTTGAAGACAACCATTAAGATCATCATTACCATCATTGACAATAACATCATTGTTATCATCATCATCATTGTTGTTGTTGTTGTTGTCATTATCATTGTTATTATAACAATAATAACAATGATAATTCATCAATTTAAATCGACAATTGATAAATGATTTATGATCATTTCGGTGCCATTCATCGATGCTGGTGTGTTTACCATGATGATCATCATCAATATCATTGATAATGGTACCATTATCATCATTCAAATGATGATCATTATCGGTGCTGTTGTATTGTGATCGATGATATCGATGTCTTCGTAGTCGAGGCCGTGGTCTTCGATATATTATTGATGATTGTTTGTTTGATTTCGACGATAATTGATTTTGTTGTTGTTGTTGCTGTTGATCATGGGGATAATTATCATTTCGATGATTGACAATGGGCTTTGGTCGTCGTCGTCGATGATCCCGATGATCATTTACCATTGTTGTAGCTGTCGTTGATGATCTATGATCATTATCAGTATCATTTAACCCTTTATCACCATCTCCATAAGCTTCATCATCATCATCATCATCATTAGCGATCATGAATATATTCTTTAATTCTAGATTTAAATTTAATTGTTCTTCTTCGATGTCATATTGAAACTGGTGCTGTTGTTGCTGATGATGCTGTTGATTTGGTTGTTGATACTGGTGTCGTGATAATTCTGGTTGATTACCATTACCATTATCGTTCTTATTATCATTTACCATTGAATAATAATTATTCGAATAATAATTAAGCATATCATTTTTCAATGATGGATTATCATCATTGTATAATGATGGTGGATTATGATAATCATCTGTATGCCAATCATCTGGTGTCTATGATTGAAATGAATTAAGGAAAATTTTTTTAATTAATTTCATTTCTAATTTTTTGATGTTGTCCGAAAAATTCTTGCCGATTTTTCAATTATTTTCTACGATATAACCGGCAAAAACTTTCTGGACAACCTTATAGTAAATTTTTTTAATTTTAATTCAAAAATTTAAATCCATTTTAAATTAATCTAATCAATTGAATTGAATCAATCATGTAAATCATGTAAATCATGTAAATAACCATAATTCATAATCAATGCATCCAAACGAGTGTACGAGTGACAAGTGAATAATGGTCACCATCTAATGACCGCCATCATCATCATCATCATTATTATGATCGATTATCGTCCAGAAATTCTGGTCGCATACATTAACTAATCAAAATGATTATTTTGATTAATTAAATGTTTGGATTGGAATATTGTGTCTTCATATAAAAAAAAAAATTTTGAAAGATTCGATTTCAAAAACTTTAAACTTGATTTGAATTTGACGGACAAAATCGTTCATTGAACAACAAACAAACTTAATGATTAACATAATTAATAAAATTGTAATAATTATCATCATTATCTTTGACCATTGTCTTTTTTTAATGATCAACGATCGAATCATTATCATTGTTGTTCATGAATTTTATTAGGGTCTACAGGGTTTCGATTAGTCTGAGCCTCCATTTGTGTGTCCTGAAATCATTGATTTTTGACCGTTTTCAATGCCAAAGCACCATACGAACATTTGAACGATGGCACACTAAGAATCACTGCGGGAATAATGGAGATTTAAGGCGCCTATCGAGCGCAATGGGCGATGATAATGTTGGAAATTCAAAATTTAAATTATCATTTCTCACGATAATTGTAATCGATATAATTCATATATGTATGTCAATATACAATTTATATATTTAAAATGATTTATGTCAATCATATAATAATAATAATAATAATTTTTATTGATTTAATTTGAATTAAGCTGTCCGTTAAGTCCTGTCGTATTTATTGTATTCAAATCAATGGGAACGCTTGCAGTCAAATTGGTCAAAACTTTTCGGACAACCCATGAAACTCAAATAATTCATGTAATTCATTGATTTTCATTGAAAGCCAAAGAATTTTCGAAGAATTTCTTATTACATAACATTCAGTACATGTACTTGCTGTTCATTGCCTATGGCCAGAATTTCATCGGGGATTCTTCAGGAATTTTTGAGGAGAAATTTTCCAGAAATTCTTCTCGAAATTCTTCAAAATCAAAATTAAGAATTCTTTGTGAAATCAAAAAATGTGTCGAAAATTCAATTTTTAAATTGAATAGATTCGAATCAAATCAAATCAAATCGAATTGAATCAAATCAAATTTAATTCAATTGAATTAAATTTAATTTTCATTTTCAATTCATTTTAGGTAATCGATTGACTTTCGGATAGATAATCAAATCAACATGGATAATCAAAAGAAATGAAAAAATCGATGTTGAAAAATTTCCCAAGGAAATTTCTCTTCGATCATTTTTCGGGAAAATTTCTCTCCCTTCTCGTCCTCGTCTTTAACCCTTTCACATCTCCGATTCAATTCAATTGAATTCAAAATTCAATTTTTTTTCAAAATTTCAAAATTTTAAAATTTTCAAACGTCAAACATTTGAAATTTGCCAGAATTCTGTCAAATTTTTCGAAATTTAAAATGATTTGGGACACAATGGGCCCGATTCTGGGATTCTAGGATTCTGTGGATTCTTGAATTCTTTGACAGAATTTGTCAATCCAGAATTCGACGATTCTTTTGGGGCCTTGTCGCATGTAAATTTTTATTCGAAAATGTTTTGAATTGAGAGGAATTTCGAGTCCCAATTTTGAAATCGAATGCCCTGGAAGGCATTGAATCATCATCATCATCATAACCCTTTGGGCGATAATAATTGAATGATTTTTGATTCTATTCTGGGGAAAAACTTTCAATCCATGACAATTGGAACCTAACAAACGGGCTCAAAGAATAATTTCGAAAATGGGACCCGAAAATTTGGTCGCATGGCCCACTAGGGTCCCAAGGGTTTTAGAGTTATTTTGAATTATTTTGATTTGGAAAATTTTTTTCTGGTGCAATTTCGTAATTAAAACGATCGTTGGGGCAATCGTAGGGGCGTGTACCCCGTGGCCGTTACGGCCACCAAGCTTATCAACATAAACCTTAACAACACTTGGGTTGTTGTTTTTGAACTTACCTGTGTTGTTTGATCAATCATTGTACGGCCACAATAAGTATTACTGATTGTTTCAGGTGTCATCATGATCGATGATGATGATGATATGAATGTTGTCATAGGTATCAATGATGTATCATCTTGATCATAACCACCATCGTCATTATCATTAGTTAGCTTATTCAACAATGTTTCAATGTTAAAATAGTCGTCAAATCTTTGATGATCGACTAAATCTCGATGATCATTGATCATGTCTTCACCGAATCGAATCAATTTAAGTTCATTAATCAATGATAATGTCGAAGATGTTGTTGATGAAACCGATGGTGATGATGATGGTGATGATTTAATCGAAATCGATGAAATAGCATCCAATGATGGTGATAATGATAATGTTGATGATGTAATCGATGTTGATGATGATGATGATGTCGTTGATGATGATAATGGTGATGATGGTGATTGAATCATTAACAATGAATCAAATGATGATGAACGATTTCGTTGTTTCATTGTTTAATTGAAAAATTTTAAAATTTAATTCAAATTTAATTTCAATTTCAATCAAGAATCATAAAAATAAGAATAATCGAGAATCGTGGATCAAAAAACGTTCAAATTTTGTTTTTAAATCCGATCAATCATTGAATATTTGAAAAATCCCAAAAAAAATAAATAAACAAACAAACAAAAACATTCGAAAGAATTATGATCACAAAATCACAGAATTTATGAATTTTTCATCCAGAATTTCCATCATCATCACCACCACCACCACCACGGAATATTCTGCCAAAGAATATTTCTCAAAATTTTTCACTGAATATCAAAGCGTTTGCTGATGATTGGTGGTTGACAGAATTTGTTGAAATTTCTGGAGAAATTTTCTGGGAAAAAAAATTTGTCAAAATTGTCAGAATATTTTCACAAAGAGAATCGAAGAACCAAAATTTTATGTTCACCGATATGAAATGACTGAATGATTGACTGATCTGATAGTGTTTAACCATTTCATTTCATTACATTTCGTTTCATTTCATTCATGTATTCACAATGATGATTGACATGTGCGTGCTTTTGTGTTCAGTGTGTATGTTTGGTGTATTCTCACTGTGTGATCATTGAACACTGTGGACAAAAAATTGAATGAATGAATGAATGAATTTTGATTTTGCTTGTATTCATACTCGAACACACACACACACACACAGACTTACACAAGCAGAAAGACACATTTTCTAGGTCCATTTTTTTGGCCCCATTAATGGCAGCCAGAATCTACCATTTTTTTCTTTGCCATATTTTAACAATGTATTTCATTCGATCACCACCTCCTCCTCCTCCTCCTTCCTCCTCCTCATCATAAAAGTGTACCGTTTCGTATGTGTATTCGGTTGTACCATAAGTTCTTGCCGTTTTTTAAATTTATTTTCATTCGAAAAACGGCAAGAACTTATGGGACAACCTAATATATATTGGTACCGTATATTCCGTGTATTCTTTGTGTATCTCATTCGAATGTGTATAAAAAAAATGTATTCAATACAGTGATTCTCAACCAGTGTGTGCCGCGGCACTTTTGTGTTTCGCCAAAATCTCAAAATTCTTTCACCGAATTTCGGGAAATATAACACACGATCCTTTACTTGGTGTCAAATTTTGAAATTTTTTAGATTTTGTGTGCCGCAACAACAACGAAAAAAAAAGGTTGAGAATCACTGTTCTAAATGCACAATACAAATACACGAATATCATTGTCATGTTCATTGCACGGAACTTGCGTAATAAGGGTTCTGCAGAAGAATATTCTGTCTTTGTGTGTGTATGTACAATTCATTGGAATTTTTTGATTTTTTAACATTTGAAATCAAAAAAGAAATTGATGATGATGAAATTGAATGTTGAAAGAATAATACAGTAGAAGAAATATAATTTATATACAATTTATATACATTGTTATTAAATAATATATATTAACATAAGATTATACACACAGAGATATATTTATGAATACACATTTAGGTTGTCCGAAAAGTTTGTTCCGTCGATTGTCACAAATGAAATTAATTGAAACCTATGGAAATTATATCAATGAGAATCGATATTGAACTTTACGGACATCCCCAGAAAATCTTCATATATGTGTGTATGTAGATGAAAATGAATGGAAGAAAAAAAAAATCAAAGAATCTTGCACAGTGCAAATGTAGAAATTGAAGAGAATATATCGATAAGCTTGTAAGCATATATAGAATTGCTTGCGCACAATGATTATGAGAATTGTATGGCAATTTAATAGAAGATTTGTATACAATTTGAATACACAGAATCGAACAGAATCTTTGTATAGAACTGTATAGGATCGTTATATATACGAGCGTATATATGAGAAAATTTCAGGAATTCTAGAAATAGAAACCAAGCAAGAGATGTAATTCATTTTGAACAAATGATTTATTCGAAAATTTCAAGAATTTCAAATGAATCATTTCGTCAGAGTAATTCTCTAGCCTTTCACCTTACCCTCACCCTTGCCCTTACCCTTATCCCCTGTGTCCCGCTTCCTTCCGCCAGCGCCCACCTTCCCTCCCCCCCCCACTTCCATGGACCACCACTTTCACCTTTTGCATTATTTTCAGAATAAATGTTCCGAAGTGATTCTAGAATCTGATATTTATTCTTATCGATTATTGATCATCATCAATCGATTGTATCAATCGATTTTTAATATAAGATTTAATATCAATATTTATTATGTGATTGTCCGAAAAGTTTTCAACGATTTTCAAATAGACATTTGCCATATATAAAATCAAAAACTTTTTGGACAATCTCAAAAATATTTTGAACATAGATTTATATACGATAAAATATATGCAAACATATATACACACATACACCCACACATATATTAATTCATATATATTGAATATACTATGAATAGTATGAATTCATATATATATTCATATTTACATATATATATGAACATATACATAGATCAATCATATTCAAACATATTGATCGATCGATTGTGTTTTAATTTTTTTTTTTTTTTTTTAATTTCAAATGATCGATCAATCAATCGATCAATGGATAATAATTATATCAAAAAAATAATGGTAAAATTCGAATTTTACCATTTCATTTGTTTACGGAAACATTTTTTTTCTGGAAAATTTCCTGAAAAATGAAAGGGTTAACATGATGAAATTCAACATATTCAATATGTCAATATGTGTGCATGCATGCTGATTCGATATCCGTGATCGGACCGAATATTTTTTTTCAGGCCAAAAACCCCATGGATCGTAACAAGATAATCGTCAATCTATAGCCTCATTCGGTATTTCGAAATCATTTCTCCGAGAAAATGAAACAAAATCCTAGGATCGTAGGGTCCTTGGGCCCTTAGGCCCTTGGAGCCTAAGAAGCCCATTAAGTGGCGGGAATTTCAATTTGAAATCGAAGAAAAAATTAAAAATTCATTGGTCCCATTTCAATTCGTTGGGGCCATTGGAATCTATTTTCTTTATTTGACACCAATGAATTTTCAAAATGAAATTTTTCAAATTTCATTTCAAACATTAGGATCATCATCATCATCATTTTCAAGTACATATATTTTTTTAATCAAAAAAAAGATGAAATTTCATATTTTTCTTAGTGTTGAAATACTTTGTCCAAAAAGTTATCCATTATTTTTTGATTGAAAATAATGCAAAAACAATTGATTACTTTTTGGACAAACTTAATTTATTTTTTTTTTTTTTTCTTAAATTTTTCATCATTTTTTAATGGAAAAAATATGAGCAATGAAAAGAAGAAATGGAATTGAAATGAAATGGAATCGGGATTTTTTTTTTGCCTGATTGAAAATAGACTAAAAACATTGGGCCCGAACAAAAAACAAAATAAAATAAAATAAACGGATATTGGACCCATTTGGAAATGTTGTATTTATCGGGAATGGTCCCTTGAAGAAATTGATATCAGAAAAAGTGAAATTAAAATCGACAGCCGAACGTGGGGGTGGAGGGAATTTGGGGAAGCGGGTGGGGATGACGAAGTAAAGTACAAAATCAGTGGTGGGCAAAAATTGGCACACACATGGGGAGAGATAAGGGGAAAGTGGCGCCCCCAACGGAGTAAGATGAGGGGTAGAAGTGGTGAGGGCCGTGTGCAAGATAAGAAAAAGTGCAAACTACAGGGTTTTGTATGCATGGTTGGTGGATGCTGGGAATATTAACTTCATCTGAGGATGGTATCCTATCGAAATATATCCCTTCGATTGGGTTTGATTTGATATTGGTTGAAAAATTGAAAAAAAAATTTGAAAATTGAAAACAATTACCCGATTGGCCTGTCCGGAAAGTTTTTACCGATTTTCAAATTGGTCAAACCGATTGAATTAGGCTGAAAACTTTTCGGACAATCTGTGTTTCGATATCATTCTATAGATATCTGAGCTAATTTTTTTCAAGAATTTTTTTCGTCAAAGAATTTCGAAGAACTGTTCAGTATCGGGAATTTTGAAATTGGGGAAAAATTTCGGGAAAATTTTGGGGAAATTTCTGGGGAAAATTCTGGAAAATTTTTTTGGAAAAAATTCTTTAAAATTCCCGGGAAAATTCTCAAGAAAAATTTCTTAAAAAATTTTCTTAAAAACAAAACAAAAAAAACCCTAAAAGTTTACGAAAGATCATTTCATGAATATTTTTATCAATTTGGCCAATTTCTTTTGAATAAATGTGTGAAATGTGATACGGATATTCATGGGTATATGTGTATAGGGGACCACATTCGATAGCCGAATATTTTCGAAGAAAAAAAAAATATTTTTGAACCTTTTCTTGGCCTTATTTTGTGGCCGGCATTAAACATTTTCCATGGATTTTTTCATCGAAATTTTCTTGAATTCTTCTTCAAAGAATTCTTGAATTCTTCTTCTTCCAAATTCTTGAACCATTCGTGTATTTCGTATGGAATTTTTTTCGTGGGTGCAGCAAATGCTGCGAACAAACAATGAAAGCGAATAACGTTGAATTAATTTTGAGAAAAAATTCAAAAAAAAAAAAAACCGACAAAAACCAAAAATAGAATCAAAGAATATCAAAAGAATATTCTTTGAAATAAAGAATATTTTCTTTTTGAAATAAAGAAATTCAAGAATATTCTTGTATTTCTTTGTTTTTTTTCGCCATGTTTTTGTCTTGAAATTTCTAAGAATTCCAGGAGAATTTTGAATGAGAATTTCGAATTTTGAAATAATTTTTTTTTTGGTGCAAAATTCTACGAGAATTCTCGATGAATTCATTTTCAGAATTCATAATCATATTATAGGGTTGTCCGATAAGTTCTTGCCGATTTTTTTAATGATTTTCTACGATATAATCGGCAAGAACTTTTAGGACAAGCCGTAATATATCGTAATATTATTATTATTATTATTCGATTCTTTCGATTCGATAAATCTCGATGAATGAATAGTGAATGTATAAATGAATGAAAATGTATGAATTTATATGTTTTCAAAAGTATTAAGGTTGTCCCATAAGTTCTTGCCGTTTTTTTTGAATTTTTTCAATTCAAAAATCGGCAAGAACTTATGGGACAACTCAATATGTATATGAATACGGAGAAAATTTACGAAAATTCACAAAAATTTGAATATTCTTAAAAATTCAAGAATATTCTTTGAAATGTTATCATTTTCTTGGTACAAATATATTTTTTTCCCATTCAAAAACATGGGGCCAGAAATATGCACCGAGAAAAAAAAATTTTTCCAAAGAATTTTTTTTTTTTTTTTTTTTTGAAAATTTTCGACCCACATTAATATTACATGATTGACCAAATGGATAATGGATTGCCAATGGAAAACGATAATGGCCAATGGTTTCAATGATCTCTAGTGATCAATGTGATTCCTTTTGGACCCAAAAAAATTTTTTGGAAAATTTTCCCCGTAAAAGAAATTTCCGTAAAAATTCTCTGATATTCAGAATATTCTTTGGATACTTCGATATATACTTGCATTCGTCATCGAAAAATGCTTCAAAATCAATGTCGACCCTAAATTGCAGCTGTGGTTGTCCAAATGAATCGAAATGCTTTGAAATGTTCAAAACTTTAAACTACAGTGATTCTCAACCTTTTTTTTTCGCTGCGGCACGCTGAAAAAAAAAAGAAAAGTCTTTATTTCCAAAATCTTGCGGCACACCAAGTAAAGGAATAGTAAAGGAATGAGTTAGATTTCGGAAATTTAGCGCCACACTTTTGGAATCTGGCGGAACACTAAAGTGTCGTGGAACACCGGTTGAGAATCACTGGTTCAAAACTCATTTCAACTGTTCAATTATCACTCACAGTGATTCTCAAACTTTTTGGGGACATAGGTCACTTTCACAAAAAAAGAATATTGTCTATTGCCCATCTCTTAAGAAATGTCCAATAATGCACCCATGGACCATTATTGCCCACCTGAATCGCCTGGTGGTGAGTTTGGGAATCACTGGCAGCTAAGTATTGGAACAAAGAATTTTTTTTTTGTTCGCAAATCTGATTGACAGAATTATTGTGAATTATGAATAACCCTAATGAAATAATTATAATGTTCGGAAACAGATTGAAATTCTTGAAATATTTTTGGTTCACAACTATTAGGTTGTCCCGTAAGTTCTTGCCGTTTTTTAATTTTTTTTTAATTTGAAAAACGGCAAGAACTTATGGGACAACCTAATACAAAAGCTTTATGAAAAGTGTACACACAAAAGAATATTCTTAGTTAAGAATATTGCGGGAAGTTTTCCCGAAAATTTTTCTTTCCCGAAAAACTTTTTTCTTTGTCATAATTCTTTGATATTAGTACATTCTCTATGATCCCAGAGAAAAGTAAAGGGTTAAAGCCCTTAGAACTCGAAGCATTTACAGCGCAAGTCAGCCAGCAGCTCGAGTTAATTTTTCACACTAATGTAAAATGGTGACTGACGGGCGCCTGTCGAGTTGATGCATTACATTTCATGTCGAGTGATGCTCACCGCTCGAGTTTTAAGGGTTAAACTGAATGCGTTTTTGGGGTTCAGAATTTTTGAATGTTTCAAATTAGAAATTGTGAATATTGGAAATATTTTTTGGATCCTGAAAATAAAGTTTTAATCAATCGGCAAAACACAAAATGTTGGATTTGATACAAACAAACTTTTTGGATAAATGAAAGTTGATTAGTTAATTAGGGACCGAAGGGCCCAGGGCCTAAGGAATCGTTTACATTCAGATGCAAGCAACTTTTTTTGTGACAGTGATTCTCAACCACTTTGTCGCGGCACTTTTGTTCGGAAAAATTTCAAAATTATTCCCCAAAAATTGGCTGGAAATATAACACAATCCTTTACTTGGTGTGTCGTCGAATTTTTCAAATTTTTGAATTTTGTTCCGCAACCAAGGAAACAAAGGTTGAGAATCACTGTTTTTGTGGACAATCTAAACATATAAATATATATCAAATAATGCAATATATGTGTTTGGTATATATCCAAATGAATATGTTCATTATATATTTGGGTTGTCCCATAAGTTCTTGCCGTTTTTCAGATAAAAATAAATTAAAAAACGGCAAGAACTTATGGGACAACCTAATACATCAATACATGGATATATATTAGGTTGTCCGGAAAGTTCTGGCCAATTTTCATGAACAACTCTATTGATTAAGCGGAATGAACTTTTCGGACAGCTTAATAATATATGACAATTTTCAATGTTTGATGATGATCGACATCATCATCATCATCAACATCAACATTTTAATGAAAATAATTATTAATCACTTTGTACTCGACAGCATCGGATGAAATACTTTCACTTTGAATTGGAACTACATTGAAATTTACTATATAATATGGTGCCTGGACGGTGCCTGTCGAGCGCAACGAGGTTAATGAATTTTTTTCCATGATTTTCTTTACATCAAAAACAATAATAATGATGATTATGATGATGTTGTTGATGATGATCATAATAATCATAACGAATAACGAATAATAATAATGATGGGTGTAATGATAATAATGATAATCATCAAAGATAATGATGATGATGATCAGCAAAAAAAAAAATTTTCTTATGGAATATTCTTAGCGAAGAATTTCCAAAGAATTTCCGGGGAAATTTTTTTTTTTTTGCTGTCGAATGATTCTCGGAAATCTTTCGGAATTTTTTTTTGACATTTTTCATCATTATTTCTTAAGGAATAATTGAGGAAATTCTAAGACGACGAAGAATTTTGTGAATTTTTTTTTTCGGGAAATTTTCCAGAAAATTCCAAGAATATTTTCAAGAAACTTCAAAGAATGTTTTGGAAGAATCGAAGGTTGACTTTTCTGGGAAAATTTCCCAGGATCGAAATAAAAATTCGACGAACAAGTCAGATTGAAATGTATGCGAAGATGCTATTGATCCAAGGATTGAGAACCTTGTGGAAACACCATGATATATGTCGATGTGTCTATGTGTTTTTGAGTGAATACGAATCATGATCACAGATCATGATGTCATTATTGATGTGTTCATATCATTCCAAATCGAATTGATGAATGTGATGATGGAATATGTGAATGACTCTTCATATTTTCATAAAATTTTTGGATTCATATTTCACTTTGAAAATGCAAAAATATGAAATATAAAATATTCAAAGTCTATGGGGAAATCATATAAATGCGCTTTGCATCCTTATGCATCTGGTGCTGCATCTGATGCATCATATTCGATGCATATGCATACATTAATCATATTCATATCATTTCGATATTACCAGTGATTCTCAACTGAATTCATTTTTTTATGTGCCCATTTCATCACATCAATGCAGTGATTCTCAACCGGATTTTTTTCGGGTCCTATTTAGAGCGTCAAGACATTTTTTTTTCAAGCCTATTGAACTACTTTGTTTATTGAATTATTTTACCTCATAGAGCATATATATTTGAGAAATTCATTCTCATAAATCACAAGGCCCTAGGGACCTTTAGGACACTTTTTCGAAAATTTATTTGGGCCCTTAGATTGCAAAATACTCACAATGAAAAAGGGCACACCTTAATTTATACTAAATAACTCAGCAATAATTGGAACAAACAAACAAAAAAACTAGAAATCTAGGTCCAAGGATCTAGGCTCTATGACCCAATTAGATCCTATGGCCTAAGAGCCTTGGATCCTGTTAAGGATTCAGTGAAAAAAACCAGCTGTCAACGGCTAACCCCATTCAAACAATCGACCTTTCACTCTTAACCTTTTATGACCAATTACTCGAGAATTATATGAATCTTATAGGACCTAATTATCAATTCATCAATCGAACTTATGAAGACCTATGCCCTAGAAATGAAAATGAATCCAAAATTTTCAAAAAAAAAAAAAAAAAAAAAAATTAATCCTTCCAATCACATGGTTCATCATCAATTATTTATTAATCTCAAAGATAGATAAACCCAAAAACACAGATGTTTAAAAAAATGTGATGAAAAAAAATAACCCTTAACACTCGACAACAGTAATTCAATGATTCGTTGCAAATTAACTACGATTATTGAATCAATTGAGAGTCAACGAGGCGCCTTGTAGGCGCCTGTCGAGTGCAAAGCAGATTTCTGCTTTGCACAAGTATAAAACTAATCAAAATATTTATTTATTTTTTTTCAAAAAAAAAAAAAATTAATTAATTCAAAAACACTCGAAAAAAAAGAAATGTGTTTTGATTTGGTTGTGTATGAAATATGGTTCTTGGTGAAACACACACACACACACACACATTGAAAATCTTGGAGAAAAAAATTTAAAATTCAAATTTTTCATTGTGTTGGGTGGTGTTTGATGGTGTTGGTTATGTATAGTTTTGGGATGATAATTGAACATATGTTGTTTGTTTGATGTTTGATGTTTGGGTGATAATTCTTTGATCATGATACTTTGCACTCTTCAAGAGCTCTTCGATGTTCATCGTGAACGCAGAATACCAGGATAATACAGGGTGCCCAAGCGGATTTTCACTGAATACCCTGCCTAACCGGTGCTCCCTGGGCGCCTATCGAACACAAGGGTGATACGAATTTGATTTTCCTCTATGTTTCACATAGAAAGATTCTTCAATATTCTGGAACCTCAAATTTTGGAATTCTTAAATATTCTGCGGAAAGTTTCTGGGAAATTCTCAGTTTTTTTCAAAAACAATAATTTCCTGGAAGTTTTCCACGGAATTGTTTCGAAATTGTGTTTTCAGGATTCGAAATTAAGAGGGAAAACTTTTTGGAAATAAGTATTTCAAGGGAAATTTCTTGTAGTAATTTCTCGATTAAATCATTTCATAGGCAGGATCTGGTATTTTTTTTTTTTCGAAACCAATTTGACCCTTTAAAAATTTGAATTTTCAGGAAATTTTTCCAGAAATTTTTGGGAAAATTTTCCCGGAAACAATTCAATCGATTATTGAATCATTTTTGCAAAAACATTGAGCATCGGGTCAATCGATCGGTGACCACACTCGGCACTGAAAAGGTTAAGAGTGTTCAAAGGGTTAAAACCTTTGGAAAGGGTTAACCAGGATTCAAAGGGTTAAAATATCTGTGCACATTAACAAATCAGTATTCATATGCTGTAAAGTCGCCATATGGTGAACAGCACATTACTGATCTCTATCGATTGATTGATTGATATTCAAATTTTCTGGAGATGCAGAATCCAAAATTCAAAGAATACATTACATCAAATTACATTCAATACTTTATGAATGGCCCATTTGTTATTCTTCGAATCAATTCGTCCCAAATAGTTTGTCCGGATCTGATCGATCCGAAACACAACCAAAAACAATTCAAGACAATTCTACGACCCGCACCCTCTTAAAAACCAAACAAAAAATCCCTGCGAAGCCCTGGAATCGATTAATTCATTATTAATTACATTAATGAATTAATAAATTCCCGAAATTGCGAATTTTGAAATTGCGAATTCGCAATTCCGTAATGAACTTTGGTCAAAACAAACACATGGACAGATGCACACACATGCATTAACCATAACGACAACAATAAATGAACAATGAACTAATTGGTTAATGGTGTTGAATTTGTAATTTTACAAATTCAATTTATTTTAGCTCAAATTCGACTCATGTCTTCCAGTCAGTCAGTGAGGCAGTACCTTTTTGGCCAATTTGATGATGCTTTTAAATTCTTAATGAATGAATATTCTTTCATTTATTCGAAGAGGTCGTCCGAAAAGTTCTGGCTGATTTTTTCAGCAGGCTTTCCCATTGATTTCCAATGGAGCAGCTAGGCCATAACTTTTCGGACACCGAAACCATCAGAACATTCATTATCATTTTATCGAACCAAATTGAATAATTGAATTATCGAAAATTATACGCAGCGTTTTCATGTGTGTATGTTTATTTAATGTGTATCAGGGTGTGGGTCTGTGTGTGTGTAGCGTGTGTCGATGAATGTATTGATAGGTGGGTGTGGATACATCCTCGACTAATTTTACTAATTATAAATTCTTATCTATTCATTTCCGTTTATTTTTCTTAGGAATTTTCATTTCATTTCTTATTCTTCTCTCATTGATTGATTCTCATTCCCATTCATATATTCAATTACATTATGGAAATGCATCAGCAAAATAATCATGGATCGAATAATTTCGGTAAATGAATAAATTCACTAAATTACTACACAGCACATTACCCTGAGATGAATCTCTTACCGGGCCCCAACCCTCAAGAATATTCTTTCGTATTACCCAAGGTTTGTCGATTCTACGGCCCTAATAATGCGACCACAATCAATTGAATTACCGCCGTTTCGGCCCCAATCGATAGGCACCAAGTGGGCGCCTATGGAATTGATCGACTATCGATCGGCCATCGATCGATGGCCGATGATACACGGAAGCGTAATTCATGTTTTGAATAAAGGAATGTTTGAGAAATTTTTTGGGAAATTTTCTTGGAATTTTCCTGGAAATTCTTCTTTGGGAATTTCTAACGACCCAAACAGAAACACGCATAAAAAACTGGTTGAGAATCACTGTTTGTCATGAAAAAATAAGTTGTTTGTTTATTTGTTTTTAAATGAGTTTTTCCAAAATGTCAAATTTGTAGGGAGAGGAATTTTTTTTTTTTTGGAAATTTCTTGGAAATTTTCCCGAAAAGAAAGGGTTAAACTCTTACCATTTTCCAAGAATTTTTCCAAGAATTTTCACCGAGAAATTTTCCAAGAAATTTTCCCCGAAAAATTTTGAAATCCGATTTAATGCAAAATGTTTTGGGGCCCAAATAATAAAATTGAATCTAATTGAATACAAAACAAGAATAACAAAATTTGAAATTCCAATGAATTCGGTAAGTGCTTCAAGGAATAAAAGAAAAAGGGTTCATTCATTCATTTATTTATTCATTCAAAGGGTTATTACATTGTTATTTTGGCGATGATGATGATGATGATGATGATGATGAGAAACATTGTAACTGGCAGCCGTAGCAGAAGCAGCAGCAGCAGCAGCAGCCGTATTTACATATTTTCCTGGAAACTTTCTGTGGAAAATTTCTTTCTTCTCCCCCTCTACCCTTACACCCACCATCGACCCTTCCCCGACCCTTTCCCCAACCCTTTCATCAAGGATTGTGAACACTATTCAGAAGGGGAATCCTCCCGGTGGATGTCACCGAAAAATACGGGGGAAAAAATTCAAATTTTCAAGGAAGGAAATGAAATTTAGGAAAATATTTTCTTAAAGGAAAAATTTTCCAGGAATTTTTTCTTATGGCGTCAAATTTTGATGAGGTAAGAATTTCTCGAAACATTTCTCAGAAATATTCTTATGAATTATTTCAAGAATCATTGTTATTTTGTCTCAAATGACAATCAAAATGGAATATTTTTTATTACATTTTCATTTCAGTCTTTTTGTTTTTGAATGTTGAAATTATTATTAATTATGATCAGATGCTTTCCGCTCGTCGGGCCCCGCTTGGGCACCGGATTCCACCGTTAATCACACAGGATTCTAAGCGGAAAAATTTTGGCCTGCAAAACTCGGTCGAGTGCAAAGTGATTTCAATGAAATAAACGTGAATTTTGGTTCAGAATCATTCTGAGAAATTCTAAGAAATGAAAATGTCAAAATTCTTCTTTGATTCTTCTTTTGATTTTAATTAAATTCTTCTCCATCTTCTTGATTCTTTCGAATGTTTGTCACATTTGCTACAATTTACGGTGTTTGAAATTCTCAAAATCATTCATGATCATTGCTGACCAAAAATAATGTTGGTCAAAAATGGTTGAGAACCACTGTAATTTGAGAAAAAAATATTTTGCTCATCAATTTTTTGGATTTTTGACCAAATGGAAAAAGTAATTATTTTCATCATTAAAATTTCAATCATCATTTTTTGGTGATGATGTACTCGAACACACCCATCCACCCCCGCACATACACACACGTAGAGTTACGGTCACAATTATTGTGACTAAATGGATCCCGAGAAGAAAAAACCCGAGAAAATCAAAATCAATCATTTTGTTCAAGAAGAATGGAGAAAAATGAAATTAAAAATTGAAAATTTGGACACATAAAGGTCCTTATAAGATTTTTTTCTTGGGTCCAATAAATATAAATTGGAAATGATTTGTTCAAGTTTGTTTATTTATACGAGACATTGTATAAATACTAATTCACACACTTGGACTAATGGTGACTTATGATGTATGGCCGCTGGTCAAAGAAAAAAAAAATTTTTCAAAATTTTCTTCACCGAGAAAAGCTGAGACTTTTCGGAAAGATTTCCCTGTTACTTCACTGGCGATGCCCGTGTTGTTCTCGGCTTTGGAATTTCGCTACAATCATGCCAAGCCCGAGTGTGACTCGGGCTTGACTCTTCATTTGTATGAGCTGATTCGAAATATGCTGACAGCTATGATGGTGAATATGAACAATAGTCTTGGAGCGACTTCGGGACGATTTCTGATTTTTTATTTTTCAGCGATTTTAGGACTGAGGGAGGGAAGGCTAAAATTTAATTTAATCAATTTTGTATTTTTTTCGCTTCGAATTCGGACCGAGAAAAAACAACAAATGAACTCGGATAGAATAAAAAATAGCAGAATAACAAATCCTAAACAGTGGTTCTAAACCATTTGTTTGTTTTTTTTAAATAATTTTTTAAACCTTTTTTCATTGTGAACGTTGAGAAACACTGAACACCAAAATGATATCATCATTTTGGTGTTGGTGGTGGTGATGGTCATAATTATAAATTCTTCACATGTTTTTTTCTTCGCCAAAATTTGATTTGTTTGATTCAAAAAAAAATTCATCTGGGAAATTTTTCTGGGAAATTTTTTTTCTCGGGAAATTTCTCCACTCTGATCGACAGAAATCATTGGTCAGCTCTTTGGTTGATCATAAGTGGGTGTAAGGCGGAGGAGGAATGAAACATTGGAATCAAAGGAATTATCTCGGAAAAACGTTGACAATTCAAGGAAACTTAAGGATTTTTAAGGTTGTACCCTAGGAAAATTCAAGGAAAATCCAATTAAAACCCAAGGAAATCAATGCCCCAGAAATATTTGGGTAAATTTGTCAAAAAATCAAAATGAAAACCCTTTTAGCACCAATTAAATTTGAATCATCAGAATATGATTTCAAAAATTATCAGGATAAATTCATGAATTGCAATCGAGACTATTTGCACTCGACAGGCGCCCTCGAGGCGCCTCGATGGCCATGTATTTCTGCAGACGATTATTAATAGGGCGACTGCAAGGTGCTTTGTTAATTATAACTTATTTGACAAAATGATAAATATTAGGTTGTCCGAAAAGTTCATTCCGCCTAATCAATAGAGTTACTGATGAAAAATGGCCAAAACTTTCTGGACAACCTAATTTAATAAAAGAAACCAACTAAACCAACCAAACAAAAACCAAAATTTATAAAGATTAGATCAGAATCGTAATTGAAAATTTTTGGGAATTTCGAAAATTTCGAAATTCCAAAATAATAAATAAATAAATAAAATATTGAATGTTAATTGAAGCATAAAAATGAATGAATGAATCAATCGAAAATCGAAACTAAAGAATTCTGAAATGAGAATGTAAATTGAAGAATCCAAATAAATAAATTCAACAGAATGCGCTTTGCGCTCGACAGGCCCCTATGTAGCTCCGTTATCGCTCTGTTTGCCTATGCAAAAATTGAATTTTGTCGAGTTGAAGAGCGCTTTGTTGTTTCTTCAATGAAAATTAATTTCGTTTATCTATTTTCATTTATTTTGTTGTTGTTTTCATTCATTCATTCATTCGATCATTTGAAAAGCTAGAATTTACATGTATTTTATTTACGAATGACTTTCAATCATTCGTAAATCTTCAAAATGAATAAATGGAAAAGAAAACGTTTCAATTTAAAACCATTTCCCAAAGAATCAAGTATTAATCCTTTAGCACTCGACAGGTGCCTTTCAAGCACCCAAATGATCAAAGATCAATGAATAAATGCTGCTGTTTTCGGGTCGAGCGACCGTTCCTGCTGAATTTTCGCTCCAATTCTGCCAAGGTCTTTGATGGTTTTTGCTACTGATTAATTAATGAATAAATTAATTAATTGATTGGTAAATCAACATCATGATTTTAAGGGCTTAAAAGGGTTCGTTGGGATCGTGGATTTGGGTCTACGAATGGATGTATGACGCCGATGGCTCCAGGATCAGGCCGGATCATCAGGATCCAGGGTCAGGCCCCATTATCGAGATCCATATACCATGGACCGTGCCCGCGTGCATGGACGTGAATGTAAAATAGGATAAATATTTAGACAAATACGAACAACGATGATGATGATGATTACGATGATCAATTAATTGAATTAATTTCTTAGAATAAAATTAATTAATTTTGAATTGAAGAATATGAATTCATTTCTATTCCAATCATCATCATCATTGATGATCATGCTAAGAAAAATTGTGCAAATGCAAGCAAAAATTTTATATTTTTTGTCCGAAAAGTAATCCATCATAAAGCCATTCAATTCCTATGATACAAACATGTATTACTTTTCGACCAGAAACTTTTTGAAACCGAATTTTTTTCCATTATTCAACAAAAATTTGTATGATTAAATTAATGATAAATAAATACAATTAATAATGACAAATTATCTTTTGTATTTTTCCTTTTTTTCAATATAATAATACATTAGAAATGGATAATGATCAAATTCAATTAAACCGTAAATGGTCTTCAACGAGGAACCCCGACAGAACTTTTCGGACAGCCACGGGAAATTCACAGTCAAAAATTTTTTGTCATTATAATTGTTCATTGATTCATTCATTCACTGATTCACTGATTCATTCATTCATTTATTCATTTATCTATTAATTTATTCATTTATTCCTTTATCTTCTTCTCTCTTTTTCTTCAGCTAAATTACAAATGTTTTACGTAATTTATGAATTTTTTTTTTTTTAATTTTCAAAATTCTTTAAGATTTTAACCCTTTGATTACAACATTCGAAGATGAGAGCGAGAGAGAGGATGAAAGAAAAACCAATTAAATTCTTTGAATTCGTCAAAATTCATTGAAATTCGTTGAAATTCTCCCGAATTCACCAAAAATTCAAATGTGAAAACATTACGATTGACAAAACATTTCAATTGTTTGTCGGATCGATTTTTTTTTTGCTTGACAATTAATTGTCATTTAAGAAATTCCTGTGATTCCCGAGAAAATTTCTCGGGTGAAATACGGGAAAATTTCCCTAAAAAAATTTTCAAAAACGTGTCGAAACATTTGGGTAATTATAATCAGTGTTTGGCCTGTTCGTCAGTCATGATTGTGTAATGCTCGGCCCGAGAATTTTTCCTGAAAGTGAGAAAATTGCCGGGAAAAATTCCTCAATCGATTCGGTTGTCCAGAAAGTTCCGAGCCCATTTTCAATGATTTTTCTATGATTTAATGCTCGAAAACTTTTCGGACAACTCGAATATTCAATGATTTATCTGTGAGTGTATTCGAGTATCATTTTACACACACATTTATGATTCATTATTCATTCATTCATTATTCAACAATGTATAAACAATAAACAAAATACATGAGCTCAGGAAGAGATAAACATGAATAATAATTAATGATCAATAATTAATAGAACTTGACAATTATTCATCGATTTGCATCGATCCTGACAAGCCCGAGCCACACTCGGGCATTTCTAATTGCTTTGTATTGAATCGACGCACTTTTGATGTTCAAATGATTCGATCTACCAAACACTTGGGCCTTCGACAATGCCCCATGTGAAGAGGTTGTGAATATTTTTGTGAGGTTTTTCAAATAGTTTCAAGCAGTCCCCCCCTGCACTCACCCTCTCTCTGCCCCTCTACATCTGAAATAGAATTTGTTTCAAATCAACTAGCATTTCATACCGACCCTGGGTTGGGTGATAAAGTTTTCATGGAGTCCCCTCCGGGTCTAGTCTTCAAGCCAGAAACTTTTTTACGGACCATAATTCTGAGTATCATAATTATACTTTTTAATTAAGGCACAGAAAAAAAATAATTAATCAAAGTAATGAAATGACAAAACAATGAACTGACAATGTATTCGCAACCCTTTCATTTGATACTTGTACTTGTCAAGGTGGCTTACGATGGCTGGGCCGCTGCTGTTGCAGCCCTTACCCATCCCTAACCGATTCAGGAACCGATTCTTTCATTCAAATCTCATTCTCTCCGAAAAAATCTTTCACAGTCCTAGACACACCCACATGGATATTTTTTTAGCAAAAATATTCCTCCCATCCATCAATCAATCGATCAATCATAAATCAATCTGTTTTTGAACATATGTGAAAATTTTGTGAATTGTGCCAATTCGTGATTGGAACACTTTTTGCCATGAAATCTTTGATTCAATTTGATTCTTGGATTTGATTTGATTTGGTTCTTCCCAGATCTCAAAACCAGAACCAGAATTTTTACCAGAATACAAGATATGGGCGTTCAATTGATTCTTGATCAAAGGAAGAAATCACAGAATCCTAGTGTAAAACACTGAATAATTTCTCTAAATCTAAATTTGATCGATTTCGATTTGAAATTAATCAAATACAAAACAAGCAAACAGCATTAAACATGTGAACATTGATTGCTTCTAAGGTGGGTAAGGACTGCTGGAGGGTTGCTTAGAAAAATTCAAATCAAGCCCCCCTTCTGGTCCAATAAAAGTATTTCAAGACCGGATCATTCGATTGGATGAAGATTCAAGGAGTCATTCAAAGATTCATCCGTGATTAGCCGTGACGGTCAGCGATTTGCCCCAGAGAAAATTGGATTACCATGGACTCTCTGGAGTCCGGGTCTAGCTGGCCAGCTATCCGCCCGGCGACTATTTCCACTCATGTAGTACCTGGTAGCACCATGAGCTTCCGTCTCTGTTTTCTTCCAAGTTGGTTCACTGTCGATCGATGATGATTATGGAAGAATACGGTACGGCAGTGCCTCTTTGGGCACCATGTCGAATACGAATAGCTTCACAACATTAATAATGACAGTTTGAACATGGGAAACATTTTGAAATATTCCCTGAAAAAAGTTTTACCAGAAAATTTACTTGGTTAATAAAACATGTGTTCATTTTACAGTGTTTCTCAAACAATTTTTTAAAAAATTTATTTCTCAAATAAGAATAAAAATCTATTGGGTTGTCCCATAAGTTCTTGCCGTTTTTTTTCAAATTTTTTTCATTCGAAATACGGCAAGAACTTATGGGACAACCTAATAGGTAACTTTTCGCTAATCGAAACATTGGTTGAGAAACGCTGTATGATTTGCATGATAAATGCAATATCATTGATGATGATGATGATGATGATATTCACTCATTAGTCATTCAGTCAATTAAATGTGTACACACGGATATGAATAATTTAAACGACAAACAAAACTAGAAAAAACCTAAAACATTTGAACCAAAACAGCGGTTCTCAACCATTTTATTCATTACAATCCCATTAACTGCCCCGGCCAAAGCTGAATGTGTCCAAAAATCAATGAAAAAATCCAGCAAAAAATCGCCAAAATGAAGGAAAATAGAGCCACGAAAAAAAAACAGTGTTTGAGAAACACTGATCAACATTCACAACCAACTCGATCCATTATTTGGTCGTTCATTTTGTTTGTTTGTTTGGTCAAAATCGGGAAATTCATCAAAATCAAAAAAAACAAAATGGAATTCCATTTGAATAAAAGGAGGGGGACGATCAAAAGGGGGTGTAGGTGGTCGTGGGTTTCACTGTTTTAGAACCATTTGAATTTCAAGTTTTTCAAAATTTTCTGGTTCTGGTTTTCTGGGTTCCAAACAAACGAACAAACACAAATAAACATTCGAAAATGAATTTGATTGATGGAATTTCGTTTTTTTCGTTCGGGAAAAAATTTCCGATTTTGGACCAAAATCTTTCTTCCATTTGGGTGTAACACTGCTTGGTGAATATTGGTGAATAATCACTGCTACGGAATCAATATGATTGATTTGATTTTTCGATTTGTGATTTCCATTTTTGATTGGTTCTTTTTGTTTTTTTTTACGGGAAAATTTCGTTTCCAGCCGAAATTTACGGGCAATTATCGGCGGCAATTGCAGGTAATAACGTCAATCGTACGCTTTGCACTCGACCATCAAATATTTACCAGTTGTTCTAATGCATTGAAATATGAATATTTGATACATTGATTGAGGTGCCTAACAGGCGCCCTTCGATCGGAACGGGTTCAATCGATTAATTAATCATTTTTCCACGAAAATTCATTTTTCACTGATTTGACCTGAGATTTTTCATTTACCTATAATGCCCTATGCATTCCGCTATTTCCTCTTAGTTACCAGTGGCAGGAGCTCAAAATCTATTCATTTGGCCATTGAGCCAGGGCGCCATTAAGGCGCCGATCGAGCGGCAGCTGCTCTATTGGCTCCGGCGCCTTAAAGGCGCCATCCGAGTGGTAAGTGTCAGAACACTTTCACTCAATTGTTTTTAATGCCATGTTTTCACAGTGTAATTTGTTGTTCTCCCACACACACACACAACACTGTTGTTGTAACCTGCCAAAACATTGAAAATAACATGACAATTTGGCAGGTAATTAAAAAATGATTACGGGAAAAAATGTTTAATTATGAAAAACACATAATCAAATGTCAATGAAAGGTGCTTGCGCTCGACAGGCGCCCACAGGGCGCCGTTGTCTTTATAAAATCAGCTGTGATCAAGCTGATTGCGCCGACCTCAAAGGTGATAATGGTCAATTTTCAATTTACAAAAAGTTTTTGTTGTACTCACATTTGATTGTTGTTTTCTCTTGGTTGAATTGGCCAGTTGGTTGTTTAGAGTTGTTTGAAATGTGAACAATGATTGATTAACTGTGTTCGGTGTGTCCATGATTTTCGACCAAATGATACACAACACACATGAATCGTTTGTAATTTGGTGATTTTGACGTCTGTCCGAAAAGTTCAGTCGCGATTTTCAATGAGGTTTTTTACATTGAAATCCGAACAAACTTTTCGGACAACCAAAATTTGTTTGTATGACAACAAAATGACTGATTGTTAGTGTTGAAAAAAAAATCTGGTGCAAATCTGATCCGAAACGATTTTAAATCATTTGATAATATGACCTAGTTGAGTTTGTGGATGGCCATTATGAAACTGATTTGTTGTTGAAGTAATTTATAAGAATCAAATTATTGAATTTTACTGAATTTTATTGAAAATTATTGAGAAATAACACAAAATAAATCTCAGCACCATGATATTAAACACATTTAAACACACTAATCAAACATTTGATGATGGTATTAAGCAATTATGACCTATGAACATGTGAATTTGACAAAATCTTTCGAAAATGGCGCTGCATTTGAATCAATTTGTGGAAAGAAATTGTTACT
The DNA here is from genome assembly GCA_002943765.1 of Psoroptes ovis. Lineage (NCBI taxonomy): Eukaryota > Metazoa > Arthropoda > Arachnida > Sarcoptiformes > Psoroptidae > Psoroptes > Psoroptes ovis. Next base: position 843,299 of record PQWQ01000008.1, on the reverse strand, counting down.
ATTGTCACAAAATCATTATTTGACAATAGTAAACATCAACTGAGCTAAATACAACAAGCGCAGCGTTTATATACACCAGAGATAAGCATCAAGACACGCATGTTTAATAAACATAGTCATATAGTTGAACTTGACAGAAATTGTCTTCAATTTTCTTTATTTTATAATCAATTAAATCAATTAATACATTGAAATTAATTCATATTTATGGTTGTTGTATGGGCAGCAGTGGTAGCAGCGGCGGTAGACGATTGCTGCAGCTGTGGCTGTTGTTGAAATATTGTATCAATAAACGATTTCAATGTTTTAAATTTCATTATTTGGCTCATTAAATTTTTCAATTGTTTTTTCATCGATTGATATTGATGCAATTGTTGTTGATCAATTTGTTGATAATATGGTTGATCATTATCATCATTAATGCCATTATCATCGCTGTTCATCATAACGAATGGTGTTCGAAATGCTTTCGAATTATAACATTCATTATAAAAATATTTCAACCAATAAATATTGGTTTCTGGATACCAATCCGACCATTTATCAATCACACGATCATACATAAGCTTATATGCTTCTTCTTGTCCATCTTTGATTGGTTGTGATTGTTGAGCGGTAGCCTTCAGGCGATTAGTAAGATCAGTGAAATAAACACGTTCATCTCGGGTACCGGCATTAAGGCAAATACGTGAAAATGTTGCATCAATCAAACATACTTTGACACCGAAACTTTTGACATTATACCGGATTGAACGTATGATGAATTCTATGGATTGTTTTTTAGTCCTTTTAATCAGCACATTACAAACATGAAGATCACGATGTTCAAATTGATAAAGGCATTCAGCGACACATAGCGAAAGGGTTACTTGATAACAAATGGATAATAGCTGTGATGGATTCAAACCGATCAATGTTTGTTGATTATCAATGATGATTTCATTGCTGTTATATGGTTGAAATTTCTTAAACAAATGCCACAATGATTCACCATAATATTTCATCACGATAATCAAATGTTCACGTGGTACACCATGTAATTCCTCGAAACGTTCAATTGGTTTGATTCGATCAGGATTCGCCGGGCTGTCATTGTATTTTTTAACCAAGAAATAATTCGGTATTTCACCGTGTACAATTTTTATACGGTATATTCGTGGAAAACAATGTGTACGATATTCATAACCATCTTGGTCATATTGTATTCGATGTAAATTTGATAATGTTTTCGTTATCATTATTTCTTGATATACATCTGAATATTGTTCAAAACCATTGAATGATAGTTGATTCAGTTGTTGTAGGGTTATTTTTTGTACCACTTTGATTATCTGAAAATGATTTATTAAATTCCAATTAAGAAATATCTATGAAAATTGAGGATTCAAAGGGTTTGATTCAAAGGGTTCATGAAGATTGAAGTGAGGATCGATCAAGAGGACAGATCAAGAAATTCAATATGTTAGTTGGTCGAAATGGCCAAAATGGTCGCGGATCAATCGAAATTCATTTAAGGAAATTTCCAAAAAACACAAACCTTAAACACAATCGGTTGATTACCGTGTTCAACATCAATAGCTTTTATCACATGACTATATGTACCAGAATCAATATAATCAAAATTTTTAAATATTGTTGATGGAAATTCCAGCTGAAAATGTGATGGATTTGATTGTTCACATAATTCTAGGACTTGAAACCAATAATTATCATTATTTTCAAAATCATTATTATAATTATCATTATTAATGGCATTATTATCATTGATTTTAGTTACAAGCGATGCAGTGGACGACGAGGAAGAGGACGACGATGACCATACCGATCGCTTCTGGTGTTCATATTGAATACGTAATGATGTCAAACTCAGTACTAAACGATGATAATAATCATTGTTAGTGGTGGTCATTGGCTGGCTGTTGATGCTCGCATATTTTTCAATCATTTCTATTTAGTTGAAAACACAGAAAATACAAAGAAATACAAAACTATTCGGGTCTCTTGGGACCTTTTCGAAATAAAATTAATGGACCAAAGATATTAATGTATGGCTGATGGTGTCCAAGCAATTCCAAACAATCCCAATCTACTAATTCGTAATTCCAATTTCAATTCAATTTCAATTATTCCTATTACAATGTTAAAAACAAATTATTAATTTGAATTCACACACAAAACACAACAAAACAAAATAACAACTGAATAATAATAATAATAAATGTTATTACAAATAAAACTTATTACACACACACACAAATGAAAAACTTATTTATTTATGTATCGTATATAAATAAATACACATACGATTTATTATGATTCAACCAAAAAAAAAATTTCATTCGAATTATATGATTCGTATCGTTATATAATTATATTATGAAACATTTTTGACCTCGAATAAACCAACCCTAAATAAAACATTGAATAACACACAAACGAATATTCAATGAATTCGGCAAATTTGTGCAAATGCAAATTTATTGTATTTAATACTTTCGGTACCTTTCGAGACCTAATAAATACGAACAAATGTACGAAAATGATAAGAAAACATTATTTATGAAAACATGAATTAATTTCGAATCATTGTGTTATTGGTGATTCATGAGGTTGTTCATAGGGTTCATATCATGAATTTTACGACCAAAACACACAAGGTTTGAAAGGTTCATTTCTTCAAACATTGATTAAATTACGAAGAAAAAATTGATCAAATTAAATTGATCCAAACCAAAATTGTTTTTATGGACATTATGGACATCCATAACTATCCATAGATCATTTATCATCATCATTCGCCAATATACCATGTGGTACCGAAAGAAATGAATGCAAAAACAAACGGAAAAACAACAATTCATTCAACAACAGTTGAAAATGGCTGATCATTTAAATTGTAATCATGGTGCCCTATGGGGGCCTGCCGAGTGCAAAGACGCCAATTGATTAAATGATATTGAAATGATAATACTTTGTTCGATTATCTTGGCGTATTTAATCATTGAACAAAACATTGTTTTTTGCCATCATTTTTATCAATTGAAATTGAATTTTTCCGTGTGTGTATTTGTATTTAATATTTATTTGTATTTTTTTGCTGATTCTGGCATATTTTTTATCTCGAAAAAATATTTGCTTGGGGTTGTCCGAAAAGTTTTGTCGGGAAAATCAATGGGAAGCCCCATTGAAAAACCGTCAAAAATTTTCGGGACAAATTCCGATTGCAAACTTTTGCAACTTATTATTCTTCATATGAGAACTTGATCACAAGTTTTTGCTTCATTTTCAATTATATTTTTTTCGTTTATTTATTTTCTTGTGGACTAATAAAAAACAATTCGAGAACAAATATATCAATCGAAAATACTTACACTTTACACTCGATAACCCTTTGAAAATTTCAAAATAATCAATGATTCATTGGAGCCATTCGGGCGCCTGTCGAGTGCAAAGACTCAAATCGAAAAAAATTGGAAATATATCTTCCAGAGAGAACATTTACATTTGATATATAATATCAAAAGAGTTTATATTTGATCAAAGATCGGGAAAAGTTTATAATTAATGAATACTAATAATAATTACATTTACAAATAGAGTGAAATTCTGGGACTCTGGGAACTCTTTGAATTTTGGGTCCCAAATAATTCCGAATTGAAAAATTTTGGACCCGAAAAAAAATTCCATTCGAAAATTAATCGAATCCGAAAAATTATCAAAGAAATGAAAAGTTCCAATGTGAACTTTAGAAACAATCTTTGAATGGCGAAATAATCACGAAATTAATCCTTTCGACACTTTAATCATTCGGTAAACACAAGCATTAACCAGCCCATATGGTAGTGCTTTCAATGGTTGGTGATACATGGTGCTCGATTGGCGCCTGTCGAGTAGTACACTTATTTAATGAGACCAACAAACACAGAATTTAATCACATCGGGCCATTGAAAAATTGATTGCGGGGGAGGATGAGGGCAGGGGTTTAGGAAAATGCAATTATAATGATAATAAGCAGCAATCAAAGTTAATCCTTTCGAAGCAAATAATCAAAAATGATTTTGAAAGAGTCAATGAATATTCTGTGATCGTCGTCGATGTTTGATATGATTCGGAATTGAAGAATTGCCAAGAATCGCAAGAATTTGAATTAAATTCATCCTTTTGAAATGAACCCAAAGGGGGCTAGAGAATAGGGCCGAAGAAATTTCTTTGAAATCGATTTTTGTCTGTCTTTGTGTATGGTCCAAGGTGTTTAATTTTGAATTCTTGTGAAATACGAGAATTGAAATGCCAGGAATTGATTGAAAAGAATTTTGAACAATTTCGGGTTGTCCGAAAAGTTTTTGCGGATTTTCAATCAAGATTTCCATTGATAATACTGAACAGAACTTTTCGGACATAGCCAAAATGAAAAAAAAAATCATAATAAACACATTTCAGTATGCACTTTGAATTGAGAATTTCTTCAAATAAAAAAAAAAAAAAAAAATTCAAAGAATTTCATTGAGAAGATTTCAATTAGAAAAATCATTGAATGAAAGAAAATCATTGAATGAAATTGATTCACTAATGCACTATTCAATGATGTTATTATTTACTCATTTGAATTCTTCTTCTTTGAATTCAAAATTCAAAATACGAATCAATCAATCGATTGAATTTGAATTCTTGAATTTTCAATTCAGAATTTCGAATTCGAAATTCTTGACTTGAATTCTTGATTTGAATGGATTCCAATGAAGAATTCAAATGGATCCGAAATTCTTGAATTGAATTAAGAATTCAAATTTGAGAATCAAATTTGAATTTGAATGAAAGATACAAAGACGCTGAAATATTCTTAGAAATTTCAGAATTTTCAAAAAAAAAAAAAAAAAAAAATCATTTTCAAAATAATGAACACATGCACTCACATACACACACACACACACTGACAAGCTTTACGACACCTGAAACATCTGGGATTTATTCGATATAAAAAAATCCAAAGTAAAAGAAACCATTGATCATCGATGAATTGCCCAGGGAATCGATTGTATCTTGTACCTGATATTTAATTAGTGAATTGAAATGAATCAGCGCAATTCAAGAAATGAATCAGGAATTCTTTGACTCACATTCTTGATTCAAATTAAAGAATTTTTGACAAGATTTCGATGATATTCGAGTGACATGTGGCGAATCATACGATACAAAAAATCAAAACGCTCATAATGTAAACATCGAATTGAAGATTACCGTCGTATCGGCTAAGCAATTGTAACGATATTTAACGCCATAAACAAGGGCTATACACCTTGTAAAATGATTGAAAATTAAAAATGAAATTTAAATGAAACAAACAAATCCAATGATGAATTGACAATTTCGATCGATGAATAAACACTTGAAAATCTTTTGAATTTCGAGATATTCAAAAAATCCGAAATTGATTGAAAATCGATTTACAGGTATGAAAGTGTTTTTCCAGGATCGGAATTTCATCCAAATTCAATTCGTAAGCGGGTTATGACTAAGACCCTTGGGACCAAAGTGATTTAAGGACAACAAAGATGAATTTTAGTTTTAAATTTTTTTTTAATTTTTTTTCTGGCAGAAAAAATTTGAAAAATTAAAATTTCACAAAAAAAATAGAGACGTTTAGAGACAAATATTTTCTCAATTATATAAAAATGAAGAGTAAAATTTGATAATATTTTCAACGATTAATTAATCAATCAATTAATTAATAATAAAGATTGTAATTATGAGAATTGATGTAATAATAATTATAAATGTTTTTGATTATTTTTTGTTTTTTGTTGCTTTGTTTTGTGTTTATTTTCAAATCATTTCATCGATTATCCATTCATAAATGTATAGATTTGCTTAAAATGTTTACATGTTTGTAATATATTAGATTGTCCCATAAGTTCTTGCCGTTTTTTAAATTCTTTTTTCATTCGAAAAACGACAAGAATTTATGGGACAAGCTAATTGATTATCATTAATCGAATTATTGTGAATCGAATTATTGCTGTAATTAGCTAACCCTTTGATCACTAAACACTAAATTTTTTCGTATATTTCAAAATGAAAAGGATTGAAATGGCTATAAAACTAATCAAATTATTATTATTAGTGTTATCATCGCTATTAATTGTAATTGTATTACCAGGATAATTATCATAAAATTGCTAAGATAATTGAATCATCCATAAATCATGTGTGCATTATTATGTAAAACATAAAAGGGTTATTATTATTCAAAAAAAAAAAAAAAAAAAGGTAAAAATGTATTGATTTTGTTCAATCATATTGATGTGTTTGTGTTGGTGTAAACGTAAATTATGTAAATTTATAAAAATTTAAATTTAAATGTGTTTCCACAGTGTATTTTTATAAGGCTTTCAATGATTTTTTTGATTATGGAAGTAACAACAAAGATTCAGTGATCATCGATTGATTGATTGAAATTAATCATTATCCGTTCATTTGTTTAATTACAATCAAAATATTGAATTTTTATTAAAATTTTTCAATCAATCAATTTTTTTTATGGATTAATTAACAACAACAAAAAAAAAGAAGAAAAATTAATTAGAAAAATAATTAAAATTTTTTTTCATGTTTTTCAAAAAAAAAGAAATAAAGGGTTAAGCAAAAAATAGAATAGAAATGAAAAGTAATCGAATAAGATAAGAAAAAAAAGAAAAGAATTAATTAACAAAATTTTTGGAATCAATCGAATTTGTAGCAGTATTTTTTTTTTATAAAATTTGTTTAATTTGATTTGATAAAATAATAAAATTCTTGTGTTACCATTTGACAATTGGTCGCTAATGAAAATTGTAGAAGAGAAAATTTGATTGCGATTTGGTCGCAATCAATGCGTGTATGTGTGATATATGGGTGTGTTTGGCTAGAAATTTTATTGAAATTTTCATTCAATCAAAATCAACCCGGGGCAACCCAAAAATGGGTTCAAAACACAAGTGTTGACCCCATGTTCTGACGAATTCAGCGTTTCGGGGTTGCTAAAATGTGAGATAGGATTTGAAAGGTCAGAGTTGAAGATGTGTGATTATTGTTGTTGTTGCTGTCATAGGTGAGATTAATGCACCAGCAAAAAGCGTATTAATAAGATGCATTGATTGATTAGTAATTAAAATGTAAAAGGTGCAAATATTAAAGCCTGAAAGGGTTAATAATAATAATATTGACTATTAATGCACTTTCATTTCAATGATGAAAAATGAGAAAATATTTTTTTTTTAATTTTTTTAAAAATTTTTTGTTTATAAATCACAATTTTTTTTTCTTCAAAAACAAATATATATAAACAATTAATCATCTGTGTGTATATGCGTGGGTGGGTGGTTGGTTGGTTTTATGGGTGTGTCGGTCGAACTTGTGTGATATATGATGATTGATGCATTCATCATATTGAGAAAGTCATTGAAATTAATTTTCAAAAAAAAAAAAAAAAAATTAAAGGCACCTGTTTGTACGTGTACGTGTGTGTTTGATAAGTGTATTTGGGCTTGGAGATGAATGTATCCATGAAATGGCCATTGATTGATTTTTTTAGTAAATTGAATTTAAATCTTTGAGCTTTTGAAAGGGTTAAGGGGTGTTGCAAGTGTCTGTGAATGATGAATACAATCAGTGTTTGTTTTGATGTGTATGATTATGGTTGAATGACTGAACCTTTTGATCATCAAATTTTTGTATGGAAGACACCACATATAAGATGATAATGAGAAGACAATTTGATTGATTCAAATTTTGATCAATTAAAAAATGGATTAATTAATTAATTAATTAATCAATTAATTAATAAAAAACAAGAACTTTTCCTTATTACTACCCCTCTGGCATTTATATATATATATCTGTAACTAGATAATCTAATTGTAATCGTTATTTTTAAAAATCGAAAATATATGTGGTGTTTGATTGATTGAATTACAAAAGCATCAAATGCACAAGCGATGTGTGTGTTTTATATGTTTGTTGGTTTATTTTTCAGTATTTTAACTGTGTGTGTGTATGTCTGAGTAAGGTCATGGATGCTTATATGATTATCATTACCACCCTTAATATATAATAATTGATAATATTACAATATTTAAAATTGAAAATTAAAAAAAAAAAAAAATAATGAAAATTGAAAAAAATATATGTGGGTAATTGTAATAGTATTTGAATGATAATCATTATAAATTTGTAATTTTTCAAATAATAATAATAATAATAAAAGAGAGAGAGAGAGAGAGAGAGAGTAATATATAATGAGACAATGATGATGATGATGATGATGATGACGATAATAATAATTATTGAATAATTGAAATAATAATGATTCAAATATTGAAAAGGGTAAAATTTTAAATTTTTCAAAAAAAAATTGAAATTGAAATTAAAATTCTGAAAATTTGCACACGTGTTTCTGCGTTTGTTGTTGTTGTTGTTTCCACTGTTTGTTTTGTGGGTGTTTTTTGTTGTTGGTTTGGATAAAAATTTTCATAAATAGTTATAATCTTATAATTGATATCATTATTAGACATATTCATATAGATTCTTTGAAAGCAAAAAAAAAAAAAAAAAAACATTAATTATAAAAGAAATGGTGAGCAAAAGATGAAATTTTTTCTTCCATTTTCGAAGCACGTGCAAACTCTAGATGAACACGTGTTTGAATGAATGAAAAACAAACAAACACATGCTAAACAACAAATCATTATCCATATAAATATATGTATGTTTAAGGCATTTGTAAGGTGAAAATCATTAAATTTTCATAATATGAACAATACACAAATGTTGAACTCTGTTTTTGATTCTCATTCATCATATATAAAATACAAAAGACATATGAATATCGGACGTAATGTGATCATAAATGTCTTTGATGATGATAATAATTGGACAATATTAAATATTCAATGATAAATATGTAATAAATTCAATTTAATTTAAAATTCTTCAATTTTTTCAATAAAATTCCATTCATTTTCCATTTGCAGATGTATCATTTGCCGATGCTGCTGCTGCCGGTGATGATGATGATTGTGGCTGTGGTGGCGCTGGTTGTTGTGGTTGTTCATTCAATTTTTTTGGCTTCGATGCAACGATAGCTGCGAATGATGTTGGAGCCGGTGTTGATGTCGATACATTTGTAGCCATTTCGGAAGGTTGATTATTTGCGTTTGATGACTGGACAGATTTATTGCTATTCGATTGTTGCGGCTGTTGTTGCTTCGTTTGTTTATCTTTCATCGTAGAAGATTTGTTATTCGAATTATTGTTCGAATTTTTCGACCTAAAAATATTCGATTGTAAATCAAATGAGTTAATTAATCAATCAATTAATTTAAATCAACAAATCAAACCTATGATGATGATGATGATGATAATGTTTGTTGTTGCCATTATTTTTATCATCACCAATCGTTGATTGCTGTTGTTGTTGTCTTCTATTTGATTTATTTTGATTGCTGTGACCACCACCATTACCACCGTTACCGGCAACAATATTTTCAGTCTTTTTTTTATTCATTAAATTTGGTGATTGCTGCTGCTGATGATGATGGTCAACATGCTGTTGTTGCTGCTGCAGCTGCTGTTGTCGATGAAAATTCTTCAAATATTCTTCACGTTTTCGATGATTTCTTAAATCATTTTGTGCAATGGTTTCGGCCTGAAATAAAGATTGAATCAAAAAATTAATTTAAATTGAATCAAATTTTGAGCAATCTTAATCTTACATCTAATCGAAAATCATTAGCAGTTTTGTATTGATCAATTTTTTTCAATAGGAATGTATCCACATGTGATACGATCGATGACCAATTTTTATAATATTTACGGAATGCCCAAAATTTTTCCAACCCGTACAATTCACCTAAAATTAGTTGAATTTGAAAAAACAGAGAAAAAAAATGTGAGCAAATTGCGGCCAACCATTGACATTGTAAATATAAAAAATATATGGTCATAGATTGAATTTAAATAAGCTCTAAATGATAATTTTTCATCCAAAAAATATTTACATTTCAAAGCACTAAAGTTCATTACTTTGAAAAACTTGGTTTCAAGATTGGATGAATACAAATCAATGATCAATGATCGATTAGATCAATAATTAATGGATTCATTACTTACCAGCATTAAGATCTTTCAATGTTTCACGTTGAAAATCGTTAAACAAATCCATGCGGAAATTTTTCTCTAAACCATATGAATAAAAACGAAATAAACATTCAAGACCATAACGGAAACCATGTGATGCATCTTCATTGGCCAATCGACGAAATTCATTATACATTGAACGATTAAAATAATCACGCAAGAAAAATGACCAAAAACGAAACAATGAAAACATCATTTGACTTTGTCCAATACCTGATTTGGTTTTTGTTGAATGAATACAGAAAATTAAATCAAGGTAAATACAAATTAAAACTAGATAATCAACTCACCCAATTGTTTACGTTCTTTAATACATTTAGATTTATAATTATGGTAGACATAATGTTGAAATCCATTTTGATTCAACAATGTATACAATGAATGTGCATACTTTGGCAGTGATGATCGTTGTGATGGTGGTGTAGAACCAAGACTAGTTGCTGATGTTGTTGATGATGGATGTGATGATAATGATGACATAGATATGGTGGTGGTCGCTGCTGCTGCCCCTGTTGATGATGGTATTGTCTGTGCATTGTTTAAATTCATAATTTTATTATCACTACAACCATCATCATTTATTGATACCATGTGCTCATTATGTTTATCAGTATCATTGCTATGCGAATCATTTGCATTTTCATTAGAAACATCTAATAACCAACCAACATGAGATTCGATTGGTGGATTACTGAGATGTTTTGTTTTCTGTTTACGTGGTGCATCAGCCGGTATCAACTGTTCATTGGGCGGATCTGGTGCTAGATAGAAGCGTGTATTAGGGGATTTTTCACGCAATTTTTTATCATCATCACTATCTAATCTATTATTATCAGCGAATATTGTATCCGATTTAATATCATTATTAAATGCTGATGGTGGCGGAGGCGGTGGAGGTGTTGGATATTCAATTTTTTCTTTACCACTCGATAATCCTGATGCATTATTTGCTGATGATATCATTTCAAAATCTTCACGTGATATATAACCCAGCGTTTTGTGTTGTTTATTATTAGCATTGTTATTACTATTATCACTATAATTATTCGACGATAAAGACTTGTTATTCGATAAACTTTGTTCATAATAAAATAGACCATCATCAATAATTTTTGCCAATTCTTGTGTAGTTTTTACACGTGTTTGCCAATCACCAGTACGATCATTGATTGTTGCCGATGAATTCGATTTATTATTATTATGTTTACGATTATTTTGTGCAAATACAATAATTTTTTTCACATCTTGATCACTAATTTCATCATAATAATAATCATCATCATCATAATCATTTAAATTATTTGAATTTAAATTCTGATGATGATTATCATCATCAAGCGTAAATGTCAAATCATCTTTGGCTGCAATTGTTGATGTTGATGATGTATTAATTGAATTATTATTATTATTATTACTGGTTAAAAGTGTGGTTGTTGTCATTGTTGAACGATTCAATAATTTTGAATTATGATCATTCAACAATTTATTGGCACGTGATTTATTTTTTTTCGATCGAACCGGTTTCCAATCTTCAACATCATTCGTAGCCGATGATGGTGTCGGTGTGGTTGATGATTGATGCTGTTCGTGTCGTTGTATATCACTATTATCGTCTGCAGCTGATGAACTACATTTATCAGTGATTATTGTTGTTGCTGCAGCATTATCACCATTATCATTCACTGTAATCAATGAGAAATGATTAAAAATTTTTGAAAATTAATCAATAAAAATCGAACCTTTTTCAGTAGAATTATCACAATTGTTATCATTTGCTACATTTTCCAATACTTTAGCACTACTATTTGTATCCGTGTTACTTGTAGCTTGTGAATTGTTTAATTGAGAATCATCTTTATTATTGTTGACTGATGATACAACATTAATAATATCAGTACCGGAATCATCATCGTTATCGGCGGTTATGGAAGTACAATTTTGGGGCGTTTTTTGTTGTTGTTGTTGTTGTTGTGTCTGTTGTGTTTGAGCAATATCATCATTTATATGAATAGAATTATCATCACTTTTATTATTATCTGTTTGGTTGGCAAATTCATTATCAATGTTAGCCATCAGTGTTGTTGTTGTTGCTGATGAAGCACATTGATGATCATCATTGTTTGATGATTGATTATTTGTGTTATCATCATTAATATTGGTATTATTTACATTGTTAGTGTTTGTATCATCAATGATATCATTATTGTTTGCGGATGTGTTCATTGTCGACATTACATTAGCTGCTTGAAATGGTGGTGTGGTCACAGCGGCCATTGTTGGTGGATGTATTGCTGTTGTTGTAGCCGCAGTGCTCAAATTATCCAGCTAATCAATCATATATCATAGTGCACAAGATAGAAATAGAATAAAAATTAAAATTGTAATATTAAAATCAATTAAAAATTGATCTTACAATAGGCCATTTTTGTGGATCATTACAAGTTCTAACTTTGATACCATCAACAACTTCGACTGCAGTTGAATTGGCTAATGCTTCAACAACCAGTGTTACATCTTGTGTTAATGCTTGAACACGATGGAATGATGCAATCAAAGAAATTGGCAAAAATCCTTGTTCATCCATTTTTCTTCGCAAGAAAAAATCTCTTTGAAGATTTTCTTCAGAAAAATAATATTCAATTTGTGAACGTAACATTTCTTTGATATCATCTGGACTATAAACAAAAGGAGTATTATAATAAAATGAACCAGGTATAAATGCTGGTGCAGTTGCTGGCGATGGTGCCTGAGTCAAGCCAGCCGTCATCGGTACATTCATATCTGAACGTCCAGGAAAATCATATCCAGTATATGGCTGATGATAAACTGCAGAATATTCATCCGGATGAATATTTGTTACGGTCATACCATTGCTACCGACAGTGATCGTAGCTACAGGTGGTTGCGTTTGTGCTTGCGATGATTGTGATTGTGGTGGTGCTGATGCAGCCACCATTGTACCGGCAACATTATTACCATGAATTATACCATTTCCATTGGCTTGTTGTTGCACAATAGCTGCAGCTGTATTAGGATTTAAGATAGGTGCACCTGTTGATTCATTGGACATTTGAGAACGACTACGATTCATGCCGCGGCCAATTAATCCACCACGACCTCTTCCACGAATACCACCGTTTGTATTACGACGTGAATATAGAGATGATATTGAATTTGGTGGTGGTAATGGCGGCTGTTGAACATTTAATGGATGATAAGATGAATGCTGTTGCTGATGTGAATGATGTGATGATGGTTGTTGCTGTTGCACATGTGAATGTGTAGTATTATGATGATGATGTGTATGATGCGGTAAATGATGATGTTGTTGTGAATATGTTGTTGCATTATGTTGATTATGTGAATCAGAATTATTAGAAACATTGCTAGCACCAGATATTGGATTCTTTTTCCTGTTATTATTACCATTGTTTGATGATGAAGATGTTGTTGATGATGATGATGAAAAATCACTTGTTACTGTCGTTGTTGTTGATGGTGTTGTTGTATCAGATTGAGCATTTGATTTTGTGGTTGATGAATTCAATGTTGGAGAATTATGATTATTGGGATTAGCAGAGGATTGGCCAGTCATCATTTTGTTGTTATTACCATTTCGATGATTATTAATTTCATTATTATTTTGTGTATTAGCATTTACAACTGTACTAACTGATCCACGATTTCCATTATTAATGCCATTATTACCGTTAATATTTGCACCACCTCGTCTTTGAGATCGATTACGAGACAAATTATTATGACCACCACCACCAACAACAACAACACTAGTGTTTACACTATTGCCACTTGAACGGCCACCATTAATATTATTACCACCACCATTATTTGAACCGGATTTATTATAATCATGGTGATTATTAGTGTTAATATTATGTTGGTTATTATTATTATTATTATCACCATATCCATTAATTGTTCCATTATAATCACCACCACTAACTGAATAATAATCAACATTTGTTTTATTCACAATTTTACCACGTAATTTTGCCGGTGGTGCAACACCAATCATACCATCTAATGGTACCCATTTCTTTTGACCTAAATATTGAACCGAATGCAGAAAAAAGAACAATTAGCATAAAGTTTTCATAGAAAATCAATAAAATGATCATAATGAATAAAAGATTAAATCAGAAATAAAGCAGCCATAAGAATATTATCGTCAATTTCAATTCAATCAGACGGTAATTCCTTAATTTCATCATATTCGTTCATCGATATTGATTTACTCATTGAGAAACAGACACTAACCTTTCTTCTTTTGTTTATTCTTATCCAAAGTTCCATTACCATTATTATTGCTATTGGCATCTTTATCCATGACTTGTTGTGGTTGTTGTTGACCAGATGATAATTGATGTTGATTTGTGATCGAAGATTTCGAATTCGAATCATTATCAACATCTTCATTATTCAAATTATCACCATTAATCAATTGATTATTGTTATTATTATTGCTCATTATCGATGTTTTATCATCATTATCTTGATTACTACTTATACAATCATTCATAGATTGTGATAATGATGGCGATTCACCATTTTGAGCAATTGAATTTGATGAATTCATTGTTGTTGTGGATGATGATGATGTATTTTGATTATGATTAAACATTGTTTCACCGGCAGAATTATTTGAATTACGTTTGGTTGTTGTATTTGTTGAAAGCTATTCGAATATTGAAGAAAAACAATCAATTAACCAGTCATAAATACTAATAATCATCAATAAACATTTACCTCGTTTACTTCATTTAATGAAGGCCAATCTTCACTGTAATTTAATTCATCCTAAAATAAAAATATTATCAATTAATACAACTAAATCAAACAAAATCAATCAATTTTCAATTACTTTTTGATCAATATTAATATTGATATTATTATCATTCAAAAGTGATCCATTTTTCAATGACCATTTATTAATTGGTTGGTGTTGTGGTTGTTTAACAATATTATTATTACCATGTTCATTATTAGTATTGCTCGATGATAATGATGATGATATTGTTGTTGTTGGTGTTGTTGAAGCATTTATGGAAGATATAGGCATCACTGATGATGATGGTGATGATGATGATAATGTTGCTGATGGTGTCGCTGTTGATGATAATGGAGAAGACGATGATAATGTCGTTGTTGTTGTAACAATATTGTTATTAGTACCTGCTGTAATAATCATTGAAAATAAACACAATTAAACCATTTGAAATCAAATTTAAAACTTATTCAAAAAATTCACTGAAAATTCACAAATTTAATCATAAAATTCACTCATTGAGTCTCAAATCAATCATATTACAACAAAATCAATGAAAATTTCATCAGAATTAAAAGCTTAAACAACTTCGACTTAACGTTTTATTAAATTAAGTCATATATTTTTGTATTTACAAAACAACAGAAAATCAAAATCATTGTTATTATTACATTATAATCATTCATTTCTCTTGTAAATTTCATTTTGTTACATTGTTTTTTTTTTTTTGAACTACATTTTCATTCATTCATTCATTTTCATTACGTTCTCTCTTTCGTTCACATGTAAATATGCGAGCACATCTAACATTCGATACAACAAATCAAATATCAAACAATTTGATCAATCATCAAATCAATCAATTAATCAAAAACAAATAATTAATCGAAGAAATGAAATTTGGCGTAATTAAGACAACAGAAAAAACTGTAAAATTTGAGCAATAATTTCATTCGTTTGTGTTCATATTCATTTATTCACCAAATAAAAAGTAAATAAGTGAATAAATTAATACACGAAAATATTAGGTTGTCCGAAAAGTTCTTGCCACTTTTCATGAGCTACTCTATTGATTAAGCAGAATGAACTTTTCGGACAACCTAATACCATGAACAAAACGCACAAAAGCAAAAAAACGCATACCACAGACATACACACAAAAGCACACAGACATACATTGCCATCCATCCATCCATCCATCCACTTTTATTCAATTCATTTCTCTTTATCTTACGAAAAACACAGATAATTTTATTGAATAAATAAATAAATGATGATGATGAAGAACACAAACTACGAGCTCATTTATACGAGATACGAATTTATTTTTATGTGTAGACACAGACAGAGAAATATGAGCAAAAAAAAAAAAAAAAAAGCAAAAATAAATGAAAATGAATTTCTCTTTGACAAAAATTTTCTTAAATTGAAAATTTTAAATCAATTTTCTTTAAGAAAACACATTAAAATTGATAAATTTGCTTACAATTAATCATCGTATTTGTTGTGTTTGATTGTAAAAATTGGAAAAAATTTCAAACATCACCACCAACACCACCATAAAATACACACAGTAATAATCATAAGATGATTACCATCATCATCATCATTATCAAATAATGATAATGATATGTACAATTTAAAACAAAACTGTTATCAAATAATTGAAATATTCTTACATTTTAAGCTTTCGTACATCTGCTCATTTTCTGGCAATAGTTCATAGTTCAAAATCACACATTGCGGCTTGCTTTAAGAGGTTTTTCTCGCATGTAGATAGCGGCTTACCCAGGGGCAGCAATTCGTAAGCAGAAATGACAAAAATATCGGCAACTGTCGCCAAAGATTGTTCATTTTAAGTATTTTTTTTGATGGTTTAATGATCACAATCACACAGATATCACTGAGATGCAACAAATTTCACTTAATTTTTGGGATTTTAGTTTTGAATCACCATTTTCATGTTTTAAATATCACATTTTTTTTGCCAAAAGGAAACAGATATATGTGTGTGCAACAGATTTTCGAATGTTTTGGCGATGCGAGACACGAAAAAAAAATTGCAGCAATTTCACTTTTATTTTCGAAAACAACAATTAGATATAAAAATGAACCACTACCTGCAACCGAATCGAATGCTATCACTCTACTGTTTAAACGTACCACTACCTTTTTAAAACAGACTGAAAATCAAATAATTACACGCATGCAATTTTTTATATTTTCGAAAAAAACACACACACACACTTACACACAAGTATTTCCTTTTAAATTTTAGCAAAAACAAAAAAAAAATCGTCTGAATTCGAAAAAAAGCGAAAAAAATTTGGTCGTTCGAAAAGTTTTTTCCACTCAAATTACTGCTAACAGCCTTTAAAAAACTGTCAAAAACTTTTCGGACAATTAAACGCTATCAAAACACAAACATTGTCCATTCATAAACGATAGGATTCATTGAGAAAAAAGCTCATTTTCACTCGAAAAACACGTGATTTTTTGGAAGAAAAAAAATTCCTTGGAAATTTCTCAGGAAAAATATCACATTTTGAGCCATTAATTCAAGATACGCAAGGTCAAAAATCATTGCTAAGACCTTAGAAAAACTAATCAAAGCTATTACTTACCATTCGTTTTGTTGTTTACTGCTATTTGGCTATTTAAATGATTATTGGCTATGGTCGTCGTTGTTGGTGCTGCTGTTGTTGTTGTTGACGTAGCAGATGACGATAATGATGGACCATTATTTGACGATTGTTGATTAGTTGTGTTGTTACTGTTATTAAATGATTTAGCCACAAGTTTTCCAGGTGAAGCGATCCATGCATTTGGAACAGGAGCAGTAGCTGTTGGGATCGATGGCTGATCAATTGATTTTATTGATGATGATGGCGATGATATAGATTTACCGTCATCACCATCATTATTATGATCATGACCATCATGACCATCACCACCGAATCCATTTTGAACAATTGATTTATCATCATTATCATCATCAGTAATCGAATGATGATTCAATTTGTTCAATTGATCTTTATCATCACCATTATTCATTAATTCTTCGCCGCCATCAGACTTTGATTGATCATTACCATTGGTCAATGAAGAATTTGTTTCAATTTCTTGATGTTGCTGTGTTTGTTGTTGTTTGATTTGACCAAATTTATTGATTGATTGATCAGTATCATTATTGATCAATGATGGCGATGACGATGATGGAGAAGGTGAAGATGATGATGTCGGTGCTGCTGTTGTCGTTGTGGTCACCATTAAACCTGTTGACATCTTAATGTTGCTGCTGGCACTGGTGTTGTTGTTATTATCGTCTTCTTCGGTCAACTTCATCTTTTTGATTGATTTATTGAATTGAAATTGATCGATCGATCGATTGATGATAATGATGACGACGACAGCAACAACAACAACAACCACAAAAATTGATGACCAAAATGGACAAATGAATTGATATCAATTGTTGATTGTGATTTGATGGAGATTTCAAGTACAAAATATAAATGTTTTACAAAACACAAAAGCTGGAAAAAAATCACCACAATTTGTTGATTATTTCTGTTGATTTTGAATAAATATAAAAATAAATAAATAACACAATTAATATTTGAGTGTAATCAAATTAAAATCAATTCAATTAAATCGTTAATTTTAATTATTTTCAAATTTTTTCAATGAAAATTCAAATGAATTTGGTTGTTTTTCGAACAAAATTCCAAAATAGAAATCAACATTGAAGAATTAAATTACAATTAATTTAATTAATCATAATTAATTAATTAACGACACACAAATAAAAATAATTTGTTGAGCATAAAAATCGAAAATAATATAAATTCTTTCAAACAATTTCTCGTAAGCGTCGTCTATCTTCGTAATGTGTATGTGTGATTGCTGCTGCTGATCAATTACAATCATCATCATAACCATTAAATTGTCTCAAGTGGTTCCACATCAAAAAAATGCCTGATAAAATCAACAATTGATTTCTACTTTCTTTGATTAATTAAAAATTTAAGAAAATCACAAATGACAATAAATACACGTAAATACAACACCGTTGGAATCGAATCTTTTCGGGTTAAATCGAATTCAATGATCATCATTCACCACAAGAATTCGAACACAATCACTTAAACATTAATTCGATTCTGAACAATTTTAATTAATTAATGATTCTGATTAATTAATTAATCACATAAAAAGCAAATCACTGGAAAAATTTGAAAAATCACACACACAAAACACACACACGCACACCATCATCATCATCAATCGCACAAAAAAAAACACTCCAAAGGAGAGGATATATTAAGGATAAAATATCATCATCATCATCATGATTTTTCGGATGGTGTGTGTGTGTGTGTGTTGTTTGCATGTGTATGTATGATCATATTTTCATTATGCTTCTTGTACACATTGAAAAAATGATGATAATGATACAAAAATTAGAAAAATTAAAAAAATTAAAAATTTTTCACCATTTATTGAGTTTAAAAGTTTTCATTTTCATTTTCAATTTATTAATGTGCAGCATTTGTATGTATTTCTCTCATACATTTTTCAAGTATATGTCGACGTGTGTCTTGTCGATTTGTGTTTTTTTTTCAATATTTACAAAGGTCGTACGAAAAATTTTGACGCATTTCCATGCTGAAATCACTGTGAAATGAGCGCAAAAACTTTTCGAACTTCTTTTGTTTATTTGCTTAATTCTCTGATCATATCAAGCATGTTTTTTTGTTTTTGTTGTTGATGCTGTTGTTGGGCAATGCTTTCATTCGAATTATTTTTCGAATTCGAATGGAAATTTTTTTTTCTTAATTACTCTCAAACTATACCACTACTACTGGCTATCGAAAATATTGATCTGAGAAAAAATGTAGAAAATACGGTTGAGAAGTGGCATCTAGAACAATTAGAAAATCAATTTGTAGAATTAGAGTATTGCAGAAGAAACAGTGCCACTATGCTGCTTTTTTTAGTAATTTTCAAGCAAAACTAAGTAAAAAATGTTTCGAAAAGTAGCAGCACGAGAATGAGTGAGAATTTTTTTTCTTCTGATTTTTACATGTACATCGAATCTCGAAAAAAAAATTTAAAGTTCGAATTCTTTTATGAAAATGTAAATTCGAAATAATTAAAATTGTAATTAAAAAAAACTAATTAAAACTTTCAATTAATTCAGTTCAATTGCACTGATAATATTCATCTAAGCATTCTGATCCATTAATTGAAAACTTGAGAATCATAAAATCAAAGAATTCATGAGCCTATTATCCGAAATAATAAGAAAAT
The DNA here is from genome assembly GCA_002943765.1 of Psoroptes ovis. Taxonomy (NCBI): domain Eukaryota; kingdom Metazoa; phylum Arthropoda; class Arachnida; order Sarcoptiformes; family Psoroptidae; genus Psoroptes; species Psoroptes ovis. The sequence goes on along the minus strand of PQWQ01000008.1, from coordinate 823,026 downwards.
TGAAGAGTTTTAAAATGGATTTGAATATAAAACTCAAATGCAAATCGATTCAATGTAAAGAATGAATGAAAATTGATAACAATTCAAATCAATATAAACCACAAAACAATCGCAGAAAAACTTGTGGAAAAAGAAAAATGAACGGAAATCCTCCGTATGCATTATTGAACATTGCCATTCAAATATTTCACATTTTTTTTTTTATTACAAATTGAATCTAGATTTATTTCAGTATTTCTCTTTTAGATAATCAAGACATAGAAATTATGAAATTGTCGTGTAGAGTTGAACACATGTTGAATTGAATAAATCAGATGGAAAATTTTCAATGGATCAATAATGAAATCAATAATCAAAGATTGAAAAGTTCAAGAATAACAATAATTTAAACTTACGAAATTTGATTCTTTTCATTTGAAATAAAAAGAGAGTAGAACAATATTCTGAGGAAGAAGAAGAAGAAGAATAAAATCAACTGTTGCAATTGTGGCGATGTTTCAGTCAATTTCCGTTTAGTTTTTCATAAAATAAAATCAAATCATTTGTAATTGCAGAGATCAATAAGAAATGAATAAAAGAAAAATAATGAAGACACCAAAATAATCGGTAATAAATTAAAATTTTAGAAGAAAAAATTCATTAAAAAAATAATCAATTCATTGTTAATTCATCAATTAATCAAACAATGAAGAAAAATTCCAATCACTTTGTTCAATCACAAAAATGCACAAAGAAAATAAAAATTCACGAGAAATTTTTTGTATCTTGAAAAAACACAGCGAAAAAAAAAACGTGTTCGATGATCTTAAATTGTGTGTGAATCTCTTGTAAACAACAACAACAACAACAAAACAAACAAGATGAACAAGCAACAAATGCAGATCAATTGATGAAGTTGAAATGATATTAAACACACACAAACACACACACACACACACGTTGCAACAACAACAAATGAACAACGACAAAATGTAAGTTTTTTTTTATTTATTTTCAGTGTAGTAAAAAAAAAATCCAATTAATTCATTTTTAATCACCATCAAAAGCAAAAGCAAAAGGAAAAATGAATTTTTCGTCTATTTTTTTTTTTAGTGTCGACCAAAAATTACATACTTGAAAAAAATGAAATCAGAAAAACATGCCGTATTTTTGTTGTTGTGTGTGTGTTTTTATTTTGTCGATGTGATTTAAATCGAAAGCTTTATGATAATAATAATAATAATAAGTAGCAAAATTTCCAGAAAAAAAATCACGATTCCTCCTCCTCCTCCTCCTCTTCTCCTTCTCATTCTTCTGCATCACACCAAAGGATACTTTGTTTGAATGATGAGGATGAGGATGAGAAGCAGCAGCGAAAAAAAAGTGAAGCAAACAGCGGTGATTTAAATTTTGCTCAATTTTCAATGCTTCTCCTTCTGCTTCGTGTTTTTAAGAATCGAATTTTTTTTCATTTTTTTTGCTAAAATGTGATGAAATCAATGAGCATGCGCACTTTTGATTTTAGAATTTTTTTTTCGAACTTTTTTTTTGAAAAAAAAATTGTAACAAATCCGTAAAGTACGTATTCCGTTTTATTTCAAAAAAAAAAAAAAATCAATTAAAAAATACTCGTAAATTGCAATCATTTTCAAAAAATCAAATGATTGCCCCAAAACATAGAATGTAGAAATCGTTGAATTGACTGTAATCAAAATAGATTCTGATTAATCAATTGCTTAATTAATTAATCGTATCGACAAATAGAAAATAATTATGTCAAAGAAAGTGAATATAGGCAAAAAATCAAAACCTCTTGAGAAGAGGGAAAAATACAGTTATCACATACACCGACCACATAACCATTAACGACCACCATCAACGACATACAAAATCAATCGTTTGATTTTTATCAATTTTTTAGCGATAAGTCTTCCAAGAAATGACAAAATAGGAACAAATTATCAAGTCAATTATCAATCAACATTTCTATTATCAGTATTATCAGAGATAATTAAGGTCCTAATGATGATTAATAACCACACCGAAGAATCGGTACCGGTAGGTACCATAAGCATCAAGAGCCATTAATAAATTGATTCAAGTAAAAATCCAGAGCTTACCTCAATGCTCAAAAATGATGACCAGCAGCAGAGAATAAGGGTTGAATTTGGCAAAGGTTGGAGTAAAATCACTCATTAAGTAACTGAATTTGAATACAAGTTCATCAATAAAGGAGTTCGTAATAAATTAATGAGTAAATTGCTGAAATCGTTCATAAAAACTAATGAATTGAACAAAAGGTAATTAGTAACAAACACAATTAATTAGTTAATTAATTCATAAATTAATTAACTTTTGTTTTTGTTTTATTTTTCTCAGATTCGAATTTCTATAAAACACGTTTATTGTAGAAAATAGAAACAAAAACAAACATTTAATTGTTGTTATTATTATTATTATTATTCATTTACATCTTATATGAATGTTTATTACATCATTCATTCATTCATTCATTTAGTTTGTTCATTGTTTACATCAAGTTGTTTTATTTAATTTCTTTCATAAATTTTCAGTGTTTACCAATGCAAACAATTTGCAATTGATTGATTGAAAATGAAATTGATAAAACCACTAATTACGAAATATTAAGGAATTGAAATCATTTGGAAAACAAATAAACAATGAAATAACATCATAAATTTGCTAAATCATTAAAAAATGAAACATCGAAATCAAAAAAAAAAAAAAAAAATCAAATACCTGTTGATTACCTTGGCAATTTTTCTGATTTTTAATTATTTCGCAATTTCATTGATCAAAATCTTTTTAACATTTCACAGTGCCGCCATCTTGTGTCGACGAATAAAAATTTTGAGAAAAACTTATTTTCTGAGATAACAGATGGCGCGATTTTGGCCGAAAAATTTAGGAATTTTATAAAAAATCAAAATTTTAAAAATAGTCCAATTTGTCGCCAATTATTATCTCCATTACTTGCTTCGATATTAACTTTTTAGATTTTGAGAAAAAATGAATTTGATAATTTGAAAATGAAATCAATTTTTTTTCGATTATGAAATTGATCAAAGGAAGAGAAAAGAAATTAAAAAAAAAATCATTGAAATTGCGAAATTTCTGTTTGAAAATTTATTTTCTATGGACAGAAAATTTATCGAAAATTATCAAATTTTTCTTTTTAGTAAAATGAGATTAGATAAAAAATAGTTTCGAAAGCAATTTGAGTGCAAATAAATTAAAAATAAATAAAAGCACGTGACAAAAGAGAATTTTTTTCTACGAGAAATTTTCTAAGAAATTTTTCAAGAGAAAAATTCAAAGAAAAATTTAAAAATAACCCTTTTTTTGGCGAAGAATTTTTCCAGAAATAGTTTTAAAAATAAACTTGTCAAAAAACTTGAAATCAATAATCATTCATCGAATCAATTCATTGATCATTTTTTCAGATAAGATGATATGTTTGCCTAAAGAAAATGATGATTTGATTTTGCAGATAAAATTTGAAAAATTTTGTTTCAAGCGCATGCGCAACGTTTTCCGCGAAATATTTGATTGAATCATGATCACCTTCAAAAAATTTGAAAATTTTCTTTGTAGTTATTTGTTGTTGTAAATTTCAGTGATACGTGAAAAAATAGTAATGAAAATTTATAAAAGAAAATATTGTTTTTGTTGACATATTTCGCTGTCATATATACGAGAATACGGTTAAATATTGTATGAATGACATTAGATTGTCCGAAAAATTTTTGTCGATTTTCGATCGGGTTTTTGTGTTGATTTCTGAACCGACTTTCCGGACAACCGTCGATACACCAGAGTTGACTGCATGTGAATGTGTAGTAACTCCTCACAAAAAAATTTTTACGCTAATAGAGTACAGTTAGTGACAGAGGAAAAAAACTTTGAAAATTTGCGATCATAAAAATACAGTAATCGTAGTGGCATGTTGGAGCAATTCGTTTTTGTTTTTTTTTTTTTTTTTGCTTAAAAACATTTTCAATGTTATCTCCGCCGTTTAGTTTCATTATTTGAATTTTGATTTTTTTTTTGCTCCATCAAATCTCATTGATCAAACAAAGTTAATCAAATTACCATTTGGCTCACAGTTAACGATTGCGTTACGAGAAGAACAAAACGATTCTACGTTCTCCGCATCTGGAAGTTGGTGAAATGAGAAAAAATAATCAAAAAGTAGTGGCACTGCTTTGGGTTGACGTTTCTACTCACCATTTCGTTTGTTGTAGCAGTATATTTTTTGAGTGTCTTTGCGTTCGATTTTTTTTTTTTTTTTTTTGATTTTGGCTGGATATTCGTTTCTTTTTTTCATTGTCCATGGATTTTTTTCCATTTCTTGACCAAATCCGATCAAAACCAAAGTTTCTTTCTTGATCAAATTTTCAACACAAATCACATACTTATCATTGACATTGAATCGTCGTTATTTTTTCGTATTTTTAAATTTTTCATCTTCCTTCCTCTTTGCTCATTCATCACTCATATTTCGTTTGATTTCACATTGAAAAATTTTCCTCCTCTTAACACCTGCTCATACTCCTACTTCTTCGAAAAAACCACCACTTCCTCATCGAATTTCTGAAAAAAAATAATCGCATTCGAATCGCTCCTTTTATGCCTCCTCATTGCGTTCCTCAATATTTTTTTTCTTTTTTCCACAACTTCTCATTATTCACACAGTTTCCACAATTTTCCCCTTTATTTCTCATATACTATACTCTCTGTACTCACCCTCTTTCATTTCATTTCTTTTTATTTTTTCTTTGTATATTTTGGCGTCATTTGTCGCGTGTTTTCATTCACACACACAAATACACACTGCATTGAATCCACTTGTTCAACACACAACCAAATGGCTTATGGGGATAGCCAATAATTTTGGGGTAGAAGCATTAGCAAAAATTTTTTAGTTACTGCTACAACTTGTCTGAATAAAGTTTATACGTTGAAAAGTTTTTGCAAATTGTAAAGGGTATCCTACAATAACTGCCTAAGGAAAAAAATCGAGAAAAAAATTATCGCATCATGTTCTTGGTCAATAGGGATGACAAAAAGTCAATTATGGTCATCTCCAATTCTTGACCCTTCCGGTCCAAAAAGGGGGTCAAAAGTCAATAATTGCGATATCTCGGCTGTTTTAAGAGGTGATGTCTCAATTTTTTCAATAATTAAAGATTATCTAGCCATTAATCATTGGTGAAAATATCATTGATTTAAAAAGATTACTTTTTGAGATATATTCATTTGAAGTTACCATTTCCATTATCTTTAGGGTTTTTGATTGACGTGTACACGTCTAAACTGGAGATTACTAAGGAACACAAGCATTAATGATAATTGCTATTTTCTATGATCATCAATTGATGACCATTTAAGCCCGAGCATTTTCATTCAAGACATTCTTATAACAACAAGATAGAAAATGAAAACCAAAAACAAAAATCAACATTAAGTTATATTTTTAAAAATATTTACATGAAAAATGTCATAGAAAATAGCAATTATCATTAATGCTTGTGTTCCTTAGCAATCTCCAGTTTAGACGTGTACACGTCAATCAAAAAACCTAAAGATAATGGAAATGGTAACTTCAAATGAATATATCTCAAAAAGTAATCTTTTTAAATCAATGATATTTTCACCAATGATTAATGGCTAGATAATCTTTAATTATTGAAAAAATTGAGACATCACCTCTTAAAACGGCCGAGATATCGCAATTATTGACTTTTGACCCCCTTTTTGGACCGGAAGGGTCAAGAATTGGAGATGACCATAATTGACTTTTTGTCATCCCTATTGACCAAGAACATGATGCGATAATTTTTTTCTCGATTTTTTTCCTTAGGCAGAATGACTCTATCTTATTAGAGGTTACCCTTTGGCACAGTTTTTTTCCGCCGTAATTCAAATTTTGAAATTTGAATTATGTTGATTTTTGCGCAAAAGCAGTAGGAATTTTTCCAACTTGGAAAAAATTTGCTGAATTTTTTATAAATCAATGATTAATGATTGGATTATTATTTGATTAATAATTGATTAATTGATTGATTTAATTCAATTATTAATCAAATAAAAGTGAAAATCAAGCATAATTTTCATTATTATTCAGCAAAATTGCGATAATAATAATTTTGAAAATTGAATTTTTAATAAATTTTTTAAAATGGAAAACCGTTCAAGTAAGTTTATCGTTTTACAGAAGATTCACATCATGCATCCTTTTTTTGAAATATGAAGAGAATAGCGAGACAAGGGGGATTTGGTCCATGATTAATACATTGGATGGCTATGTAAATGGGAACGTAGTCTTGGACCATCAAGTCCCATATTACATCGAATTGATCAAGAGGATTCGGAGGTTCATTTCCTTATATGAATCATTAAGTGTTGAAATTAAGCAATTCGATGGCATCCAGGCGAAATTTTCTGAATTAGCGGAATCGAACCCTAAATGGAAAAATAAAAAGCAAAAATACATAGAATTAGGTAAAACCATACGTCGATCATTACATCAGATCAAACGAAACAAAAAACTTGATGTTCAGAAGCCAATCGTCAAGCAATACATTGAATTGAATAAAAAAAGGGTACGGTCTGTTCATTGTTGTGGAAAAATTTACACCAGTGGCTGCAACATGTACAAGCATATTCAAAAAGAACATCCAGAAGCGTACATTCCAGACTCGGGAATAGAATCGTCGTTAACAGTTCATGACTCTGTACCGCAATCGTTACCATCTCCATCTGCTAACTGTTCATCATTATTACCGCAGCGATCGCCATCAACATCTTCTCATTCTGAACCATTATTACCACAGCAATTGCCATCAACATCTTCTCATTCTGGACCATTATTACCACAGCAATTGCCATCAACATCTTCTCATTCTGAACCATCGTTGCCAGCTATGGATCCAGAAACAATGTCTCTTGACGATTCAGATTCGGATTCGAACTCGGACTCAGAGATGGACGAACAATACGAAAGTTATAGTGAGGATGAAGTCGAACTTGAATTAGGAAATAAAAAATGTACTTTTTTGGAGTGCGCTCGTAACGATTTATCACATGAGGATTATCAAAAATTCAGTAGAAATTGTGAGTCAATTTTGTGCCACAAGGCTAAGAATTATATCACTTTTCCATCGTTTTCTATTGTGTTCAATACGATAATGAGAGATTTTGATGTGAATCCTAGTACTATGTTGCATAGTTATGTAACCAATTATATCAAGTCCGAATATTACCAATGGGAGTTTGCAAAAACACTGGTTAACTTCATAACTCCCAAAGAATATCTAGTGGGTGATGGCAGCAAAAAATACTATTATATCCCGATCAAACAGATAATTGAAAAGTACATCATTACCGACAATTTAGTTGATCTGATCGGTAAGGAAGAAGATCATTTATTACCACCATACATAAGAGAAAATAAATTCGCCAAAAAACTACGGCTCATCATATATGGTGATGAGTTCAACGCTTCCAACGCGTTGCAAGATTCAAATCGCAGAAATAAGATATACATATTGTATCTTGATATTGACAATAACACAAACCCAACGACAAAGCTTAAAGACATTCATTTATTGATGATATGGAGGTCAATTGACCAAAAAGATTCCGATACATCACTCAGTCAATTATTGAAGCCACTGACTGACGATTTGACCGATTTAATCAAGCATGGAATTGATTATAACGGGCGCAAAATCCAAGTATGCTTGAGTCACATCTTGGGTAAGAAATTTTTTCACACGTTGATTTATCATTTTAATACAATTAATTCTTTACTCTAGGTGACAATCTAGGTATTGCTGAATTGCTAGGTCTCAATAGATCTTTTGGATACGGTTTCATCTGTCGATATTGTGGCAAGACATATAGAAATCTGAACATCGTTGAGCAGCGCGATTTGGCGATGTGCAAAACTTATGATGAATATAAAGAAGAGCTTCGAATGATTAAAAATTATCCAAACTTCCGAAGCTTCTACGGCATAAAAACTGATTGTGCCTTTTCACCATTGAAAATCAACATTTTTCAGGTTTCGCCACCTGATTGGTTCCATAATGTTGCGGAAGGTATTTTTTATATATGATTAGAAACAAAAAATTATCATTTTTTTATTTTAAGGAATAATTCCGAGAATCATGGACGTAATTTTGGCCAAATTGACGGGTTTTTTGCCAACTTCTCATATCAAGAAAAGTATCCAAAAATTTAAATGGGTAAATGGACCCATAACCTTGAATCCCCAAGGGAAATTGCAATGTAAAGGGAAGGGTATTCAAAAGGTGGAAATGGCGGCCAGATTCATCGAAATATTTCCACAAATCATTGTGAATCAGAAGGACGAATTTGAGTTGTACTTCATTTTGAGGAAATTCATCTTCCTCTCGTTTGGCTTTAACATGGAACAATTAGACGAATTGAAAACAGTGGTGAATGAGTTGATTGATATTTGCATCAAATTGAGAATGATGACACCGAAAACGCATTTCGCGTCTCATTATTTCGATTTGATGCAGTTTTATGGACCACTTCGAAAATATAGTACCGAGCGTTATGAACGCAATCATTCTCTCATGAAAACTATCATTCGAAAATCCAGGAACTTCAAGAATGTACCCTTTTCGATCGCCAAGAAATATCAAGTTGCCCACCTTTTTATGGCTGATGAAGACGAAATCACCATAGGTCTTGACGAGCGAATTAGGGCTCGTGATCGCCCTTTCAAATTGGGATATAGGATTGCAAGAGCCTTGCTGAAAGAGGACGATAAGTTCCTCGAAGCCAAGAATTTTTCCAGGATTGACAATAAGATAATGGTATCAGGCGACTTGTGGTCAATTATAAGGCCAATCATAACGAATATTTATGAGATTGAGATGCTAACTGAAAATTATTCCATCCAGTTGGATGAATTATCGTTTGCGAATTCATTCATTTTTTATCACAATGGTTCACCGCATCTTAATTATTGCGTTAAAAAAGTTGTAAGTTCGTCAGAATCATATATCAGACCATTTTGTCTGAGTTTTGATTTTTATAAATTTTTTCTGTTTGCTTACACGTAGAACATTACAGAAGACCCAAACAATGATCGCGGAACTCGCGAAATAATGATGAATGAATTAACGTAAGATAATTCATTCAATTAAATGGAATATTGGTTTGATAATAAACTGATTTCATGGATATTCTTTTTATGATTAGGCCTTATAATTGACTGCAAATTGTCTGAAACGATTGACTGCGGTAATAATGATGAACACTTAGCAGATGGAGATGGCAACGATTGTGGTAATAATGGTTCAGAATGAGAAGATGGTGATGGCAACGATGGTTCAGAATGAGAAGATGGTGATGGCAACGATGGTTCAGAATGAGAAGATGGTGATGGCAACGATTGTGGTAATAATGATGAATAGTTTTACCTAATACCTAATTCTATGTATTTTTGCTTCTTATTTTTCCATTTAGGATTTGGTTCCATTAATTCAAAAATTTCCCCTAGATGCGATCGAATTGCTTGATTTTAACATTTAATGATTTATATAAGGAAATGAATCTCCAAATCTTCTAGATCAATTCGGTGTAATATGGGACTGGATGGTCCAAGACTACATTTCCATTTACCTAACCATTTTACAGTTGGTCCATGCTGCGCCCAATGTATGCAGCATGGACCAAATTCCCTTCTGTATATATATGATTAATCTGTAAATATTGTATATATGGATAATCTGTAAATATTGTATATATGGTTAATCTGTAAATATTGTATAAATGATTAATCTGTAAATATTGTATATATGGTTAATCTGTAAATATTGTATAAATGATTAATCTGTAAATATTGTATATATGGTTAATCTGTAAATATTGTATAAATGATTAATCTGTAAATATTGTATATATGGTTAATCTGTAAATATTGTATATATGATTTATTTGAATTTTAATTCATTCAATTTTTGTCATTTCCATATGAATTTATAAATTAAAATACGAATAAAATTAATTTTAAAGCAATTTAAAATCCTGATTGGATTGCGCAATCACCGGAACAATCGATTATACGCTCCCCCAATCGATTATACACCCCCACAATCGATCGATTGTAAAATGTATCGACGCCATCGATGGCATCGATATCTTTTTTTTTTACGCACGCGCATTTCAGTCTTGAAAAAGGTAAAATACATTCGGCTGTACAAAATTTTCGTAACTATTTTCAGTACAAAAACAATCGAAAATTTTCTAACTATTTTCAATGCTTCTCTTTCACAAGCCATTTGGTTGTGTGAAAGTTTTCAAAAAAAAAAAAAAAATCGTATTCAATGTTTGATTTATTTTACTATTTCAAAATTAAATACATTTGATATACAGATATACACAAATAAATATGCATTCAAATGCATATATTCTTTGATTAATATTTGTGAATTGAATATGTTAATACACATTTATGTATATATAAAGTGAATTAAAAGTAAATTGTTTATAAAAAAATGTAAATTTTTTTAAAATAAAATTACACATTAAAACCATTGCTACTACAACAACAATTACTGCAACACAATAATAATCATTGAAAAATGTGAAAAAATATTAATAAATTGAAAATTAAAAGAAAAAAAAATATCAACAAAATACAGCAGCAACAGCAACAACATCAAATAATAATAATAATTTAATAAAGTATTAAAAATATTTCATTGAATAATTTGAACATTTTGAAATGAAGAATTTTTGAATATTTTTACTTGTTGGAAGATTAGTGAATTTGAAGATTAGTGATTTAAATTGAAGATTAATGTTTTGAAGATTTTTTGAATTTTAAAAAGAAAATTTTCTCAATATTCAAAAATTCAATGAAAACATTCGTGTTGAAAAAAAACATGCACAACTCATCAAAAATTTTGAAATCAAATCAATTTTCAATTCTTTTTTTTTTTTTATTTGTTGACTGTAATGTGAAACAACAACAACAACAACAACAGCATCAACAGCGACGACTATGACGACAAACACGATGATAATAATGATAATGATGATGAGGATGATGATAATGATGAAAATTGTTAATTTTCATTTTCAGATGTCCTTATAATCAAAGAGAAAATGAAATTTTTTCAATTTAGTGAAACTGAATCGATTGAAATTGAAACCAAATCGATTAATTGAAATCGAATTCGAATCAAATTAATTAAATCGAACGAATTGAATTTTTTTTTATTTCGAAAATATTCGAAAATCGAATCCGAAAATTATCGAATCATACATTCATCTCAGCCTTTGACCTCTTGGTTTTAGTGTTTTTTTAATTTCTATTTGCGGTCACCGGAATCGATTGTCCGTAAAATTTTTTCACTGATATTAGTGATCATTTGTGAACAACAGCAACAACAATAATGGTGGTGGTTACAGTGGCGAGCGGTGTAAATTTCCACCGATTTTCTAGCGATTTTCTATTTTTATGATTTTTTTTTGTGTAATTTTATCAATGATTTATCAAATATCAAATTGAATATGAATGAATTTCATCTTTACCATCAGTGTTGATGAATATTTTTTTTCCAGTGTGCAATATTAGCGAATAAACAAAGCAAAAATGTGACTCAATTGAAACGAGCCGACAGCAAATAACTTCAATTTAATTTGTATTTGTGTGATAAAACAATTTTTGATTCAATTAGATTGAAATTGATTCAAAAAACAATTCAAAATGTGATCAATACCACGAGAAAAAAATGCATCTCTACATTTATATTCATAAACGAACGTGTTAATCGATTATTTTGTATTCAAAAAAAAATGTAGTTCATTTGTTAATTTAAATTGTTCCAAATTTTTCCAAAATTTTTTTTTGTTGAAAATTGTCATTTTGATATAGTCATGTTATCGTTGATTTTTCAAAATTTTTAATTGTGTTTCAAATTTTTTGTTTTGTTTGTTAATTATTTTATCATCTTCAAAATTTTCTATTGTGTTTCAATGTGATTTTTTGTTTTGTTTTTTGGTTTGTTTTGATTTTTTTTCCTCAAAATTCCACACCAATCTATTCGATTACACAATCAATCATTATGTGAATAATTCGACAAATATTCGAAATTCAAAATTCATTAATTCTAATTTAAATTCAAAATAATTAATTACGATAATTATTAATTATAATTCTACTCAAATTTCTTCGGATTATTTACTTTTTGTTGGTAAGTTCTGTATTCTTAATAATTATGATTTGTATGTTTTGTTTATAATTCCTTTGATTTACTTCTTAATTTAAGAATTTTTCTTCAATCATTTTTTGGCTTGAAATCATAAAGTTTCTCCTAATTTTTTCCCTTCCTCCTCGCCCCCATCTCTCTCCTCGATTACGTGAAAATTTCATGCAATTTTCAAATTATTATTCAAGAGTTTGTTTGTATAATTTATATCTTGTATACTGGATTATTTAATGAATGATGATAATGGCAGTGAAAAAAAAATTTTATTTGAATAGTGTAACGGTCGAGCACGCGAGGCGATGACGAGCGCGCCGGCGTACCCACAAAAAAGCAGCAAGCGTGATATAAAAGCACGCGCATCAAGAAATAAAAATCATTGTTGTTCTACCCTCGCCAAGTGCGATGTATTTTCATTAATTTGATTGTTTTTCTTTAATTTTTCCAATAAAAGTGTGTTTGTTGTTTGTTCCAAAGACCTTGCGTCTATAACATGGTGGCAGAGTGCCTCCGTAGTGTCAATCAGTGAAAAACAAAAAGACGAAAAAACAGTGAACAATGTCTGATGATTTAGAACAAAGTGAAAAAAAAGTTCCGAAAGATCCGTTCGTGAACCCGGTTCCATCGTCGTCCGGAGTGCAAACAAGATCCAAAAGCCAAAAAGGGCAAAATCAGCAACAAGTTCAACAACAGCAGGTGCAACAGCAACCGCAACAGCAACAACAGTCACAACAGCAACAGTTTCAGCGACAACAACAGCTATTTCAACAACAGCAACTATACCAACAACAACAGTATGCTCAAAACGTGCAATCATCTGTGCCCATTGTTATCAACAATGTCAACTTGACCCCACGAATGAAAAATGCAGAAGAAACTCTCGATCAATTTTTGACGTATTTCGAATGGATCACCAATATTAACAAATATGATGAAATCATGAAGCTGAATACGTTCAAAGCTCTATTACCTTACGGTAGCAGCGAGTATAACACAGTTCAGGCTTTGGAGAAGTCGGGACCGCTTGCATTTGAGCAATTGATCGCAGAATTGAAAAAAGAAAAGGTTCCGTTAAGGGACCAGCAAGTTCGTGAATACTACTTGGGTCGCAGGAAGAACGAATCGCTCGATGACCTGGCGAACAGAGTCATACGCGGATGGTTGGATCTCTATGGCGACATTCACGATATTCGTGAATTGAAAGCCATGTGCATCCGTGATCGTTTTCTGACAATGTTAAACGAGAATTTGGCAGATAAGCTCCGCGGCCGAACCGATATTGAAACAATTGATGAGGTTAAAGCGGTAGCGAAATTGTTTGAATCATCTAACCAATATCGAACTGATAATGGACCCGACATTGGCCAAAATAATAACAACAATCGAAGGAACAAAAACAGATATTGTTCTCACTGTAAGAAAAATTCGCACAACACATCCGAATGTTGGTCACTGAAAAATGGCTCGAATCAATCATCGGCAAGCAACAACAATAAAAACAAAGACAAGCATAAAGCTGTTTATGAGTTACGTGCTCTAAACATGCCACGAGCTTGCCTGCCTGCCTTAATCAACAAAAAAACTGTCTTCTGTCTGCTTGACTCTGGCGCACGAGTATCGGTATTCCCAAAATCTTGGCCAATCGACCGTCGTATCAAAACAGTGGCTACAGCCGCCAACAACACTAAGCTGAATGTGATAGGCGAATCCACTATCGTGATGCTAATTGATAGTTGCAAAATTAAACACGACGTACTAATCGCCGATGTTGAAATGCCAATCCTTGGCTGGGACTTCTTTAAAAAAAATGACGTCACGGTTACCAGCGATGAATACATGTATTATTCGTTCAATGGGAAACGACGGAAAATAAAATTGGTTAGCGAGGATGAAATTTCCAACGATAAACGGTCAAAAATATCGGGCCTCGACATCAAACCACGTCGCCGTGTCTTCAAAAAAGGTCAGGGGGAGAGTGATGGCCGGGACCTACGGGTCAACAGTGCAGTACATGCAACTATTGGTGTGTCGACATTATCGATGTTCAAACGACCACCGAAATCGGCCATTGACCGCGAATATCCGACGTATGTCGCCGCCAGAACAATGAACAACAATCAGGCTCAACGATACAATGATCGTAGGAAGTACAATTACGACCAACGTAAAAAAGCAAAACATTCTGTGATACCGGTCGGAACCAACGTTATTAAGCATCCAATCATCAAAGTTGGTCATCCAAACCAGATTATACTGACCAACGATATCGAATTCAAACCGGCCAGAAGCCGTCGGCGCGGTCGCCCTCGCGGGGGAGATGTAACGGTCGAGCACGCGAGGCGATGACGAGCGCGCCGGCGTACCCACAAAAAAGCAGCAAGCGTGATATAAAAGCACGCGCATCAAGAAATAAAAATCATTGTTGTTCTACCCTCGCCAAGTGCGATGTATTTTCATTAATTTGATTGTTTTTCTTTAATTTTTCCAATAAAAGTGTGTTTGTTGTTTGTTCCAAAGACCTTGCGTCTATAACAATAGATATTATGTTGTTTATTCCTAGTTTATTTTCAATGATTTTTGACAATTTTTTTCAAAAATAAAAATGACAAATTATGAAAAAAAAATGAAAAATAATCACTTCAAAAAAAAACAAGGAAACAACAGTGCTAAACATTTTTTCAATCGAAAGAAAATTGAAATAGTTAAATGAAATGAAAGTTAAATGCGCTATCGCGCTTTTCAGCACATTTGTGAACAAAAAAAAAATCATTAAACACTTGATGAAAATCTAAAAATTTAAAAAATCAACGTATTTACCATTTGTGATCATCAAATAACTCTGAATCAACGAATGGGTATGAATGATTTTGAATTGATTATGAATGACTGATATTCATCATTGATTCGCAATGAAATTGAATTTTTTTTTTGCAGTTTTTTCCATTATAAAACAAAGTAATTACGATCGCTCACATTTCACCGCTTTTAAAGGTCAATTATTGGAACTTTACGATAAGCCCTTGCCAATTTTTCGTTGGTTTATAATCACAGTAAAGCGAATTCCTAAGACCCAATACATGAGTCTGTGATAATGTTGTCAATTGCTAAGACTTATTTTTTCAAGAATCTCAAGTTTCCAGTTGAATACAAGTAAAATTTCATTAATTATTTGGTTAGATTTAATTAAATTTTCTATAATTAACTCGTTTACTAGTGGTGTTGATTTGATATATGAATTCTTATTTTTTTATTTGTTCAATTTTTTTTGAAATTTCATTGAAATTTTCCTTTCTTCTGATTTTATATCAATTTTTTTTTATTGATTGAATCAATTTGAAGAGAAATTTTTTTTTTCTCGTTCGCTCTTAGCAGTCGACGTAATTATCAATTTTCGATTCAAAACCAATAATGATCATGGCCCTTGACAGGCGCCTGTAGATAGAAAATGAGAAAAAATTTTTCCAAATATCTCTCATATGTGTGTGTGTGTGTGTGCACTGATATTTCATACATTTTTCAAGCTTGAATGATTGATTGATTAGTTTTATTTTTCGTTCACAAAGTGCTATTTTCTTCGGCTATTTTTTTCCACTCGACAATATTGAAGCCATTTCTATTGAAAATTTTAATGATTACGGTGCCTGACGAGCGCCTATCGAATGGTTTTCGATACGATTTTCTTGAAGCTTTTTGAATGAGAAAAAAAAGTGGCTCCAAATGGCGCCCAATGTGAATTAAAAATCAGTAGTGTCCTTGAAAATTTTGTATGGATTCAATCAATCGATTGATCGATTGATTTGATTAATTTTCCACCAAAATAATTGCTCAGTACATATTTGCTTTTGAATTCTTCGAAGAATTTTTTATTATCCAATTCATTTAAATGATGAAAATAGGTGACACATCAACAACAACAACAACAACAAATGACAAATTTGATTTGATTTTGATTCAATTAAATTTAAATTTAATTATATTCTTTAATCATAAATGACCTTGAATCTTTGTCACATGATGTTTTTTGTATTCAAAAATAATTCCATGTAGACAACCATTAATCCACCGACCAGAATCAATCAGTCCTGAATTTTGTCCAACAGAATTTTATTTGACAGGCGCTGCATTTCTAATAATTTTTGAATGAATGTCAATAGTTCGATTGGTCAATTCTAAATTAATGATAACAAGAAATCGACTCAAAATGCTTCTTTTTTTTAATGATCTTTGAACACAAAAAAAAAATCCCCAACTGTGAAGTGCGATCTGAGCTGTTAATTTTAAAATATTGAATTAATGAAAATTCACTAAATTTCTATCAATTAATTAATTCATAACACTTTTGATATTTGATTTTTAAAAATAAACAAATAAGTTAATAAATGTGTGTGTTTATATTTTTAGAATCATTTTATGATTATAGGAAGAGAATCAAAAAGTTTGGTTGTCCGAAAAGTTTTGGCCAATTTTAAATCGAGTACTTTCATTGAATAAGTGGAAAAAACTTTACGGACAATCACAGTAATGTTAATAATAATTCACTGATTGGTTTTTCCCACTAAAAATTTCGATTAATTTTCTTAACTTGAAAGTTAATGTAATTCAAAATTTTTTTTGAGAGAGAAATTTCACATCTTAGGGCCCAAGAATTCTTGAATTTTGATTTGAAAAAATTACGCTACTTTTGGCTCGTTAAATACAAAGAAAAAATTGAAAAATTTCCTCATAACCCTTTGATCTCTAAAAAAATTTTCCCGTATTTATTTTGTCTTGAAAGTTTGTCCTCATTGTATACAATGCTTATCGATAATAATTTGTCACTGAACTTTTTGGACAACCAAAGCAAACAAAAAAAATTTTGCTAATAATTTCCGTATCGTGTTACCAATTCACCAATTAAATGTTGCAAAATTTTTTTCGTGTTCCAATTTTCAAAAAAATTATTTCAACCATAGAAAATCATACACCTTATGTATCTGTGTATGATTTTTTCAAAAAAAAAAAAAAAAAGAAAGAAAGATAAAAGAGTTTATTGAATAATGACAACACGACAAGAAAAAAAGTACAAATAAACAATCATTTCCCTCACCTACTCTTTAGGCGCCAGTAAGGCGCCAATATAATTCATAATTGTAAATAAATACCTGTGAATTCAGTGGTCGAAAAAACAAATGCATCCTTTTAAAAGCGGTCCATGTCATTTTTTTTTTAGTTTCAAATTTCAAATTTTCCATAATCACATTGCTATCATCATAGAATCATCAATAAATTAATAGATTTGAATCTGTGAAAAGATTGAATTTAAGAGTTGAATCAATTTTGAAATGTTTCATTTTTATGGAACATATCCACCTTGTGTCAAACGAAGTGTATAGAATGTGCAAATAATTACTGCAATTAGCCATTATTTACGTAATAAAAGGTATAGATTTCTCAACATACCTCTCATTCAAATCACTGTTTTGATTCATGATTTTTCTTTTAATTATCCAAAATCTCATCGCATAATCATTATAATCATAGATTTATTAAAGCAGTCTTGAATTTTCATTCATTCAAATGTGAATGAAAATTTTTTTTTGAGAAACCCTTTTAACCCTTTGGTTTTTTTTTCGCTGTGATTGTTAAACGAGGTATGACTGTATTTTTGTAAATGTTTACTCTTACTGATTACTTTTGCTTTTTTAAAGAAAAGGGAAAAGTTGATTTTTTCTGTATTCGAAATTTTGATACATTTTCTAGATTAACATGATAGAAAATGTATCGAAATTTCAAAATTCAAAAAATAAATGAAATGTGTCCAAATGTGTGAGTGTGTGTGTGTGTTTATGTCATATTGAAATCAATTTTTCAAGGTTTTTTTTCGCTCAAAATTCATTGATTTTTTTTTCAAATTTCGTTTCTTAGATTGCGTTTACGAAATCAAAATCGTTATTAATCGAATTGAATTTTGAATCAATTCAGATAATAATTCAAAATTATCATCAATCGAACATAATAGTACTGTTATGGCCAATATTTTATTCATCAGTGATGATAATGAAATTTTATTGACTACAATTGAAAATCAAGTGAATCAATCAAAATACAGACATTACAATTATCGAATTATTATCAACAACAAATGGTTTTATTCGATGATACAAGCTTGATGACAACAACAACAACAACAACGAATACTGTATCAGCGGTAAACGAAACATTGTCGTTGGCAATTACGATTGCAACAACGACAACGACGACAACAACAACTACAGCGGCAGCAACAATAATAACGCCCGATATTTTACCATCATCTTCATCGGCAACGATAATTGGACAATTGCCAAATAATAATAATGATAATCGAATTAATGATAATGATGATGATGATAATAATAATAACGATGATGCCAAAGTTATAACAGATGATGATGATGATGATGATGGTGGTGGGAGTAGTCGTAACAGGTTGAATAATAATCATAATAATAATAATGATAATATTATTATCGAAAACAATGTTTTACATACAAATTTAAATTTCATTAATAATAATAATAATGTTAATGTTGATGTTAATGGTAATAAAATTGAATATTATCCAACATTTACCACAAATGTATCATCATCATTATCATCGAATACAATGGCAATGACGACATTAGAATCATTACAGGTATATATTCATTCATTTAGAATTCATTTGAATTGCGAATCAAGAATCATTTGTTCTATGAATGATTATTATTAATTGTGATTGTAATTGTATATCAATGTAGAATTGTCATTGAATTTTTTTTCGAAATTTAATGACATATAAATTTGATTTAATTCCTTCTTACCATTCGAACAAATGAAATAGAACCAACCGAAAGAACACGTAGAAATACACGAAGAACATAAACAAATGTCACAATCATTGAATGTTGTTAATGATGATCATGATGATAATTATCATCATCATCAACGACAACAACAACAACAACAACTTGAACAACAAAATTATCATCGTATAAATGGAAACGGAAATAATGATAATAACAATGATAATGGTAACGGCAATATGATAATGATGCAAGGAAATAGTAATGATAATCAACGAATGCAGCAAAATCAACAAATAGATAATAATAACAACAATAATAATTATAATTTTAATGATAATAATGATGATAATAATAAAAATTTCAACAAACAAATCAATGATACCATATTCAATAATGGTGGTAATAATAATAATAATAATGTAAATAATTCTATTATGCAAACATCGACAACACCATCATTGACATCTACTTCGATTGCGACCACCGGATCGGCAACCGAATCAACGATGTTTACGAATGATGATAATAATGGTCATATTTCTTGTTTACCTCCAAATTCTAATCAAATGGAATCAACGATTGAATCTCATAATCAATATGATCATCAACAGCAGCAGCAGCAACATTATCAACAACAACAACATCAAGAATATATGGTATCAGGTATGACAAAAATGATTGTATTTAATTTGAACTAGAATTTGTATTGGATTTAATTCGATTCAACTCAATTCAATCCAACAGATCCAACATTGATGAATTCTCAACAATCACACCAAATTCAACATCAGCTGCAACATCATCCATCATCATTATCATTATCCGCTGATCATACTTCAGATGTATCGAGGCAACTTCATCATCATCAACACTTGCCATTATCGACCGAAACAACCGCAACACCATTAGGTGCAGCTCAATCATCATATTTGCCACATCAGCAACAACAATCAATGACAACAGCAACAACATCGGCGACAACGACAGCATCGATTCCGCAACATATATCAATGTCAACGACAACAACGACCACACAATCAATTACATCATCAATAGTTGATGCTATTAATAATGATGATAATCATAATAATAATAATCATAATGATACGAATCAAACATCATTGCTCAATCAAATGATTTCAACAAATGATTTATATGATTGTAAGATATGAAATTTTTTTCATTATTTTTCAATTATAAAATTTGATTGAATATAATTTAATCTATAGGTTATAATTCTGATAATAATTTAAGAATTGATCAACAATCACAATCAATAAATACCAATAATAATAATGATAACAACAATGGTAATGATAATAATGAATCACGACAGCAGCAAAATATGGTCATTACTGATATGAATCCATGTCTTTCAAACGATTATAATAATGATAATAATAATAATAATGTAATTTCACAATCACATTTGCCGCCGCCATCATCATCATCATCATCATCTTCACAGCAAAATTATCATCAAATTAGCATCGATAATCAATCGCAATCTGTTTTACCTCATTTTCAAAACCAGCAACAGCAGCAGCACCAACAACAACAACATCATCATTATAATCATCATCATCAACAGCAATCCGGACATATGTATTCACAACATCATTCGATGGGTAAGTCGAGATATTTCTGAATCAGTTCTGAATAATCCAATTGGACGCATGTTTTCTTTTTTTTCCTGTCAATTCAAAAAGTACATTCTACAAATTTAGATCTACATGAGCAGCAGCATGATACATTCAATATTCCATCATCGTCATCATCTACAACAACACCGTTATCATCATCATCATCTACGATAATGACAAATTCGATTGCTAATGATAGCAATGATAATACGGCGGAAAGTAATCTAAAAAGTTTCAGCGATACAACATCAACAACTTCAATCAAAGTGCCTAACGATAACAATGCTGATAATACTAATCATGAATCTATTATCATGGATCATCTACAGCAACAGCAGCAGCAAAACGATATTACGCTACCGACCAATGATAATGATAATACTGCTGCATTTGTATCATCATCTACATCAATGGTAGCTACAACAAAAATGGATGAAAATTTACACGATTCATCAATCGATTGTGATATAAATGAAACTGTGAGTTTTCTTGCATTTTCATTGCTTTCCATGTCCATATTTTCATTTTATAATTTCGAATATTTTAGCTTTCAACACAAACACAAGCAGAAAGGAATCGCACGGAATCCGTAACAAGAAATAATAATAATCAATCATTAATGACATCGAATACAAGTGATTATGATCATCATCTTGAGCAACATCAGCATCATCAAATGCAACAAGAACACCCTCAATATGATCCCATGTTAGATTCAAATATTTCATCAGCAGCTACTATCGTTGATAATAATAATATCAATACTGCCCAACATTTCATGGCTGCCAGTCATCAACAGCATCAACAACATTTTGAGACATCAATCATGAATGACAATAATTATGATAATCATCAGACCATATTGTCATCATCATCATCGACAATGACAGCAACATTATCCAATCAGTTATGTGATCAGCAAAATCATTCGGCACAACACTATGATAATATGGTCAATAATAATGACAATTTACAATCACAAACACAACATCATCAGCATGCGCAACAATCACCATCGATGGTTCAAATGGTGGGCAATCATTCAGAATCTCAACCACAACCGCAACAACAATCACAATTATGTGTAGTTTTACCATCAAACAATGATAGTGATGATGATAAAAACAAAAATATCATATCTGCAGCAGCCGTAATGCCTTCGGTAACGAATGAACAGTCTGGAAATGTTGAACATCATCAGCAGTCATCTTCTGAATCATCAATGCGTCCATTGTATATTTTAACAGATCACCCACAATCGCGAACTAATACAAATGATAATGAAAATAATCAATCAAATCAATTGATGTTTTTATCGAAGAATAATCAACATCCAGCAGCAGCAAATAATAATCAAACAGCCAGTTCTAATAATGATAATCAAAATCAAATAAATCAATCGGATCAACAAATAATGATCATTCCATCCAATTTCACTTTAACAAATCAGTCTCAAGAGATTTCAAATCTAATACCTGTGAATATTCGACCACAGCAGCAGCAGCAGCTGCAACAACAGCAACATTTCAAAGAAGAAAATGACGGTTATACGGACATCAAGACATTTGTTTCGAATCAAAATAGTATGTTAGAATAGTTTAATTGTTTCAATGATCAATTAATTATAATTAATTTTTTTTATCATTAAATAAGATCTGGAACAAAATAATTATCATCAAAACAATGTAGCAACAACAGTAACATCGTCCGTTGCATCATCGACGCATCAACAGCAACAATTATCTCGTCAATATTCTTCTACCTCCTCGAATGATTCTTTATCAACAACAACAGAAAAAACAGCGGCTAAAACTAGTAATGCTTCTGTTGTTATGGGTGATAATAATGGCGCTGGCAATCATGTAAATAATAATGATAATGCTACTACATCAATCATATCTCATAATGTATCTGGATCTCAACAATTATATGATAATATTGTTCAACAATCTCAACAATCAAGTAGTAATACAAATCATTCAAATAATGATAGTTTGAATCCGACATCAATACAACAACATTCACAAACATCATCTGTAGCAATGACGGCGACAGCAACCATTTTAGCGACGACAGCGCCCACTGCGACCACACCAACAGTTCAATTGTGTCCAATAACAACAGGCAATTATTCGACTATATTGCAATTACCGCAGCAGCAATATCAACAGCAGCAGCAGCACCATTCAACAACGAATCCGCATCATTTGAGTAAAGCGAAAATATTTTTACATTCCTTGCCTGCAAATTTAGCCGGTAGTACTGCAGCACTCATTCATGGCGGTAGTACATCAACAGGTATTGGAATTAATCATAATAAAAATAATTCGTCAGCAAATCATTTAACAAATGCTACATTATTAACGCTGAATTCAAGTCAATTGCAAGCATTTACCCCGGCAAATAGCGGTAATAATAATAATCATGATAATCAAACATTATCATTGGCACATCCAAATATACCAAGTGGTTCAATAATATTAAGTTCAATAATACAAAACCCTGTTGGTGGACCGATCGGTACAAATAATCAATCGGCACGTGCTGTTACAAAATTTGCCGTACCTATCGGTGTCGCTACATCGCAAACAAATGCAAATTTTCTTTGTCAACCGCAACAAATTAATCATCAACATAATCAACATCATCACCAACAGCATCAACAACAACAATTATCACAGCAATTACAATTGACAAATATGATTGCTACTACAACAATACCTGGTGGTGGTACTACATTTACATTCATGCCAACTGCTTCCGGTATAGGAGCAGTATCATCAGTAACAGCTGCTGGTCATCTTCTACCTCATCAAACTAATCAACAACAACATTTATTAAATTATAATCATCATCATCATCAACATGGAATACAATTACAACCAATAACGATAGCAACAACAACCATAGCGACATCATCCTCATCAACGACAACAACAATCACTAAATCAACAAAGGGTAGAAAAGGTAAAAATCAAATGACAAATTCAAATAATCATAATAATAATATTGCTTCACAAATAATTGCTGGTAAGAGAATTTTTAATTGAATTTATTAAATCGATTGATTATTGAATTTTTCGTTTTTTTAAATCATATCCAGCTGCAAAAAATCTAAATCCACCACCATTACAATCGGATGATCCAGCAAAACCATTTAAATGTAGTATATGTCAAAAAAATTTAGCATCAAAAAATGTATATCAATTACACTTGCGATCTCATTCAGGTGAAAAACCGTTTGTTTGTAATATTTGTAACAATCGTTTTTCACAAAAAACATCATTAACCAGACACACTAGATCTCATACAGGTGAACGACCATTTCCATGTGAGGTATGACTAGTTGAACCATATTAGTGATTATTTCAAAACTATAATTCTTTGAATTTATACAAATAGATTTGTAATAAACGTTTTGCTGATAAAGAACGTATTAAAATCCATATGCGTATACATACCGGTGAAAAGCCATTTTCATGTCCAATTTGTCATAAAAAATTTTCTCAGGTAAATCTTTTTTGATTGTCCATTATCGCATCGATTTCAACTATTCATATTTCCTAATAGAAATCAACTGTAAAACGTCATATGAGTGTACATACAGGTATCAAACCATTTAAATGTGAATCATGTGGGAAAGGTTTCGCAAATCGTGGTAATTTGACTGCACATACCAAAACACATACAAATCAAGCAAATTCATCATCATCATTATCGACGACAAAAGCAACAACAGCGACAACAATAACAACACCATCAACTACATTAAAAACATTATCATCATTAACAAATAATGATAAATCAACATTGACACTTTCGGCAACAATAACACCACAAGCCACAACAACAACAACAACGACAACACCATCACAATCAACGATGACAATTATATCATCAGCTACATCAACGATACCATCATCATCATCGACAATGACATCAAACATTAACAACAATAATAATATAACATAAATTGTGTGACTACTAATAACATTGACTAAATGATTTTCTCAAGTGATGAACATTGAATTAATTTAATGTAATTCATTATCGAAAATATGAAGCTATTTCTAATGTGATAATTTGATTGCTTATTAATTTCAATTGAGAAGAAGGTGAAAAATTCAAAATATTTTTTATATGAACAACATATATAACAATGTGATTGATTTTTTAATTAACATAATAATGATAAAAGTGACATTAGATGCATTTGAATGTGAAAATTTCCAATCAAATTAATTAATGAATGAATTAATCAACAGACAAAAATAGTCTCTAAATATTTGAATAATCTATATTTTGAAAAATGAATCTATTTATATTTTTTTTTGTATTACAAATTTCATTGATTAATAATCTATTCAATAATTAACACTTTTGGTGAACAATAATCAAGTAAATAATGTATGTTTTCAAAATTGAACGAAATGTAATGAAATTTTTTCATTTATAATTCTTATTATTTGTGACCAATTGTTTTGTTTTCAGCAAAAAAAAAAGAAAAAATCAATTAAAAAAATTGTTATTAATTAATTTTCAATTAAAAATTAATTAATTTATTAAATTACGAAAAAAAAAACAGAGAAATGATTATTTCATTCATTCATTCTTTCTAATTTCTTTGAATCATTCATTCATTCAAAATATTTAAAAATCATATTTTCCATACACACACACATTACCAATATTGATTCGTATACTAATTAATCAACACCATAATTAAAGAAAAGCTCATTAAATTCACTTTCACAGGTAAAATTTGTCGATTGAAAATTCGATTGAAATTCACAGCTGAAAATTATTCTCGATGATTGTGATAATTGTGACTATTTCGTAAAATAATAATAAAACTGAAACTATTTCAATTTAAATTCAATTCAATCTGCCATTAACATCTTGATATATCTTCGTAATTCAAATCTTTCATAATTCAAAAATAATTGAAATTTTCATTGTTCCTCAAACATTTCTATTTTTCAAATGTTTTTTCTTAGTTCAATTCTTTAATAATTAATTCAATGAATTCAAATTAAAACATACGCCCACGTACACACACAATCATACACCCATACAGTGATATATGAATTATATTTGAATATGAATATATGTTTTGTAATGGAAAAAGAACGGAATAAAAAGGATTTAAAATTTCTATTTTTTTTGTTAATTAATAAATAATTAATTAATCAAATGATAATTAATTAAATGATGATCATCATTCAATTGTTTTATAATTACAATAATAATAATCATTTAACCCTTTTGTTTTTCATATTTTTTTTAATCTCAATTTTTAAATTCATATATTTTTTTCCATTCTATTAATTTGTTGTTGATTATGATAATGATTATGATTATAATTGTTTTTGTTGTTGTTGTTCTTGTTAATTAATTAATTATGATAATTTTATTTTTTAAATTGTCTCATATAAATATATATATTTTTTATTAATTAAAAAAGTTTAATTAATTAATCAATTAATTTATTAAAATATTTAAAATTTTTAAATTTTTAAAATCTCAAAAACAAAACGTAAATATTTAGTGATCATTGATCCAACTATGCATTGTAATAAATAAATTTTTCCAAAAATTTTGCAATATTTAAAAAACAATCATAATCAACATTAATTTTGAATAAATCATGTTGATCATCATAAACCAAACAACGTGTTTCGATGCCCATTGATTTCAATATACGATGATACAATAGGCCAGGTAAATATGGTACACGTAAATCATCTTTACCAAGCGTTAACAATGTAGGCACTTTTACATTTCGAATATGTGATAATGGTGATTTTTCATACATTTTCACTAATTCATCGCTATTTTGTGGATATAATCGATTCAGTGTTTGAAATTCACGATAACCTAATGCTTCGGCTACATTCCAATCGGGTATATCGGTAATACCGGACATTAATGCAATATCAATCACGGGATTACGTGCAATACATGCCAAGAAATTCATTTCTGGATGTTGTCCAGAAATATTTGTCACCAAAAATCCACCATGTGAACCACCACACAAAATGATACGATTTCGATCAGCATTTTGATTTGCAATCATATAATTAATACAATCTAATAAATCTTGTACATCCGTACGGCCAACATTGCCCAGCAATGCTTCAACATAGCTTTGATCGACACCAGTTGATCCAACATAATTCACTATTAATTCAATGAAAATTAATAATTTCAATTAATCAATCAATCAATTAATTGATTTCAAATATTTACCTAAACAAGTCTTAAGTCCAAGAGCATTGTACAATGCAATCGATTGAAAATACGAGCACGGTGAATGTGAATGTGGTCCACCATGTGGTAACACGACTGTCGGCGCTGGTTTATCTTTCATATTTTTCGGTGATGTCCATATACCGATAACGTATTTATTCTCGAAATGCTTTGATGGTAACATAAACATTCCGAATTCAATCGAATCGATTATACGTTTCTCATCGATTGCTTCCATTCGACAGCAATCATCGTTGTTGTTCGCTTTGAAATAACCTAAATAAGCCGTAGGAAATTGATTCAATGAAGAACCGATGGCACAAATCCAATCATTTCGAATGTCCAATAGCTGTGTTGAATCAGCAAATTCAATCATTTTCATTTGTCGTGTTTCAATGTTTACCGAGAAACTTTTCTTATAAAATGGTGTTTCTGAATCAAAAAACACATGTTTTCCATCGTTTGAAAAACAATTTCGTGGTAATTCTGCTGTGAATATTGGCCCATAATCAGAATATTTGACTTGGCCATCCTTATTGATCAGCTCTCTATCCATGTTATTATCAACGATTGTTTGTAATTTTCGTGTTTCCATATCGAAAAGCTGCAATCGAGCAGCTTTATCATGTGCACCACCAGCATTACGTTCTAAGAATATGATTCGATTCGAATAATGATAATTATTGCCGCCAGATTTTCTATAATAATAACAACGTGGTGATAATATGGATAAATCAGCTGAATCACCATAATAAATTTCTGGTTCAACATTCAACATCGATGATGATGTTGATGATGATGGTGATGTTGAAATTGATGAATCAAAATTATTAATTTTCACACCGAACAAATAACTGATACGATTGGTGCAATAAATCAGTCCCAGTTTATATGGTACTTCTTTGAAACCAATACAACCAATCGATAATGATGATGTGGTCGAATCATCATTTGACCCAAAGAAAAATGGTTGACCCAATGATATGCCAGTTTTATCGATTACAATCAATTTCA
Source organism: Psoroptes ovis (assembly GCA_002943765.1). Taxonomy (NCBI): domain Eukaryota; kingdom Metazoa; phylum Arthropoda; class Arachnida; order Sarcoptiformes; family Psoroptidae; genus Psoroptes; species Psoroptes ovis. Next base: position 795,060 of record PQWQ01000008.1, on the reverse strand, counting down.
AATTATCCAAATCAATCAATATGATTGATGTATGATAGATTTGTTGAAATTTTTCACCCCATGATTGACGATATTCATGTGCATCAAGATCATATGCTTTCGATTGATTCGATGATTCGCTTGATGATGATGATGATTTCGGCGGCTGTAATTCACCAACACACAATAAATATCTACCATCATCATTCAACACAAATTTACCAAAATTTGGATTATCAATGATTTGTAATTCATCATTTAATGATTTGAGTTCAATTGTTTTCACTCTGCCTGATCGATCATAAACAATCAAATATTGATCATTTGGTTTATTATTTTTCGCAGAATCAGCTGATGCTGCTGCAGCTGATGATGATGATTTTGATTTCAAATAAACTGTTCGTTGACCATTTAAACTCGTTGCTTGCAAGGTAATTGTTTCTGTTTGTTGTTCTTCAGGTAACCCCGTTTGTTTATAACGATTTTCAATCGAATTCCATACAAATAATTTCGTGAATGATATTGTTTTCACTTGTTTAGTATCACGATATTGATATGATAATTTTAATAATTTTGGTCGATTATTATCATCAGCTGATTGTTGATCCTGATCACCATCATCATCCATAAACGTTACACGTGTTGGAATCGGTGTAAAGCTGAATTCATTGTATAATGATTTCAATTTTTCCAACTAAAATCCATAATAAATCAAAGATTACGGTCAATAATCTGTACTTTTACTCATCACACTTACCTCGTATTGGTCACGATAATTTTCCATGGTTTCCGAACGCTAATTTACGAATGATTGGTCAAAAATAGAGCAAAATCGAAGCAAAATTCAAATTGTCAATGTCAAACTTTCAATGACCAATGATATGATCATAAACTGAGCACACAGACAAAATTATCGCACACCAAATCGCGAAAATCGCTCATATGAAGATATGCTGAATCATGAACCTAATAAATCATAAATTACATTGAAAACAGCATACGCATTGAAAAAAAAACATGCATTTTTCAATGTGTAACCAAAATACAAATCTTTGTCAAAACATAATCAAATCATCCAATGTGCATATGCCACTAGTTTTCACTGCATTTTCACCAAATTACATTCGTCTAGCCATAGACAAGGCGCATAATTTCTGATGTTCGTCTGGCAGCAATTTAATGGGTTTTTAATGGGCAATTTTGCCACTTCAAACACTGGCAAATTGTATGGAAGGAACGATTCAAGGTTGGTCAGGTTGCATAGCTTTTCGATTGATCTGCGGCCTATTTCCGATGTCGACTGTCCAATGATCGCTTGTCATTGATCCTGTCCATCGAATGACCAAAAATGATCATCATGAAGACTGCGCACGATCCGAATATCTTTGCGCGAAAAAAAAAAATTCAAAAAATTTCGAAATTTAGATTCAATTTCGACCTTCATTCATTTGATTTGATTCAATGAATGATTGATTGATTCATATTATCGATTTAATTTAAATTTTAAATTTTTAAAATTTAAAATTTTGAATTTTTAAATTTTAAAATTTTGAATTAATTTTCCTTTACATTTCATGGCCATTGATTGTTTCGATTGTTTGTTTTATTCAACGAAAGCTTCGAATCAGTTAAGATAAGAATCAATCAACAATGGCAATGTTTGGCGTTGAAATTTGAATTAAGTTCAATCAATGATGATGACTCAATGTTTCTGAAACAATTGTTTGTATTATTGTTGGCCATTCGTAGCAATTGATTTGATTCTTAGATAATTTCTTATGGTTTCTTATGGTCGATGCATCGATATATAAATGCGGTGTTGACATAATTTTTGATTTCATAAGTTATTACGAAGATTTCACACGTAAAAACCAAATATGAGCTGCAATCGAAGCGCGAATGAATTTGCCGACAAAGTCGTACTGATTACCGGATCATCTGGCGGTATTGGACTGGCTACGGCCAAATATTTTGCTCGAAATGGTGCACGTCTGGTTATTAATGGCCGTAATCCGGTCGCCATAGCCAAAGCTGCTGAAGAATGTCAATGTTTATCGCCTAAAAGTTTGTTGTTGAATGTTTTGACTTGTGATTCTAATTTGTTTTCTCAATTGAATGAGCAGAATATAGACCATTACAAATTAAAGCTGATGTTACCGATGAAAAGGATTGTCGACAATTAATCATGGGTACAATTGAACATTTTGGTCGTTTAGATGTGCTGATTAATAATGCTGGTTCAGGTGCATTTAGCAGTATTTATGATACAAAATTATTACAAACAATTGATCATATGATTAATGTTAATGTTAGATCAATCATTATGATCACACAATTAGCCGTACCGTATTTGGAGAAGACTAAAGGTACAATTGTTAATTTATCGAGCACGCTGTCATTTAAACCTGTATGTATTCGATTCGGTCATCAATCAATAACATTGCTAATCAGAATATCTTCTCTAAAATGTCCTCAGAATGTCCATTTCATGCCATATTGTGTGGCTAAATCAGCTGTCGACATGTTTACCAAGTGTATTGCCCTTGAATTAGGCCCTAAAGGTGTACGTGTCAATACGGTCAAGTAAGTTTTCGATCAAAATCTTTGAATTCGAGATAATCCGATTTGTTTTATAATTCAACAGTCCAACAGCTGTACGAACAAATTTTCAACAAGCGACCGGTGCCGGTGAAATACTTTCTGGTGTTTTGAAACATTTAGAACAGACAAATCCATTACGACGTATAGCTACAATTGATGATGTTGTCGAAGCTATCGCCTATTTATCATCATCAAAATCATCATTCATAAATGGACATTCATTAGTAGTTGATGGTGGTTCGGTTTTGGTTTGAAAGAAGAGAAAAATGATAAAATTTCCGTGTATTTTGATCGGATTGATATCTGATAGTGGTCATTGAATATTCATCGAGTTGAATTATCATAATCAGATGATGATGGTCTTATATAAATCATGAATAAACTTTGTATTTGAATTCTTTGTTTTGCCATTGCTTTATCAATTTTTTTCGATAATTAAAATGAATGAAATTCATTCATCATCGTTACAATTAATGCCACAATCGCTGCCATCATTGACAGCTCAAATATTATCAATATCGGTTATATTATTACACCGGCAAATTAGACATAATTCAATCAGTACTCGAAGATCGATTGAAAATGAATATGATTTCTTGGTTGTTGGTGCCGGTACAGCTGGTTCAATTGTTGCATCAAGATTGACTGAAAATCCGAATATAAATGTTCTTTTACTTGAAGCTGGTCGGCCACAAACAGTGGTATCGGATACACCTAGCTGGGCAAGAGAATTAGTTCATACTGATGTTGATTGGAATTACACGACCATATCACAATTACCTAATTCTGGCCGTGCATTTGATGGTCATGTTGCACTGCCACGTGGTAGAATTATTGGTGGTTCACATAATTTAAATTATTTGGTTTATAGTCGTGGTAATCGTAAAGATTATGATCGATGGCATGTGGAATTCAATTTGACTGGTTGGAGTTATGCGGATGTTTTGCCATATTTTCTACGTTCGGAAAATAATACCGACGTAAATCTGAGACGAATGTATCCAAATTATCATTCGAACAGCGGTCCAGTACAGGTGATTACACCACCAAATCCTGATCCAATCATAACAATATTCAAAGATGAATTAATCAAACATTTTGGTGTTGAAGAAGTGGATCAAAATGGCCCCAGTCAATTGGGTACAAATTATTTCCAGCAAACAATCTATGAGAATGCAACACGTGCAACAACTGCAAGTGCCTATCTTGAATCGATGATCGGTGTACGATCGAATTTACAAGTGGCCACCGAAGCATTCGTAACACGTATTCTGTTCGATCAAACAGATCCGAATAATCTGCGAGCGATTGGACTGGAATTTGAATATGAAAATCAAATTAGACGTGTTTATGCACGTCGTGATATTATTTTGGCTGCAGGTAATTTTCAAAAGGTTAAATGAAGGTTTTTAATTGATTTTTTTCTTAAATCTTTCAAGGTTCAATCAATACACCTCAATTGTTAATGTTATCAGGTATTGGACCTCAAGAACATCTACAACAATTCAATATTCAAACCGTTAGGAATTTACCAGTTGGTTTCAATCTAAAAGATCATATTTTAGTTCCATTAGATTTAGAAATAATGAATCAATCATTGATAACATCGGGTATTGATTGGACAATGGAAAATATGTATAGAAATTTTATCAATTTCAATGGACCATTATCACAATTTCCTATTGTTTATTGGTATTTTAATAGTAATCTAAATAATGATACCAGTTATCCTGATCTTCAGATTGATTTTACTTTAGCACCTTTGGTTAATGATTTAGAACAAATTGTATCACGCTACAGCACAAGGTATCGCGATGAATGGCGTGAATATTATCGTCCATTTGTTGGCCACCGTAATCGTTTAAACATTTTATGTTTTCATTATCGACCTCGATCTGTTGGACGTGTTTATCTGCGGTCATCCGATCCACATGATTATCCATTGATCGATACACGTTATCTTACCGATCCATATGATATAGAAGCAATGATACAAGTTATATCGACTGGTCTCCGTTTAGCAACATCACCACCATTCAATAAATATATACGTTTGTATCCACAACCAATACCAGGATGTCAACTATGTTCGAACAGTAATGAACCGATTTGGAAATGTCGATCATATCTGGAATGTTATGCTCGAACGCTGACGACAACAGTTGGACATCAAGTTGGTACATGTGCAATGGGCAGCGATCGACAACAATCAGTTGTTGATGAAAGATTACGTGTTCATGGTGTCCGAAATTTACGTGTAATTGATGGTTCAATATTTCCACACATAACCAATGGTAATACGAATGCACCGATTATGATGTTTGCCGAATATGGTTCACAAATGATACGTGATGATTATGGAATTTGAAGTAAAACACACGGAAATTAATTAATTTGAACATTTTCACAAGGTCGAAACCTCTTTAAATCAAAAAAATCAATGAAAACAAACCGCATCAATCGATCATTCGTTTCCTACAACGAGTCAAATGCGTCAATAGAATTAAAATTAATTCAATTGTATTTATCGAATGTATTTTAGATAATCGATCTTAGAAAAATATATAAAATTTGTGGTTAAAGTTTTTGCCAAATCCAATCATTGATTTAAATATTGTTGAATCGATTTATTTCGACAAAAATCCTTTGATCATTTGTTTGTTTGTGTTTGTCTTTGAAAGAATTCAAATTAAAATTCAATCCAATTAATCCTTTGAATAATGGAACAACCTAAAAAATTACCATGGAACATTATTGATGATGAAATTGTCATCAGCGGTATTGGTGGCCGCTATCCAGAATCCGATTCTTTAGATGAATTTCGTGATAATCTTTATAATAATGTCGATATGATTACATCGGATGATCGTCGTTGGCCAACTGGTTAGTTATTTTTATTTTGTTCGAATGATTTTTTAATTATTATTTTCTCTATGACCTTATAAAATAGACTTGTATGGAATGACCAATCGTATGGGTAAATTGAAAGAAATCGACAAATTTGATGCATCATTTTTCGGCATAATCCCTAAGGTTGCCGATGAAGTTGATCCACAAGGACGTATATTGTTGGAAACAACATGGGAATCAATTATTGATGCTGGCTATAATCCACAACAACTTCGTGGTAGTAATACTGGTGTTTATGTTGGCTATACATCGGTTGCTATGCCTGATGGTGTACCGCAACAAGTTCAAGATGATATACAAGCATCTAAAGTTGAATCATTACTATGGTTTCAAGGTGGATCGAAAGCATTCTATGCTAATCGTGTTTCATTTTTATTCGATTTTCATGGTCCATCTATGTCCATTGATATTGCATGTGCATCATCAATGGTATGCTTGAATATTGCCGTTACTGATTTACGTTTAGGCAAATGTGATCAAGCTATTGTTGCTGGTGTTAGTATCAATTTGCAACCATTTACTAATCATATTTATAAAGTAAACAATATTGCTGCACCAGATGGCCGATCAAAAGTATGGGATCAAAGTGCAAACGGTTATGTACGTGGTGAAACTGTTTGTAGTTTATTTTTGCAGAAAAAATCCGATTCAAAGCGAATTTATGCAACAATTTTGCATGCAAAAACCAATATTGATGGCTATAAATTGACCGGAATGTTTTTCCCTTCGGCCGAAAGTCAATTGGATTTAATGGTACAAACATATACCGAAGCCAATGTTGATCCGTTGAAAGTTAATTATTTTGAAAGTCATGGTACCGGTACTAAAGCTGGCGATCCACAAGAAGCTAAAGCAATCCTCGAAGCTTATTGTCGAAATCGTAAAGATAAATTACCGATTGGTCTGTTGAAAAGTAATATTGGTCATGGTGAAGGTGCTTCAGGTGTTGCATCCATATCGAAGCTATGTATAGTGTATGAAAATAAATGTATTCCAGCTAATTTAAATTTGAAAAAAATTAAAACCGATATTGCATCAATGGTACCACCATTGGATCCTGTTTGTGAAAATCGTTCATATGAACCAGGTATTGCCGGTATTAATTCATTCGGTATTGGTGGTGTTAATGCACATGCATTGGTCAAACCGAATCAAAAAGATTTTGATTCGAATAGCTTCGATATATTTGGTGCCAATAATTTACCAAGAATCATTAATTTAATCGGACGACAAGAAGAATCGATAGAGTATTTATTCCGATTCATCGAAAATAATCCCCAACGTATTACGCGTGAATTTTTAGCCTTGTTAAATGAAATTGTAAATTATGAACCGACAATTTATTCAGCCGGTTTTCCATATCGTGGTACAATTATGATTAAGAAATCATTGACCGAAGATAATTCATTTGAATATCAGAAGAAAATATCGAAAATCGAAAACGTTCGACGGCCTATTTGTTTTTTCTTTTCCGGTATGGGCAGTCAATGGTCAGGAATGGCTAAAGCAATGATGAATATTGAACTATTTGCTGCTACAATCGATAAATGTGCAAAAATACTGAAGCCATTTCAAATTGATTTACACGATATTCTATTGTCTGAAGATCCAAAAGCTTTGGATGATAAAGTATACCATTTTGTTGCAATATCATCCGTACAAATTGCATTAATCGATTTATTCACCGCGATGAATGTAAAACCAGACATTATTATTGGTCATTCATTTGGTGAAATAGCTTGTGCATATGCTGATGGCTGTCTGACACTTGAACAATCTATTATGACATCTTATTGGCGTGGTAAAGCGGTTAAAGATTCAAACATCATTAACGGTATGATGGCTGCCGTAGGCTTAACGTGGCCAGAAACTGTAAAACGTTGCCCAAAAGGTGTTTTTGCTGCATGTCATAATTCAGAAGATTCTGTTACGATTTCTGGCAGTTATGCTGAAGTTGATGATTTCATCAAACAATTAACAGCCGAAAAAATATTTGCCAAAGAAGTTCAATGTGCAAACATACCGTTTCATTCACCATTTTTGCAACCAGCTGTTGAACCAATGTTGAATATATTGAAAAATATCATACCAAAACCAATGAATCGTAGTGAAAAATGGATATCAACATCTGTAGCTGAAAATGAATGGTCACAAGAAAAAGCACAAAAAGCATCACCAGAATATTTTGTTAATAATCTAATGAATCCAGTTTTGCTGCATGAAGCAACGAAATTTATTCCCGACAATGCAATTATCATCGAATTGGCATCACATACATTATTTCAAGCAATATTCAAACGTAGTATGCCTAAATGTGATTATGTTGGCTTGATGAAACGTGGAAATAATAAGGGAAATTTAGATTTTTATTTACAATCTTTGGGACAACTGTATCAATATGGTTGTAATGTACAAATTCAAGCTCTTTATCCAAAAGTTGAATGGCCAGTACCACGTAATACACAATCAATTGGATCATTAATGCGTTGGGATCATAGTAATACATTTTTGGTGAAAAAATATCCTGAATATCATTCACAAGCAACTGCATCGGATTTTGTTTCGAAATTTTCGCTTTCAAATCCAGATGATCAATTTTTAAAAGATCATTCATTTGATAATAAATGTTTTCTGCCAGCAACAAGTTATCTATTAATGGCATGGAGAAGATTAGCCGTAACGTATGGACAACCATGGTTTGCATTTCCAGTTGAATTTGAAAATGTACAATTCAAACGTCTGATATCGTTGACTGATGATGAAATACGATTAAAAGTACGACTGCTGGATCCAACTGGTGAATTTATTATTTTAGATGGTAATAATATTGCTGCATCTGGAACAATTCGACGATCATCGAATGATTTGATTGATTTTCATTATCAACATTTAATTGATAATTTTTCGAATCAATCGTCCGATAGCTCATTGTAAGTTGATCGATTATGATAATAATTTATTTTTGAGACTAATAAATTAATTTTTCCATGACAGATATGGCCATAAATTGAATACATCAGAATTTTATACCGAAATGAACGTACGAGGCTATGACTACGGGCCAAAATTCAAACAAATAAAACAAATTGAATTCATCGATTTCAATAAATCAATTGCTACAGTTAAATGGACAAACAATTTGATTACATTTGTTGAATCAATGATACAATTAAGTGTATCACATACGGATAAACGTTTGATTTATGTATCATCATCGCTACCATCATTCAAGTGTGATCCAAGATTATTATTTAAAAATATTAATGATGATAATGATCAACAACAACAGCAACAACCATTGATTGATGATGATCGTTCAATTATAATTGATTCAAATCTTAATTTTATTGCAAGTCGTGGTATCGAAATACAAGGCTTGAAATTTGTATCGATTTCACAGAAAAATGTTATGAATGATGTGAAATTGGAAAAATATGAATTTGTACCGTTTGAAGAATCAAAAGCAATCGAAACGATTGATTATGAACAGCTACGACAATATACGAATGATTGTGATTTGATTATGGAAACGATTTTGGCCATAAACAAAAAACAAACGATTGAAAGCAATGATTTCATCAATTTGCGGAAAATTTTGTCCAAAAAATCAACATTAAGTGATCATCATGTCTTATTGCAGATACTTATCGATGTATTCAATGAATTGGTTGATGAAAATGATAATTTAACCGGTAAATTCATGGATAAATCAATGATTCAAACAATTATTGATGATAATCAGTATGATTTATCAAATGATTTGCTCGAAATTCAACATAAAAATCATCGATTAAATCGTTCATCATTAGATATTATCAATGAAAATAGTTTACGTAATTTATCGGTTATCGAAGTTAATTATAATCAACAAATAACTATTGATGATTTATTATGCCATATGAATGGTTATTTTCATTATCCACTGGTTGTTGATTCGATTATAATGACAAAAAATGACCTGAATAATGATTCGAAAATATCATCAACACATAAACTGATAAATTGGCCAAATGTATTTGAATCAAAATTACCGGCAATTGATGCACCAGTTGATTTATTCATTTATCGTGATTCAATCGATTTAATTGAATCAATAAATTTTGATTTATTTGGCAAAGATATCGCATTGAATGTTAAAGAAAATGGTTTTGTTTATGGAATATTTCGCTTGAATTATACAAAATCTGAACAAACATTAATGAATCTGATGGAAAAATCAACGAATATCAATGATTCAACACAAGCTGATAGAATTAAACAATTTGAATCATCAATGATTGCTAATGGTTTTAATTTGATAACGAAAAAATCTGATTCATTATCAACTGTTTGTATGTTGTTCCGCAAACAAATCCAACAATTACTACCTGAAAAACAATGTTCAGTACCTGTTTATTTTGGCGCCTTTAATGAATGGGTCGATCAATTGAAACAATCATTCACAGCGTATAAAAATCGACCAAAAAATGAAAACATATGGATTGTTGCTGATGATAATAATTTTAATGGTATTCTTGGCATGACAAATTGTCTACGACAAGAACCTGGCGGTGATCGTTTTCGTTGTATATTTAGTGATCGCAAACTACCGCAACCAATCGATTTTAATCGATCACCATACAATGAAATTATGCGTAAAGATTTATCAATGAACGTATACAAAAATGGTAAATGGGGTACATATCGTCTACTGGATTTGGAACATGATTACAATCAAATTCGCTGTGAAGATTATTATTTGGATATTCTCAAAAAAGCGGATATGACAACAATGAAATGGATTGTTAACGATATTTCAAATCGCAGCGAATCGATTCGTAATGATCGAAAACTTGTCAATGTTCAAATTCATTTTTCAGGCATTGATGGAAAAGATTTATTGATTGCGAATGGTAATAACAACAATGATGATGAACGATCATTAGGTACAGAATTTTCTGGTTATCGTACGGATACTAAAGAACCTGTTATGGGCCTAACATATCAACGATCAATTGCTACATCCATCAATGTTGATGAGCGATTTTTGTTGCCAGTACCGAACAATTGGGAATTGGATGATGCGGCCGCTTCGATTTACTCGTTTTTCATTGCTTGGTATAGTTTGATTGAACAGGCAAAATTACAGCCAAGTAAGAGATTTTCTGTAATAATCGAAGATAATTAACTCTTTGATTACTCCTTTCTTAGACGAAACAATTCTAATCAATCCTGGCTGCAGCCCCAATGGATTGGCTGCATTACAAATAGCTCAACAAATGAAATGTAAAATTATCATCACAGCAAATAGCGATGAAAAACGTAAATATTTGATGGAAAATTGCGATTTAAACGATTGCGATTGTCATGTATTGAATTCAATGGATTCAAATTTCACAGACCAGCTAATGATACGTACATCATTCAAAGGTGTTGACATAGTATTCAATTCATTATCAATGAATAATGCTAATGATCATATGCGAAATTTATCGAAAATTATCAATGATTATGGACGTTTTATTGATGTTGATCATAATTCTAATCCTAAATTTCAATCATCGAATGTGAATTATTTCAATATATCACCAACATTAATGTCATTGAATACATTTGAAAATATTATGCCAAAATTGTTGAAAAATTTCCGAGTATGGTTTGATCAATTCGGTAAACGTATGTATTGCATAAACGCCCTTGGAATGCTGCAGCCAATCGAGCTAAATATCGGCTTTAGCATGCCAATGAGGCGTCAGTTTTCTAAAATCTGATTGATTCACCCCTGTGCTTTTCTCAATCGCAGAGCTAAAACCGCTACCAAGGATGATTTTCGATCGAAATTCTTATCAACAAGCGTTCACTACTTTGAATCGTGATGAAAATATCGGAAAAATATTGATACAAATACGCAATGATAATGGCTCCCAGCGAATAATGGCTAAACCTCGAACATCATTCGTGGCCAATAAATGTTATATACTTGTCGGTGGTCTTGGTGGTCTAGGCCTGGAAATTGCATATTGGCTTGCTAAACGTGGTGCACGTAAATTAGTTCTGGTATCACGTAGTGGTATCAAAAATGAATATCAATACGTATTTGTTAAGCGTATTGAAAATATATTGAAGAATCAAGAAAACGAAAAGATTCAAATCAAAATTTCTACATCAGATCCGACCACGATGAAAGGAGCCGAACAATTGTTGCTTGAATCACAAGAATTAGGCCCGATTGGTGGTTTGTTCCATTTTGCTACCGTATTGAGTGATGCATTCATCGAAGATCAAACACCTGAATCGTTTGCTAAAGTTTGTGCACCTAAAATGGTTGCATTAGGAAATTTAGATCGATTGACCCGAAAACTATGTCCCGATATTGATTATTTTGTTGCATTTTCATCACAAAGTTCTGCACGTGGTTTTCTTGGACAAAATAATTATGGCTACGCCAACTCAGTGATGGAACGTATTTGTGAAAAACGTTGTGAAGATGGTCTAGCTGGTCAAGCAATAGCATATGGACCAATCGGTGATGTTGGACTGTGGGCACAAAATGAACATGTTGATCTTACCAGTATCGGTATGGTAATCAATACACAACGTTTGACAAGTTGTATGGAAGTATTGGATCGATTATTACCATTAAAACAATATCCAATTGTTACATCGATTGTTCGAATAGAAAATCAACAGCAATCTGGTTTGTTTCAATTTTTATTAAATGAATTCGATCCTGGTTAATCAATCAATTATTCTCTCTTTTAATCAAAAAGGTAACAATACAAACGTTAAAGATCATATTTGGCAAGGAATCGGTATCGATATGGATTCATTACCGGATAATTTATCATTAGGAGATGTAGGTATGGAATCGATTTTAGCCGTTGAAATGCAACAAAGAATTGAACGTGAATATGAAGTAGTGTTGACATCGGATGAAATTAAAAAATTGACTGTTGGTATGATTAAAGAATATCGTAAATGTAAGTCATTTTTCTGGAACTTTAATCACCCAAAATTAATTGTTTTGTTCATCTAAAACAGCTGACAAAGAATCGATCAAGAAATCGTTGACAGAATTCCATAACAACAATAAATGATTCAAAATAATTCAAAATTGAATGAAATTCTATATTTATTGACAAACAAACAGACAAACACAAACAAATGATCAAATCGATTAGATTTTAGTTGATTTTAACTTGTTTTTTTGCTAAATCAATGAATAAATCATTAATTTTGTATTCATAAATTATGATTCGATCCAATATTTAATGTGGTTCAGTTGGACATTTATAAATCGAATTCACTTCTTCATCATAATCCGGATGATCTTCATTGATACGACCACCACAACAAAATGTACATGTTTCACGTATCACACCGTAACCACGTGATAAACATGTTTTACGACATGTTGATTGGCCACAACGGCGATCAACTGATATCAGTACACCATTCAGCCGGGTTACATCGACCATACAATATTTTGTTGTTGATGAACATTTTGTCAAATATTCATTATCAGTAAGCGTATAATTCAATGCAGGATTATAACATGGATTATTATAAATATATGTAACCGGATTAAATACGGTTAATGGTACACGTTCAAAATCAGCAAAACATGTATAACAATAGATACCGGTTGTTTCATCTGATTTCGAAGATGGTTTACGGCCACGATTTCTGGATGTTGGCCGTCGTTGTGGTTTACGCCGTTGTTGTGGTTTTGGTTTTTGAGCTAATGTTGATTGATCCATGAATAAGATCAGAATCGATATGATCAATAAACTATTGAACAATATCATTGATTTCATTTTCTTTTGATGATGGTTTCAGTTGAATTACGTGAAACAATTGAAATTTGGAAAATTTGGATCAGAAATCATAAATAACAAATAATGGTGATTAAATCCTTTTGAAGTATCCATGGTAACCATTGTTTGGTCACCCGATTAGATACTCAAATAAAAACCAGTGGCCAGCGATTAAATCATTAATCATTGCAATATCTACGCCTAAAACAGTGATTTCCAAACTTTTGGGTCCCTTAAAAATTTTCCATTGCCCAATAATGCACCGATGGACCACTGTATCTGAAGCGCTAAATCGCCTACTTTGGGATTCACTGGGTAAGATCATTGATCAAATCACTGATAATCACGATGAAATTTATGAGATATAATAATACAAGAAATGATACCGGTGATATCTTTAGATATAAATTCTGGCGCCATCTATCGGAGAAAAATGAAAGGAAAATATTTTAAAAGTTCAAAAAAATACACCAGATGGCGACTCATTGTTCATTTATAAAAAATAAAATCTTGAAATTTCGTAATTAATTTTGTAAACATAAACATAAACAAAAGAAAAAACAAAGCATTCGATTGAACTTGACTATTGAAATCTTTAAAAATTTCAACATTATCATTAAGTTAAAACTCATTGAATTCCTCCATAATTCTGTCAACCAACAGCATTATTGTCATCATGACCATTCAAAGCCAAATTGCAAAATTCTAAATCGGGAAATTGAACATTCGCCACATCTTTTGAGCTTCAAACGCAACATCAATTACAAATGTATCATGTCATATACAAATTAAATGAATAAGAAAACACTTTTGCAACTCCAAAGGTGCTCGATAAGCACCGTCAATACCATTGTTCATTATGAATCATTTAAAATCAAGTCGAGTCGAGTGGTAAAAAGTTAGAAACAATTTTTTTTTTCAATTCCATTCCTCCTCAGTGTTGATGATGTTCGGTGAAAAGAGAGACAGAGGAAAGGAGCAAGGAGGATGTTTTCCGCAGCTTCCTCCCTGCTTTTGTTTTTTTTTTTCTTCGAAAAAAAAAATTCAAAGAAAAATTTTTTCAAATTTTGTCACATTTGCGCAGTCAATCATCATCAGCCGAAAAAAAAAGAAAAGAAAAAAAATTTCGAAAATTTTTTTTCTTTTGTCAATTTTAACCCAAAAGGGATCATAATGAAAATAATCAAAAATTCGACGAGTTAAAATAGTTTCGATACGTACATTTTGGATTATAGTAACAACAACGACGAGGGAGTGATTTACTATGATTTTCCTTTATTTGAAAAAAACGAAACCAGTAAAAAATAAGAATGGTTAACTGACCATTTCTCATATTTTATGTCGATAATCATTTTGACGATGAATTTCAGTCAATAAAATAATTTCACTGAAAAAAAAAAACATTTATTTCTCTTAAAACTATGCCACTACCACATCATTGCTGCTACCACTGGTACCGATCAGAAACAGTAGCAATTTCGGAGTCTTGTTAAAATTTTCAAAAGAAAAAAATTACTCGTCAATTTCAGCGAAAACACGCCATTTTTGCAGAAAGATACACGCCTAAGATTGAGTGGAATTTGCATACCTTTCATTTACTTGTGTATTATTTATCCGTGCATGAAAGTGTATCAATTTTTTTTTATTTATTTGATTGAAATAAAATTTCAATTCATTACTAGGTGAAGGTCTTCGTCCTTTCTGTTGTTGTTGTCTGTTACTGTCTGTTGTTGATAATAATCGTGTAGCTAATTTTCCATTCATCAGCAACACTTTGCTTTGCTTCACCTTCGCATACAGCTGTAACACAAATAAAAAGGCGTAGCCAAATGAAAAAAAAAAAACATTATTTTCATTGGTGATTTGACAATTTTTGCATCGAAAAAAAAATTTTTGTTTCTTCATACTTGAATGCTACTACCACATTGATATTGATTTGTACGTACAGATGATGATACCGGTTTGTGGTAGTGGTCAATGTTGGAACAAAATCCAAAACAAACAAAAAAAAAATTTGAATTTGCATATTTCATACAATGTAATATTCATGTATAAAGATGAAAGGGTTAACAATATCAATGATATTTGAATCACTTATAATCGTAGGAATTTGTAAACGGATCCAATTTAACCTTTTAATAATGCTTGTTTTTTGTGTGGAAACAAAATCCAAATGCATCCACTCATACACTCATCAACCATGGAGTGACAAATATCATTCATTCTTATAATTCGTTGATAAAATGATGAACATTTCTGTGTATCATGCACAGTGATTCTCAACCACTGTGCCGTGGTACTTTTGTGTACCAAGAAATTTCAAAATTGTGCTGCCATATTCTGGAAATACATCTTTAACTTGATGAGCCGCAACAAAGAAAAAGATTGAGAAACACTGTTCAGTGACAATCATCACCAGATGATTGTCATTTGATCTTAAAGATTTTAATCTTTTCCATTTTAATTTTTTCTAAAAGGGGGCAGCACTTTATTATAATTTTTTTTTTACATTGTCCAGTTTTTGTGTTCGTTCATTATCATTATTATTATTATCGGATACAAAAGTCAATGTACCATTGATGATGATTTGACATTTTTTTCCATGTTGATTTTTTTTTCGATTCGTAAAAAACTATAAAATACATTGTGACCACACAAATAAACATTTAAACAAATATTACCAGTGTTGCGTGTAAATAGTTTGATATACTTTGATGTATTTGAATGATATAATCTGATGTGGAATATATCAAGATTTGACCCTTTTCCAGTTTCAATCGATTGCTCATTGATTGATGGTGGCGATGGTCACTTGATTTGGACCAAATCGGTCAAAATTTCGCCAGAACGATTCACGAACAGATTCCACGGGTCCACTGGAAGATAATAGGATTTGAAGCAGTATCAAGATTTTCCAAGGATTTTTTTTATTCTCTTTGGATAAATCACAGAAAAAAACCCAGTCGCCAGAATCATTGAAGATAATGGAGCATTTGATGTGATTGATTGATTTGATTGTTCTCGGAGCCGTGTTCGGGGCCTTGGCTCTTTTTAGGGGGGCTGTGTTTTGGGCTCTAGACTCTTAATTTCTTAATAAAATGGGCAAAAAATTTTTTTGCCAGAAATTTGATCGAATTTCAAGGATTTTCATGCTTATCTATGGTAATATTGATTAGTTTATTCGGATGAATGCAAATGAATTTTTTTTTTTTTTTTTTTTTTTTTTTTGAATAATTGATTATTTTTCTGATAATTTTTTGTTCAAAGAAATTTTCTTGGATTTTTTTCAAAATTTCAAAGGAAAAAAAAGTTTCCGTAAATTCAAAAATTCGAATCTTTTTTTTTCATGGCGAATTCGAAACATGGCCAAAAACGTTCGAATATTCGAAAAAAAATGATTAAAACATTCGAATTTTGAGTTTTTTATGGTTTTTGGTGTTTATTTTTGGGTCCAAGAGTTTTAATCCTTTTTTTCCTGCATTTTTTATGGCGAAAAAAATGACGAAAATCAACGTGTTTAACCAAAAATTAATGGCAAGCACAAAAGAGGAAGCAAAGATTAAACCATCAAAAAAAAAAAAAAAGTTCATTGAAAACATTTTGAACCATCAAAAAAATTCAAAAAAAAAGAACTGAATTGAATTGAATGAAAGCTAGATTGAATCACCACAAACAAGCACTGGCAAATGTGACTATTAACCATAAATATTGAAAGACAAGTAAAACTAACCAATGGTAAGCGAGAAAATCAAAAAAAAAAAATTGTGAAATTTCGGCCATTTTTATAATTTCTCTTCCCATCATCCTGATCATAATCATCATCATCATCATCGTCATCATCATCATTAACCATTCAACCAATAGAACGAAGAAAGAAACCAAATACAATCGTAATCAATGTATGCTTGTTTTGTATTTTTGTTTTTGGTTTCTGGTTATTTTTTTATTCAATAATTGTAATTATTGAATGAACAATATATAATAATTGAGAGAATAGCAAAAATTTGATTTCAAATTTTTTTTTTTTTTTTTTTTTTTTTTTGGGTAAGTTATTTTTGATTTGTTTTTCAAAATTTGAAAACACCGATTGATAAATAATGTATTGATTAATGAATGAATGAATGAATGAATGAAAATATAAAACACACAGTAAAACATACAGCAGCAACAACAGACACACATATATCCTTCAATCGGTTTTTATTTTGAATAATGAAAATCAAATGAATTTTGAATTTGAATTTGAAAATCAAAAACGAATGAACAAACGACGGAACACCACCACCACATAGTTTTTAATATCTTTTTCTTGTTTGCTTATGAATATCTATGTGTGTAAGTTGTTTTGTGTAATAATAATAATAATATCAATAATGTTTATGTCATTCAATTGTTTGTGTAATGTGTTTGTATGTATATTTTTCAATATAATTTTATGCTGTTGTTGTTGCTGTTGTTTCATTTTATTTTATTTCATTAAAAAAATGGTAAAATGTATGAAAAAATAAAATGAAAAAATTTTCATTTTGTACAAATGATTTTTCCATAAGCAAAGTAGCATACACACACACACACACATATACTAATAAATGTGAAAATGTATGCTTTGAACAACAACACTAACGACAACAACAACAACAGCGGTAACTATATTCGAGTTTGTTCATATTCCTTCTTCAATGAGATATGTATGCACATTCAAAAAACCAAAAGAAAAAATAAAAAGATAAAAATTTTTTCCATGAAAATCTTGTGAACAAACACACAAAATGAAATGAAACTAAATAAAATGTAATGAAAAATATGAAAAAAAATACGTCTGTGCATGTGTGTGTGTGTGTGTGTGTGCTGCAAACCAGAAAAATTGAAAATAATGAATTTGAAAATAAAAAAATAAATAAATTCAACTTTTTAAATACATGTAATTTATAGTAATGAAAATTTGAAAATTGACTGAATGAAATATTTTATGAAATAATGAATTTATTCAAAATTTAGTGATGAAAATTTTTTTTTATTTAGTGCACTGTAAAAAGAATTTTTCTTTTTCTCTTTGATTTTTTGCTAAAATTTGTCCATCATTTGAAAAATTATTGAATTTCCCTTAATGTTCATCAAATAATTTCATCCATTGTGCATTTAGTTATTGAACAGTGTTTTGTTTTGTTTTGTTTTTTTACTAACGTCAAGAAATAATTACACAAAAGAAATTTAATATACAACAACAATTCTTATCTTTCCTACATGCACATGTTCCCTTAAAAAAAATTCAAAATTGAATAAATCAATTTCGAATTGAATATTTTTCCGATATTGCTGCATGTATGCAAGACAAATAAAGCAAAATCGAGAAGAACAAGAAGAAGAAGAAGCAGAACATATTTTAGCTTTTACTTTGTTATATGTTACGATCATAATCATAATAATTTTTATTTCCAAAAAAAAAAATTTCAAACATTCAAATGGTGGCGTTGTCTTTTGAATTTTACATTTTTCATCATTGAAATATATTTTTATATGAAAAAAAAAATGAAAGAAATACTAACAATAACACAGCAACTAATAATGATAATAATATTAACAATATTAAATGAATGAATGAACCAAAAAAAAAACTCAATTCAAATAAATCTATACGACAACAGCAACGATTGGCGACTTTTTTTTTCTTTTTTTCCACATTCTCCATTCAATTTCATCCCATTTCATTTCCATCCAAACGAACCAGCCATTCAGCCATCCATCCATCTATCTTCAAACAAACAACAACAACAACAACAATCCACAAATTTTTATGTGTGCGTATTGAATGAATACGATGAATAAAATACACACACACACACACACACGTATATATAAATGTATAATGCTGTATTTTCATTTATTTATTATTGTTATTATTATTATTTGCAGCTTTAAACAACAACAACAACAACAACATGAAAAAAGTATAGAAAAATGATGATGATGATGATGATTATGGATGAAAAATATAGAAAAACGTTGTTTTTACCATTTTTTTTTTCTGATGATCTGAGAAAGATCTAATGATTATTATTATTATTGAAACGATTGTTGTATGTAACTGTGTGTGTGTGTGTGTGTGTGTATGTTTATTTCATTTTATTATTTTTATTATTTTTACAATTCAACTATTCACACAATTCAATTTTCTATATTTTCATTTTTTTTTTTTCATTTAAACACAAAAACTCAAATTCCGTTTAGTTTTTTTCTTGTCTTGCTTTGAGTTTGCTTAGATTTTACATTATTCGTTTCGCTATTTTGTCTGATTCGAAATGAATGAAAAAAAAAATCAAGGAAAAAATTGAAAATTCCATGTATTATTATTATTATTACGAATAATGAAAAAAAAATTCTTTTAAATTTTTTTTTATTTCTTCTTTTATCTTTTAGCTCTTCAATATATATATATGAAACAATGATGACAGCGACAACAACAACAACAACAGTCAGCAAAATTTCATTTCGTTTGAAATCTAAATAGAATTGTCAAACATTTGAATTTTTATTCAAAAAAAAAAAAAATTCTATGGATTCATCATAAATGTGAATTTAGTGAAGAAAAAAAAATTTCAAAGCTGCAAATTGTGAAATTTTCAAACGAAAAAAAAATTAAGTAATCAAAGATTCTTGTCATGAATTCTGTGTGAATTTTATTAATTAATTTAATCGAATAATCAAAATAAGAAAAAAAAGATTGAATTAATTCATAAAAATGTGATGATAACTAGAAATTAATATGTGCATATTTATTTGATCAACATCATAATCAAAATGTGAAATATCTGTGTGCATTTGTGTGAAAATAATGATTTTGTACATTATTCTTTACATCTTACATCATCATCATCATCATCGTCATATCATATTTGATAAATATAGCATATTTAAGAAACTATGAAAATTTATGCTCAACAAAATTGTTTTATGATACAATGCGATACTACATTTGAGTATGTATTTATGAATATACACAGAATATAAATGGTCAAAGAATCATCATTTAAATGAATTAATTGAAACAAATGAAATTATTCTCATCGAATTTTATATTAGATCAAATTCAACAACAACAATAACAAACTCGATAGCAGCAGATATAAAGATCATTCAAATAAACATCATCATCACTGTATGCATCTTTGATAATTTGAAATATATTAGGGAAAATATGTATGAAAAATTTATTTATTTGATTGTGTTGTTGTAAACACAAGAAGAAGAACAGAAAAAAAATATTAACGAACAATAAGTAAAAAGAGATATTTCATATCATTTCATATTATTGACTAATATGTAGTCACAAATATTATCATTATTATTGAGTATATTTTGGCTATTTTTTCATTATTTTTCGTCGATGTTTGAGTATCTTCATTTTCATTATTATTATTTGTAATTATTTTGTGTGTATGAGCTTCTTTTTTTTCAAAAAATCATCATCTTGTTATTTTATTTTGGTTTCTTGTCGTCATCGAAAATATACAAACACACTTATATATAGATGATGTTTATATGGTGTGTGTGGACATATTAAAAATTTGTTTATATATTTGTGTGTGTCTGTGTCTGTGTCTGTTTTTTTATATGAAATATATTAATGTTTTTTGAAAGATTTTATACGAAAAATTCATATTTCGCATATGTAATAATAAATTATTTGTTATAATATTTTATCAAAAACTGCATACATCTATACATATATGCGTGCATCGTATATATACGTATCGTATCTGTGTAATTTTCTCTTAATAATTTTTGTTTTAACTTTATCAACAAAAAAAAAATGTAAAATTGTGAATATATTGTGTGATGATTATGATAATTTTTCAAATATAATATAATAATATTCATATATATTGAAAATTCAATATAATTTTTCATTAATTTTTCCTTGTTTCATTTTTTTCTTCATTTCACAACGAATAAAATATGATATATCCATCATAATAATTGATAATCAGTGACAAAGATTATCATTGAATTTTCAATTACTTTTTGTCAAATTCGTAATTATATTTTATTCTCTTCAATCATCTCAACAACAACAACAACAACAACGAAAAAATCGAAAATCAATCATTCATTTAATTCATTCAATGAGCAATTCTGTGATTTGTTGTGTTAAATAGTAAAAAAAAAAATTGTGTGTTTGAAAAGCCATTTGATTTATTGATTGATTTAATTCATCAAAATATTTGATCCTATCTATAATTCGTCGATCAATAATGATTGAAAGAGTTGAAAAATTTTCTTTTGTACAAAAAGCAAAAAATAAATAAATAAAAAGTCATTGAGAAATCATCGTGAACAACAACAACAACAACAACGACGACGACAATTTCAAAAATTTCACAATAAAAAAATTCATTTTAAATCATCACAAATATATATTTGTTTTATTCAATTTTTCTGTTGCCAAGGTATGTTTCATTTATTGTTAATAGTATTATTATTATCACTATTACTATTTAAATGAGTGAATAATATTAGTAGTAATAGTAAACACATAGTGAAATATGTGTAATTCGTTTTTTCCTTTTAAAACTGACAAAATATTAAATGGAAAAAAAATTTCATTTTTTTTCTGCTTGTTTTCCACGAATCAAAAGTAAATATCACAATTTTTTTTTCATTTCTTGATTAGAAACAAATAGAAATCGATTATTATTATTTATATTAGAAACTTGTTCCATCTATTAGAATTTTTTGATGAAACATTGTTATTTTTCGTACTTATGATATTTTGATAGATAACTTTCAATAAAAAAAAAAAAATATTTCAATTTTTTCTCGAGAAAAAAAAAGGAAAGCTAAAGCAATGCAAATAATGAATGAATGAATGAATGAATGTATTGTTATATATATGTTTTGATATCTAAAAAAATGAAAAAAAATATGGAACAAAATTTTCAACGAAATAAATGTAAACAAAATATTTTTTAAAATTATTATAAAAAAAACACAAAAATGCATCGAAAATACATTGTGAAATTAGAAGAAGAAAAAAAATGCGCTGTAAATTGTGAAAAAATTTAAAACAATAAAGTTTTTTTTAATGAGTTTGTTTATATCCCTAAAAACCAGCGAAAACAAAATATAGACAACTTGTAATAATTTTTAAAAGAGAAAAAAATTTTCAACGAAAAAAAAAAATTCATTAAAGCATAATGATAATAATAAAAATAAAAAACGTCCACATAATCGAAAATAAATAGTGTGATTGTGTGTCTATTATCATACTTGTATGTGCATATATTATTTTGTGTATCATCATAAATATAAATGGATGATGCATGCAGCACACACAAACATATCATAGATTATTATTGGGTGTGTATATGTGTGTTATATGCATCATCTGCTGTATTTTCTATTGTAATATGGATGTGTGGATGTACATGAATAAATATATATTTGAACTTAGAAAAAATAAAATTATTATTATTATTATTATTCGAATCTGTATATCATCCTTATTCATTGACGAATACAAAATACAAATACAAACAAAATCCTCAATCATCATTTTAGTGTGTGTATAACAACAACAACAACAACAACCACAAGAAGAAAATGAAATGAAAATACTGAAAATATTCGGCTGTCCGAAAAATTCATTCTGCTTAATCGATAGAGTTGTACATGAAAATTGGTCAGAACTTTTTGGACAACCCGATACTGAAAAAAATTGAGAAAAGATGCTTCATTTTTTTTTTGAATATTTTTCAATCTAATATTTTAATAATAAAAATAATAATAACGAAACGAAAAAAAAAATTGCATTTGTGCTTGTATTTCGTTCTTTTGCGTATATATGCGGTGTGTGTGTGTGTGTGCAGATGCAATGGTTTTTATCATATTGTCCAAAAAGTTCATTCTACTTAATCAATTAAGTTGCTGATGAAAATCGGCCAGAACTTTCCGGACAAACTAAATATTATATATTTTGGTATTTCGTATATCAACATCAGTATTATGAGGTGTACATACGAATATATATCCAATGTCTATGGATGTGATTGTTGTTGATGTTGTTGTTGTTGTTATTTATATATCGGAAAATGAATTTTTTTATTTTCCAATTTTTTTTACATTTTATTTCGAAGGATGATAAAATAGTAATAATAATAATTTTGAGTTCTTGTTTTCAAATTTTTTTTACTTTTCACTGTATGTTTGTTAGTTTTGTTTGTCGTTCATTTTTTTTTTTTCAATAGTATCTAACTATGTGCATTTGCCCATTTGTATTTGTGTGAGGAAGAGTATCGTGGCGCGACATGTACCCATACACTAACACTAATAAAATCCAGCTGAAAAAAAAATCATCATCACCATTCGAATGAATCAAAATGGCTGAAACTTGAAAAGTCAAATTTGTGAAAAGTAAAAAAAAAATTTTTAGTTTTTTCTATTGATTTTCTTAATCAATTTTTTTCTCGATCAATTTCAAACAATCAATTCGCATTAGTACAAATCGATTCAAAATTGATTTTCTTAATTATTAGGTTGTCCAAAAAGTTTATCTCACCTTAATCAATAGAGTTGCTCATGAAAATCGGCCATAACTTTCCGAACAACCTAATATTTCCATCATTATTTTTTCCGTGTGCAAAAAGCAAGTTATAAAGGCAAAAGTAATTAAATTGTAAATACAGTGAATAATAATGCTTGTTTATTATCCATTATGTTTTTACCTTTTGTTTTTGTTTTATTTTCCACCAAAAATAATAATGCAAAGAGTATGCGGAATGATGAACAATGTGAGGAAGCAGAAGAAGAGGAGTAGTACGATAAACAAAACACCAACAACAACAACAACAGCAAAAAAAAGAGAAGGAGGTAAAAAGAGGAAAAGGAAATGTGAATGTTTGTATGTGTTTGTATGTATGCAAAAACAAAATTAGAATAAAATGAAAAAAAAAAATTAAGGCGTCATTCGTTCATTTATTCATTTATTTATTTTCGAAAATTGAAATTTAAATGAATGTAAATCTCGTACTAAATAGTATTTGTGTTGATAGATTTTCATTTGAAAACATTCAAAAATATTCGAAAATGAAAAAAAATTCAAATGAATGAAAACAATGTATTTCAAAAAGTGAATGAAATTTTATTGAAAAACAATCATCATCAGTACTTAAATGTGTAGTATTATTATTATTTTGATTTTGATTAATCTATGACAGTGGTTCTCAACTTTTTTTTTGTTGCTGTGGCACACTTTTGGTATCTGGCGAAACACTATAGTGCCGTAGAACATTGGTTGAGAATGACTGATCTATGAATTTCTTTTTTACTTTTTACAAAAACTCAATATTTTTTGATATATTTTCGATTATCATGTTTATTATTTTGTAAATGATATTATTATTGTATGAATAATAATAATATCAATTATTTTTATATATTATTCTCTTCTCTTATTAATTTATTCGTTTTTATTTAAATTTAATTCATTAATTTTTGTTTTGTTTTTATGTTTTCATCATTATTATTATTTTTTCTGATCGATTTAAGTTTATTATCATTGATTATATTAACATTATTATTATTTATATTGTCATTATTTAGTGTTGTTTATATACATTTTGTTATTTTTGGCGAATCGTCAAACCATGACGACAAATATAATAATAATAATCACAATCACAAAAGCCATTCTCATAAGGGTGATTACCAAAATGGCAGCTGCAAAAGAAAATAAGAATAATTTCTCTATCTATTTGGCTGTCCGAAAAGTTCTGGCCGATTTTCATGAGCAACTCTATTCGATTAAACGGAATGAATTTTTCGGTCAGCCTAATATGTTTCTATACGTTTTTTTGTGAATACACGAAAATAAAGCGAATAATTTTTCATTATATTTTTTCATTTGTTTTTTAATGCTGAATTTCTTCGATATATGAAAATGTAATGAAATCAATGAAATCATCATCCATTTTTTTTTTCTATTTCTTCTTCGCTTTTTTCATCTGATCATGATGATGATGATGATGATGATGATATTTACGCGCATATGCCATTTGAACATGGAAATTTTTGTTTTATTATCTCAATTCTGACATTTTTTCTTTTCGCCAGAATTCGATCCAAAAAAAAAATTTGTATGCTCAAATAAGACTGAAAGAATTGTATGTATCTTTACACACGATTTGACCTCATATTGAAAATAGCCCAAAGGTATTTGGGTTTTGGTCCTTGGTTTGCTCCTAGAAGCAGGAAACCAAGAACTTTCAGGAATTTAAGGTATCGAAAATTTGGTTGAAAGTGAAAAAAAACCCAAGATTTGATTCGAAAAAAATTTAATGATTTGATTTCAATTCTGGGAATAAGAATTTTACAAAAAAAAAATCATTGAAATAGTAATTTAAAACTTTTATTTATACGTTACAAGTATATTTTCCGTTTAACTTTTTTTTTCCATTCAGCTATTCTTAGATGAAAATTTATACACTGCAAAATTTCGCTTTTTTTCGAAAAAAAATTAGGTCCTTATTTTGTGATGTTTTTGCGCGGAGCCCAATCCTTGGCATTTTATTTGTTATAATAAGAAATTGCTTTTTTTTTTCTTTAGAAAGAAACCAAGAAAAGCAATATTCTTTGTGTTATATATATATGTGTGTGCCATATTTTTGGTTTTTTTTCATTTCAAAAGATCCAAGTATTTTCAATGTTTCAAATGTTTGATCTTTTCTTTTATTTCAATTCATTTTTTTTACTGATTCTTGTATCTCATTTTACCTTCTCCTCTTTTTTTTTTTTTTTTTTTTGATGGTTCGGGTACCACCACCAGTGACTGATTTGTGTGTGATGATGATGAGTGAGTGTTTGTGTAAGTGAGTGTGTATGGCGCTTAGGGTACTACAGGGTAGTACACTGTGTATTCTTGTCCTTCACAAAAGCTACAAAAAATTTATTTTTAGTTTTTCAGTTGAAAAAAAAAATGGAAAAATAAATGAAATTTTCCAGTGAAAAAAATACGAAAAATTTTGGATTCATTGTTTGTGTAATGATGAATCCATGAATCCAAGTATTGATGGTATTGAATTGAATTGATGTTTGAAACATGCGAATTTTGAAGAAATTTTGAACAAATTTCAAATTTTCATGGCTGGGAAATCCATGGAACCGAACCACTCTAAATTCTGAATGTTGAATCGAAACCTTTCCACCTATTCTTTCAATCAAATTCAACCAAGTTTGCTGGTGGGTTATGGTGTGTGTGTGTGTATGCTAAACACAATGTTTTAGCAGCGAATTTTCCAATTTTTCTCCCAAAAATTTTCCCTTGTTTTCGCCCCGAATTTTCGGGTGTGTTTATGTGTATGAATTCATATATGAATTCCTTTGCAGATTAGGCTTGAAACTTATCGTATGGAACCGAATGTTCTGATGGTTTTTCTGCACAAAGAATCTATTGTTTTGTTCCAAAAGTGAATCGCACAACGAATGATTTTCGGTGATTTTGTTTTTTTTTGATGAATTTTTCTTTGGAAAATTTTTCTGGAAACCAATGAAAAAGAAAGGTTAAAAGTTTTTCCATAAATTTTCCCCTTCATTTTTTCACTCCCCTCATTTCTCCGCCCTTTTTTTTTGTTTCTACTCATTTCTCAATTATCAAATTAACCGAAAAAAAGATGGACACCAAAAATATCGATCTATCGATTGTCCAATGCTTTTTCGATCGAGAAAAAAAAAAA
Source organism: Psoroptes ovis (assembly GCA_002943765.1). Lineage (NCBI taxonomy): Eukaryota > Metazoa > Arthropoda > Arachnida > Sarcoptiformes > Psoroptidae > Psoroptes > Psoroptes ovis. The sequence goes on along the minus strand of PQWQ01000008.1, from coordinate 768,047 downwards.
TGAAAAAACATTAGAATGATGAATCAATGAAGAATTCAATGAACAAAATAAAACCAAAAATTACACATAGACAATTACATGGATAGACAAACAAAATATTAGATGAAAATGGGTATAGAAAATTGAATAAGAATGTCAAAGAAATGAAAAAATGCCTTAAGAGGGGGAAGTGTGTAATTCGATCCTAGTTATTTATCGTGTATTATTTGAGTTATTTTTATTTTGTGATTTTAGCGCATCCTCACCAATAACCAATCATCATCATCATCATCAGCAAGCAAACAAGCAAACATTGATAATAATAAATGTTATGAAATGAATTAGTTTACATTAATGAATTTTGATAGTTTTTTTTCTCATATTTTTGATTTTTGGATTAGGCTGTCCGATAAGTACATTCTGCTTAATCAATAGAGTTGCGCATTAAAATCGGTCAGAACTTTCCGGACAGCCTAATATGTGTTTGTATAAATATTTTTATTGATGCGGATAATTTTTCTTATATTTTTAGTTTGAACAGACGACAAACGAATGAGAGGATGCTGTCATTCATTTTTTTTTTTCGGTGTAATTTTATGCCTTTTAATATTTTGTTATTAATTCATATGTGTTCTGCTACTGCTTTTCCTCCTCCTCCTCCTCCTTATTTTCTCTGTTTGATAATTTATTTACATTTTTGAAACATGTTCTGCACACAATCAATTTTGAATAACAGACAGTATTTTGATAATCAGCTGATTTCGGCAGATTTCTGCAGCGCGCCATCTGCCAGCCTAAAGTTTAACTATTTTTCACAAACAAAAAAAATTCAATTCTATTACATTGTACCATAAGTTCTTGCCGTTTTTCAAATGAAAATAAATTTAAAAAACGGCAAGAACTTATGGGACAACCCAATACATTTTGTTCTGTCTAATATATTTTTTAATCTTCTGGTAAGCGAGTGAGTATTTGAAATACTTTTTGTAAAATAATCAAGAATTTCAATGTTTGTTTACTATTGAAATGGTGAGTTTTCCAATACAAAACAATCAAACAATGGCTGACATTTTTAACACCAACACAATTTTTTTTTTTTTTGAATTTTGAATTTGCCCAATACAACTTCCTCCTCCGATTATTTTATTTTATTTTTTTAAAAAGAATTTCGAATCTCATATAACTCCTGCTTCGATCAATCGAAATTGATGAGTCGATCACAATGAGTTGTTTGTTTGTTTATATTTATGTTTGTTTGTATGTGAGTGTAAACAAGAATTTTTTTTTAAAAATTTTCAATTCTTTGATTTTTGAATCATTTTTTCAATAATATTCCTTCGATTCTTCATAATAATTTCAACTTGATTCGACCATTCCAATCACAAATATTTTCATTTTTACTTTCGGTGAGTGAATTCAATTTTTGTGTTTATTTCATTTGAAGTGTTCCATGTTTTATGCTCATGATCGCTTTGCTTGGGTCTATGTGTGATATTTTATGTGAAAAAACTAATACCAAAAGTCATAGAATCACTTTTGTTAAATAACAGATGCGTGGTAGCGTGTTCCGGTGCATTGTTTTTTTTTTCATTCCGGTAATTAACGTGATTTAATTCAACGTGATCTATTCACTTTTGTGTTGGTTAAACTAATAATTGAATTATTTAAAGTTGTCCGAAAAGTTTTTGACGATTTTTCCAGCAGCAATTCTGCTTCTTTGATCAATAACTTTCGGTACAACTCGATTGGTTAAAACTTTGTAAAAACAAATGTAAACATATTTTCGGCTCATTTGTTTATGCTTCTTTAATTTAATCATTTATTCGTTCATTTTTATCCATTGTATCAGGCTGTCCGAAAAGTTCTGGCCGGTTTACATGGGCAACTCTATTGATTATGCGGAATGAAATTTCCGGACAACCTAATATTTGTCCATTTATTCATTCTTTTGTGGATATATTTGCTGTGTTCAGGCCATTAGACTCGTACATTTATAATACATTTTTTCGGCCACTAAACTGCCGTTTTTCATGAAAAACATAGTAAAAATGCCCGTGTATCGCTCGTATGTGGCCACACAATCCCAACTGAAAAGCAATGACCATAATAAAAACCATATGAAGTGATCGAAATGGCGAAAAATTTCATCTCGTTTTTTGATATGCAGAGAATGCCCGACACTTAATGATAATTTATCGAAGTTTATTTGGTGAATAATATAGCGAACCAAAGAGAGATATGATGAGACAAACAAACAAACAAATGAATGAATTGTGAATGAATGAATGAATGGCGAGTGAACATCATTACATAATGCGCACTGGTCACAATGAAAAATTTTTCTTCATTTTTTTCTTTTACAAAATTCAATTTCAAAATATGGTCCGAGAATTATGGTATGATAATGTGGACACAGGGACATTCGAATCAACTCGAGTGACACCCGATATTTTTTTTTTTTGAATGGGTAAATGAATGTTGTACGAAATGTTAACCTAAACCGTTCATAAGTCTTAGCTGTTGTTGTTCGATCCATGCATATTGCAGTTTTTTGTTGTTTTTGGTATGAAAATTTTTTGATATGACAAAATATATCTGTATGCATGTGTGTGTGTGTATGTGTGTTTGTGCCATGTCCATTTTCATTTTGATCTGATGAATCGGGATGAATTGAATGAATGAAACGAATGAAAAAAACTTCAATCATTGAAATTCTATTCTATTGAACAGTGTTTCTCAAACGTTTTCCAATTTTTAAATGATTCAAATACATTCAATCACCTTACATCTTTCTAAACCTTTTTGACTTTGGCAGAAAATTGCCAATTCCAGTTGGTTGAGAACCACTGATTTCAAAAAAAACTGTTAATAGAACCACCATATATACAATGAACATTTCTATACATTTGTATTCATTCGTTGTGAATATTTTCTTTCTTTTTTTTTTTAGATTTCAATTTTCATATTTACAAATGGTGATATACTCTCCGATGGTTAAATGGTAGATGGATATATTACTTTATTCGATATTAAGGCTGTCCGAAAAGTTTTCAACCAAAATTCCATAGCGAATTGATTGATTTTACCGTAAAAACTTTTCGGACAGCCAAATTTATGATCAAATCTTTCATTTTTTCATTATTTTACTTGTTCAATGTTTTCAATCATTGAATTGTTCATAATTGTGTTTATTTGTTTTTTCTACAAGAAAATTCACGAAAAGGTTCCAATGTGTGTATGTACCACACACACACTCTGCTACTGTTTTGTATGTTTGACATTTGTAAAAATGTTTTTTTTTCTTTGACAAAATTCTGGAGCTTTCCAATTCACATACACAATACATACAACGGTGTTTTCAATCATGATTCATTTGAATCAATTATGCAGAATTTTCCCGAAAAGTTTCCCGAAAAAAATTGTAACAAAAATTATTTTGAATGAAACCTATTTCTTTCCAAGATGAAAAAATTTCTGGAAAATTTCCCTCTCAAAAAAATCTCAAAACCTTTAAAAAAATGCCACTACTACCCTCACCAAATCCATAAGACACACAAATAAGAGGTTATGGATATTTACTTTTCGTCTTATTTTCTTATGATCTTTATGAAGATGAGTATGAAACAATAATAATGTAATGAAATGTGGACTGCCAAAGAGACACCTTCTCATATTTTTTCCGCTGCATTTTTATGAAATTTAATTTCACCTCTTCATCCTCTTCCTCCTCCTCATTGATTCCTCTCCCATGCTCCTCCTGGTTGATAATCCCCCCTTGTAGATAACCCCCCTCGATATTTGATTATTATTTAAATATCATCATTTGATTATTTCATCAAATTCTCTTGTCCAAATAATCGACCAATCTATTTCAAAAAAAAAAAAAAAAAAAATATTGTCCATAATTCTATGCCCAAGTCCAAGTATGAGTCATTCATTTTTTATAAATTATTATTACTGTACTCATTGATTAGTAATTAATATTAATGAATCAATTTATTTACATTTTGACATTCGATAATAGGCATTGCATTTCAATGGCCATAATGTATTAGGTTGTCCCATAAGTTCTTGCCGTTTTTTAAAATTTTTTTTCATTAGAAAAAACGGCAAGAACTTATGGGACAATCTAATATTTCCATTGAAATGCAATGCTATCCGAGTGTAAATCGTAAAAAATGAAACGAAAATTTTTTTCAGGAAAAGTTAAAGGTGATGAAATGAAATGAAATGATTTGCAGTATTGTCATTAGATCTGCTCATTTTCAATCAAAAATTTGCAATTGAATATTTGTGTCATTGTTTTTTGATGAATTTGTTGGATTGTCCGAGAAGTTCTATCCCGAAATCAATTGAAATCCGCTGATTGAAAATCGGTCAAAACTTTTCGGACAACCTATTTTGTGTATAAGTATATGATATATACAACATACTTATACATGTATATAAGTAACATCTTTGTATATATAAATGACATCCATGTATATAAATATTATTGTTTATATGTAATCATGTATATGTAGATGTATAAGTGAATCAATACTGTACTAATATTTATTGAAAAACAGTAGATTTTCTATTTCAGTTTGTCTGTTTCTTTCGAAATATACATGCATTATACAACACAATCAATTTTATATTTGATTTATTTTACCTTTGCGCTCGCTAGGCGCCAGACACGCACCTTTAAAATTATATTTCTTTGGAAACGCGAGACGTTTTAGATGCTTGAGGGGCATGAATATTTCAACTTTTCTCATGATTTTCATTATTTTTTTTATATCAATTTTATGTCATTGATATGTATTAACAATTTATTAATCAATGGAAAATATGTAAATTCACTTAAGAATGTTTCCTTTTATTGTTATAATTCAAAAAAAAAATAAATAAATAAAATAATCAAATGATTTAAATTGTATGTTTCCTAAGAAACAAAATACCTTTATCGATGAATACATTGATTATGGTCACATATATTGTTGCATTGATTATCTAAGATTGATTTCTAAGCAGCAAATGTTCATAATTTAAACACTTTTCATCTATTTTAAAATATTACAAAATTTGAAAAAAATACTTTAAACATAAGCCAATAGATGGCGCTATACCCAAGGTAAGATTTGAGTCTTATTTCAGTGATATAAAGTGCACCCATCAGTTTTCCCTGAGAATGATCCGATGTCTTTGTGTCTGTTAAGAGAAAATATACAGCGTTATTTCAATTTCAAAAAATAATGCTTCTAAGAAATAGATTTTTGACAAAATTTAAATAATATGTCTCTCAATGATCTATGAGATTTTTGATGATTTGAAACTAGTATTTTTTTTTTTTTTTGAAGAAAATTCATTGCCGCTTTAAATAGTGTTGTAAAGCGAAGTATGACTGTATTTAGTTTCGGTGTATGTATCTCATTTAATGTATGAAACGAATATGTGTATGCATTTGTATACAAAATTATTAGGTTGTCCGGAAAGTTCTTGCCGATTTTCTCATGATTTTCTACGATATAATCGGCAAGAATTTATCGGACAACCTAATATATACTTGAACCTTTCATAAACCTTTTTTTTTATTCATCATATATTTTCTTGAATTTTTGATTCAATTTAATTTGATTTCTCATTCATTCAATCATTTTTTTTTTCGGTGTTTTTCTCAAAGATTTCAATGAAACATTTTGAGAATTAAACAAGCGCCTTTGTCGACAAGAAATGTGGGGGGCGGATAAGAAGGAAATGAAATGATTTGTTTCATTTTATTTGTTTATGGGGCTATGAGTTATGAGCTATGAGAATAGAAATAAATGAAATTAAGAATAAGAAAAGTGGAAGAATAAAGATGAATGATGAAGTAAAAAAGAGGAGGAGGAGGAAGAGGAGGAGGTGATGATGATGAGGATGAGGATGATTAGTAACAAGTACAAATCAATTGATACAATTCATATTTGTGTGCATGATTATGACCCATTATGGTCGTCCGAAAAATTTTGACCGATTTTCAAGCAGACATTTCATTGATTATTGCTGATTAAAAACGTAAGAACTTTTCGAACAACCGATTAGTAGATTTAATCAATGATTGATTGATTGATGGATAGCTCGAAAATAATGCAAATATTTCTCAATGAAAATACATAAGAAAACAAAAATCCTCGATAGATGGAATTAGAATTTCGAGGAAGAAGAATTATGAACCAACTACGTTTAACCCCTATTTGTGCATTGAGTTTTGTTGAATATTGTTAATTGATTTTTGAGGTTAATTAATCATTCATTTTGTGTGTGTGTGCACACACCCTCCCCTCCACTATTCAATATTTTAAAAGTCGCACATTTTTTTTTTTTTTGAAATCATCTCTTTGTACTCGTTTAATGCTGTTTACTTCCATTTCATGAAAATAATCTTTCTGCTTTGCACACACTGCGCTAAACGAGGCGTCTGTTTTCTTCTGTTTTTTTCGTCTGCAAACTTTTTTTTTTTCTTTCATCTTTAATCTTCTGTATTTATAAATTACACTACTGTGCTGCCATCTAATAGACACCACACTAGTCTTGTCTAATGTGTCTTCACATTTAAATGTCGGTATATTTTTATTTTTGAGAGTAAAAACAATTGAAATTGAATAGTTTAAAATTATTAAGTTAGCTGCTTTGCTTAATGGATCAAAACTGACAAAAATGACGTATCAATACGTTAATGATATAATATCAATAACACGATTTATCAATTGGTATGTTTCAACAATCCCGAAAAAGAAAAAAAAAATTGTTACGAATTTCTGATATTTGTTTATGCCTACCGTTCTTCTTCTTTTTCATAGTGTTTTGCCACTACCATTCGATGAGCTTTTTAACATATAAGCGTGTATATAAAAATATACACAGTTCCAATATGTGTGGATATATTTTGGAAATATACGTGAATATGTCTTCTGCGTTTACATATCCTTTCATTGAAAATGCATGTATTAAGATATGAAATACATGTATGAATAAAATACACAAATATATACGTGTATTTACATGTATTGATGATATATGCGTATACGGATGCCTTTAATTTTTTCTTCTATTTAATTGTATTTGTTTATTTAAATGATGATTGTTTTTATTATACAATCATATATATATACGCACATATTTATATCAATATTTAAATCACAATAAAATGATTTGGTTGATTTTAGTTCATCATTTGTTTTTTTTTTTTTCATTCATATATCAATACATTTAATCTATGAATATGGACACATATATATATTGATATAAATATATATTTATATCAATATATACAGTGTATATACACAATATATACATTAATGTACTGATATATTAGTATATATATTGATATATTCATGTCTGTACAAAATTTGATTATTTTATTTATTGTATTTATTGTTATTATTATTATTGTGATTATTATTAAATCTTTCTAACTCAAAAATTTCAATTTTTTTTCAAAAATGATGATGATGATGAACAATAATAACAACAATAAACGATAATAATGACGAACACAATATTAGTGTGTACATTTTCAATTCGAAATAATTAATCAATGAAACAACAAATATTAATGAAAATAAATGAATAAAACAAAAATTTATATGTGGCATTTTCGCATTGAACAAAAAAAAAATCAATGATTCAAATTATGTGTGAAAAATCATTGATTAATTTTGATTGAATCGAACAAAACAAAACAAAACAAACGATAGTTTTGAGAGCCATAAAAAATGAGCATCAAATTAAAAAAAATGTAAACAAATGAACCAAAAAAAACCGAATTATTCGGATTTTGAATTTGAAATTTTGTGATTTTAATTTTTTAAAAATTTTGATCAATCAAAACCAGAAATCAATCAATGATTGGGTCAATGATGATTGTACCAATGATTTTTTGTTGATTTTTGAACATCGCACTGAAATGTTTCACCCAAATTAACAATTATGAATTTGATTTTGTTTTTTGTTGTTAACACGATTATGATTGCTTCAAATTTTTAAAATTTTCACCCACAAAATAATGTTTCAGGTATTTGCATTTATTTTACAATTCCATAATTTCTATTAATTATTAAATCATTTTTCCATCAATTATTCGATAGGGTTAAATACTCAAGGCGATTAGTAGTGAATAATACTTGAGTTATAACAGGGTTAATTAATCTCAGTAATAATTGTTAAAACAAAAAGTAATGAGATCAATTTTTCAATAATCAATTATTTTGATTGTTATCCACCATTGATCATGAATTGATTTCCCTCATTCATTCATTCATTTCAATATTAATTATGATTATAATTATTTCCGAATTCCAAGCGTTTTGTTATGAGAATTGTGATTTGTTCATTTGTAACTCCTTAATGTTACGTATAATCGTGGATATTTGAAAAATTCTTTCAATTAACCTGTTGTTTTTAACCGAGAAAAAAAAACGACCTAAAGCCAAGCATCTTTTGCATATAAGATGTATATTCTAATGTAATGGATAATAATTTAAATTGAAATACAAAACTCGCTCAATCATATTTGTTTGTTTTATTTGTGTGTTTACATTCATCATCATTCATTATTCATATTATTTCTTTTTTTTTCATTTTGTGATTTTACACCGATTTGTTTTGTTTATTTTCTTTTTGATTGCTGTGTGTATTACATGATGATGATGAGAGATTATTATATATGTGTTTGTTGTATGAGTGATATGTATGTATGTATATATCCGAAAAGTTTTGGCCAAAAAAAAATCAATGCAAATGCTTTGATTCTCCAATCGCCATAAACTTTACGGACAATGTCGAATGTATTTTAAAAGCATATTTTAAAACATTTTTATTTTAATCAAAATCATTTAATAATAACAAATTTTTCTCTCTCTCTTTATTTTCTCTTTATTTCATCCACAAAAAAAAAAACAAAATAATGGAAAATATAGCAGCAGCAGCAGCACTGGTCGACAGATTCGATTTGATATGATGATTTGATCATGTATAATGATGAATCTATGAAAAATAATAATAAAAAAAATAATTCAAGTTGAGAAAATACAAATATACTAAATAATAACAAATAACAACTGAAAATATAGATAATTACAATTCAAATTGATGATAATAATCAATCAAACAAACAAACTATCAATCAATCAATAATAATAATAATAGCTGCAGCAACTTAAATATCTAATATCGAGCAGAGCAAAAAAAAAAAAAAAAACAACAAAAATTGAAATTTCAATAAATCTAATGTTATTGTTATTATCATTATTAGTGGTGGACACATCATCATCATCATCATCATCATTGATTATTATTATTGATGAATTCAAATGAATTAAAATATTTGACTTATAATTTAAATGAAGATATAATTGATATGATTAAATATTGATTGAATATATATATATATTAGAAGCTATTGACTTTATTCATAAGAATATTTCGAATTTATTGATTTTATCGAAAATCTGGTTTTAATTTAATTTTTTTTTTTTTTTGAAAATTCTAATTTTTAATATTCAACATTTAATAATTTATACATTATAAATTCATTGGTAATTTGGTTTATTTTTGTTTATCATTACTGTTTGTTGCTGTTGTTTTTTTTTTTATTTTGGATATGTTGTCATCGGTAATGTTTGCAATGGAACATAATATACAGCAGCCTGTACCGGTGGTGCCAACAGCAACCAGTACAACGGCCGCAGCTATATTATCATCTGGTGGTGTTAATGTTATCGGTGGTGGTGGTAGTGTTAGTAATAGTGTTAGTGGTGTCACTGGTGGTGTTATTGTTGGTGTCAGTGGTGGTGGTGGTGGTGGTTCATCATCATCATCAAATCATCATTTACCTGCATCAATCGATCCTAGAAAACAAGAATTATTGGAAGCAAGATTTATGGGTACATCACAACGATTATTATCGACATCACCATCGATTGTGACTACATCAACATCGACAACAAATTATCATCATCATCTTCATCAACAACAGCAACAACAATCACATCATCATCATCATCATCCACATCATCATAGTACACAATCACAATCAACAATACCGACACATTATATTACATCATTGAATGCTGGAACAACAACGGCACAACATCCAACAATATCGAACATCTATTCATTATCAAATCCTCATCATCCACCTTTAACGCCTCATGTTCCACATGTTGCTCATCATTTAGTATCATCATCAACATCAGCTACAACAGGAGCAGCAGCCGGAACTGTTCCACAACAACAACAGCCATCATCCGCATCAATGCAGCAGCAGCAACAACAACAACAACAACCGTTACATCATTCATCATCATCAACCAATTCGAATCCATCATCATCAAATCTTAGCATTCCTATTGCTGCAAATAGTTCGCCATTTTCATCAGCTAAACAGCAACAATCACAACAACAACCACCTCCACCTTCAATACAGCAATGTGTACAAAAATCACAACAAAACACGACTGGTCAAGGTTTAAATCAACAAACCATTACGACTACATCATCAACAGTGATACCTCCATCATCATTTTCATTAGTGAATACTTCGGCGATTTTGACTAATAATAATAATAATAATACAAATTTATTAATTACAACTAATAATAATAATAATAATAATTCTGGTGGATCAACACAATCATCATCATGTCATTTTTCTGCTCATTCCTCACATTCACATAATCAAGATTCAAATCTTTCAACAGCATCTGGTGGTAGTCATTGTTCTGATAAACAACAACAACAACCACAACAACAACAGCCAGAATTATTACCACAACAACAACAACAACAGCCATCAACAGCAACGATAATATCATCATCAATTCATTGTGATAATAATAATATTCATACACATAATAATACCAACAACAATAATAATAATACTAATACTTTAACGCCTGAAAAACGATCATCAAGCCAATTAGTTGATCATATAGTTACACAAGGAACACCACCGCCGCCATTGCCGCCATCATCATCATCAAATGTATTGAATGGAGCTAATAATAATGCTGTGACATCATATTCGAATCAAAGAAAAAGAAGGAAAAAAGATACGACTGATCAACATCAATCACAACAACAACAACAACAACAATCGAATACATTGATGCCTGAACAACGTAGTAATTCGATTACATCGAAACGTGAAACAAATAAAAAAGTGACCGAGTATTTTAAGGTGAGATTTTTTTTTAATTAGTCATAATTCATTGATCTTATAATTAATCATTTTTTTCATATCTTTAATCAAACACTTTGTTATTTTAGAATCATTCAAGCCCTAGTCGTTATAATGCAGCTGGTGCAAAATCACCAACATCCAGTTCTCATCCATTTTATTCGATGTATTCGAATCCACAACAACAACAGCAACAAATAGTATCATCTTCATCATCATCATCAGCGGTTACAGCAGCAACAACAACATCGGTTAATAATAATAATGTATCTACAAATTTATCAGCGGCAGCAGCAGCAGGAGCAGTGTCCACTGCTAATGATCACACTAATAGTTTGATGCATCATCAACATTCGTTAACGAATTCCTTTATGACACCATCATCGCAACAAACACGTACTACAGGTAATCATTTACACCATGCATTAAGCTTTAATACTAATAATAATCTATACTATCAACAGCAGTGACAACATCATTATCATCAACGATATCAATATCAACACAAACTGATTTGACAATGACTAAATTGTTAAATCAAGATGAACATTATGCTGCCGAAATTGAACAACGTGATAATAAAATTGAAGAATTACAACGATCATTAGAAGAATTACGTAGACAGCTGAAAGTATATCGTGAAGAGAATGAATCACAAAAATTACATCTAAATAAATGTATCGATGTAACCAAGCAATTGTTGGTGGAAAAAAGTTTAATGGAAAAGAAAGCTGCCCGACAAAAATGTATGCAAAATCGTTTACGTTTAGGACAATTTGTTACACAAAGACAAGGTATTTTGATTTCGAAAATTTCGAAAATTCGAATTTTTTATTGATATATTTTTTTATTCAAATCTAAAACAAAAGGAGCTGTATTCGCTGAAAATTGGGTCGATGGTACTGCATTTACTGAATTAATTAAAAAACAAGAACAAATAGCAACTGCTAGAGAAGAGATTGAAAGACAGAGAAAAATATTGATGAAAAAACGACCATTACAAACATCGAAATCAAAATCATCATCATTATCCTCATCATCATCATCGAATGGTGATAATTCGAATGGTGAATTTGCTAAACCAGAATCACCAAAAGAAATGAATTGGTATGAATATTATGAACAAGATGAAATACTGAAACTACGATCACAAGCATTGAAAAAAGAGGATGCCGATTTACAATTAGAGCTGGAAAAATTGGAACGTGAACGAAATTTACATATACGTGAATTGAAACGTATCCATAATGAAGATCAATCTAGATTTAATAATCATAGTACACTGAATGAACGTTTCCTATTGTTAATGTTATTGGGAAAAGGTATTCATTTTTGGAAATATTTTGATTCATTTTATAGCTAAAGACATTTCTCTCAATTATTTTAGGAGGATTCTCTGAAGTACATAAAGCATTTGATCTAAAAGAACAACGTTATGTTGCTTGTAAAATACATCAACTGAACAAAGAATGGAAAGATGATAAGAAAGCAAATTACATTAAACATGCACTGCGTGAATATAATATTCATAAACAGCTAGATCATCCTCGTGTAGTACGTTTATATGATGTATTTGAAATTGATGCAAATTCATTCTGTACGGTACTCGAATATTGTGATGGACATGATCTTGATTTTTATTTAAAACAACATAAAAGCATTCCTGAACGTGAAGCACGTTCAATCATAATGCAAGTGGTACATGCATTAAAATATTTAAATGAAATCAAACCACCAATCATTCATTATGATCTTAAACCTGGTTTGTATTTTCGATTTGTTTTTCGGTTGATTAATTTACTAATGATTATTTTCAATCATTCATAGGAAACATATTGTTAAGTTCAGGTACACTTTCTGGTGAGATAAAAATTACCGATTTTGGTCTTTCAAAAATAATGGATGAAGAAAATTATTCACCTGAAAATGGTATGGATTTAACCAGTCAAGGTGCCGGTACATATTGGTATCTGCCGCCTGAATGTTTTGTTGTTGGAAAAAATCCACCAAAAATATCATCCAAAGTTGATGTACGATGTTTATTTGATTAATTATTTGATCAGAAAAAATGTTGATTAATTCAAAACTTTCCTTACACAGGTTTGGAGTGTCGGTGTTATATTCTATCAATGTTTATATGGTAAGAAACCATTCGGTCATAATCAATCACAAGCAACAATATTGGAAGAGAATACAATATTGAAAGCTACTGAAGTGGAATTTGCATCAAAACCGCCAGTCAGTAATGAAGCAAAGGTAATAATTTCATTATCGCATAAAAATTCAATAATTCTAAATTTATTTTTATTCCTTATTTCAACAGCAATTCATACGGCGTTGTTTACAATATCGTAAAGAAAATCGTTTAGATGTAATCGGTTTATCGAATGATGAATACCTAAGGCCTAAAACTAAACACGGTTTTGGTAGTATTAATGAACGTAATGATAGTAAACATAATAGTAATAGTAATAGCAGTTTTTGATGTCAACTCTGGCCGCATAACTATATGAAACTTTGGTATCAAGTTGGTTTGATTGGAATAATATTGATCGGATTGATTAATATTTGTATGCGATGCGATAGATTCGATCGCAAAATCGTTGATATAAGACTATGAATGATAACTCCAATAATGACGATAATTGTAAATTATTATCGTGAAAACAGCGATAAATATATCAGACACATGATTGATTCGTTAATTGATTGAAATATATTCTTAAATCTGTGATGTTTATTATTATCATTATTATTGATTAATATCATTGTTTAATTGATAATAACGATGATACAATAATAATGATAATTATTATAAAACTATTGAAAATTATAACAAACAAAAAAAAAACATTATTTCAATTATTTATTTCATTCATTGATATATATATAGCATGACATATGATTCAATGTAAATGTGAACAATCGACAAAAATTATAGCCCATTTTTAATTCGATTGATTTTAAAACACACAAATTTTTTTTTATTGAAAAAAAATGTAATGAAATAATAAATTAAGTGATATTTCATAATAATACATAAATACATATTGATACATACATGATGATATGATTTATACATACAAATGACCACATTTTACATTTTTTGAAATATTTGTAATACATATGAACACACACACACACACACACACACATCCACACATATATATCTTGTAGAAAATGCACATTTCAAGCGAACACCTTAGCATCCATCATAATTATTATTATCATCATTGATTATGATTACCAATTCTTTATTTTCATTGATCAGAATATACATTGTCATAATTATTAATGATAATTGATTGAACACACACATGCACAAACACACACACACCTCATACATTGATACCGTATTCAACATATGATTCCATTTTTTTTTTTTTTTTAAATTAATTTTTGATCAATCAATTAATTTGATTTGATTTTGATGGAATTTTTTTTTCTAATTTTTCTGCATCCATCATTATATGATACACTTTTCTATGGATAATTCTCTTTAATACATTGATGATAATGATAATAATTATGTTTATGATAATGATGATAATGATTATGATGATGATGATGATGATGATTTATAAATATAAAATATATATATAAATACATATAAATAAAATATATATGAATTAATATTTATAAATATACTTCGATAAAATAAAAGTTTTTAAAACAAAATTGATAATTATATGCATACTGATATAAATTGATAAATGATATAAATCGATTGATAATTAAACAATTTGTTGATTAATTAGTTGATCAAATTAATCAATAAGTAATTAATCGGATCCATTAATGATAATTGACTTCTTGATGATGATATTTTAATTTGTTTTGATCAAATAATTAAATTTGAATATACATGTTTCATTCATTGATTTTATACTTGAAACATTAATTATCAATTTATTATAATTAATTTTTGTGAAATATTTTTTTTTCAATAATTGAAATATTCAATGAATAAATTGTATTTCGAATTTTAACGAAAAAAAATTGAATTCATGTTTTTTCAAATTAAAAATTAATTCATTTTACCAGTGGTAATTTAAATTCGAGCTATTTGAATTTTTTTTGAAAAATTACTGCCACTAGATGGCGGTACAAGTTTTATTGAGTATTGGCAATTGGAAAATTCTCGAGGGGATGGACGATAAAAGATTTTTTTTTTTTTATGGTAAAGGCGATGGTCCCAAAAAAATTTGAAAATCACTGATCTAACCAAATTGGCAAAATTTCTGCCATCACCGAAGCCGAAAATACTGAAATTACATCATGTAAAACACCGGTACCCTCGGTTTTCACACAAAAACAGTGATTTTATTTCAAATAACTGAAAACAAAAATAAAAAAGATTTTATATCAAACTAACAAATAAAACGAAAGCCACATGTTTAAATATTTACATCAATAATTGCCCCTCTCTTAATATTACCAATAATCATTTTAGAGACGCAGAAGTATTGAGTAGTCTGCCGCATACAGAATCATCTCGCATCGACCATTCACATGGTGGCAGAGGTTTGGACAACCTTGAAAACATTCGATTTTTTATTATTATCTAATTGATTTAATAAAAACATTTGAAAAATAATGCTGATGAATAAAAATTCAACGAAGACTGCCAAATCAAATGAACATCATTATCTTCATCATTAGGTGGCATGTATCAACCGATAGAATCGATGAAACCTATGGAGGTCACATCAAAGATCTTGGAATCTGGACAAAAAATGTTTCGAAGCAAAATTTATTGATTTTATTTCAAAAATAATCAAAAAATTTTAGGTTGTCCGGAAAGTTTCGGCCGGTAGTTCATGAATAACTCTATTCATTAAGCGGAATGAACTTTTCGGACACACTTGAATAATTTGCTGGAATTTTATTCGGAAATTTGCACTGAAAAAAAAAATTGAAATTCAATTTTATTAGATTTTATTCAAGATTGGACATTTGATATTTTGCTTGATTTTGTGTTTCGGAATAATTTGGAAAATTTGATTGTTTTCAATTTCGGTGAAAATATTTCAAAATTTTCAATATTCATCACCAGCATCAGCATCAGCATCGGTCGATTCGATTGCAACTTCTTCATAATCTTTTTCCAATGCAGCTAAATCTTCACGTGCTTCACTAAATTCACCTTCTTCCATACCTTCACCAACATACCAATGTACGAATGCACGTTTAGCATACATCAAATCAAATTTATGATCTAAACGTGCCCATGCTTCAGCAATGGCTGTTGTATTCGACAACATACAAACAGCACGTTGTACTTTTGCTAAATCACCGCCAGGTACAACAGTTGGTGGTTGATAATTGATACCAACTTTGAAACCGGTTGGACACCAATCCACGAATTGAATTGAACGTTTTGTTTTGATTGATGCAATAGCAGCATTAACATCTTTCGGTACAACATCACCACGATACAACAAACAAACGGCCATATATTTTCCATGTCTTGGATCACATTTGACCATTTGATTTTGTGGTTCAAAACAAGCATTGGTAATTTCACCAACAGTCAATTGTTCATGATATGCTTTTTCAGTCGATATGACCGGTGCATATGTTGCCAATGGGAAATGAATGCGGGGATATGGTACCAAATTGGTTTGAAATTCAGTCAAATCAACATTCAATGCACCATCGAATCGAAGTGAAGCGGTGATTGATGATACAATTTGTCCAATTAAACGATTCAAATTAGTGTATGTTGGTCGTTCAATGTCTAAATTACGGCGACAAATATCATAGATGGCTTCATTATCGACCATAAATGCACAATCAGAATGTTCTAATGTTGTATGGGTGGTCAATACTGAATTGTATGGTTCAACGACAGCAGTTGATACCTTTAATGAGAAAGAAATATAACTGAATTTACAGAAATTTTGAAAGGTCGTCAAATGTCACTAACCTGTGGTGCTGGATAGATGCTAAATTCCAATTTAGATTTTTTACCATAATCAACTGATAATCGTTCCATTAATAATGAAGTGAAACCAGAACCAGTACCGCCACCGAATGAATGGAAAATCAAAAATCCTTGCAAACCAGAACATTTATCAGCCAGTTTTCGGATACGATCCATAACTAAATCAACAATCTCTTTGCCAATAGTATAATGACCACGTGCATAATTATTGGCTGCATCTTCTTTGCCAGTAATCAATTGTTCTGGATGAAATAGCTGTCGATAAGTACCGGTTCGGACTTCATCAACAACAGTTGGTTCTAAATCAACAAAAACAGCACGCGGTACATGTTTACCGGAACCAGTTTCAGAGAAAAACGTGTTGAATGAATCATCACCACAACCAACAGTTTTATCCGAAGGCATTTGTCCATCAGGCTGAATACCGTGTTCTAAACAATAAAGTTCCCAGCAAGCGTTGCCCATTTGTACGCCAGCTTGGCCCAAGTGGATTGATAAACATTCACGCTATTTGGAATATTAAGTAAAAATCAATTTATTAATCAATTCATTAGATTCATTGATCGACTGCAATCAATTGATTGATTCAAATCAATAAATCCCGATTCAATAACACTAACTGTATTATTCTTTGGCATAATTCTTCAGTATCAGTAAGTGGAACACAGAATTTTTCATAGAAAAATGATCATAGAATTTATTTGATTGTGTTCTACCAGAATTTTACGAGAATTTCGCCAGAAAAAATTTCATGTCATCCCAATTGATCGATCGTTGGCGTGAGCCAATTCGATTGTGTTTATTTGTGTATACGAAGCTTCATCATAAACAAACAAAGAAAATTCATAAAAACCACAAGTCTTTCTAAAGGTTTCCAGGACATCTGTAAGGTTTCTAAGAGAATATTCTTTGTGGTTTCTAATGTATTTTAAAAGGTTTCTATGGCTTCTGAAACTTTTGAAAGTGTAGGCTAAGGCTGACTAGGGTGTGATTTAAGATTTTTCAAAGTTTTAGGGTTTCAAAGAAACTCTATGAATTTTTTAGGGTATCGAAGGATCGAACAACGTTCTTTGGGTGGGTATCCATGACGATCGGAGAAAAATATTTACGGAAATTTCCCGGAAACTTTGGGTAAATCAATGACGATTATAAAATAATCGATCAACGACGGCTAACGCCCTTGGAATATTTCGTCTAAATTCATTCTGATGATTTAGCACAAATTCAAAGATTCAAAACACGAAAAATGATTAATCATTGAATGATCAGATTATCAGATAAATCATTGATTGATCGGTGATTAGACAGATACACGATCATCATCATCATCGAAAATCAGAAGCACAAGACCAGCACGATCGTTGGTTACCTTGAATAACCTTTGATCGTACTGATCTAAGGTTGATTTGATCAAATCAGGGTGGAATCAATCGATTATTCGAACGATTCCAGTGATTTAATCCGTTGGAATATCACGGAATATCAAAGAATTTCGAATGTTGGACATTCGATTCGATGTATTTGCTCGGATTATTCAATCAGAATTACCGAGGATTGTTAACGGATAAAATTGATTGAAAAATGATCAGAAATACTCACCATTTTGACAGATGTTCAAGGTTTCAAAAAGATTCAACTAAAATTCAGAGTATCAAATTAGATCGGTGGTTATTTGAATTATCTTCGAAGAAGAATCGTGGTCAAATTCTTGATAGGAAAATGCAATAAGCTGAAAGACAATTACGATTCAGAGACAAAATAAAACTCCAATAACAGCAAAGATTTATTGAAGTTTTGAAAATTTCAAAAACGAACGAAACAACAACGACGATTGAAGATTAATGTCTTCGAAATGAATGATTATTGATGAATGAATGAATGAATGAATAGTCTTCAATGTCTTTGAATATATATTTTCGAATGATGCAGTATATTCGTGTGCAGACCAATGCTGCGCATGTTTTTCAATCAAAACCATGAAGAGAAACCAGAATATAAACATTTTGGTTAAATCGGTTGGTTGAATTTGGTGCTGAGAGTGAGAGAGAGATCGTACAAATTGTTACAAGTTTTCTGTGAAATGGGTTTGGTTGAGTCATGTTTGCAATCGGAAGGCGCCTGCCAGGCACCCTGGCTACCATTGATTTATGAATGAATTTCAGAGTCTGCCGAGTGGAAAGCGATTTAGGGAATGATTTACCGAAAAAATGTAATCAGACTTGTTTGAATTGTTTTTTGTTTCTTTTCGTGCTGAAAAATTAAATTCAATTTATTCATGTTTTTCTCTTTCTCTTTGTATTATTTATTCGTGATAGATTTCAATATGTGTTTAATGATTCATGCGTGTTTATTGAATGAAAGAGAGAGAAACAAGAATACATTATAATTATCCAAAGACCGCCTTACAGTCGTTGAACGTGAATTTTCGTTGTGGTTATTAGAGCGAGGATCCTGCCAATCCCGAGCAAGGCACGGGCATTTTTGCCTTTCGGTTCAGAATGGGCGACAGTTGATGAGTCAATTTTTTCATGCAAAAAAAAATTCCATGACCATTAGCAGGGTCATCAAGTTTATACATTTTTCATCCATTTGTCTCGATTCAACAATTTTTTGTGAAAAGAAAAAAAAAATTAAAAATCATCATTGAAGACCTTGATTGATGAAATGAGCAGCTCGTCGAACAATGACGATAATGATGATCATAGGAATGGTAACAATGGTATACAAACAACAATCAACCAAATGTGAATTGGTTGAATTATGTTGAATCAATTTTTGTATTTACAGTGGTTCTCAAACCAGTGTTTCCCTAGCAGTGCCTTGCGTCCTGGCGAGTCTTGCTTTACTTTTCAAACTATGAATAAGAACAGGTCAAGACTTGGAATTTTCAGCAAGCATGCTTAAGGGTGTGTCGTGATATATGGCAAAGTTTACGGCTAAAATCAAGAATGTCCCATTTGAGAACCACTGATTCTGTGCCATCCATTAAATTCAATGATCAATGGCTTGTATATGGCAGCTACAACAAAAAAAAGGGGTGTGATCAGATATAATCAGGTTTTTGTATTACTTGATTCGAAATAGTTCATGATTAATGAACAGAAATCATGAATTTGATTATTTCGTCTATTTTCAATCAATGAATGAATGGCATTGTATCATTTTGCCAGGGATGATGATGCTTCGGAAGAAATTCGCGAGTTTTCGATGACCATCCCGAGTTTCGGCTATTTCGACCGCAGAATGTCGTCACTCAACCAAACGAACGTCAAAAGAATTGTCAAACTGATGACTTTTAATCATTGGTTTGATGTTATTTCATTTGGGAAATGCAATCAAATCATATTCAGAGGGTTGTCCGATAAGTTTTGTCGAAAATCTTCAAGATTGCCAATGGAAAATGGCGCCAAAACTTTTCGAGCAGCCTAATGCAATCAATTTCTTTGTTTTTTAAAATTTGAATGATTCATTCAAATTTAAAAGGGTTACGAAAGTTTGTTTTCAAAGATTTTTTGCGATGGTTCTTAACCAAGTGCGGCAACAAATCAGAAAAAAAGGTTGAGAACCACTGTTTCGAAAGGATTTGGTCAAGTTTAAATCTTAAATCATTGATTCTTCGTGTAAACTGATGTTCACGAAATATGAATTTATAAATGAACATTAGTCTGGGTGGTCGACCGATGGGAAAAAATGATATTCGTTGGATGATAATCTTGAGATATTTTCGAGCTTCGATCAAGTAATCGTGTCCAAGACCATTACCTCAAACCTTGATGACCTTTTTAATGGTGGTAATAATCATTCAAAAACATCTTGAACAATTGAATGATTCGTGTGAAAACCTGATGCCTAAAAGTGCTTAACCCTTTTATTATTGAAAATCTCTCGAAGTTGTTTTATTACCAATGAGCTTTAATACTTGAAGCCAAGCAAACCAAAATTCAAGCCAAGAACAACCCTTGAGATGATGACCTTTTTTTTCGGTGAGAAATTTTCGCTGGAAATGTAGAAATTTTCCCGAGAATCATTGTTATTTCAACCCATTAATGGTCATTATTATCATCATCTTTAGCTAAATTTGAAATGATAATAATAAACTTGATGATGGGTTAACATGTAATTATATCATTTCAATGAATATCATGTCCAATGAATATGTCGTGAATTTGAATTTCAACCAATTGTATTTTAAGCCAAAAATACATGGAATTGAATACATTTGAAATGGATGAAGACATTCAAATGCGCACACAATTCAATCCTATTACCATCATTGTTATCAACGACAACAACAACCCATTGATTATCATCATCATCATCATCATTCATTATCCATCAATGTACGAAGACATCACAATCAAAATAGATCATCATCATCAAATGATCATCAGACGAATGGTCGAAATATCATTTGATGATAATGACGAGGAGTCAGGGATGATGTTTTGCCGATGACCATTGTTGTTAATGCCATTCCGGCCAGCCTCATCATCAGGCATCGACCATTAACCAGTATCAGCAGGCGCCCCAATCATGCATCTACCATTGATGCATATCTACCAGCATCGATCATCAGTCGAGCCTCATCAGTTGGTAATCATCATTTGAACATCATCCGAAAATGTCTAAAAATGGATGTACATTCATACATGGACTAATGATGATGATAAATTCAATGATAATGATGCTGATTGTTATTTGAGAATGTGTAAAAAAATTCAATTTTCTAAAATTACATTTTCGACCATTCATTGACCATATGGTCAACCATTTGGACAACCATTCATCGCCTTACCAACCATCCATTCTTATGACCTCTCCACGATCCTCTCCATCTTTACCTCTCAAGTCTTGAATTCAATTGATCGGGAATCACCATCGATTCAACGATTACCATTCGACGATTTTCAAATAGGTTTTCACAATTATTTCTGGTTCATTCAACTGGTTCTTAACAATCTCTTAACAATGATTAATACTGATAATCAATGATAATGGAATGATAATGAATTCAACATTGGAAATTGTTATTTTTTATGATTATTTAGGGATGATTATAATGAATTTTGCCGGCTTAATCTGGCTTCTCTTAACCCTTTAAAGTTTTAACAAAGCAGGGTGAAGATAATTGAAAAAAAAACAAGATTTACAACATTCATTATGATTATTGAGCATAATGGATTTAATCACAGTGAATAATTATGAAAATCCTTCAATAAAGTCGAAGAGAGAGACAAGAATGGGAAAAAACTGGCTCAATAACAATGATTTGATGTGAATGGCAACAGCTTGACGCGCAAGCTTTGCTCAAATCACATGAATTTGGCTGCACGAAAAGTTTGTTCTGGATTAATCAATGGAAAACACGATATTTTTAAAAAGAAAATTGGCCAGAACTTTTCGGACGACCTTTGAATGATGATCAATGATCAATAACTAGCTTTGATCGTAACTAGTTTTTATATATTTTTGGATTATTTCTATTTTTTCGACTCAAAATCAATCGAAAATTGATCTAAAATGATCGAATCGAACCAGTTGATCGGCACCAGTTCGAATTGAAGCCTAAACAAATAATGATTGGTAAAGTATAGAGCCTTCGAATAGGTCAAATAATTGAAAATAGAACAGAAATTGGACTCAATTATTTGGATCATCATTCGAAATTGATCTAAATTACGCCTAAAACTAGTCAAATATCTTTGACTATTTAGTTCAGTTTGGCATGTCATGATCTATTATCTGATCTATTATTATCGAGTGCTATAAATAGCACTTGTAATTGCTAGTAATTTGATGAATTGACTAGTGATTATCAGTTCGGAGCATTTTTTTCGGGTGTTTTGTCGCCCGAACGGCTGGATAATCGAATGCTCGATCGTCGATTGATCGATGATCGACCAGGCTTTTGTTTGAATTTTCAATTTTGTAATTTTTGCCGATAATTTTTGACAGGTGTCACACACTCATTGAACATGTATTCGCTGTTAGCCCTGTCAAATTAGAGCCATTCGATGAGTGTACCGAATATCCAAACGTCAAAACGTCCAAACCCTTCAAATGCTTCGAATGCTTTCAATGATTACGATGATCAGTGAGTAAAGCCAAGATCATCAATGATCATCACTGATCATACAGATGAATGATTTGAAGCAAAGTTCTTTGAACTTTTATGATAATTTACTCTGTCTCTCATTGTTCGTATGTATGCTTGTGCTCATATACATGTCTGATTCAATTCAATTCGATTCATCTCGAAGAATTTGGCTGAATTGATTTTCCACTTAAAATGATCTCAATGAATGAACGAATGGATGATCAGACAGATTGAATTTTGCAGTCGAAGAATCAATTGATTACCAATCAATTGGTATCTAGGTCCTTAATTAATTAAGCAATGACCAGCATGGATTAGCTCAATGTTCGACCACTGACTGGTGGTTAAGACGATTATCATCACTGATCCATTGATTCAACTGATTCATTGATCAATTCATTTGGGAAAATCATCGACGCGAATGACCACTGTGCATCAAGGATTCATTTTTGATGATCGATCGGATGAACATCGAGCATTTTGATTCATCGATTTATTTATTCAAGAGGATTCGACCCCCGTAGATTTTTGACATGGATTTTTTCGGAAATTTTTGACAAGTGATGCTCGCCAGATACGCTTGTCAATCATGTCAAATTGTCTAGTGTCGCTTTTATTTAATTTATTTATTTAGTCAAAATTTTTTTCATTATGAAAATTCATAAGAATTAATTTAAATTACATTTTGTTTCTATGTGAATTTTTTTGATACAAAACAATAATACGATTAATGATGATTGACAAACTGATTGATTGATTCAATAATCTTATTAGTCAAGGGTATACACCAGGGTATCTATTGATTCAACATTTGATTTTGTTGTTAATATTGATTTTCTGTAATTGAAGAATAACCGATGCGGCTGCTATGCATTCAATGATGAAAATAATTTTGATAATTTAGCCGTTTCGGACAAATTCTGGTTGTTGACGACGGATATTGATACCATACGTTGGTAACATGTCCAAACGGTTAGCGAGCCCTTGAATTCAATTTAAGAATTTAATTCGCTTTTCGAAAAAATATGAAATTCACAAACTAAAACAATATCAAAAACTTTTTTTAATTGAGTGTTTAATTTAAAACGAAACTTAGGTTTAAATATAAATTTTTCATTTAATTAAATAAATGAAAATTAAATTTTAATTCACACAACCAATAAAATAATTCGATAATTCGCTTAATTAGAATAATTAATTAAAAATATTCATTATTCTCGATACAATTATCTACAAACTCGAATTGATTTGATTGAATCATACTATTGTTTATTATTTATCGATGGTATAATAGTTGTATTTATTTTCATTTTGTTCCGAATTTTGTTTTATTGTATACACGTTTTATAGAATTTTGATAAAAGGAAATTCTAAATTCGTATCTCATTTCGAAAAAAATTCAAAAATTTTTAAAAAATCCCGCTCGAAAATTCGAACTTGTTCGTGCTGCCATCTGTTGCACTGCATCGTAAATAGCCTTGGAGGGTTCTGAATTAGTCTTTTTTCAAATTAATCATTTAATTTTGATTAATTAATTAATCAATTTTAAATCGATTTGATCGGATTCGATTCATGGAAAAATATTTACGAATTTTTTGATTTTTTTAGCTTTAAATGTCAGGTAAAATCGTTGAAAAAATCATTTGACTGGTTGCTCTGGAAACCTCATTTGATCTCATCTCGTTGATTTAATTTAATGTTTTTGCCATCTTTGATTTATAAGGATTAAATTACAAGCATACAAGTAAACAAACAATAAAAACATCTGTTGATTTTTCCTTGAAGTCAATCAATATTTGTCTGCATGTCTATGCATATCTATTGAGGAAAAATAAATCCATTTGACTCTTGGAGCTTCGGGAACCTCGAGAAACTTTGAATTGGCACAAAATAATTTTCTAGCCTTAGGATCATCTTTGAATTAACCTTATTCATTCACCTATCCATTAGAGAGACGATCAATTCATAATTCATTCGATTATTATCTCCATTCATCGATCTTCTTGTGGACAATCGTTGGGGACAAACAAAAAGATTTCTCCCGAAAAAAAAACTTTCCTCGATTCATTCATTCAGTTGTATTGTTCATATTATTTACCTGATGATGATTTGCCAATGTTTTGTTTCGTAAAAATATTTTCGGCTTCATTCAAACCAAACAAAGCATATTTGATTGACAAATAGTTGGACGATAACACCATAACGATGATAAAACAATCAAAGATAATACCAACAAATCATGATGATAACAGCGATACCATAACAATGACGCATCAAACAATAAATCAAATCAGTCCAAATCAGTCTTAGTTCTTATCATTTGTTTGTATTATCGGTGACAAATGATAAATCTTTGATTTAAAGTCTTCATAAGAAAAAATGTAAGAAAATTTCCCCATTTGAAAATTTTCCAAGAAAATCTCCCAAAAAAAAAAACTACGTTCAAACTACGTGCACATAAGAAACACGTGCAAAAACACGTATTTGAATGTCTCTCTTTGCAGTTCGATATTCATGGAGTAATCAAAGAGTTTTTTCGGCTGCATTTTTTTTTGCATTCACTTTCAATTCGCATGAATTGTGACAAGTCTTTTTGGCTCATTTGTATCACTTTCATTCATCTTTACTCATCATATTTCGCTTCATCGACGGTTTCTGTCGAATTACTAATCACACTTTGACAATCGTTCGACATCGTTTCGGCTGTTTAAAACTAATAGGTTGTCCGGAAAGTTTTCTCCGATTATAGTGTAGGGAATTATGAGAAAATCGGCAAGAACTTATCGGACAACCTAATATAAACTCTGCCAAAAATTACTGTTATTTTTATCCCTCAAAAAAAAAACGATGCTTATTGACAGTGAAATTGCAAATGTGAATTATGCAAACACACTCACAGACATTTCGATGTAATCATTTACAATTCACAGCTTAGAAATATGGCTTTAAAGTTCAAACAACCGCGAATCATCCATTTGAAATGAATCATTTCAATGAATTCAAATGATATATGTGATGATGATGACATCGTATACGATTACGTAATGCTTTGAAATTGAAAGCTATTTCTGTGTTAATCCTTACTGATGATGATGATAATAAAGATACAATGACATTAGACGATTTCAACAAATGATTTGAAATTGTCATCTTCATAAATCATCATTGATTCAACTCATGGATTCAGTTTAATTCATTCAATGATTACAGCGATGATCATCATCGCTGATAGCATCAATTGATGATAGCATCAATGATTGTAATATCGACACTATTTTTATCTCAATGATTACACAGTGATTTAGTGTCGTTGAGTGCTTTTGTTTGAAAAATCAATTAAAACTCATGTTATTAATCATCAACATCAACAAATTGCAATCGAAACACAGAAACAAAGAGGTGTAGCTGTTCCTTGGTTGGTTGGCTGGCTGGCTGGCTGGATGGCTGCCTGGTTGATTAGTGATCATTGTCATTAGCGACTGGTGACTCAAGCGACTGATGATTAAAATGATTAGTGACTAGTGACTAGTGATTTGTAATTATTTTCTGCTTGTATTTGTGATTGTTTTCTAAGTGTTAGCGCGTAACTGTGTTTATCACTGTGTACATTATGACTGTGTGTTTATTATGATTATGATTATATCGTTTGTTGATGCATTTGATTTTCAAACAAAATTTGTTTACAAATTCAACGATATATTCGTTGATATTTAATTGAAATTTTGAATTAAAACAAATTAAATTAAATTCAATTCAATTCAAACAAAAATATTCAACGGCTCAACGACGACGGTTAAAATTATCAAATTTAATTACAATTAAATTGATAATCAATGTGTTTGTGTTTAATGTAATCAATGTGTTTGTTTGCTTGTAATTACAAACAAATAATTTGTTGTTGTGATTTGTACGAAATCAAAATCATATTTCAAATCAAATCGAAGTTGTTTATTGACGTTATTATTATTGTCATTGTCGTTACTGTCACTGTAGCTGCTGTTGTTTTTGTTTATGAATTGAAAAAAAAATTTTTTCAATTTTTTAAATTTCCTGGCTTGCATTTGTCAATTGATTATTGTTTTATGTTGTTTGTGCAATTGCCACCAACCAACAAAATTATTTTTGCCACATTTTGCCACGAATTTCTCTAACTTTTGATTTCTCAAATCATTCATTCATCCATTCATCGATTGATGATTGTCAATTTGCCAATTTTCCTTGTTTTCACAAATAATTCAAGCGAATCACGAATTTACCTTTTTGATCATTTGGTTGAAATAATTATTGGGTTGATTTAGTATTTCATTGCTTTGAAGTTGAATAATCATCAAATGCAAATATGGGTAATATATTGCAAAGTTTATTTTCATTTAACAATAGAAGACAACATCATCAACAATTGCAACACCAGCAGCAGCAGCAACAGCGAAAAGCATCATCCACGGTGCAACGACAACAATCATCGAATAGCAATTGTAATAATCAAAATCAAAACAATTTGAGCCAAAATCATCGTATGAATAATTATCATCTGGATGATAATAACAATAACAATAATAATCAATCGAATAATCAGATAAATAATTTGAAACAATCGATTATTAAAAATAATCAACGATTTGATCATCCAAATGATTTGATTAAACCTAATAATAACAAAGATGATCATGATGATGGTGATAATATCAACAATACCGAAGATTCGAACGACGATCATCAATCACCATTCAAACGTGATTTCGGTAATGATCATACACATCGAATGTTGGTTCCGTTGGAAAAATTTCGTCCACGTCGTTCCAATATTAGACGTTCAACACGTGCGAATGCTCATGGTGGCACTAGTGGCAGTGATAATGGAATCAATAATGATGTGATTAATGAATTTGATGTCGGTATGTATCATTGGATTTGTTTTAATTCTGATTATAATTGACCTTTGGTTACTTCATTGAACAGATGAAACAAATCCATCATCCGAAAAATGTGATAATCATTCGAATAATAATGATGAAGATATCGATGATAATAAAAATAACGAATGTGATAATGAACAAATTGATAATATGAATCAAAATGAACGTAAACGATTAGCACAAACAAAAATTAATGAATTATTGCTACGGCAACAAAGTAAACATAATGGTCAATCGAATCTACTACAACAAACAAATCAAAATAATCATGAATATCATCAACGAAGATATAAAAGTATATTTGAACCAAATTTGGATTATTATCGAACGAAATCGAATCAATGTTTCGATGATAATAACAACACCGCCAATGATGATGATGGTAAAGACAATGCCAGCCATGAAACCAACGATAGTCACCATGGTAAAAGCCACCAAGAGTCTGAAGACAAGTTCGACAATGATAATGTAAACAATGATCAACAACAGCTTCGAAGACCAACGGCAAAAAAATCATTGCTCACAATGCATGGTAATTCATTGTTGATTGATGAATTGAAAAAGCGTCAAACGCATATTTATCTTGCACGTGATGCCCATAAACATGTTGATGTTGCGACTTATCACGATAATGATCATAGCCAATCACCGAATCCACCATTATCACCATCACCGCCGCCATCATCGCCAACGACATTGACCACCAGTTCAATCGTATCATCCGCGCAATAAGCCAATATCGTTAACCCTTGATGTTCCGAATTAGATATTAGGTTGTCCGAAAAGTTCTGACCGAATTTCATGAGCAACTCTATTGATTAAGCGGAATGAACTTTTCCGGACAACCTTAATGTATCGTTTGTAAATATATCGTCTAAGATGATGATTATAATAATAAATTGAATTTAGTCTTTGAATTATTTGATTTTTTTCGTAATTTATTTTGTAATTAAGTTTAATTTCAATTAAGTATGCTTGTTTTGGTTTGTTTTTCTTCAAGAATTCGAATCAATCGGTCTATTGTTTTGATTATCTCGATGATTGATTGATTCGATTACTTTAATTGATTCGCATTGAATTCATCACGAACCCGTTTAACATCGTACTCATCACCTTCATCATCATTATCATTAAAATATGGTAACAATTTATGATATTGAAATGGCCGAACACGTGAACAAATGTAATCATGATTCCAATCACCTGGTTGCATTGGACTTGTCGATACACATTTCAGTCCTTTGGCACATCCACATGTCTGTAATCATTGATTATGATTGTGTTATTTGAATTCGATTAAGATTCGATCAACATACCGGTGTACGAAAATGATAGAAACATAATTCACCTTGTTTTTCATAATCCAGACACATTTTACGACCCATAGGTGTTTCGATACAACATTGATCCGGATCACAATCATCAGATGTTTGACAATTATTATTATTTATGGTTAAATTTGATGATAATTGAATGAAATGACTAGCAATAATCAGCAATGATAGCATTGATGATAATGAATATTTCATTGGAATTTTCGATGATATTATCGTTGTTTTTGCCATTATTATTGTTGATTGTTTGAACAAATCTGTCAAAATTATCTTTAATCTGATCGATCACTGTGATTTCAAATGAAGATAAAAAACGAAATTAATTAATGTCAATTACTTAATAACACAATTAATTAGGTTATTGTAAGCTAATTAGATCAATTAACAACGGAAACTAATTATGTTCAATGAATAGGTCGAACTTTGAAGTCATATTGATCATATTTCGATAACATTCGTTGCGATCGCTGTTTTAGTTACTGCTTCTGTCGCTGCTGTTGCCAAATTGCATCGATCGACGGCAACATATGTTGGCCACCACATTGATTATCACTGATCATCATCATTGACAAAAGCATATTTTTTTGAAATCATCAAATCAAATTGAATCAAATGAAATTTCACAATTTGAACATCAAAATAATTGAATAATTGATTTATGGAATTGGCAATGAACATGAACATGAGTATTTTCTCATACAAAGCTCGCAACAAGTATTCAAGATGAAAAACGAAATACCTTTCAATGATAATAAATCACTTGAAACATCATAAACATCACTTAATCAGGCTAATCAATGAGCAAATACTTTTCAAGCAGATTAATCCACTTTACAAGTAAATTGATCCACTTACACTTATTTAGTTTGATTTCAAATAATTTATTTTGAAAACTAATTCAACAAATTGAAAGTACATAAACAAACACAAATAGTTTTAATATTTTCTTTAACTTTCACTTGTACAATTTGAATCAATGTGATTGAAATGAATTTGTTGAATTTCGATGAATGTATGATTATCACACTCAATAGTAAACGAGGATTAAATTCCATTCAAAATTTATTGAAAGGAAATCCAATTCGATTTCAAACACCAAACAACAACCTGTTGCTTCAATCATTGATTATTTTATTTTTATTTATTCATTTGAATAAATGAAATAAACACTTGTACATTTTTCACTTCTGCAAATGTGAAAAATTGAATGAAATTGATTAAATCAAATCGAATGAAATTGATAAACAAACAAATGAATGAATGAATGCAACAAAAATAAATAAATTATCATTGAAAATACGACCCTCAATAATGTGGTATGTAATCGAGCATTATTGTTGCTGCTGCTGCTGCAGATGATGATGATGAATGCTCATTCCATCGAATCATGAATTTCATTTCAAATCGAATCTACTAAAACACAAAGAATTTGATTGAATAAAAAACAGAATTTCCCAAGTGACTGGCTTGAATTGAATATCAGGAATTTATGTACGAAGTAAGTTTGTGTGTGTGTGTGTGTGTGTGTTAATTGATGATAATCAATCAGAATTACATTTGAAATGTAATTTTCAAAATATTAGGTTGTCCGGAAAGTTCTGGCCGATTTTCATGAGCAACTCTATTGATTAAGCGGAATAATTTTTTCGGACAACCTAATACATTCGAAATGTAATTTTCAAAATGTAATTGTAATCATCAATACCTATCAATGCATATGCGATGTTGTTGTTGTCCATTAAGTTTTTGTTTCGAATCGATTAGAAGCGATTTGTGGTGAGAATCAACATGAACTTTTCGGACAATCCCTTAATAATGATTTTCAATTAAATTTAATTGAAATTGTTTGTTTTATTACTCGTGTATCAATCATATGTCGATTGATGATGTTTATTTATTTACTTTGTTTTGATTGCTTTTTTACATATGTTTTCAATGCTTGAGGAATGTTTTAAACTTGAATTTTTGAAGTTTTTTTTGTTTTGAATGAAAATGTGTCCTTGAATATCAAATAATTCTGACTTTAATATGTTGTTGTTGTTTATTCATAATCATGTTTGATAAATGGCTTCGAATCAAATTGACAATTTAGCCATTGCTGCTGCTGTTGTTAATTTGAAATTTCTGTTCAATTTTCTATTTGAATTTTTAATTGAATTTTTTTCAAATTTTTTGAATTTTCAAATTAACAGATAATCACTCTGGGAAATTTGAAAATTTTTTCAAATTTAAATGAAATTTTCCTCAAAATTCAGAGATTGTCCGAAAAATTCGTTCGTATTCAACGTCGAATGAAAATTTGAAATTGGCGCCAATCGTTTTCCTGAAAAAAAAACCCAACCGAATCATGCGCGAATGGGCAAATTCTTTCAAATTTTTGCCAGCGAAAACTCTGATTTCGATTATGAAACGATTTCTTTTGATTGCTTTGTTTCATCAGATCAATCGATTGATAATGGATTAATAATAATGGATTATCCTTTAATCTATAAGTTGATCAATTTTGTACTCGGATATCATTGATAATAGCTGATTAATCGAATGGAAATCACTTGAAAATATTTAAAAATAGATAATAAGACAGTAAGTAAGGTAAGTTCAAGGTCATTGATATAATTGATGATTATGATTAATTAATTTTTGAATTAATTCAAAATTCCCGCCACCCAGAAAAGAACCAATGAAATATTAAAAAATGAAAAAGATGAAACCAAACGACGATTGGCCATAAATTTCGCTTACGAATCATGTCAACGTGGTTCTGAATTCATTAAATATATTCAGGAGAGGATTTTTGATTGAAAAATCTATGGTCAAACACCACAAAGGTCATATCAAATTTTTATCAATTAATTTAATTTAAAATTTACAGATAAATTAATTATTTTTACAATGGAATTTATGAATAGAATGATGATAGATTCATTGAGATTCGAGATAAATCTAAAAAAATTGCTCAACAATGATCATGTAATTGATTACAACAATAATTGCAGCAACAAAATCGACAAAATAAATGTTTTAATTGTTCTATCCAATCGCTTTGATTTACATTTGAATTTGAATTATGATCATCATCATCAACATTTATCACATGTTTCGAATGTCCATTCGATACTAAGGTTTCAACCATTTGATCGTTATCATTATCATCATCACTATTCACTGATAGCTGTTTCAATGTTAGCAATATTTCATCTTCATCGTCGTCATTATTTGTAGATTTGCTGATATGATTATCAGTGGTGGGTGTTACCTTCGTGTTTGGATTCGAATTCGAAATCATATTATATTTAAAACGACTGGTCGTCATTTGTTGTCGATGTTTAACGAATAACCGTTCTTTTGGACCATCATTTTCAGGTTCTGATCTTGGCAGGTCTTTGGTGATCGGTTGCGAATCGATTGGTGTGTTGGTGTTTGGCTGGGGACAGAATCTTGCATTCAATTCTTCGATCACTTCGGATGGGACACCAGATTTACGTAACGCAATACGATATGAATTCGATCGACGAATGGTTGGTGAGTTCTACGGGGTCAGGAGACAAAGTAAATTTTTAAAAAAATCAATCAAAGACCAAAGCTTACCACTAATTCTGTGGACATTCTAAGGTCGAATTATTGATTCGGAAAACCCAAGGGTCAATCACAATTGTAGATAATTTTTCTGGTAATTTTGTGATACCAAACGCAATATAAACACACAGACAAACAAACAAATGTGTGTGCTAGCACAAAATCCGTGCTCATATTGATAATTTCCATGCAGCATCATCACACATTTGGTTGTTTGTGTTGACAAGTGGTGGTTGATGTCAAACTGATATACATTTTTTTTCTGTTGATAATAATCATACACAAACAAACAAACACATAGACTCATTTGATAATTTCATTAAACATTGATGATTCAAATCAATGATTAATGATTTTGTGCATGGATTTTTGTAAAATGGTAAATTGCTCATTTATATCATACACATTGATATTGCACATTGAAAATTGACAAAAACTATTTGAACAATCCAATATATTGGTCGCAGATGTTTTTCATTGGCTTCAGAGAGATGGTTTCCAGGCAACTGACTGGCAATTTGTGCAATTTTTCTAAATTCAAATCACCATCAATGGCTAAAGCCATGTCAAAACAGACTACAAGGGATCAAAGAGTTAATTGTCCAAGACTGTGTGACGAATAATTTAAAATTTGAATGATTTGACGGATTGGAGCGAATTGGTTGCTGGTAATTCGGTTCAAATTGAATTAAATTGAATTAATTCAATAAAATTAAATGAAATTCAATTAAATTAAGTCAAATATGTTCGAATTTTCTCAAAATTCAAATTCAAATTTGAAAAATTCTAAATTTCAGGAAATTCGAGGCCTTAGAAAGTATTTATTGAAATGTATTTCAAGCCCAAACAGAACAAATTCAAAGAAATTGATTTTACTCGAATTTATTTGAGTTTATTTTACGGTTTTGACGTTTTGATTAGATCATTCATTTGTAGATTTGTTTCTGAAGATTTGAAATTGAAAATGGAAAATTTCAATGAATCCAATCAACAACAGCAGCAGCAGCAGCAACAGCAACAACAAGGCTTATTGTGTCGAAATTTATCAAATATTAATTTGAATAATGATTTGAATAACTCGAATAATTCAAATTCAAATGATAATGAGCTAATATTCGATATAACAATGAATAAATATGAAAAAATTCTACATAATTTCCGTGATAACACGTTTGAATGTGGATTGAAATTCTCGAATGATCGAACAAAATGCTTTGTTAATCCAGAATTTATGACAAATGAACAATTTCAATTATTATTGGCGATTATTCGTGATGATATTGATGTTGAAGGTGATGATGATAATCGAAGTAATACGAATGATAATCGTCAACCGATGAACCAAGAAGACGAGGAATGGCAAAAAAATTTTGGACCATATGGTGATCAATTGAAACCAACAGCAAATGATGGTGATGGCGGTGATGATGGTCATGAATCGGTGGAACAACAAGAAAATGATGATAATGGCGAGCAGGAGGATAATTTCGATGATTTCAATGAATACAATGATGAAATTGATTCATTAAATTATGATTTTGATTATGATGAAGATTTTTATCATTGTGATGGATCGTATCTTTGAGTAGACAGAGAAAAATTATTTGAATTTTTTCCATTTATCTTTGAAATAAAAGATTTTGTTTTGGCATTGGCGCCAATTTTGAAATTTCAAATTTTGTCCTGTCCGTATAAGATAGGACGCAATAAATTTTCAAAAACAGATGTTTTTCTTTGAATTTCTTGATGAAAAAATTAAAAAAAATGAAAAAATTAAAATTTTCAGCCAATTTGACTACATTGTTTCAAGATATAACCGATCACGTTGAATGTTATCGTAAAATTTTACAAAGGTTTGCCTCTGTTTGAATTTTTCCGAGTTCAAATTGATTTAGTTTTGATTTTTTCTCCGAAATTTCCGTAGAAATGATTATCAATTCAAAGCTGTTGAAGCACAAAATCCTTACGCAAATTCGCTGGCCGAATGGCGACAAGCAATCAATGATGCTGGATCAAAGGCACCAGAATTTACGCTTATAAATAGTCTAAATCTTTGGAATAAATATGAAAACAGATATCCAAGCGAAGAGCAATTTGAAAATGAACTAAATTTAGTTCGTGATTATGTTCAAACATTGAATGTATGCAAAGTACATCTTGTATTGTTTAAATCAAACACACCGACAACAATCAACAATGATATTAAACGATTATTAGCACAAGGTGCACGATTTCTGAAACGTTTAAATGTTGATTGCTTGATTGAACCATTATATCTGAATGATGATCCAAACCAGAATAATTATTATCTTCGATCATATGATCAAGCATTATCATTGATAAACGAATTGAATGAATCAAATCTGAAAATAATGTTCGATACATATCATTGTCAACGATTAAATGGTAACCTGTGTTATTATATGAAATTATTAGACGAACATATTGGTCATATACAAGTGTCACAAGTACCATCGCGTAATGGACCACACCTGATGGGTGAACTCAATTATCGTTATATTTTTGAAAAATTATCCGAATTAACTTATGATGATTATATTGGATTGGAATATTATTCAAGTAAGTATTCAAAGGGTTAAATTCTTTGGTGTTTGTTTATATCAGTTGATTTATTTGCTTATTTATTCATTCCGAATCATTTATTTTGTCAAGTTTTTAATGTTTATTTATTTTTTTACATTTTCATTTTAAAACTTAATTGAATACGATTAATTCTCATTTTATTCCGTTTAATTTCTCCTCTTTATTTGATTAATTAGATCATATGACTGATACGTTTGAATGGTTGAACGAATACTTCCACGAATAACAATAAACGGATTCGTCATAATCAAGTAATGATCGTCAATTATAGAATTTCAAATGATTTTAAAGCTAAATTTAAACTCATATATTCTCCGATAGTCAAGTGTCCGGAAATTTCTGGCTGATTTTCATGAACAACTCTATCGATTTAGCGGAATAAACTTTTCGGACAACCTAATGTGACTAATATTCAAGCAAATTGTTCGGTTGTTTACACCGAATTTATTGTCGATTGAGTTGCAACTCATCGTTCATTTGTTATGATCGTAGATACCGTTAATATATTTTATGAGAAATTTTTCAAATAATTTTAAATTGTTTTCAAGAATTTAAACGCATTTGAATTTCCTTATTCACTGTTCATTGTCATTCGAGTGTGTGTGTGTGTGTGCGAATATTCGAAGAATTTTTCCGCAATTCCTTTAAATGTTTATGCGTTTAAAATATTAGGTCGTGCGGAAAGTTCTGGCCGATTTTCATGAACAACTCTATTGATTAAACGGAATGAACTTTTCGGACAACCTAATATTTTACGTTTGCATATTTTTTCAAATTTTGATTAATATTTCTGTTTTTCGGTTGGTTGGTTGGTTGGTTGGTTCGTCTTAACACTTTATGCTCCTCGTGATAACACACAATATAACAATGATGATCATTTGATTATTGACGCATTGATGTATATCGTTTGATAGACGCAATTGTCCTGTTTGTTCTTGATTATTATTATTATTCCGGTTGTTATCGGTGAAAACACAACTGATATTCGTGGAATTCTCACAATTCAACATGAGACACATGATTTAAATCATCAATTGAATTCATGAATGAATTAAATCAGTGTATCTCAACCCTTTTTTTCGGTTGCGGCACAAAATTCAAAAATTTCCGAAATTCGGCGGCGCAATTCTGAAATTTAGCGGAACACACGAGTGCCGCGGAACACGTGTTGAGAATCACTGAATCAAACTAATTAATTCTCTCGAAATAAACGACAGAATATTAATGTTAAGACGCCGAACAATTTGACACAGATATTTTGTAAATGCTCGTTCTTATGTTTTGATTTTGTTTAAATTGTATTAATGTTTTGAATTCAAGCCTATTTTGCATTCAATTTGTACGGAATTGAAAAATACGACTAAATCGATTTGCACTCGGCGTCATTGACAAAGATTTAATACGAAAATAATGACGATCAAGGCGCTTGCCGAGTGCCTTTGGTAT
This sequence comes from Psoroptes ovis, assembly GCA_002943765.1. Lineage (NCBI taxonomy): Eukaryota > Metazoa > Arthropoda > Arachnida > Sarcoptiformes > Psoroptidae > Psoroptes > Psoroptes ovis. The sequence goes on along the minus strand of PQWQ01000008.1, from coordinate 730,945 downwards.
TCAAAGGGTTAAATATTAGCATTCATTCAATTATATTGAATTATAATTTAGATGTTTAAGATGAGTAAAAGGAGAAGGATTGAATAAGATTGTTTTATTTTGTTTTTTGTATTTTTTTTTTTTTTTTGGATATGATTCAAGAACAAACAAACAGTTAAACATTACTTGACTGACACTTTATGAATTGAATTACAAGAGATTTAAATCAAATTAATTCTAATTACACAAAGAGAATATTCTGCTGTTGTTATTATCATCATTACACATATTCATTAATTGTTGAATGTGTAATTTGAATCCATGTTTGTAGTACCAAACATGTGCATATTCCTTATTATTGTCATCATTTCGTTTAAATTCATTATCATTCACGACTTCTTCAAGAAGTCAAGGAATTCGAAGGAGTCAAAATATTCAAGGATTAAAAGAGGATTAAGCGAGGATTAAGGATTCAAACAATTAAGTCGACGAGAATTAAGGCTTCAAACAATTAAGTCGACAAGAATTTCAGATTTTTTGATTTTTTAAAAATTTAAAATGAAAAAATAGAAAATTTTATTCGAAAAACATTTTTTATAATAAAAATCTGGCAAAGGTCAAAACATGATTGTTCGAAAGGGTCAAATGTGTAACAATGATTCAAAGAAAAAAATAAATGATAAGTAAATTCAAAGTTCAATGTTAATCAATGTGTTAGTGTTGGATTAATTAGTGTGTAATAAATGAGTAATATGTAAACATGAGTAAAAATTCATAATTTATTTAATTGATAAATTTTTCGGTAATTGTACCCGATTGAAAAATTGTTCAAAATCTTTACAACGTTTATAATTATTATCATTAATCATCGGTATATTTGCTGATAACGATTTCGATAGATTATTTAACATATTCGTATTATTTACATTTAAATGATTATTATTATTATTATTATTGCTGCTATTGGTATGATGAGCACCATTAATAATAATATTATCATTGTAAATATCATTATAAATTTCATTTAATGATAGATCAAATTCATAATAGTTTTGATTATTTTTCCGTACAAAATCGATGAGCATTTCCAATGTTTTACAATCAATTTGTTTGGATAATTTATCAAATTTAATTTTCGTTACTGTTGTTGCTGTATTTAGGAATATTTTCAAACCATTGGTGGTAATCTGTGGTGTACAATTTAGCCCACAAACATGTAATAATCGCAATGATTTCATACCGATCAGTGAATTCAAAAGGATATCGTTGAAAAAATACATATTATTCAAATATAATTCTTGAATATTTGGAAAACAATTTATTAATTGTTTTAGATTTGTATATTGATACAGTCGTGGATATGAAAGATTCAGCTGTTTCAATTGTGACATTAATGGAAATTGAAGATCTTTATTATACATCGATACTGATAGTGATAATTTGGACAGATTTTTAAACGATTGTAATGATTGTATCACATTATTGATGCATTGATTTTGATATCCTATGAAATCAATACCTAAATGTTCAATTTTTTTACATTCAATCGATATTAGATTGAGGCCATTTTTAATCCAAAGATAATTATCATTATCATTACCATTAAGGCCATTATATTTAAGCGTAATGATTAGCTCACGTAAATTTAAAAATTTACTAATACCGAATGGAAATATAAAATTAACAATATAATGATGTTGTGCAATATAATCAACCATTTCCAGATTGATTTTTTCCAAATTATTCATATAAATATTGGAAAATTTTTCCAGCTGATTAACATTATCTTTATTTTGGATTTTAATATTACATGATTTTAATTTTGGCATTATAATATCATTGTTGGCCGGGGTGGTGGTCGTCGTATTATTCATTGTATATTCATTGCTATCTTCACTGTTCAACGGGTTATTATTGTTATCGATCAATGCTCCAGAATTCGATCCAGATGATTGCTGATGATTAATATTTTCAATCAATTTATCATTCAACAATTCGGTACCATTAATCGATACCAGATTTGTACAATATTTAAGCAATGTAAATGTTGATTCTGATATTTGATTTGTCGATAATAGCGATGATGATAGGGGCTGTTGTTGGTTATCATCGTTGTTTTCATCATCATTTGGTTCTTGTTCATCATTATCTTCATTGTTATCATTGATCGCTAATAAATTTGTTGTCGAAATATAATTCGATTTAACCGCACGTAATTGGTGGCCAAATTTTTGTCCAAACAAGTCCAAAATATCTTTGCTTAGATTGAAAAAATTAATAATATCAACACGTTTAATTTGATTAAGGTTTTCAATAATACAACAGAATAATTGATCCATATTTTGTTGATCTAAATGATAATGTATTTGTATATCGGATATATATTGAAATTTACGACAAATTTTACGAAATAATTTAATATTTATCTTGTGTTTGACCATATTACCATCATAATAGCGGATGATTAGTTGATTTTTCAAGTAATTCCATTCATTATTATTATTTAAATCTACTAATAATAATGATGATGATGATGATGGTGTCGGTGGTTTCAATATTAATCGATGTTGTTGTCGAAATATTGTACGTTGAAATTGTTTCGATACCGATTCTAGCCGCAGTTTATCTTCAGGTGGCAAGTACATCAGCAATTCTTCACAAAGATAATCACTAATTTTATTGAAATTTGATTGTTGACGATCAACGATTATTGATTGTTGCTTATTATCATTATTATTATCACTATTAGTTGATACTGATGATTTGCTGGCAGTTTTAGAGGTCATAGTCTTCGTTGTTGTCATCGGTATCGATGATGATGATTTCATTTTCATCAACGATAATTTAATTGTTTTCGATGGCATTTTTGATGCTTTTGGTGTCGCTGTCGTCGTCGTTGATGGTAATTGTAATAATTTTGTTGATTGTTGATTATTGACTGATAGTAACATGATTAATCAAGTGTTAATTGTATTAATACATTCAACAATTCGATGGTGGTGGTAACGATCATAAGATTTTGAATTGAATTAAGATGATTTCGATGTATTTTAATGTACTTCAATGTTCAACGATGATTTCAATGCTCAGTGATGATTCACTAAGTCAGATTTCAATGTTTCAACAATATAAATATAAAATAAACTTTGATTTCGTTCAAGAATTGAATTAATTTTCAAATTTTTTAAAATTTCAAATTTTTGATTACATTCAAAGACACAAAACATTCAAAACTTAACTGATTGTTTACTGATTGTTCAATTGTTGTTTGAATTGAATACAGCGAATTGTTATTTATATACATGCGAATCGAATGCGAACATACATTTGAATCATTTCTTATTTCGTTCTCGAGAATGATTAAATAATTCAAAAACAGAACAATTAAAGAATTAAGACACACACACACACACCAAACACGCACACACAGATACACCATTTGTCGTATTGTGCCCAACTGCTGCTGCTGATATGATTCAATGATTCTATGTATGTCAATAACACCATTTTGCTTTGTAGAATTCTTGTCATTGTTACTAATGCTTATATCGATATTGCGATCTTCACCAGTAATTTACCATTGAACCACTTCTTCTTAAAGGTTTTGATGATGATTCTTATGATGATGATAATAATAAGAACAATGGTAACGTCAATAAGCGTCATGATTTGTTGTTTTGTACGAAAAAGAATAATATCTAAAGAATATCGTTGAATCACAATGTGTTTGCGTGTGTCTTCGACGGAAAAAATAAGAAATTACGTCAATTGTCTTCGTCGTTGTTATTTGTTGTTATGATGATGATGATTGTAAGCTAAATATGTACGTTAATTCAGATGATCATACGATTCTTTGTTAATCATTCAGAGGTTGCCAACCTCTGTGTGATGTACATTTTCCGTCATACGTTGATTAATTAATTTCAGTTGAAATCCCAAGGATTTGAATTTTACAATTCAATCCTTGAATTCGTGACCCTTTCTTCAACCCTTGACCTTTACTTTGAAATATTCAAAATCATTCGATGACGGCAAAATGTCGCCTTTAAAGGAGTGAAGACTGTTAATAAATAAATGTTGTAAACATCCGGCCTTTGAATCGACGCCACACTCTGTTTGGCCACCTCTGTTCATTGATTCTGGCCAAATTCTTGTTCTTTTCATACTGCATATGCCAGACACATGTGTGTATGTTTACCATAAATGAATATCATTCTATGTTTATCATCTGCATACATATTCAATATGTAAACAAATAAATGCTTTGATCATGGAAAATTTTATTTTCGAATCCAATTCTTGAAGATAACTGAATCAAAATCAACCAATAGCTCATTGATCGTAACTGGGTCATTTTCAAACCTTTCAAAACAATTGATCATCTTGACATACATTTAAGGAATTGAATTTTTCGAAATTTTCAAAATTTGAATTTCGCCATGACATTCAAATGTTCAATTAATCATTTGTGACCTAAATTCTTGTTTACTCAAAAATAAACCCAGAAAATTGATTGAATTGTTTGGGTTTTTTGGGGTTTCAAAGTGGTAAACAAGTGATTATTTTGACGTTTTCGACAAGACATGATTTTCGATGTGTTTGTTTGTTTATGTGTGTCTGAGTGCATACGCACGAATATTCTCTTGTTATTCGTATTCGTATGAACTTACGAATCTACGAATCTGCTCGTTTATTTCAAACGTTTGATTCGTATTTGTTTGTTTATGGCAGAATCGTTCGTATTCGAGCACTCAAACATTTAAACACTCAAATGACGAATCATATCAAGTCATATGACGCCAAAGACATTCGATTGAATGTCTTAAATTTCATAAAATCACATAAACATGAGAAACGTCAATGTTTATATGTGAATATTTGATGTTTAACATGGTATTTTGAAATTTATTTTTAAATAAGGTTGTCCGAAAAGTTTGTTCGTATTATTGAATTAAGAAGCCTATGGGCGATTGACAAAAATTTTTCGGACAACCCAATAATTCATTTTTGTAATTTTTCTAAGAATTATTATTATTAATTAGCATAAATAATCATGGTAATGATCATTACTGATGATGATTATGGTTCCGGTTGGCTTCAAATTGAAGCTCTGAAGACTGACAATGGACTTCTATGTGTTGTTGGTGCTGCTGCTCAGCTAAATTTAATTCAATTCAATCGAATTAAAAGTAATTCAGCCCATATGATTCATTTTGATTTAAATCTTAGAAATCTTTCGAAATTATTAAATGAATTATGCAATGATTCGAAATTGAAAAACTCGGCTCAAAGCCCATACATTTGGCTGTGTTGTGTGTGTGCATGTCTGTCAGTTTCATGTTCAATACGAGCTTGGTTTCTCTCATCAAACCTGTTGCATTTTAAGAGGGTATTACTTTGAAAACCTTGAATTGGTCATGTGATTGAGGTATTTCTAAGGAGAAACAAGACCAGTAAAATTCATTGATTACTTGATGAGGGTTGCACGTGGTACGTAACAAGTGCTTCAAGCATTTTTTGGTCATTTTCGACCATCAATGGTGGTGGCGGTGGTGGACTCACTATTTTTCCTAAACAAACAAAAACCTGTTCGAACCTGTTGATCATTGCACAGAGGTTGACGAGGTTTGTCAATGATTTCAATGATTAAACAATAATGATTGTTTATTATTCATTGATCTTAATGGATCTAACGACCCTGTATGATAGTCGACCCTGTACGACGACGATATGTTTGTTTACCATTCAAATTTGAATGCGTAATCGTCTTTCAAATTTTAACGAGGTTTTTTCACTCTGTGTATGTTGTGACCATGAAATGAATTTCTTCGCAAGGTTCAAAGGGTTAAGCGTACTATTAATTCATTACCATTCAAAAATCAATTGAATGCTCATCACTCGTTGAAATGCGTAGAAATTTTCAATTATTTAAATATTCACATATTGAATTTAATCATCCAGTTTGATTGATGAATAAATTATTTCGATGATAAAGTCGTTGCGTATCAAGTCAAACCAAAAATTAATTCATCAAATTTTAATTAACATTTTTGGCTAAAAAATCAATTAAAAGATTGATTAATTAATTAATTTTAAATGAACAAGAGTTGAATGAATTCATAGTTTTCAAATGAAAATTCTTTGCTTTTATTTATATATTGAATAGAATGTAAATCAATGACAAATGAAATCGTTGACATTTTTTTTTCTTATACTACCATCATAGGTTGTCCGAAAAGTATTCTCGTAAATCAACAGAAATGCCTGATTGAAAATCGTCGGAAAACTTTTCGGACAGCGTATGAATACCTTTGATTTTCTCCTCTAATATCTCTTGATTATGCATTATAATTATCGTTCAAGAAGAGATAATCATAGATTTACATACAAATCGACGATAAATAATTATTGGTCATTTCAGCAATTGTTACCAACAACAATGGCCAAACAAATAATGGTCATCATCATTAATATCATTGAATCATTATCATCCGATCGCTGAAGACTCATTTGGACCATTTTGAAGAGGATGAAACCAATCATTTAACGTCTTAAACAATTTAAATCTTTAAATTAGGTTGTTCAATGCTAGAATTTACCATTAAACATAAACATTTTCTAATTGACATTTAACCTTTATTCATTTTGAAACATAAACATTCATGGATTTGTTTGTTTCGAAAAATTCCATGGTCAAATGATATGATAATGATGATGATGATGAATACCATCAAATATATTCAAGCATATGACATGCAAAAATCTGACCCAAGGTTATGGGCTTAAAATCAAATCTAAATGATGCAAATTATAGCCAAACATAGCCGCAAGGATCATCGATTCGAATTTGTTTGAATTTGAAAATCTGTCATGTGTTTTCTTCTGAGAATTTCCTGCCTCAGTCAATGGACCACTGATGATGAACCTCGTTCTAGGATATGAACCATATTTTGAATTTTGAACAAAGAAATTCAATTGTTTTAAATAATTGGAGGATGAAAAATGAAATTTGAATAAAAATACAGTCATACTTCGTTTTACATTGATTTGAAATGTGCTTCATTGTAACTCAAAAACATGAATTTTTTCTCGGAAGAAAAATTGAATTCAAAGGGTCAAGTTCATCATGAAATCTCAATATCATTGAACACAGATTTTCATTATTTATTATCGTAAAAAATTGCGAAAAACTGAAATTTTTACATTTATTGTCCAAAACTGTATCGTTAAACGAAGAGCGACTGTATTTTTTCGAATTTTATTTTCTAAATGCCGCTGACGTACTATTCAGCGTCGATGTTCATTGTTTTTAGAAATATCGGCCAACTCTATTCAAAAGCTTATATCAGTGTTTGTATGTTCATACTTTGATTAATTTATTTAGTTATTCAATTTCTATGGTCAAAATTTATTCAAAACAAAAACAAAAATCGAATTGAATGACCAATCACATTCGAGAGGGGGGGAATTCAAGAAAATTTCAAGAAAATGGAAGGAAAAATTCGAAGAAAAAAATCAAAATATTCAAATGCCAAACACAGCAGCATTACCTACTGGCAACAGCTCATACATTCAATACAGTCTCTTGAAGCATATTTGCCTTGTGGGCATAATTTTCAAATTTTTCATTTTTTTCTTCTCCTCCGAAAAAAACCCATAACGAAATCGTCTTTAAGAAAAAAACAAGAAAAATTCAAATGTTGGCCATTTCTCGGGTCTTCATCTCGATCTTCATTAAGAAATCGACGATGAATGCCAATGCAGACGGCCATCAACAACAGCCACTGGCCATCAACTATCGGTGAATTCTTGTTTTCATCTTCGACGACGACGACTTCGTCGTCGACGAAGAAATTTTTCAAAGCCATGGCTTTAACAAATGTACTTAGGTTGTCCGGAAAGTTCTGGCCGATTATCATCAACAACTCTATTGATTAAGCGGAATGAACTTTTCGTACAACCTAATACTTCGTACATTCTCTGGTTGTTTATGGCCAAATTGATTTGTACCCCCGAAGGGGGCAAAACACTCGGTGGCATTTGGCTGGTGGCAATTTTTACTTTCTCTTTTTTCTTGAAGAAAACAGATTCTTCACATTACACAGGCAGTGGGTAGACTGAATGTTGGTCTTGTTGTTTGATCGTCTCTATCTGCTATGCACATACCCTGCAAATGTCTTAAGAAATAGCTGAGAAAATGTTTGTGAAATGACAGCAAGCAGAATGACCGGTGGTTGTTTGGTCGGTTTTCAGTATGCCTCAAATGTGTGCATGGTGAATGTTTTCACCAAGGAAAATGTTTTCAAGTTAAGACACTTCAAATGTGCAAATGTATACGAATGTGCAAAGAGGCCAAGACTTGATTCGAATTTGTTTTTTAGAAAAATTTTTTTCAAGAAAATTCTGGCCCAAATCGAAGATATTGTTCAGCTTTTTTCTTCGAGAGACTTGACTTGAAATTGTGATTTATTTGTATTTGAATTATGATCAATTAATTAATTAATTAATATTTGATTAATTAATCAACAATTTCAATCAATTTGAATCAACCGAAGTTAATTGATTGAATATTAGTGTTTTATTTCTTAATCAAACCGAAACAAGTGTGTGTAAACAAGTGCCATTCAAAAGTGATTCAAAGTGAAAAAAAATGTTCAAAAATTCCATTTAGATTCAAATTCATAGATCTCAAAAAATTCATCAGATTAATAATTACTTCAATTAATTAAAAATTTAATTACAATTTTAAATTGAATTTAAATTCAACACACACAAAAAAAAGCATCATTGAATTTGTGAATTGTTGAAACGATTCTCGGATTCCAAACATCTTGGAAAATAGAAAACATTGATATCAACATTGGTCCCAAATCGATTACATCAAACAATTACGTCAATAAGCAAAAACATACAATCAAATATATTTGATTTGATTAATATGTAAGTAAATTGCTGTTTAATTCTATTTTTCACTTGTCATTCGATGATAATTTCATCATTACCATTGGTTACCAGCAATTTTAAAGCATTAATTTTGCAAATTTTGTAAAATTTGAGTTTTTATCTTCTAAAAACTTATTTGAACCATTACTGGTGGTGGTGGTGGTTACCTGATTTGAAACCTAAGAAGATACATTTAGTAATGTATAAGGTGGTGTAAGGTGTGTGTGAGGAAAGGTGTAAGCAAATCGAATGAGCACAGTTTGTTTGATCATTGATCGATCACCATTTGCAGAAACACGTTGCCACCTGAAGCCAATATACACTGGCAAAATACGTACGCTAACACATAGACACACACACTAAGACGTTTCCGAAATTTCAACATTTTTTCCACCAGTCTTATGACGCCAAATTTTATCTTTGGCTAAATCTTAGGCTACCAGAAATAAGAAGTATCTGAGTGCTTATTGTTTGTGGTTGGTTTTGTTTATTTTGTGATAAACTAAATCAAATTAAATGATTACATTCTTGAGACGTTATGATCATCAAATACCTTTTAAATGACTGAGCAATTTGCCATTTGTTTACTACCACCAATAAAAAAAACTTGAGAGCTTAACACCTCAAAAATACCATAATTCTATTTTGATTTGATTCGATATTGTTTCAAATTTGAAATTCTTGAAGAATTCCAATTATTTTCCCGCTGAATATTCAAATTTTTGAAAATTTTAAATTTGAAAAAATATCGAATCAAATTCAATTGAATTAATTGATTGATTTTTGATTTTGTTTTTGTTCGAATTTAGCTGAGTTTAATCGTTGTTGATATTATTGACGATTCCAGAAATAATCAGCCATAAACAATGCCATTCAATTCACTGTTCAATATATCATCACCATACGTGAAACGATTACTTGGTTGGAAACAAGGTGATGAAGAAGAGAAATGGGCCGAAAAAGCTGTCGATTCATTGGTGAAAAGATTGAAAAAAAGTAAAGGTGCTTTGGAAGATCTCGAATTTGCTTTATCCCATCCTGGTTTACCATCCAAATGTGTAACAATACCACGATCACTGGATGGCCGTTTACAAGTATCACATCGTAAAGGTTTACCACATGTTATCTATTGTCGTGTATGGCGTTGGCCTGATCTACAATCACATCATGAATTGAAACCAGATGAACGTTGTCAATTTCCATTTTCATCGAAACAAAAAGATGTTTGCATTAATCCATATCATTATCGTCGTGTTGAATCACCGAGTATGTATCCATATTTTTTTCGAATGTTTGTTGATCTAAATGATCTAATTGAATCGAATCTATTTCTTTGAAAAATACAGTTTTACCACCTGTACTAGTGCCAAGATATCTGGATAATATGAATGGTAACAATTTGAATGGTGGCAATTTAATACAATCTGGTACTTCACCATTAGCCAATTATCGTAATGTAAGTCCTTATTTATTCTGAATTAAAAATAATCATTAATTCAAATCTCCATGATCACAGTTCCAAGATTCGGCATTATCACCAACCAATGGCAATGGTACATATGATAATGATAAATATTTATCACCGATGAACGGTGCAAATAGTCCACCATTAACATCGATGATGTCATCACCATCACCACATTCAATGTTATCATCACCATCGCCAACATCACCATATAATTCGTTAATGTCACCATCGCCACCATCATCGACTACGTATCCAATGAATGCACCATCACCAACATCATCGAATGGTCCAACATCACCGAATTATAACCGTAAGTTTATTCGATCATTCAAGTATTTATATCTTAATTGATTTTTTCAAAATCATCCACCAGTACATGCTGATTCACCATCACCATATCAACAACAACAACAACATCATCAACAGCAGCAACCGCAACAACAACAACACCATCAGCAATCACATCATCAATCACAACGATCATTACAACGTGTTGAATATCATGAACCAGCACATTGGTGTTCGATTGCCTACTATGAATTGAATACAAGAGTTGGTGAAATATTTCATGCAACATCCAATCAAATTGTGATCGATGGTTTTACCGACCCAAATAATAATAATAATCGATATTGTTTAGGCTTACTGTCGAATGTAAATCGAAATTCAACCATTGAAAACACTCGACGTCATATCGGGAAAGGTGTACAATTATGGTATGTTGGTGGTGAAGTGTTCGCCGAATGTTTGTCCGATTCACCAATATTCGTACAATCACGTAATTGTAATCGTTCGAATGGTTTTCATCCAACAACTGTTTGTAAAATACCAAGTAATTGTACGCTTAAAATATTTGATAATCAAGAATTTGCTAGTCTACTATCGAATGCAGTTAATGAAGGTTTTGAATCAGTATTTGAGCTGGTAAAAATGTGTACAATTCGTATGTCATTCGTCAAAGGTTGGGGTGCTGAATATCATCGACAAGATGTCACTTCGACACCTTGCTGGATTGAAATACATTTAAATGGTGCATTGTTATGGTTAGATAAAGTATTAACACAAATGGGTTCACCATCCAATGCTATTTCAAGTGTTTCTTAAATCGTGAAAAAACCAAATCAATCAAATCCATTTCATCATATCTTTGCCTTTACAATTACAAATTACAGGTGGTAAATCTTAATACAAAATCAACGATCACAATTCTAAATCCGAATTTCAGCCAAACAAAGCCCATGACCTATTCATTCGAATTATTATCTCAAATACAAACTGCTAAATTTCAAACACTTTTTATCAAATCGAATCATTTTTGATCAAAATAAAAGCTTGTTTGATTAAGTTTCTGCTCAATCATCGTTATGATCAATTGAATTATCTTGTCTTGACACTTGTCAAAATTCATCAATTTCACCTTTGGCTGTTCGTGTTTGCTCAGTTTATTATCGTCTTGCTGCCTTTGATTTGGCCAATCCCGAGTGAGACCGAGGCAGTTGGCAGATCTTGAATCATAAAATGCCAATCGCTCGTGCCACGATCTTTGAAAATCTTCAGCTTCAGAGTTGATGAATTCACTTTGAAAAAATATTCATTTGTTTCCGGGACATCGAATGATGATGATTGATCGATGTTAATGATGGGGAAATTTGTTTATTTATTCATTCATTCATTTCGTTTGTTTACAAATTTGAATTAATTATGTTTACTTTCAATTTCAATTGAATTTTTAAATTCAAAAAGAGAAATCATTTCTCTCTTTTGTTGTTGATTTACCATTCTTCTTTTATTCATGATGTTTGACTTGAAAATTTTCAATTTCAAAGATTTCTGTGAAGCTTCGCCTACGCTCTCAATGATTGATGTTTGTTGCATTAAGTTGTCCGGAAAGTTCTGGCCAATTTTCATGAGCAACTCTATTCAATAAGCGGAATGAACTTTTCGGACAACCTAATAATAATAATAATGTTGCAAACTGCATCTGCTTTGGCAGTTATAAAGTAATAACAATGTTAATAAATTGGAAATGTATGTGTGTGTGTGTGTGTGTGTGTGTGCACCATTGACATCACATTCTTCGATTGATGATGATGATAATCAAGTTTATTTTCACTCAAAACACTACGCGTTACAGTCAATTTCAATTTGCCATCGATTAATTTGTCGAATGTTTATTTGAGTTTTTTACATGTTTTTCAACAACAAACTCGTGTAAACGCACAGAATTTTTGAAATTTTAATGAGTGTTTTAAACTGATTGATTTAACTGAATTAAATTTAATTCAGTTTTGATTTAGTTTGGTTCGAAAATCGATTTGATTTTGGTCAAATTAATCAAAATTCAAATATTTCAAGCATAAATATATGCACACACACATGTGTACGCCATCTATTTTCCCGCCATTTCATTTTTTTTGAAAATTTCGTTTTTTCAAGGTAACTAATATATTAGGCTGTCCGAAAAGTTCATTCCGCTTAATCAAATAGAGTTGTTCATGAAAATCGGCCAGAACTTTCCGGACAACCTAATACTTATTCGCGGAACAGAAAACGATATTTAAAAAGGGTATCCTACAATAACTGCCTAAGGAAAAAAATCGAGAAAAAAATTATCGCATCATGTTCTTGGTCAATAGGGATGACAAAAAGTCAATTATGGTCATCTCCAATTCTGGACCCTTCCGGTCCAAAAAGGGGGTCAAAAGTCAATAATTGCGATATCTCGGTCGTTTTAAGAGGTGGTCACTCAATTTTTTCTCTGATTAAAGATTATCTAGCTATTAATCATTGGTGAAAATATCATTGCTTAAAAATGATTAACACTTCTGGAATATTCATTTGAAGTTACCATTTCCATTATCCTAAGGGCTTTCGTTTGACGTGTACACGTCAAAACTGAAGATTGCCATTGGAACACAAGCATTAATGATAATTGCTATTTTCCATGATCATCAATTGATGACCATTTAAGCTCAACCATTTTCATTTAAGACATTCTTTTGCAACAACAAGATATAGAATGAAAACTAAACAAAATCAACCTCACATTTTGATCCAATACGAATATCCGAAACGGATTATTCGCCTCAATATAATCGGTATTATTATTGCTGATTTTTCTTAATAATATTTTTAAAAATAAGATGTGACAATGATTTTTGTTTAGTTTTCATTCTACATCTTGTTGAAGATTCAAGAATGTCTTGAGTGAAAATAGTTGGGCTTAAATGGTCATCAATTGATGATCATAGAAAATAGCAATGCTTGTTTTCCAATGGCAATCTTCAGTTTTGACGTGTACACGTCAAACGAAAGCCCTTAGGATAATGGAAATGGTAACTTCAAATGAATATTCCAGAAGTGTTAATCATTTTTAAGCAATGATTTTTTCACCAATGATTAATATCTAGATAATCTTTAATCATAGAAAAAATTGAGTGACCACCTCTTAAAACGGCCGAGATATCGCAAATATTGATTTTTGACCCCCTTTTTGGACCGGAAGGGTCAAGAATTGGAGGTGACCATAATTGACTTTTTGTCATCCCTATTGACCAAGAACATGATGCGATAATTTTTTTCTCGATTTTTTTCCTTAGGCAGAGTGACTCTATCTTATTGTAGGATACCCTTTGAGTTGTTCCAAAAATAAGTCCAATTTCAATGTCAAACAGCAACTACAACAATAATGATCATGGATATTGTTTATTCAATAAATGAATAATATACAAGTTGTCATAGTGTTTACATATGTGAACACGTTCAATATTTGAACATATACGATTGCTTCTGCCATATGTTTTCGACAATTGTTTTTAACGATTTTCTCAATTTTTAAAATCGTAATTAATTTTATTACTCTTTGTGTGTGATTACTTTTCATCCTTTTTGACAACCAAAATATTGACTCACGCGAGAAACAATCGACTTGTTTCAAATCAAATCGTTACGTCGTCATATGATTGAACATTTCAGCGAAGAAACTCAAGAAACCCATTGATTTCAAACGATTAATTGTCAACGAAACTAGTCAAAAAAGGTATTTGAATTAATTTTGATTTGTTTCAATCAATTTTGGCTAATTTGATCGTTTGTTTTGTCTCAATTTTGCAGATTCACAGATTCCAACAATGAAACCATTCACTGATATTAATAATAATCGAGATAATTTTAAATGTAATCAATCGAAAAGTATTCGAAACATTTCGTGTGTTCCATATTATCATGGTAATAATCCAAATAATAATGTTTGTAAACGTAAAAAGAAATTTTTAAAGCATTTACGATTATATTATGAACATCTCCAATTGGTTACTAATCGTAAACGATCAATTTACATTGAATTGTTGCCGAATGATTTAGCTATAATGACAATTGAAACAATGATTATTTATCAAACAATACGATCGAATACGGCTGGTCATTTGAAATCGTCGACCAAAATGAATAATCATAATAAAAATATTGGATTGATAACTAAACATTGTCATACGGATTTGGTACGATTAATCAATGTAAATGATATCGGACGTATTTTGATCGAATTTAATCGAAATAAATCATTGAATTCGATTAATTATGGTAATTATTATGATGTGATAATGTTACAGCGGCAAATTGATGATGAATATCGTCGACAACAACGCCATCATCAACAACATCGTGAAATTGATTATCAAAGCAGTCAACAACAACAGCAGCAACAAGAATTAATACCATTATCAACAGTCAATCAATTGCAACCGCTGTCCGAAGACAAATCCATGATTCACTCATCTTCATTATCGCTTCATGATAATCATCAACTAACGCTACCATCAACACGATATAATCGTTTAATTAGTCAATTGTTTCATATAAAAAGTTCCATATCGATGACCATGTATCGTACGACAACATATACACAGAGAATGATTAAAAATTTGAGCAATTTGATTGGTTTTTAATTTATGTATTAGGTTGTCCGCAAAGTTCTGGCTGATTTTCATTAGCAACTCTATCGAGATTAAGCGGAATGAACTTTTCGGACAATCTAATATTTATTTAAATAATTAATTAATGTTTTTAATAATTGTTGAATAAATTTTTAATTAATATTTATTTCGTTGTTGGATGAGCAAATGTTTCAAATTCAATTTCATTCATTGTACGTATGATGATCAAATCACGTTTATCATCATCACTAATCATATCTTGCATTCGTTGATGTGTCAACACTAGAATCGAAAATATACCCAATTGTTTGGCGCATCGTGCCGCAATACTTGATTTAGTTAAATATACAATTTCATTTGGATTTATAATTGTTTGTGATTGAACATTATTCGTATTATTGTTACTATTATTAATTGCTTGTATCAATTTTTCAAATGATTTCACATCGTTTGGCATACCAATGGATGTATCGAAATAATCATCAATCAGTAATGACATATCACCATTATTTGTACGTGACATGAATACACGATTAGCTTCAGACCAACCTTGACTATAAACGAATAATGGTATATTATAATCGCAACGCCATTTTTTCATTTGTATTGCTACATCTGAATATATTGGCGTTTTTAGCAGCCCTTTATCGTAGCCATCGAACCAAATGTGAAATCTTTTGGAATTAATTAAAATGTTCGTGGTAATTATTAATAAACCAATAATTATAATCGATTATTATCGCAATCAATTACCTTAATTGTGCAAATGCTAAACAATCCAAATTATTATCCAACAAATAATTAACTAAATCATATAATGATTGTTGAATAATTTCCAATGAATCTGTTTCAGGTATTTGTGGCCAATTTGGATTATTTTTGGCCACTTTACGTAACATATTTATATCACGATTAATTTGTACGTGGCCCCAGTTAAGGCCGATGAATGATTTCAAGCTAAGCCGTAGATAATGAACAAGAAAACGATTTACGAATGTTGTATTACTGGCCGTACCAGTTATATCGAATATGATTGCTTTTGGTTTTGGTAGACGTAATTGTGGCATTTTGATTATTATTATCAAGGTAAAATTGGGCAAAGAATCAAAGATTTTTCAAGGAAAATTCAAAGAACAAACTTTATTGGAACATTTTGGATTGAAAATTCAATGGGAATTTATATTAATTATAATTTAATGGAGTTCAATTGAGTTTAATTTGATTGTATTTGTGTTTGTTTGGCCAACAATTGATTCAAATCAAAATTCTCGAATTCAAAAAATCATTAAAATCACTCATCTTAAACATATCGGTCATGAATTCATTTTCAAATTCTTTAAAATCTAAATCGAATGTTCGATCAATACCACCACCACGACGATTGTTTCCATGATAATTTTGATTATTTGGTCGACGATTATGACGATTATTATCATTATTGTTATTATTATTATTATTACTACGTTTCGGTATTAGATCATCAACATCGACAAAATGATCACGTGGATGTGGCCGTTTATCATTTTGGAAATTATTACTTTGCACATTTATATCTGGTGTTGGTTTTTCCGATGATTTGCTTTGATTTTCACGTGATTCTTGTTTTTTGATCGCCGCTGGTACATAGTGGTTTGATGATGAATCACTGTTGGATAATTGATCGAAATGAAATCAATTAATTGAAGATATTCAACAAATGAAGGTACTAACCCAGTATCAATGGTAAAATCATCGATTCGATCATCAGAATCGCGGGTCGTTTCATTTTTCCTCAAATTCAACGTTGAAACAGAATCTTGATAAACATTTTGATTCGAAGGATCTAAACGTTCATGGCGAAAGATGGCTGATCGCAGTGAACCTGATGATGGTCGACTATCGATCAGCGTACGATGAGGTGATGATTGTGATGAATGAAATAGTTCCAATTTTGGCAAAATGAACGATGAATCGATGCGATATGGTAACGATACGATCAATACGATCGCTATTGTTGTGAACCAACGATATTTTGAATTGATCATTTTTTGCAATTTTTACAATGAGTTTGGCGAGGTGCAATGCAAATTCGTAATTGAAATCAAATCGTTCGAATGGTGAAGATGATGATGATTTTGAATTTCATTTTTTCAAATTCCAAAAAAATTAATTGGTTTTTTATCTATTCATTGAATTCATGGATTCATCATCCAATCATTTGTACAATGATCAACCACATGAGCATCAAAAAACAATTTCCAACGAAAAGTGTAAACAATGCAAATGGCAGTAGCCACATCAACATAAATGATCATTTAATTTGACAATTCCAATGCTAAATTTATCCACACCAAAAATGATGATAATTTGCGTTGAATGACAATGAAAAACAAAACAAATCTTCATGTGATAATGACAAATGACATCTCTATGTGTATGTGATGCTTGATGCTGATATACAAGCACACACATATATGACTATCATATCATCTTAAACATTGTATTCAAAATGCTTCACATGATGACAATGATGGTAAGTGGAATCATTGCTGACTGTCCAACTTGATGATCGCCATCATCAATTATATTTTTGATTATCATCATTCAATTGTTTTCTTTAAGAAAGTGAAGAGAAAAGTATTTCCAAGTATCCATTGTTTCTTGAAGAGAAAATTCAATTCGAAATCGTTTGAAATTGCCAATCGTCAATGCCATTTGATTTGGATGATGATTAATGATGGATGATTTGATTTGAAAATTTAATAATTGGCAAAAATTCCAAGCAATTTGCGATTTAATATTTGATAAATAATCAATTTAAAACAATTGAATTATGACAATTATTCAATGATATAAAATTCTTTTTGTTTCGATGATTCTGATTCCAGCTGATTCAATGTTTGTCCAGATTTTTGCATCAGCATAGCGGTGGCAAAATGATCACGTACAGGTTTCGGTGGTTTAATTTTACGGCCACAATAACCATCTTTTTTATGCCATGCACCGGATTTTGGCCGTCGACCAAGCCAACGGCTACGTTGTGGACATAGTAAATCAATTTCATCATGATATGGATTCGAACAACATCCGACGGTTACCATACATGTTTGATCGATACAAAATTCACGTTTACCACGACTTTCGACAAGGTAATTACGGCGACCAACACGTCTGATTAGTTCAGCATATTGGCCAGCATAGAGAATGGTTGTTTTCGAATGATTTGGTAATATTTGTACATTATGTACTTTGGTACCGATCGGCAGCGCACCGATTGGATGTGAATCACCTTCGCGTGGTCTAACTGGATTTCTAGGTATATCACTATATGTTCGAATAATGTCACCGATTTGCATTTTTTCTGTTGCAACAATCCAACGGACACGGTCACCTTTGGGAGAAAATTGAAAAGTTTGAAATTAGATTATAAATATTAGATTAAAGTATAAATAATTAATGGAACAGTAATTGAATTTACCTCCAGCAACTAATGCTAATTTTGTACTTCTTAATGGATCATAACGAATATTGAAAACTTTTTCCTCTCGTGGTGTACCATCTGGATTTGATTGACGATTATAATCGATCCAATAGAAATATTTTTTATTACCACCACCAACAGTTTTAACCACTACACGACCAGTTTCTGGATCACGGCCACCAAGTTTTTGTATTTTCAGCGGCATTATTGTATATTTACCATCAGGTGGATATATTGGTTTCCAATTATATTTTGATGATTCTGGACGCTTCATATTAGGTGGTAATGGTCTTGGTGCACCACGAATAATCGGAAATACACGACGATTTCTAGCTTGAATACCATTTACGATTACATTATGTGATACATTATTTAATAATGAAGATAAATCGGATATGAATGATCGTAAATTGTTCATCGTAATTGATAAAATTAAATTTGATTCAATTTTCCACAAAAATCATATGAAAAGTTGATGAGAAAAAATTGCCCAAGTTGCCGACAGATGGCGTTGTCAAATGTTTTGCATTCGCTTGAAAACACGTGATTTTTAATCCGCAAAAATATTTTTGTAAAAAAATTGATTTTATCAAATTTAAATACGCCAAGAGATCATCTTGACCGATTGTCTGATTGTGGTGATACAAAAATAATAGTAATCAGTCGTCTCCAACATTTATTAATCAAAGCATAATTTGATATCAAATCTATTTAATCATTGAGAATTGATCCTGACTTGATTGGTGATTTCAAATTTCGCAGAAAAATTTCAAAAAATATTCAAATAACGAACCAATATGGATACAACAAGCCTTACATCAACACAAAAAGCCGAATTAATTGATAATGTTAAAGAACAAATAGCTGTTGCAACAATACAAGAATTGCTATCGAAAATCACAAATAAATGTTTTGATAAATGTATTAGTAAACCAGGTACAAGTTTAGATAATTCTGAACAAAAATGCTTAAATTATTGTGTTGATCGTTTTTTCGATTCATATAATATTGTATCAATGGCATATGGTAATCGTGTACAATCAGAATCACATAATCAACATTTTTGAAACAAATGTTTGTGAAGAGAGAGAAACTTGATGAAATGAAGATGTAGCCAAGCTTAATCATTATTATTATGTCCACTATTATTATTTGTTCTAAGATTGTATCAAAATTTGTAGATTTATTCATTTATTTTTTTGAGAAATAAAAAAAAAATAAAATGTTTCAAGATGTTTAATTGTTTCAAATTAAAATCTATGAAATCTAATTGTTCCATTGATGAAGGGTTTATGAATCCATCCATTCATTGATTTTTCCATTCTATCATTCATTTATCCATTCATCATCATGGCAAGATGAGGAGAGAAGAAAAATCCAATTAATTGGATTTCACAAGTTCAGAAGCTTTCGCAAAATATCTATTGGTGATGGCCCAATCCATGAAATAATATTTCAATTCAATATTGAAATATTTTCAAATGATTTCTTATTCTGTCACATTGAACATTGAACAAAAAATTCTTATTAAAAGAATTTCCAAGATGAAGAAATACGTGACAATATTTGAAAGTGTTTCATTTCTTAGAATTCAGCAATTTTGATTTAGATTTTTAGATATTTCTCCTTATTTCTTCTCTGTTCAATTTGAAAAGTTTTTTTTAATTGAAATTAATCAATAAATTCCGCTATGAATGACCTCCATCCACCACAGATGACCTACTCTATGATTAAGCATTAATATATTTCTTCATACGATAATCAATTATTATATCGGATTCGACCATTATTTTTGGCCAAAATAATCAAGAATTTCTTAAGAATCCTAAAGTCAAGATTTAAATTTGCAGAATTTAAGATATTTTATTGGAAAAAATCAAAAGAAATGAAAAAATCGATCAAATTAAACAAGAAAAAGAGTAAAATTCTCATATTTCTAGATTCTGGATCACAGTGAATTCAATGAGAATTTGAGAATTTCAGAATTTTGAATCAATTCTTCTGAATTCTATTGAAATTGTTTTGTTCCCTTGTACAATCGAAAACGAATCGAAACGTTTCAAAAATCAAATCATGGAAATAACGGCAGCAGCAGCAACAACAACAAAAACTTGAATCTGAATCTGAAGAATTCACTGATCAAAATGGAAATTCATCAAAATGGGAAATTCAGTCTCATATAACAATGATGGAAATTCATAGAATTCTGGTCGGAAAAATTTGAAGCCAAGCCATTGTGAATGGCCATCGATCAAAATTTTGTGATTCGTGTTTGTATTGGGTGGTTTGTATGGAATGTATTTTTTTCAAATTTTTCCAAATTTCAAATTTCAAATGAAATTTCAATTCAATTTCATGATTTTTTCAATTATGAATCATGATGATATGTAGAATGGTGAATTGAATTTGAATTCAATTCAATTGATTGAATGCCAAAAAATATCAATCAAAATTCAATGAATTTCAATGAAAATTGAATTATTTTTGAATTTTTGAAAATTCAAAAATAATTTCCAAAAACAATTTTCCAAAAAATTCAAATGAATCAATTGGAAATTTCATGGGAAATATGATTTAATTTGAATTTTATTCAAAATTTGAGTTTTACAAAATGATGAAATGAATGATTTTAACCCTTTAGAATCATAATTATTTTGAATTAGAAGCCATTTCAATTCTATTTCGCAGAAATATGGATTCATTAGAAATAAAACAATTTGCCATTTCGCTCTGAAGTAATTGCCATCAAAATGAATTTTGTCAAATGATTCTACTGCTGCTGCTGTGGCTGTTGAGCCAAGATCCTTTAAAAATGTCAAAATTCAAAACCAAAACTGTCCAAAAAAGCTGACCCCTGAAGCCAAGCATTGCAAAGCTTAGATTTTCTTAGTTCAGTCTTAATTAATTTGGCCAAACATAATTAGTTTCGCTTAACCCGCTTGATCGACATGGACATTTTGACTTTTTAATTTTAACAAACGATGGACCGATAGAGTTTTGGACAGCTTTTTTTTCGAAGCCTATTTCTTGGGAAAATATTTCCCCACTGGTTAATACCCTTGGAACCACGGCTTTCCTCTTCTGGTCGGCTTTCATTTCAATTTAAAATGGACCCAAAATCCATATAATTGAATCGAAACAATTGAGCCAAAAAAAAAAAAGTGTAAAAATAACAAGCAAAAAAAAATGACAATTTACAAAATTTCAAACACACAGAAAAATATGATACAAATAAATTGGATAAATTTTCATTATTATTATTGTTATTTGATTCATTCAATGATTCAATGATTGTCCGAAAAGTTTGTTCGCATCAATCAATCATTATGTCAATGAGAATGCATGTTGAAAATTGGCCATAACTTTTCGGACAATGTTTGTGATGATTCAAAGACATACATTGTTATTATTGTTATTTTCTCATCTTACGCCTTAAAATAAAATTTAATTTGATTGATTTTTCATGTTCACACACAAGCAGAGACACACACACACACAAATACATACATGACACATACAGAATGTGTAATTCCTATGTAATTTAACATCCAAGAAAAAAAAATCGTGTACATAGCGCTATTGATCGTTGTGAATTCGTTGGGCACCACCACAACGAATATATTCGGTTGTCCGGAAAGTTCTGGCCGATTTTCATCGAGCAATTTTATCGTGATTATGCCGGATGAACTTTTCGGACAACCTAATAATAGTAATAATAAAACACCCAACCAAACATCAAATGAAAAAGGACCAAAGAAAATTTTCCAATAAAAAATTTTTTTTTTTGTGAAAAAAAAATAAAAATTCAAAGATCATTTGTTCAAGTGAGAATTCCTCTCTCGCTCGCTCCTTCTTTCTCTTAAAAATTATTCTTTCTGAAATTCTTGTAAATTGAATTTCGATTCTTCCGAAATTCGTTGAGTTTGACATGAAGAATTTTGTGTTTTTATTTTTTTGAAATTTTTCAAATTTCCAAAATTTGAAATTTTCAAATTTTCAAAAATTATTGAAATTCATTTGTTCCCATATACAACAACAATGAATGACAATGACAATGGCAATAATAATAATTTCAATCGAAAAGATGTCAACCAGAATTTTGTTCAAAATGTTTTCATTCAAAATGTTTTCATAAATGTTAATTTGTGTCAATGGCAATACAATTCTTTGTTCGATGTTTTTTTTTATTTTGAAAATGTCGATGGTGGACATTGTCCACATTGGTTGTTTCGGCGACTTGTTTTATAAAAAATTCATTGAAATTTTCGAATTGATAATTTCAATTGATAATTTAACACAATTTCCAGTGAAATTCGAGTGAAAATATTAATAATAATACAAAAAGCTAAAATGATTCAAATTGATTTGATTGATTCAAACAAATTCAGAGAAAAACAATTGAAAAAGAAATTTTCTGGAAAGGTGAAAATTTAATTTTTTTTCAAACAAAAAAAAAGAAATTTCCTGGAAAAAAATTCGAAATTTCGAATTTTTTTTTCCGAAAAATTTAAAATTTAAATTTTTTTTCCCGCTTTTTTTTTTGAATCAAATTCTAACACAAATACAACCTAATAAACAAACAAACATGAACCAATGCAATTTTATTTTTGAGATGAAAAACGATTCAATTCATTGATTGATTCATTCATTTATTATTAATCATTATTGAATGTTACCATTATTGGCTATGAATATGATGAAAAAATGATTCACAAAAATCATTTATGAATAATAATAAAGCAAAAATAATTGCCCAAAGGGTTTTTTTTGCCAAAAAAAAAAACTTTTGAATTAAATTTTTTTCAATTTTTCAAAAATTATCAATGAATAAATTTTGAAAATTTTGATTTAAATGAAAAAAAAAATTTACGAAAATTAATTATGCTCAAAAATTTTTGGGACTCCAGGTAAGCAAGGGGAGGACAGAAACAATCAAAAGTTTTGAATTATTCCAGGCTATTCATTCGCTGGCGATCATCACAATTCATTCATCGGGAACCTTTGGATGTCATCATTATGCTCAATGAAGAAGAGGTGTACTTTTGATGCAAATGTCAAATTTCGGGAATTCGTGTTTCAAATTGAGGAGAATTGAAATGAAATTCAGGAATGAAATTTGGAAGAATTTGGGGAGAAATTTGACGGTAAAAATTTGAAATTTGAAATTCAGAATTTTCCAAAAAATTCTGGACAGAAATTTTCGGGGAAAATTCCCGAAAATTTAATTTTTTTTTTTTTTTTTTTTTTTGTTTTCCAATATTTCAATTCTCTCTCTCTCCGAAATTTGATTTTCAAAAATTCATTAAAAATTCCTGAATTCATTTTGTCCAATATTCTGGCATGAATTTATTCATTTTTTGTTTGGAATTTTTTGAAAAAATTCCAGAATTGAAAAAGTGCCAGTTGCTTCCGACAGATGGCGGTCCAATGTTTTGACCACGTGTTTTTTGTTTTTGTTTTGATTTTATTTTGAATTTTATTTGAATTTTGATTATTTTTTGATTTTTGTTTTTGTTTTTATCGAGAATTAAAAGCCGAAATGGTCAAAGTAAATTCAACGAACGAAAGTTTATTACGTAAAATACAAAAACCACGTACTCGTCGTGGTAAACGTATCATTGAAAAACGTGAACCACAATTGATTGAAGATTGTAAACGCGCAATGTTGTGTCGTAGTTCAACAGCAAATCAACGCGGAATACAAATATTGAAAGATTTTCATTCACTCAAGAAGCCAAATTCCATCTATTTAAATCGTAAAGAACAATGGCAACCATTTATCGATGCGCAATCATTAGAATTTGTTGCGACCAAAAATGATTGTGCATTATTCGCCTATGTAAATCATTCAAAAAAACGTCCAAATAATCTGATATTAGGTCGTCTGTTTGATAATACCCTATTGGATATGTGTGAATTTGAATTTAAAAATTTCCTAAGTCTGTCTGAATTTCATAAACCAAAAATAACAATGGGTACAAAACCATTGATATTATTTAGTGGACAAATGTTTGAAACAATACCTGATTATCAACGTATTAAATCATTATTGTTGGATTTTTTCGTTGGACCAAATGTTGAACAAATAAATTTAACAGGTCTTGAACATTGTCTGCATTTCATCGAAGTGGATGGTGAAATATTGATGCGTTCATATCGGATAATGATGAAAAAATCTGGTCAACGACTGCCACGTATTGAATTGGATGAAATAGGGCCACGTATCGATTTCACGGTTCGGCGTAAACAATTTGCATCTGATGATGTATTTAAAAAATCATTAAAACAACCAGATTCAGTGTTACGGCAGCAACAACTACAAGAAAATCCACGGAAAGAAAAACAAAAAAATATTTCAATCGATCCATTCGGTACCAAGCTCGGTCGTATTCATATGGAACAACAAGATTATAATCGTTTACAGCTACGTAAAGGTGGTGCATTTAAAGTGGCCAAAATTTCGAATTGATTCTTGGATTTTTTAATTAAAAATTTTCAATTATTAATATTTATAATTGAACATAATTAATTAACAGTGTTAATTAATTGACTAATTAAAAGTATTTGATAATCATTTCTCAGATTTTCCCCTGTACAGAGTCGAATAAATCAATCCAATGATTTATTCGATTTAATTCGACTCAGTACAATCAATGAAATCATGGAATTGAAATTGATTCAAATCATTAAATCGACCATTAAATCCGAACCATTGTTACATTGTCAAGAATGAATTGAATTCATTGTTTTTCAAATGTAATTTCACAAATGTAGCGAAAAATTTTCAAACGAAAATAATTGTTACAATTTTTTTTTCTATTCTCGGCCATTTACAGTTTCAAATAATAATAGATCATATATAATAAATTTCAAATTTTGAAAATTGAGTATTGTTTCGAGGTTGTCCGAAAAGTTTCGGCTGATTTTTGAATAGACTTTCGAGTTGATTCACGCCAAAACTTTTCGGACAACCCCTGAAAATCATTGAAATCACCGATTCACTTTGTCCGTAATCTGTTCGGTGTGTTCGTGTGTTGTTCGGTAATGGCCAAAATCATATTTCATTTCGACAACCTCGGGATTATTCAGTTGAAAATGGTGAATGAATGAAAATTGATGATGATGATGGTGATGGCCATAATGATTTATATATGATGATGATAATAATGGAAACAATAACAATTGGTAATAATTTTAATTAACCTTAATTAAAGTCAAATGTGCAATATGTGAAAATAATAATAATAATAATAATGATAATGGTAATGGGTACCATTATGATGAATGTTTTGAATCGTCCAATTGTTGGCCATGAAGTCGATGATGGCCAAAATGCCATTTCGTTAGATTCATTCAATATGAATCATTCAATTTGATTCATTATTGTGTACCCAGGGCCCTAGCAAGGTCTTTTGACTCTTCGAACAATTGTAAAAAATATCCTTTCGAATGAGAATCATTAAGCGTTTCGATTGTTCTGTCCGAGTGTTTCGTTTGTTGGTCTGATTGTTCATATTGTTTTCATGTCCATCATTCCAAATTGATTGATTGCTTATTGTCCATTGCTTTTTGGCTGCTTTTTGCTGTTGAAAAATGTTCAAGGTTCAAATTCTTGGGCCCGAAGGATTCCTGGAACCTTGTTTCAGAGATTCTGGACTTTGAAATTCTTCGAAAAATTGAATTAAACTCCATAATTTGGTTCAATTCAAAAATCGATTATCGGCCAATTTCGCTGAGCTTAAATGGCAGACACAAACAAAATCAAATTACCGTATAAATCATTCAAATTAATCAATTTGTAATTGAGTAGAGCTATCAATTTTAACTTTGATTATTTATTCATTAAATTATTTACTCATTTATTTAATTTCAATCTTCAATTTGATTCATTGTAATTTAATAAGTACAAATTGCGAGCACTCAACGGGCGCTTTTAAGGCACCTTGGCTATCAGCAGTTTTCAATGGGCGGCCAGCGAAATCGTCGAGCCTTGATGATGTCAAAAAAATCAATGAATCAATGATTAATCAATTCAATTCAAATCAAATCAAATATTTATTTAATTAAAAGTTTTTTGATTCAAGTTTTTCTTCGTAAGACTTTATCTCATTGTACTCTATGACGAGTAGAAGTATTTATGTCAACTTATTTTGAATGATTCGCGATCAACTTGGTTGATTTCTGTTGAATTGATTCAAGTTTTCTTTGATTTATCGAAGAAATCAAAGCGCCATATTCAATTATCAATCAATCAATCAATCAAATATCAGAAGAAATATCAAAGAAAATTTCGTTTGAAATAATTCATTCAAATTTTTGATGATCGATTGATTATTTATTCATATCAGAATCATATCAATATCGATATTAAATATTGTATTGAATATTGTATTAAAACTCTCTTGTTTAGCGATACCATGCTCCATATCAACCATTTCATACGATTGTTTAGTTGATGGATGTTTGTTTGTTTACAAACTTACAAAATTACAGAAGAAATCTTTAATCTTTTGTTAATTAGTCGTTGAATTAATTAATCATTTAATTATCCTGTAAAATTAATCAAACACATTGATTTTACATTGATTTTCAACGGTTTTTGCATGTGAATATATTTGGTGTTGCCATTGATCATGTTTAGAACCAAATTAAAAGTAATTTTCCAATTTGAAATTGATCTCAAATCATTGATTTATTGTTTATTTTCAATCATTTGATAGGAACTAATACGTACCAATAAACATTCATTAACAACCATCATCGCCATTATATTTGGTCTTGGTTTAGGTTTTATATTTCGTAATTATGTTTGGAACAATAGCACCACGAGTAAAAATGATTTCAATGAAAGCAACAATCGACAGCTGCTACGCTATCTGGAGCTACCTGGTCTGATATTTTTGCGATCATTTCGGCTATTGTTGGCACCCGTTTTGATTACTTCGTTGACCACAAGTATTTGACTTAAATTTGATTTGAATTCTTAAAGATTGACTAATCCATACTG
The DNA here is from genome assembly GCA_002943765.1 of Psoroptes ovis. Taxonomy (NCBI): domain Eukaryota; kingdom Metazoa; phylum Arthropoda; class Arachnida; order Sarcoptiformes; family Psoroptidae; genus Psoroptes; species Psoroptes ovis. The sequence goes on along the minus strand of PQWQ01000008.1, from coordinate 703,154 downwards.
TTGCATTTAGGCTTCTTTGGTGATAAAAGCGATGATTTACTCAATAAACAGACAAATTCAAAAACAAATTCAAGTGCAAACAATTCCAATTCAAATAATAATAATAATTATATTCATAATAATAATAATAATAATAGCAGTATAAATGATTCATTACAACAACAGCAACAAAAATTCGGTTATATTCAATATGATCTACAAAAAGTTACGGCAATGTCGTTTATATTTTTCATTTCATTTTCTCTGTTTACCTCAACATTGGGTATTGTAGCCGTAACGATATTACAACCAGGTTCGATTACAATACTTGAAACGGAAACATCCATATTGGAACAATTAAATCAAACAACAATGAATCCAATAAAACTACGGCAAGAATCCTTTCGTAAAATTCATTATCAAAAAGATTCAGTTTATAATATTATATTGTAAGTCTTATATTGCATTGTCCGATAAGTTTTTGCTGATTTTTCAATTGGTTTTTCACTTGAAAATTGGCAAGAACTTTTCGGACAACCCTATATTTTTGATTGATTAATATTTTTATCATTAAATTTAAAATTTCAAATTCATTTATCATTATCACACCGATAGAAACATATTTCCCGATAATCCACTGACACCATTCTTTATGAAATCATTTGAACAAACTGAATTTCAATGGCCACAAAATCTCACCGAACTGAATGATCCAAATTTTATACCAAAGAAAAAAATACGTACCTTACATTCATTTGATCCAAATATGCTTGGTATTTGTTTGATATCAATATCATTAGGTTTTATCCTATCAAAATTACCAGCATATAAAACTGAAACAATACGTGCCCTATTGAATGAAATGGATGGTGTTGTCAAATATTTATTGGACATAATGATACGGTAAATACCTCAATTAATTAATTAATTCCGAACAATTCATTTATTACATTTCATTTCATATATCCATGTTTTTCAATGATAATTAATTGCCAACATATTATTAATGGTTAATGATTTCTCTATGTTTTCAATATCTTTGATAATTAATTAATTCACCATCATCATCATCGTATTTATATAAATAATTCAATGATAATGATAATAATCATATAATCGCAGTATAATGCCAATCGGTATGTTTTGTTGGATGTTTACGGAAAGTCTGAAAATGAAATCATTGAACAATATGGTCAGCCAATTGCTGTATTTCTATCTGATCGCAACATGTTTATTTTTATTCATTTGGTTTATATTTTATCCAACAATTTATTATCTCATAACCAAAAATAATCCATTCGAAATATATCGTGGTATATTTTCATCATTACTGGTTGCTGCTGCATCATGTTCAAGTGCATTAGCTCTACCAGTTACAATGGAATGTATGGAAAATAATTTACGGTTACCTAAAATTATATCGAAAATGGTATTACCATTAGGTATGACTATACATATGAATGGTTCATCAATGTATTATCCAATGGTATCCGTATTCATATCACAAGTAAAACAAGTTTCACAAAATTTTATTACATTAACCATATTATCGTATGTGATAATAATTTTTAATTATTTCTTATTAATTTTTTTTCTTTGAAAAATAATAATTATCATGATAATATAATGATAATAATAATAATAATAATGATTATTCTTATGATTATTATTATTATTTTATCCATGAAAATCTATCGACCATCTTGCATCTTAATTATTATTTATTATTAATTTATAATAATTATAATTTTCGTTTTGTTTTTGTTATTTTTGGGAATCTTTATTTTAGCATATTTTCATTGATAATGTCGATGGGTTTCCCCGGTGTACCAGCTGGTGGTACAACACTGGTATCACATTTAGCATTTGCATCCGTTTTAGGCATCGATAATCCACAAGAAATCATTATACTTGTGCTAACATTTGATTGGATATTGTAAGTGTTATTACTATTATTATCACACATATGGATCACTGTTTGATTCGATCTAAGAGAAAAATTTATTAAAAACTAATTAAAACTCATCAAATATTCAATCAATGTTCCGATTGGATCAACTTGGCATCACACTTGGAACCGTTGATTGAAATGTGAAAAATTCAGAATTTTCACAGAGAATTCCCTTCGAATTTTAATCAAATTTTTCTCATTTATTTTTCTATTTTTTTGCCCCTTAAAACCATCCACCCACCCACCACCCCTTTCAAACCGACCGCCCAATTTCACAGTGAACGATTACGAACCATCACAAACGTTATGGGTGATTGTTTCGTTGCGAAATGTTTGGAAAAATTAACATTAATCAAACCGAATAAACAATCAATGATGGCAGCTACGAATAAATCATTAATCATGAATAATAATAATAATAATAATAATAATAATAATACGATCGCAAATGAAGAATTATCAATGAATAATTTAGCCAAAGATGTTTTATGATGAATCGGTGATCAATGATGACTGGTGATGATGATGAACTTGTCAAATTTTTGAATTTTTGAATATCAAAATTAATTATAATTAATGTGGTTATTCAACCATTTGGATATTTTGTTTTTGTTAAAAATCTTTGAATTCAATCATTGAAATTAATAAAAAACAAAAATCAAATTAATCACAAGTCATTGATTCAATCATTCGATTAGACTACAGTGATTCCCAAACTGATTGATTTAGCGATTCAGGTGGCCATAATAATGGTCCATGGGTCTGTGGGTTATTAGGCAATGAACATTTCGTAAGGGGATGGGGGGATAGACAATATTTGTTTGTGAAAGTGTACGATGACCCCCCTCGAAAAAGTTTGTGAATCACTGTGATTAGACCAATAATCATTTATGTATGGTGATATATGGGGGGCTAAAATATACAACATTGATATATAAGGTTGTCCGAAAAGTTCATTCCGCTTAATCAATAGAGTAGCTCATGGTAATCGGACAAAACTTTCCGATGATGACCTAATATTTCAATTTGAATATATTTGTCATCATCATTCATATGTATGTCATATCTTCAATTATTCAATGATTTCATTCAATTTAGATTTGTTGTTGTTGATGATGATGATCATGATGATTGCATATTCAATCAAATCATCAAATCACATCCAATCAAATCATCATCAATTTGATTTAATCAAAATTAATTTGTTTATTTGATTCAATGATGCCGGCTCTATTTATTTCTTCAATGGATTTGATTATGCAGATTTTGATTTTGAACTCATTTGATTTCGATTTCGCATCCACTTTGAGATTGTTTTCGATTGTCGAGCAAAACACAACACCAGCACATGTGTTCGGATGCGTATGGTGTTTCGTATTTCGTATTTGTTTTTGTTTTTGTTTGTGAATCGATTCAAAGTTAATTATTCAATCAAATCAATGTGAATCATGATTGGAATCAAATTAAAAGTAATTATTGATTCAATTCAATCATCATCTGCTTAATTTTTCCTTTGAATTTTCAATTTTTCCTCGAAATTTTCCCAATCATTTCTCATCCAAAAACAAATCAATTACCAGAAACTAATACACACCAATAAACATTCGTTGACAACAATCATTGCCATCATCTTGGGTCTATCACTAGGATTAATATGTCGTCATTATGTATGGCAATTGAATTTGTCGGAATCATTTTTGGATAAACAAAAATTACGTTATCTTGAGCTGCCTGGTCTTATATTTCTTCGATCATTTCGGCTGTTGTTGGCACCGGTTATAATTACATCATTGACCACAAGTAATTTGGATGATTTGTTTTTGAAATTATTAAATTTTACCATTTCAATGATTTGAACTGAATTTACACAGGTTTTTTCGGTGGAAAAACTGATCATAGAAATGATAATAATAATAATGGTGATAATACAAGCGACAATAACATTGAAATCAATGATGATAATCAACCGCAACCATCAATGGAATATGATTTACAAAAGCTAACAGCCGTGACATTCATATTTTTCATCACGTTCTCATCATTTACAGCCATATTAGGTGTTACGACAGTTTCGATATTGAAACCAGGTGGAATCATAACAAATGAAACTGAAAAACTTTTGAATAATTCATTGTCACCGATTAAATTGCGACAAGAATCATTTCTCAAGAAACATTATCAAATGGATTCGGTTTATAATATATTTTTGTGAGTATTTTTCCATTGTAAATCCAATGTGTTAATTATACTAATTAAGTTAATTCATTAATTCAATGTTCATTGATCATCATGATCATCAATCAGAAACATATTCCCCGATAATCCACTGACACCATTCTTTATGAAATCATATGAACAAACCGAATTCCTATGGCCACAAAATCTATCCGAGCTGAATGATCCCGGATTCATACCTAAAAATAAAATGCGTACCCTACATTCATTTGATCCAAATATGCTTGGTATTTGTGTAATATCAATATCATTAGGTGTTATCCTATCGAAATTACCAACATATAAAACACAAGTTATTCGAGAATTTCTGCATGAATTAGATATTGTTGTCAAATCATTGATACAGATTATGATACGGTATGTTTAATGAATGTTTGATTGATCAATTGATCAATTATTTTATTTAAATTCTTGAAAATTATTTCAACAATACACAAATCGCAGTATAATGCCAATCGGTATGTTTTGTTGGATGTTTACGGAAAGTCTGAAAATGAAATCATTGAACAATATGGTCAGTCAATTGTTGTATTTTTATCTGATCGCAACATGTTTATTTTTATTCATTTGGTTTATATTTTATCCAACAATTTATTATCTTATAACTAAAAATAATCCATTCGAAATATATCGTGGTATATTTTCATCATTACTGGTTGCTGCTGCATCATGTTCAAGTGCATTAGCCTTACCGATTACAATGGATTGTATGGAAAATAATTTACGGCTACCGAAAATTATATCAAATACAGTATTACCGTTAGGTATGACTATACATATGAATGGTCCATCAATGTATTATCCAATGGTCGCCATATTTATATCACAAATTAAACAAATTGAACAAAATATATTGACATTAATTATTTTATGGTAAATTGAATTTTTAATTATCCTTATTTATTTCATTTACAAATTCATTAATTCAAATTACCAAGCACTTTGATTAATTATCATTAATTTTCCCTATTTTTTCAATTAAATTCATTTGATTCAGACTTAATTGAAATCTTATTTTTTTCAATTATTTTTCAAGCATATTTGCCGTCATAATGTCAATGGGTTTCCCTGGTGTACCAACTGGCGGTACAACACTGGTATCACATTTAGCATTTGCATCCGTTTTAGGTATCGATAATCCACAAGAAATCATTATACTTGTGCTTACATTTGATTGGATATTGTAAGTGTTTGTTTGTATTGATTTACATTAATTGTTTAATTTTATATCGTCGATTTTGTCGTTCGATTCATTTTGTATTCAAAATGAAATCAGAAAAATCAAACAAAAAAGAATCAAATCAATCGAAAAAGTGTTGCCTTATATCGATAAGAATTCGAGTACCCAACAAAACTTTTCGGACTCATTTTGATTGATTAACTTTCAAATTGAAATCTTGAGACTACAATCAATTGATCAATCGATCGATAGATCGATTGATTGTGATCATTATTAAATTGAATCAAAATTCATTTCCATTCAAACTTGATTCAATTTAATTTCATTTTCGTATAAATATTCGTATTTATTTAACATCAGTTACGCCTTAAATCATGAATATCCTTCCGATGATTTAATTGAATCAATATTCTTTATAGCTACAAGATGTTTTGTCTTGATTCTGTTAGGTTGTCCGTAAAGTTATGGCCGATTTTCCAGAGCAACTCTATCGAATTAAGCGAAATGAACTTTTCGGACAATCTAATATAATAAAGTTCAAATGTTTACTTACATATATTCACTCACTTAATTATTTATTCAATTTCAGTGAACGATTTCGTACAACAACAAACGTAATGGGTGATTGTTTCGTGGCCAAATGTTTAGAACATTTATCATATATTCGTACGATTCCGAACAAGCCGGCAAAACAAACAAAACGCCAGCAACAGCAGCAGCAGCAACAACAACAACAGCAAATGCAATATTAACCCTTTTGTTTTTCGAAATCATAAGCTCTGTGTGTCTGTAATCAAGCTCTGTAAGTCTGTAACCCTGCACAGTCTGTAATCCCCTTTTTGATGATTATTATTTCTTCGATAATTTTCAATTTCGAAATTATTTCGAAATAATTTTGAATCAAAATAATTTATTTGATTTAATTAAAAATATGAAACACCCGAAAATCGATACAAAATTAATAATTTTCAATAATTTCCAAACCGTTTAATCTTCATTATTATTATTATTGATATTATCACCATTATTATCTTTATTGTTTTATTTTTATTATCATCATTAAATATTTGTTGTTGATATCTTCAGCTAAAATATATATTATTATATTAAGACAAACAAACAAATACACACACACACAAACACAAAAACATTGATATTTATATTTACACATAAGCAGACACACACATAGACCCAAATATACCAAAACATGGATCTCCAATCACCGTTATTATTATTATTATCCACGATAATAATCACTGATAATAATATTAATTAACGAAATGAAAAAATAATGAAAATAATGAAGAATTATTGAATATTATTACATAAGTAAACAACAACAATAACATTAAAGTAAATTATGATTCTCTATTTGGAATAATTTTATTATATAACATTAATTAGGACCCTATTCGGCACCTCATTTGGGACCTCATTTGGAGCCTTGTTTGGAACCTTATTTGGAACTTTATCCAGGGACCTTATCTACGGACTTTCTTATCCAGGACATGTCGCACACACCAAAGCAGCATTTTGGATCTATAAATATATTTGAATAATCAATACATATTCATACTAAGACATATTGAATGTATCATTATTGAATCGAATTAAATTTTGAATTATTTTTTATTTTAAATTATTTTTTCAATTAAAAATAAATGAATTTGAATCAAATCAAATGAATTTCTCCATGGTCTTCGTCGTTTTTCTTGTTGCATTTCACCATCTGACATCCATTACCCACCCATCTACCATTTGCCATTCACCACTTGCCAACCGTTATTTGCGTTATTCCATTCACCATGCATCATTTACCATCCATCAACTACCACCCGCCAACTGCCATCCATCATTTTACCACTTAACCATTTACTAATCATACTGGAATTAATCGATTACTTTGATTATACAATAATCAATGTATTTATTGATTGATTGTTTATCTTTGATTTGAATTTAATCAATTTTCGTTAGTTTGTTTGTATTTGTATTGGTTTTTGTTTCAATTTAAATTGAAATTATCGATTTAAGTTTATCATTTTGATTCATTATTTTGAATCACATTTTTTCCCATTTCAAATGCAGCAAATGCATTGGAGTATTTTAGGGGCTGCCCGTTACAAGTTTATCCACCAAAGTATTCCATAATTTCCATAAATTTGTTACAATTTGCTTAATATGAATAAATAATTTCGATTAATTCCTATTTTCAAACATTTAAATTACTTAAATGATTGAAATTATTCAATAAAAAAAAGGATTATTTTAAAGCTTTGCAGCCATTAATGATTGAATAAATTCAATGTTTCCCTTAGCTGTGTGGACAGCTGAAATCGCAATTGAATTGATTTGAAATTGAAATGTGGCCATCAAAGGGTCAGTGAAGTAGTAAATCATGTTTATTTTGTCGAAAAAAATTGTAAATTTCCTCATTTATTTACTTATTTATTTATTTTTTTGTAAGTAAATAAATAAATTCGCGATTCAGGATTAATACTAAATGTAAATACCCAAAATAATAGGTTGTCCCATAAGTTCTTGCCGTTTTTTAAAACTTTTTTTTTCCTGAAAAACGGCAAGAACTTATCGGACAACCAAAATACATTAATGTGAATTTGATTTAATTCGATCCATTCATTTTTTCAATGAGTAAAAAATTTCCCGAATAAAAATGATGAATACATTTTCTCTTTCGTTTCTGATTTTCAATCGAATCTTGTCCGTAGAATTCCGGAGTGATTCCATAAAAATATCAATTAATTTTTCGGATAGCCTAACATCGATCGTTTAATTTAATCCATTAGTGATTCAAAAAAAAACTACGTAGAAATAAAGGCTGAATGCTGTGCCTAAAGGATTACTTGCTTATTTACTTGAGGATTTTTCCATTTCAATCATTTCAATAAAGGCCCGATTTCTGGGGCGAAGGTACTTTCAGAATTTTTACTCGGAGCTTTGCGAATGAAAAAAAAATGCAGCAGACAAACATTGAAAATTTCGATTGAAAATTCTTGTGTTTTAACCCTTTTGAACCAAAATTTTTTTATTCATTTCCACTACCATCTTTGAATAGAAATTAATCAATCAATCAATGATTCATTCAGTTCGAATGAAATAATCATTGATCATTGATATTTTCATCACATGCATACACCAAAACACATAAATTTCGATCAAATTATAGAAAAATGAATCGATGATGATCGGTTCAATGATGATAATAATGATTTTGGGGAAAATTTAGCCGAAATGTACCGAAATTCTTTCAATATTTTACTCATTTTTTCCATAGAAAAAAATTCTCTGCCCAAATTAAATCCAATGATTGATTTGAAGAATTATTCTTTAATTTGATTTTGAAGAATGAACATTGAATGAATGATTAATGATATTTTATTGATCAATAATCATTCAGCGATTCAGCGGCATCACATTCACACACACACACACACACAAGTAATCAACGATTCAATGTTTGGCTGTTTGAATTTTAAGAAATTTTTTAAAAACGAATTTTCACCGAGGAAAATTTTCCACGAAAATCAAATCACAAGAATTGCAACAAGCATTCAGTACGAATTCAGTACGAGCAAAGAATTTAATTTCAACGAATTTCTACGAATTCCATATGAGAGAATCTGTTCAATCTAAGGCCACAGATTCATAGAATTTCAGATCAATTCAAATTTAGATTCTTTAATTTTTTCAATTCTTTGAATGAATTTTCGATTCAAAGGGCGATTTTTTTTCCGAGAAAATCATCATTTTGGACCATCAATTTGATTCGAAATTCAAACTAATTTGATTGAATTCATTTAAATTCATTTAATTTCGTTTAATTTTTGATCATCAGAATATTCTCACGAATCGACCTTTGAAAATATTCTGAGAAATTGTTTTTCGGAAATTTCGAAGAAATGTAGAGACAAACCCACATTTTGATCATCATCATTCAACCATTTTCTTATAAGCTTTAACCTTTATAATTTTTAAAGAGTTATGCCTCGAAAAAAGGCTTATTATGGCAAGTTTTTTTTGATGAATTCATGGCATAAATTACATTTGATTGATTTGAAATTGAATTCGATTCAATTGAATTTTATTCTTCCTGATTTGTCATTGTCATTGTCGATCATGAATCGTGAGACAATTGGTGGTTTGTGACACCAGTTTTTTTTCAATTGAAATTAATCAATTGATCAATCAATCAAACAATCGATCAATCAGTCAATCGATTGATACGATTGACATTAATCAATTTTGATTGTTTTTTTTCCGGCACCTATTTGTGTAAACATATAAGTTTTGACTTGTCAAATGACAAGTCATTGAATATCGATGATTATCATTAATCAATGATAAACGAATGAAATTTGATGAAATTTTAACCCTTTTTTCGGCAGAGAATTTTCCCTGAGAAATTTCAAAAATCACTTCGCCTGGCACCTGAGTGCCAGAATCTTCAAACCGTTATTCCCGATCGGCGAACACTGAACTAATGAACAAGAATCGAAAAAAAAATCAAGACTTAAACGGGTCGCAACGTCCGTACACTTGTGTTGTAGTTTAATCAACTCTATTTCTATCGACTACTGACCGAATAAGTTAAAATAGCATTTGAGTTAAGGATATGTTAAAATCGCATGTCCGGTTACAGAAAAATAAATCAGTGCACTCACACACACGCCGCTTCATCATCATTCACAGTCTACGCTCACAAAGCGATTCACATCATCATCATCTACATGACCATCACCGCATACCACGCTGTTCGTTGATTTCAATTATTTTTTTCGTTAATTGTTTGTTTGTTTTTAATTGAGATAAAATCATTTAATTACTCAAAGTACTGATGCATTACATGGTGGCAGAGGTTTGAAACCCAGTTGGAAAAACAAAGAAAAAATGAAAAAACGAAAGAAAAAATGGCCTAAAAACCCAACAGAGGGGTCATGTGTCGCAGAACAAACAATATCAGACATATCAAATAACTTTATTGAATCAACTACCATTGAAAACACGATCACAAATACTAGGATAGGTCAGCGAAAATTTGCAAAATACAATTATCAAATTGATTATCAACAATGACCATCAGATTTAAAGTTGGGGCAATTTAATGGTCAGCATGTTACCCTCAATGAAGCTATTGTGTGTACTACACACGAAATGAATTGTTTATTTGTTGAAATTGAACATAATGTTTTGACCAGTGATGATTAATGAAATGATTATCAAGCATTTAGCATAGTATATAAAGCTTGATTTTGCTTTTTGTCAATAGAACACATTTTGTTTATTTGTACACACACACCGTTCATTTGTTTTTGTTTATCATAACACATTAAAATATTGATATTAATAAAATAATTAATATTATTATTCATCGAAATAATTTCTAAATTTACAAAATATTAATATTATTTCTGTTCAAAAAAAAAACTGTTCGTCATCACTTGTAAGAAAATTAAAAGATTTCAAAATTAATATCTATCCATTTCAATTATCACTTGATTGATTTCAAGATGTATTCCAATACTTCCAAATGCCTTGAATATAATCAGATTATTTATCAAGCGATTTATGAGGGATGAATTCTTCGATTATTAAATCAATTATAATAATAATCAAATCAATCAATAATTATTATTAATATGATCAGTGTTTCTCAACCTTTGGACAATTTCTTTCGATGACCCTATTACCACAAAGAGAAATCACACCTTCCCAATTTGAAAATTGTCACAAATATTTTGTCAAACCTTGCGGCTATTTTCATTCCATCTCGAGAATGTATTCGATGTCAAAAATAGTTTAGAAACGCATACATTTTTGATTTGATGATTCGGTGATGATAATGATTAGTGATGATTGGTGAAATTTCGAAAATCAATTTCGAATCCATTTATCAGTGTTGACAGGCAAAAGTTTCGTTCGCTCGCAAAAAAAATAAAAAATAAAAATCACAGCCAAGGGCAAATGCCTCTTAAAGTTTCATTTATTTTTGACATGGCCCAAAGAACCGTTCAAAACTATTTCGTTGTCCCATAAGTTCTTGCCGTTTTTAGAATGAAAAAAAAAAATCTAAAAAAACGGTAAGAACTTATGGGACAACCTAATATTACGAAAAAAAATATGCAAATTTGATTATGATCAACTTTGCATCTTTGATGCACATTTTGGCCACATTCGTGGCCATTTACCCTAGGCCAGCCTGGGCCATTTTGGCAATTTTAAATGTGTCAATTTCCAGTGAAATTTTGATGGAATTTTCAGTCAAAATTTCACTGGAAATTTGCCCCGCCAAATTTCTCCCCCGCAAACAACTTTGATTTGCTGACAAATTTTTTTCAATAAATTCTTATGGCAAAAATTCAAAAAAAATTCAAAATGAAACATTTTTCAAAATGTCACCATTCCATATGGTACCATGTTGTTGTTGTTGTTGTAATGTTTTTTAAAATTGTTGTTTGGTTCCATTTTGAACGAAAATCACACGAATTCCAATTTCCAAATATCCAAATTGATTGTTATTTGATTGATTGATTGATTGATTTTTGCTTCGACTTTCAATTTTCGTTCACACATTTTGAATGCCAATAAAATCAAAAATAAAGTCTCTTTTTGAATTTTTGAAATTTTTCAAAAATTGAAAAATTTGAAATTTTGCCTGAAAATCTTTAAATTTTCATATAAAAACCAAAGACATTTCATTTCGGGTTTGAATGATTTACAAAATGAATAAATATTTGAAAAAATATTTACTTTGAATGTCACGATTCATACAAATTTCAAATTGACACATATTTCAAATTGATTATTATTATGATTATGATTATGATTATTATTGTTAATGTGGTGTTGTATTGTATTGATTGAAATTCAAGTTTATCCCTTTTTTTCTTCTGTTTTTAGAACAAAATACATTTTGATCGTCGGAATTGTTGGTGTCTACAGAATTGTTTGTGTGTGCCTTTGTTGATTGTTGATCAATGGTTAATTGTGCGTTATTTTGATTGATTATAATTAATTTATTCATGATTAATCATTTGTAATTAATCAAATTTCAAAATTAATAATAATTGAGGAGAAATTATGATGATGATAATTGAAAATATTCCGAAATCTTCAACGCTCTCATTTTCAATTGTTTTATTATTATTACTGCAATTAATACAAATACATCAATGTTTAAGCCATTATGGTAAACATGATCATCATGATGATCATTATTATAGTGGTAAACATAAGGTAAATTATTTATTTATTTTAATCTTTCAAATTTTATTTTTCTAAAATATTCCAATTAACCCTTTCACAACCTTTTTTAAGCGTTTATTTCTTTGTTATTAAGCCTTGTTAACCAACAATAACCCTTTACAAAATGCTTTGAAATGTCCAAAGAATGTCCAAAAAAAAAAAAAAATGTCCAAATAACCTTAGCGAACCTCCACAGCCATCATCACCACGACCACCACTGCCACCAACCCGAAAAATTTCAAATTTCATTCATCCATTCTCTCATTATTGGGTCCAAAAAAAAAAAAAAAAAAAAAAAATACAAGGTCCAACATTTTCAAACAAAGCAGAAAAAAAATCCAATTTCAATTGACATTTGAAATTTGATGAAAAATATAAATGAATGAAAAATTCGATACTGAAAAAAAAATTCTGTATCATTTTAGCCCATATCAACAGCATAACAACCCTTTCATTTCATTTTATTTTCAGTATTTAGTTGTTTCGATATAATGAAATTAATATTTTATAATTATTATTAAATTGATTTTTTTTATTTTATTTTTTTTTTTTTGGGTGACATTTCATTTCATTGTCTATTGACATACACAGACCAACACATTTATTTGTTGTTTGTTTGTTACTAACCAAAATATTGTACTATACAATTATAATTTCGTTAGGGTCGCCGCTTGAATAGCTGGAAATAGGCTATTCGCTAGGCACCATCACATTAGATTGTTCAAAATGAAATTTGAAACAAAATAATTTAAATTTAATCAAACACACAGAGAGAATGAATGAATTGATTGTATGAAATTGAATTTTTTTTAAAAGGAATTCTTTTTGATTTCAGTTTTGATTTAAGGTTGCCCCACAACTACTCCCCTTTTAGGCTATAACCCTTTCACTATTTCACAGTCAATTGTCCATTTATTTTGTTTGCCGAGTGAATGTAGCAATGTGCTTCAATAATGATTAAAGTATTGCGAATCATATTGATTCAAAGATTCAATAATCAAATTGATCAATTATTGGATCTTTGAATCTTTGATCGGGGAATTCAATCAAAAATGACCTAAAAAGTGGCCTAACAAATTGAAATTCATTTCGATTCGGATGGTGCTCACAAATGCACCAAAATTTTCTCTTTCACACCTCTTTTTCCCCCCTGAATATTATCTAGTGTTATCTAGTGAAAGGGTTAATAAATTATTAGGTTGTCCCATAAGTTCTTGCCGTTTTTTAATTCATTTTTAATTCGAAAAACGGCAAGAACTTATGGGACAACCTAATATTTGAAAATTTTTTAATTAATTTCAATTTCCATCCTAATTAATAATAATATAGCCACATCCATATAAATTCGGATACGAAATTGAAGATGGTTATGGTGGTAAAAATTCACGCCATGAATCTGGTGATGATTATGGTAATGTGGTAGGTGGTATTCTCATTTTGTTTTAATTAATTTTGATTAATTAATTAATAATGATGAATTTGTCAATTTTCCGTGGAAATTTCTTTGTAAAAATGTAGCATGGACACTATTCATTACATGATAAAGATGGCCGTAAACGTGTGGTAGAATATGTGGCCGATAAAAAAGGTTTTCGAGCAAAAATACATTCAAATGAACCTGGATTACAATCACATAATGCAGCACATGCATATTATGATGTTGAACATCATGGTTATCATCATGGTGGTGGTGATGGCTATCATGGTTATGGTAAAGGTGGACATGATGATGAAGATGATGGTGGTGGTGATTATAGCGGTTATCATAATGATAAACATTATCATCATTACTGATTACTAAATACTAATGGTCAATGAATGAATACCTTTGGGATTATTGAAATATTTTCTTCCAGTTTCTAGCTCAAATAATATTTAAATTCGATTATAATTAAACTAAATCAAGCAATAATTAACCAATCAATGATTAATTTGATGATTGAATAAAATGCAAAATTGATTAGCGGCAAATGATACAAAATTTTTAATTAATAAATAATTTTAAGAGTATCGATAGATGATGCTAGAAATATATTCAATGCGTAGAATGCGTGTCAGTGTGAGTGGTAAGGGTTTAATTGCACTCGAGTTATTGCATGGCTCCCGATCATAACTCAGCAAATGTCAAAGTTATTGCGCCAAATAGCGAGTCCAAAAGTGTAATGGGAAATGAAAATGTGGTAATTACGGAAGGGGTGAATATTTAAAATAAATATTCATAGATAACAATTCGTTTTATCTCAAAATGAATAAACAAAATTCGGGTATTCAAAGGGTTATGTATTTATAATTCATTTGTTTATCATTCTTATCATTTCATTTCATTTATTTACTTTTGTTTCAAATGAATTGGAAAATTTTCGAGAGAGATTTCAGTATTTCACGGCTTATCTTATCACCATTATTATTATCACTATCATCATTATTATTATATAAAAAAATTTTTTAATTAAAATTGATTAATTAACATAATATTAATTATCCACTCATTTATTATTGGTTATCTCGGATAACGGAAGATAACGAATCGCAGCATTTCTTTTTTTTTTGAATGGAAATTTCGCATTAATTCAGTTGTTTGCGATCGGCGAAAATTGATCGCAAACATTTAATTCAAAATTCAATTAAACACAAACGACAAATTCCTCGATTCATTTGTTTGAATTTCTTAAGCGAATTTTTGCGTTTTTTTTCGCTTTTACAAAATATTCATTCATTAACGACCTTAGAAAATATATTTAAATAATGATTTTCAATGAATTCTGTACCCAGAAAAGATTTTCAGACTCTTGGATCGATTCAACTATGATTAAATCAATGAATTTCTTTTCCGATTTATTTGTTTTTTCAAATATTCAAATTTAATAAAGAATACAAATAAGAAAATTGAAAAAAATGTTTGTCCGAAAAGTTTTCAACGATATTCAATGGAAACATCCATTGATTATGATTGAAAACTTTTCGGACAATTCGATCGAAAATGATAATAATGATTATTAAAATTGATTGAATTGAATTGAATTGATTTTTTTTTTTCCATTCTTTCTCAAATTTTTAATGGCCATATTTTTTGAATAATATATACAAGAAACAAATATATGAATATTGAATATTCAAAATTGAATTAATCATTGAAAATTCATATATTCAACATTCATATATTCAAAATGATAGAATAATTCAATGATAAATTATTATTATTAATATGATTACCAAATGAGTAGTAATCATATACATGTTGTATAACCAAGAAGAATATTTCTGTTAAAAATGGAAAAATTTACCGAGAAACTATCAAGGATAAATGTTATTGAAAAACAAAAAAAAAAAAAAAAAAAAATCCACAAATTAAATTACATTTCCCCGAAACCTTCAAAAAATGAAAACGCTAAAAAACGATTGATCGATTCGTTTATTATCATTATTTGAATTTCGTCCAATTCGTTCATTTTGATTATTTTAAAATTCGTTTATTGTCATTATTATTTCACAAATAACAACGACGACAAACTCTCTAAACAAAAAAATTATATTTCGAAAACAAAATATTTGGAAGAAGAATATTCTTGTGTGAATGTTACCAATTTGTATTTATTATTCCAGTTTAAATATATTCTGGCGCGTATAGATTCTGCATATTTCCATATTGATTATTTCGGCATTGAATATATGCATACCGAATTCGTATGTACACCAGAATAATGATTGTATCGAGGATTCAAGAATATTCTTTGTAGATTATTCTCTGGTATGCGAAATTTCATAAAATACGTATGCGAAATTTTTGCTTTTTGCCAAGAAAATAATTTCGTAAATTCTGTACATTCAAATTTCTGCTCGAAAATTTGTGAAATTTATTCACCAAACCAAAAGCAAAGGTATTTAAGGTTTTCAGCTACTCACTAAATGCTGGTTGTGTTGTATCCCAAAATGATTGATATCGATTTGTTTCAATTCTATTCAATTCAATTCAATTCGATTGATTTGAAATTATTTTTATTCGTGTTTGGTGAAATATTCTGGGGGGTTGGCCGAAAAGTAATTGCGGATTTTAACACCAAAAGTCCATGACAAAATACGCAATTATTTAGTTGCCAAACCCTTGATCAAATAAATATCGATTTCGACATGTTTATTGATTCATTCATTGATTCAAAATCAAACGATCAATCGAATCGATTCGATTCGATCAATCAATCAATCATTGAATTATTTGAGCCATTTAACATATTTGAAGCGATTTGAATCAATAATTGAACCAAGAATTGAATCAAATCAGTCCAAATAAGCTGAGAAAATGTTTCAACTGAAATAATCTGTCATATATCACCCCCGTTATGTTCAATTATCAATGATTTAAATCAAAGAATTTCAACTGAATTTCAGTCAAATTCAAGGTTCATTTACCAATTGTTTCAAGATGATTTAATTTGAATTCGAAAAATTTTGAAATTTTGAAAATTTTGAAAATTTCATCATTATCATTATCACCATCATCATCATTTAATATAACCCTTTGAATACGTTCGACTGCACACATCCACGACAAACGAATGGCATCCATCCACCAGCATCCATCAATATGCATCCATCCATACGCATCCCTACCTCGCTGATCGTCATCAATCGCAGTCATCCACCTTGTTTAATGATGCTTTTGACACTCTTTGGATGGATGTACTCCATGTGTATGTATGCAGAGGTGCTTAAATGAACTGTTAGGTTGTATCATAAGTTCTTGTCGTTTTTCGAATGAAAAAAAAAAATTTAAAAAACGGCAAGAACTTATGGGACAACCTAATATCAAACAATATTCTTAGACGATATTCTTCAATCGTCAAAGAATTTTGGATGAATACGTCTTAACATTTCTTATAATATTTTCTCTCTCTAGGAATATTGATTGGGTAAAATGGATACCTTCAAAATTCTTTGTTTTGTTACAAAGAATAATTTTTGATTACGAAATTTTTTGATTACAGAATTGCAAAAATTTATGAATGTATTCATTAAAATGAATAATAACCTTGAATATAATATTAACCCTTAAAACTCGAGCGGTGAGCATAACTCACCATAAGATATATTGCAGAAACTCGATAGGCGCCCCTCAGGCACCATTTTACATGAGTATGAAAAATTGTCGAGCTGCTGGCTTGCTTGCGCTGTGTTTGCTTCGAGTTCTAAGGGTTAAGTATAAGGAATATTATTAAGAATAATATGAAGAATAAATAATTGAATAATATGAAAAAAGAATAAATGAATGAATGATAATTCCAAATGAACAGGAAAATTCCATTTACACTTGTATAGTATATTCCATGTATTATTTTTAGGATGAAATAACCGATTTGTTTTCTGGCTGTATTTGTAAGTGAATGAATAAGTGAATGATTAAGTTGTCCGAAAAGTTCAAGTGCTTATTGATTAAAACAAGTGAACAAACTTAACGGACGGCTAATTCAAGATAACCGAACTGAATACCGGAGCATATTCGGCTGTCCATTTACCACTTTTTACATCTTTAATATGGTTTGATATGATTCACCATTGAAGCAGTGTTGAAATGTTTTTTAATCGAAAATTAGGTCAAAATTTTTAGGACAACCTCATATTCAAATGATAGAGTTTCAAAAAGATGATTATCTATATCTTTATTATCATTAACATTTTACATTGAAAAATATCATATCTTAACATCATTAATAATGATATAATACAAGTAAAATACAAGCCAAGTAATAAGATTGATATCGCCCTCATTCATATTTCTTATATACACCATGGATATCACGGGTGAATCATGGAAGCTTCACCATGTAAAACAGTCATATGATCACATGATTGTCCATCACCAGATAAAAATAAATCGAAATTAATGAGTACAAATCTTAATTAATAATAATAATGATGATCATGATAATAATTTCATATTTCCATATTTTGATATTGCATATTTAATAAGGTCATTTTTGATTATATTTATATTTGATTCGATTCATACATTTGATCTGAATCCTGAATTATTCATCGGTTTCAGATTTAATGAGTAAGCATCCTCAAATCGAAATCTATCCGAGAAATGCGTGTCCGATCAGCCCTACATTGAATCTCTAAACTTTCCGGACAACTAACATTCAGGAGCGACAAAAATTGAAATCTTCTCCCCTTGTTCTTTCTACAGAATATTCATTCATTTTGGATCATAACAAAGAAATAAAAATAAAGATAAATAAATAAATAAAATTTTGGGATTAATGATGATGCGAAGTCAATAAGACTATGGCATCAGTGTTAAAATTACAATGCTAGTGTGAGGTTATTATATTGTTCAGAAACGATGTACTCGTATAAACAAATTTTGTGTATGTATGTATTTTAATGTTGTGAGTTATTGTGTATTATGTTGTGTGTGATATATTTACAGAATTGTGTGAGTTTTGCATAATTGTGTTTGTTTGTAAGTGTAATTGTATCATTAAAGAGAATTGTTCGTGTGTGTTGTGTTAGTGGACAATGTAGTAATAAGTGTAAAGATGTTTGTGTTGTACCGCATGGGCATAGTGGAGAAGTGTGTTGTGTGGGGTTAATTCTGTGGAGGAATTCCTTGAAAGGACCATGGTTTGTTATGAATGGTGTGGTGTATTTGTTTGTGTTGAAGTCTTTTGGAACTCCATTTGGGAAAAAGAATCGAAATGTATTATTTGTGTTGTGTATGTATTGTTGTAGGGTGTTCATGTCTGCGTTGTTTACTGCTTCTTTCCGTGTGTTGAAGGTGTCTGTGTGTGGTGTGTGTAGGTGATTGTATATTTTGTCTGTCAGGATAGGTGTACGGGCTAATAGGTGAATACATGATGATGGTGTTGTCTTGTAAGCGTGTACACATCGTAGAAGAATGTTGTATTGTAGCGTATTTAATTTTTTCTTACTATTATTATTTATAAATGGGTACCATATTTCCTTGCCATAAGAGATGGCTGGGTAGATAATTGATTTATAAATGATAAGCCTCTTACGAGAGTCTATCCCTGATGTTCTTGTACAATAAGCAAATAATGCTTGTTTTATCCTCGTGCATTTTTCGATTGATTTTTGTATATGGAAATTGAAATCAATTTTATTACGGTTACGATGATGTTTAAAATAGACACCGAGAATTTTA
This sequence comes from Psoroptes ovis, assembly GCA_002943765.1. Lineage (NCBI taxonomy): Eukaryota > Metazoa > Arthropoda > Arachnida > Sarcoptiformes > Psoroptidae > Psoroptes > Psoroptes ovis. The sequence continues at coordinate 683,384 of PQWQ01000008.1, read as the reverse complement.
ACTGATTCGATCGGATTCACAAGTAAATTATTGAACGACAATGGGTTTCGTGAACCACTATGCAACAGTAGGACATTGGTTTTAGGTAAGCTTATTTTTAATTTAACTTTGTCACACCAATCATGTATGTTTTTAAAGCATTCAATGATATTTTTGTTCAATACTTCAATATTGGGTCCTTTAACCACAAATGTTATGTCATCGGCATATGCAATGACCTCAGAATGTTCAGAGTCATAACTCTTCAGGAAATCGTTCAATAGTAAATTCCACAAAAATGGAGAGATAAAAATAAAATAAAAATAAAGATGATGAAATTGTCAATGATAAAAGTTTATGTGAATGGTAAAAAAAAATGATGATTATAATACAAGAATATATTCATGTATTATAATATTGTTACATACAGATATTGAAGTTTTAATTCAGAGTTTTAAAATTAATTTTCGTAGTTTTAAAATTGAATTTCGTAATTTCACGGTTCAAAATTGCATTCAAAACTATGAAAATTAACTTATAAACTACGAAAATTAATTTTAAAACTCTGAATTAAAACTTGAAACCCTGTAATAATAATACAAAATAATTGTAAAAAAAAAATTCATCACTTTTATACACTATGATCCACTGTATGTGTCTGTCGATCGATGTCCGAAAAATTCTTTCGTTGAAATTTCTTCATAAAATTTCAAATTGAAATCAATGTATTTGTATGACGATTGTCCATTGTGGGGAAAATTCGGACACAAATTCTTTGTATAACACTGTGAATCACAATCAAAGAATAATCAAACCAAAATAATAAGTGCATCTTATTATAATTATTAGGTTGTCCCATAAGTTCTTACCGTTTTTATCGTAGAAAATCATCGAAGAAACGGCAAGAACTTATGGGACAACCTAATATTTTTTTTTTTTACTCGTAAACTTTTTATTTTTTACTTTATTTTTACTCCATTTTATTTGATTAAATCAATTTTGATTGAAAATTATTATTAAAATCATTATTTTTATTTTTTATTTTTTGGATACTTTCTATTTTGTTCGTTCATTGGTTCTTTCCATGTTACAATCAAAATGAAATCAATTTAACAAAAGATTGAGAAACTAAAAACGAACGATACAAAGATAATGATGATAATCCTCTCTAAGGTCCCTATTTGGGTCCCCTATGGTATCCGAAATTCGTTTATTTTCGTTTAGTTTTAGCTTTTAGCTTTTTTAGCTTTGAATTTACATTCGATTTTAATGAATATTAAATGTTAATAAACGAATAATAAATAAATAAATAAATAAATGCATGCATGCAATGTTGAAAGCTAAATGTTTTGGATTGAATGTATTGAAATTGAATGTTGAATCTTCAGTCCAAATGAATTGAATAAATGAGATAATAATGAATAAATAAATAAATAAATAAAACGAATAAAATGAAATATTAGATTGTCCGAAAAGTTCATTCCGTTTATTCGAATAGAGTTGCTAATGAAAATTGGGCAAAACTTTTCGGACAACAACCTAATAAAATGAAATGAACGAAATAAATGAATGAATGAATGGATGATGATGATAATATCATTTCAAGAGAATGTGAATGTATATCTTTAATAATAATAATAATAATAATATGAATTGATAAGAACTTATTGGAATTGTATGTATTTTAATACTGGAAAATTGAAACAAGTCTTTGTGAAAACAACTTGGAACAACAACAAGAAAATCCCAATAAATTTTTTGGATGTTGTCCGAAAAGTTCTGACTGGTTTTTAGGTTGAATTCCATTGATTTTTCCGACAAAACTTTGCGGACAGCCTTTTGAATTACCATTTTCTTGAAATAACAATGTTTACAATTGGTTCAGCAGCTAACAACAACTAACAATTGACAAACATGAAACATTTATTTTATTCAATTTATTTTTATTTTGTTAATTCTTATATAATAATAATTTTCATTTAACTAAATGAAATGAATGAATATATTAATATAATTGTCGATATTTAAATTCAAATAAATAAATTATATATAAAAATACAGTGATACCTCGTTTTACACTGATAATTTTATTGTTTTCTAAAGCTCATGAATGACATTAATTCAAGATTATCGTCGAGTATTTTTGATTATCATGGAATTATCATATCGTCTGGAATTTGATTATGGAAAATTTGTTTCCAATTTGAATCAGTTATTGGTGAAATAGCTTCGTTTATTACTGTTTAACGAAGTAGTATCCCTGTATTTAAGACAGCCAACCAATGATTTGATTTATTTTCCATCCTTACCCCCACCGAGCCCCAACCCCCCAAAAAAATGCTAATAAGGTCCTAAATAAGGCATGAAATGGGAGAATGAATGAAAAATACATTTAATTTTTTTTAAATCGTTTTCCAACTACAATTGATAAGACCATTTTTGGTCATTTAAAATTTTTGATTCGTTGTCCGAAAAGTTCATGACGTTTGTTTCTTATTGAAATCAATGAGAATGTTTTGGCGAAAATCGGTCAGAACTTTTCGGACAGCCCCAAAAAATTTTGCTTGTTTATCGCTGTTCATTGATTATTGTTTTTTCTTTGAAAACATTCAAATAAATTACGAATAAATTCAATTTGAATTTATTTTTCAAAGATAATTTTGTTAAAACTTGGACATTGAAGAATAATGAATGGTGATTAAGATTAAGCTTAAGATTGCTGCAATCGTATTATCGCATCTGCAGCCGTAATTGGCAACGTTTTGTGGCCAGTTCCAACCTCTTCCAGGAGCCATTTTTTTGGGGCAGGGGGTCCAACCTAGTCGATGAAGTGGCAACTACAATGAGGCCGCAACCCTTTAGGCAACCAAAGGGTTAGGCTTGAGAAAAGCTGCGCATCACTAAAGGTGTTGAAAGATACATCACCTTTTAAAACATGAAAAATCATTTATGAATGACCCTTTATATTTCTTTTTACATTTCCGCCACCACCATCAAACGAGTGATTGATTTAATTTGATTTCCTACGCTCGAATAATTGAAAAAAAAAATATCCATGTATTTTTGGTTAGCCCTTGGTTGGATCAAAATTATTTGTTTAGGCCATTATGATCATCATCATTATTATTTGGCCTATTTTACAATTTGATAATAATAATAATGATAATAGCAATAATAAAAATGCATTATTATCCAGAATTACAGCGTTTCTCAACCTATTTTTGTGAATTTTCTCAACTTTTTCACCCCAAAAGGCTATATGTCTCCAGATTTTCAAAGATTTTCCAAAACAACAAAAGTGCCTCTGGGGAAAACACTGGTTGACCGACACTGTTCACAGGGTTTTAGCATAGCATTGAATGCCCGTGTAATGAATGTTTTTTTTTTGTATCCGATGTAATAATTTGAGAACCTGTACCGTTGAACGCCATATACCTACGCAATTTTGATGGATATATGAGAGGAAATCATTTCAATTTTAGGCCATTATTTTTTTTTTTTTTTTTTTTTTTTTGAAATTCTTTAATATTTACATTAGTATAACTTTTATCCATCCATAAATATATGTCCAACAAAATGAATGAATGAATAAAATAAAATAAAGAGGAATTGAAACAAATTTCTTTGAACTTTTCATTTCATTTCGATTCGAAAGTAAAAAAAAATGTAAAAATAAATTCATTTCCAAAGAATTTCATGAAGAAAAAAAATTCAAGGTTGTCCGAAAAGTTTTTACGGATTTTCTCTTGGAAACAATATTGATTTTACCGACGAAACTTTCCATACAATTCAATATATTTTAGTCCATCTTTATTCGAAATTGTTCGAAAAGTTTTCAGTTAAAAATCAATGTAAATGTATGAAATGATCATTGAAAACTTTTTGGACAAATTTTTTAAATATTTTTTCGAATGTGTTAGACTGTCCGAAACGTTCATTCGGCTTAATCAATAAAGTTGCTCATGAAAATCGGCCAGAACTTTTCGGACAACCTAATATTTGAAAAAAATTATGCACAGCCATTATTTTCAATAGCCCCAATCGAAAATAGTAGAAAAAAACTTCCGATCCATTTTCAATATTTCAATAATAATATTTCCATTCATTTTCTCCAAATTCAATTGAATTTTGAATCCATTTTCGTTGTTTCATCTTCTTCTTCTTCAAATTCTTTCAAATATGATTCCATTTATGTATGGACATGATTTTAATGATGATCATCAATAAATGAATATTTGAATGGATAAATGGATGAATGGATCGACGTATGGATGTACGGATGGACGGATAAATGAATATTTGAATGAATGCACGGATAAATGGTTATTTGAATAAATGTATGATTGGATAAATGGATCCTTGAATGGACCATCCAAAATGGACGGATGGTCCATTCATATATCACCAAAATGATCTTTTTCCCCTGAAAGTATAACATCAATTATTTTTGGGTTATTTGTGGAATTTTCCCAAATAAAAAAAAAATTACATTTTCCCCATTCACAAATAATGGTTCGTGTATATATATTAGGCTGTCCCATAAGTTCTTGCCATTTTTTTTCAAATTTTTTTTCATTCGAAAAACGGCAACAACTTATGGGACAACCTAATACTTTGAGATGCTATTAAAAGTAATTTGTATTTTTGGCAAAAAAATGTTTTGTATTTTTTTGAAAAGTTTTTCACCATTTTAGAATCATCATTTTGGATCATCATTTGAATTATTTTGAATCATTTTGTATCATTTTAATTTACATTCATATACATGTATTCACACAAATGTATGTTCACATTGATTATATGATTAGGTTGTACGAAAAGTTTTTGCCAATTTTCATAAGCGACTCTATTGATTTGAGCGCGATGAACTTTTCGGACAACCTAATAAATTCACAAATCATCAGCCAGTAAATCAAATTGATCAGTGATATATGCGAATTGGTTTTTTTTTTTTTTTTTGGTTGGAAACAAAATGTTTTAATGGTTGATTGGGGGGGGGGTAAATATAATTTAAAAGTTTCATTGAGAATTTTTTTCTTTCCGTAAAATGTCATTATGTTTGTGAATGGCAGAATTTTTCTCATTTGACGAAACAAATTTTCATTCAAATTTTTTGTGAATTTTTTTCAATTTACAGTGTTTCTCAAACATATTGTTTTAAGTGATTAAGTGATTGGAAGAACGAGAAAATCGAGGAAATGAAAGCGAAAAATATATGGTTGTCCGGAAAGTTTTTGCCGATTATATCGTAGAAAATAATTGGAAAACTGGCGAAAATTTTTCGGACAACCTGAATATTATCACAAAAATGCAAATCGAAAAACGGTTGAGAAACACTGATCAATCTGTTTGATTTGTTTGAATTTGAATAATTTTCGTTTTGGTATCTAAAGGATTAAATTAAACACACACACACACACAAACACACGAAAACATTTATAATGAATTCAAAATGATCATTAAATATAATCGATTAACTATTTCATTGTGGCTCCCTCTCCTACTTCTCCCCACCACTAACCACCTTACCCTACCCCTTTCTCTTTTTGCAACCATGGTCTTTATGTTTTCCCTCCTCTTCTTCCATTTCTACCAACCTCTTTCACTTCCTCTTTTAATCGCTCCTCGGCCCACTCTTACCTACCTCTTTTCTCTTAAACTCCCCCGCCAATCAACAAAGATTCGACAAGGGTTGACAAGACCAAAATTATCTTCGGACCCTGAAAACGATTTAAATTAATTCAAGTTTCAATTACAGGCAACATTGCTACCACCAATTCGACCAATTACGCCAACACTAGCCTCATCAAAAACACTGAAATTAATTAAAAAAAAAAACCTTCGAATGATTTTCTGATCCATTTGATCATTTACAAACATTGTTTCAAGCAATTTGCTTGAACAACAAACATAAATAAACAGGTGACTGAAACATGAAATTTTCCGGAAGAAAATTTCTCACGAAAGATTAGGTTGTCCGAAAAGTTCATTCCGCTTAATCACAATAGAGTTGCTTATGAAAAACGGCCAGAACTTTTCGGACAACTTAATAATTGAATGGAGAAAATTTGTCCTCAAATAAATTTGTGACAATTTTCAAATGTTCAAAACGAAAACTTTTATATTTCAGACAAAAATCCAATTATTATGATCAGGAAAATTTAATAAAAAAAAAATTTCATAATTAATTTCGCCTGTGGCAAATTATTGTCAGTAATGATCAGTGGAAAAAAATAATTTTTCCCCCATGCGCTCGACATTTTCCTCTCCGTACATTTGCCTTACACTCGAGCGATTTTTCAAAAACCATAAGTGAAGCATGAAAAACTGGTGCCTGTGAAGAGCCAAGCGAGTGATAGTTGTAATTGTATACGGTGCCCCATGGGCGCCTGTCGAGTACAAAGCAATCGATTCAACTGTCTCGGTTCGTTTGTGTTTGATAGAATATTTTTAGAAACACAAAAATTACTAACAATTTTGGAATTTTTTCGATTGTAAAAATCATATTTTTTCTCCCGTGAAACTAATCACAATCAGCACATTGTGTATTATCGATACACATTGAGACACATTACAAATGATATAGAATTTCCAACGAAAAAAAATTAAATTAAAAAATTGAAAATTGGAAATTAAATTAAATGAACAAACATATAGCCTTACATCAGATTGTTTTTTTGGGGACATTTATTATTTAACAAGGTCTAAGACCATACAATCTGTTGTATAGGCCTGTAATTAAATCGTACAAACATCGTTGTTGGTTTGACCATTTGGCTTTTATAAGTGTATGTGTTTGGGTGACATATTCGTTGAGTGAAATTTGGAGGGTTGGAATGATACCTTAGCGGGGTGAAATGATACCTTAACAGGGTGAAATCATACCTTAACCAGGGTGAAATCATACCTTAACCAGGGTGAAATGATGCCTTGAAATTTCCTCTGTGGCAGGACGATTATGGACGGAATTCAAGAATTTTTAAGGGGGGGTACCTCAAGAACAATGGGGTGGAAACTGAGGTGGATGAATGACGGGGCCCTGCTCCGTCCGTATTTCCCAGGACCCCAAATGCTGAGACCCTAATATCGTTAAAGAAAATCGAGAAATGCTTTTAAGAAGGAGAAATTAAGTAATAAGAATCCGATAGAATAAGGCCTTTGGCTTTTTTAAGAGCTTAGTTTATGTTTGCCTTTGCCATTGTCAAACATGACTTCATCATTTTGTGTGTATGTAAACACACTCTGAGTGATTTAATTGCTTTATCATTATCAAAGCAAAAAAAATTAAAAGTTTTTTATTGATTTTTATGATTTATATTTATGTAATATGATTCGAGGTTGTCCGAAAAGTTTTGGCCAACTTTTCCATAGGAACTCTATTGAATCAATGGCTATGAATTTTTTGGACAACCTCGAAATCAATTATAATGATATTTATTCACATTTATTTATTATTAATATTATATTAAAATCAAATAACATCAATGATACAAAAAAAAAACAATTATTATACATTAAATAATTCAATAATATCGAATGAATGAATAACAAAAATAACAAAAATAAATAAACGAAATGAATGAATGATAATACAAATATAAATACCAATAAGTATTAGGTTGTCCGATAAGTTCTTGTCGATTTTCCAATGATTTTCTACGATATAATCGGCAAAAACTTTTCGGACAGCCTAAGTGAATTGATGGCAATACAATTTTGGCAATAATAATAATGATAATATCATTATTATTATTATTATTCAATAATTGAATTATAATGTATTTATTATTATAAGATAATGTATGATAACATGATAATAATAATAATTAAAGAAAGAGATAAAAACAAATAAAATTGAAATGAAAATCAATTCAAAGAACTTTCATTTTATTCAATGACTGGTAATATTAGGTTGTCCCATAATTTCTTGCCGATTTTCTAATGATTTTCTACGATATAACCGGCAAGAATTTATGGGACAACCAAATAGTAAATGATAATGGTAAATGAGTAATAGTAAATGATAGTTGAATGATAATGTTTTCATAAGTGATTCTTCGTGGATGATATTTGCCATGTTGTTGTTATTGTTTGGCCCGATTAAACAAAAGTTGGGTCTTGATTATGATATTTGATTATGATTTTATTTGTTTTGTGTGCTTCGTATACGTTGAATACTTTGTTTTTTGTTGTTAATTGAATTCCATTATGAATTGATTTCGATTCAAATTCCATTATGGATTGATATCGATTGAATTGATTCAATAGATTTTGATTCAATGATGATGATGGCGGTGGTAAAACAATTGATTCTGATGGCGGTTGTAAAACAATTGATCCATTCACCATCCACGATTTGGTATTTGATTATTATTATCCGACCAATTAGGGCCAATCATCCAGTTTTTTGGGACCGACAATTAATTCGGGTACACCGAAATCACAAACAAACACAATTGGAATCCACACACAATCCGAGTTCAAAAGGTTCTTGGGTTCAACTAATAATAAACCCTCCAAGGAAAATTATTCATTTGGAATCACCAAAAGAAAATTATCAATTAATGTTAATGTTTTTGTTTTTAATTTGATTTTTTTAATTAATAATAATTAATTTTTAATTACAAAATTACAAAATTTAATAATGATTATTTATAATCAAATTATTATGAATCAATTTATTTCGAATTTTTTTTTTTTTTTTATTTCCACCACCACCATCACCACCACCAACAATAATAATCAAATGTTATTTTTCAATTTACATATGTAATTTGTTATTAATTAATTAAAGTGTGTGTGTATCTTTATTTTCAATGATAATAATAATTGTTATTAAATATTAGGTTGTCCATAAAGTTTTACCGGTTATATCATAGAAAATGATTGGAGAAAATTGGCCCAAAAAAAACTTTCTGGACAACTTTGATATAATGTAATTGCAAACAACAAAATCAACAGAGAGTGAATGAATGAAGATGGAGAGAGGATAAATGTACCGAAAAACAGCCCGCAGGCGACCCATCGAATTCGATTCGAATGTTTATGCGAAATAAATGGTCCAAATAGAAACAAATAAAGTATCAAATTTAATAATAGAACAAAAAAAAAAAACAAAAATAACAATAAATAAATAAATAAATATTATCAACATTGAACATTGAATTTGTAATCATAATTAACAGTAATAACAATGATAATGATAATGATGATGGAATTTGTATACAAAGGATTATTATTGTTCATATACCTCAAATATTGGATTGTCCGACACGGTTTTTGCCGATTTTCCGATGTTTTTCAATTAGTAAATCGGCAAAAATTTTCAGGACAACCTAACTATATACCTCTGAAAAACCTCTGACCTTTGAAAAACCTTTGAACCTTTAAAAACCTTTGAACCTTTGATATAATGATAATAATAAGTATCAAACAAGATGTATTCGAATGTGTTTGGGCGTAAATGTGTCTGTGATGTTTTCATAGATTCATAGATCAATATCTCGTTGAATTTAAATCAATTTGAAATCAATCAAATGATTTCATTGATTTAAACGATTCAATGTTGACCATTTGTTTGTTGGCTGTCGTTGTGGGCGTTTGTTGTCGGTGTTGTATGTACAATTAATAATTTTCATTTTGATTAAGTAAATTTGAATCAATTCAAGTTGATTTTGTTGAGCAAAGAAATTTTCATTCGGGAATATTTTTGGCAAGATTTTCAGCAGTCGACTGAGCCAGAATCGATTTGATTTGACCAGAATCAATTTGATTCGACCAGAATTGTTGCGACAGCGACCAGAATAGCGACGGTTTACGGCGTAATCCAGGAAGGATTTTATCAGGTCTTTGATTAATCAGACCTTGTTGCTTGATTCAGTTGCTTTATTCAGTTGTTTCATTATCTGTATGGAGTAAAAAAAAATAAGTAAATTACTGGTATGAAATGATCGTTTTTTCCGGTTAGATTCTCATTTATTATCATTTATTTTCATTTATTCGCAACGATCATTTCATATCGGTAGGCGGTGTGATGAAATTTTCTTATGAAATATTTGAAATTTGATTTATTTCAAAATTTCAAAATTTCAATCAAATCAAATATTTACTTGTGTACGCACATTCATACATTATTTTCAAAGAAAAAAAAAGACTTTGACAATTCAATAAAGATTAATTTCAATATTTTTCAATTTTTTTTTCATTTCATTTCAAAACTTCAATGTCTGTCTGTCTGTGTGTGTGTGTGTGGGTAATGGGTTGTCCAAAAAGTTTTTGTTGCAAAATCAATCAAAAGTCTATGGGAAAATCGTCATCGACTTTTCGGACAATCCATTATTTGTTTACTTAATGTTTCACTGATGATGATGATTTTGAATGATTTGAATGATGGTCTTTGGTTGTGCGTTGGCACACAACGAAAGACAGATAATTTGATTAAAAAATTTGACATTTCATATGACAGCACCCGAAAAATCATATGATTTTTGAAATGAAACAGGTATAAACCCCGAGAAAAAAAGTCATAGTCAAAGTCGAATGAATTAGTTTCTATGAAATTCAATCAAAGAATTTTAAAAAGTAAAATTTCAATGAAAATTCAAGGAAATTTCCCCGAAGATTTTAATGAATATTCCTTGGTTCATCATTCAAATGATGAATATGAGTACATTTAAATATATCTGACGATATCCAAGTGACAAGTGAATCAATGAATTCAAGGATCGATAAATGATTGTTTGATGGGGGGGTTAGTGGGGTGGGCTTAGTTGTGGGTGGAAAGGTATTTAGGGAAAACGATCGATAATTCCTTTTGGAATTGATTTATTCATTCATTTTAGGTATGAATCGATATGAATCAGAATATTCTTGAAATATTCTGAAAGAATATTTTCAGATCAAAATCTGAATCGTTTATATGTAAATTGTTTTATCATTTTGTCAATTTAATCATTTGATCAATTGATCTATCAATCAATCAATTAATCAATCGAAATCGATTTTGTCAAATCAATGAATCAATTGATAGAATGTTTCATTGAAATCATTCCGGTCAGAACTTTTCGGACACACACACCATTATTTTAGTCATTTGGCCAATAATATCTTGGAATCCTCGAAGGATTCTAGTTCGTTCTTTTCTTAAATGAAATTCAATACATTCAGATTAATGTAATAAGATTATTGGACATTTATGAATCGAAGAAAATCGGAAAATAAATTCCAGATATTTTCGAGTGAATTCGGTTGTCCGAAAAGTTCATTCGTATATTGGAAATCAATCGAATCGATGTCTTGGCTGAAAATTTTTGCGCAGAATTTCTGGACAATCTTTGATATATTCAATTCATTTTTAGATTATGAATTATGTAACATTAAAGATATCAAGGATTAAAGGGACAAAATTCAATATATTGTTGTTGCTGTGAAGCAAAAAAATGAAATTTGAAATTTTCGAAATTTTTTTTTTTTTTTTTTTTTTTTTTTTTTGGTCCCTTGAAATCAACATTGAATTATGTAAATGTATCATTTTTGCACTGAAATTTTCTTTAAAAAAGGAATAATCAATGTTGAAATATTGAAAAGTTTCTTAAAAAAAAAGAAAAATTCAAAAGAATTTTTTTGTAAAGAAATTCTTGAAATTTTAAGATAAAAGAATATTCTTTGATCAAGAATTTTTTACGGAAAAAAATTGAATAGAAATCATACAGCGATACTTCGTTTAACCAGCTTTGAATTTTCATAATTTGCAATAAGCATTGCAAAAGTTTGGCGTAAATTGAAGTATGACTGTAGTCAAAAATAATATTTTCCCGAGAAAAGTTGCGAAAAAATGTCAAAATTTCTTCGTGAAAAAAGAAAAATTAGATTAACCCTTTGAAAATTGATCAACTGAAAAAAAAAATAATGATTCAGAACTACAGTGTGTTTGCCGTATTGGATGATGGTAGACAGATATTTGATGATAGAATAATGGTGAAAAAGGGTTAAAATGGTCTTTTTTGGTCCAAAATTCTTTGGTGACAGACATTTTGGATGAATGAAAAATGAAAATAAATGGTCATTGACCATTTACGATCAATGATTGAATCGATTCGGAATGACATGGAAAATATACAAACAAAATGGTCAAATTGAATTGAAGCGAAAACAAACTGATAACACGGATATTTATTCATTCATTTATTTCTATTTTGGCTAAATGAAAATTGTGACTTTATTAAATTAACCCTTTAGTTTCATTTATCGAAGCATTATTTGCGATTGAACGCGTTGAAATTTGAAAAAAAATCGTCAGTCACCAGATACAAAGACCCGTGGAGATGATGAATGATGTCTAAGATCAACTTGGTAATCCATCATCGCAAAAACATCCAAAAGATTCAAAAATCGAAACGGATTCCGAACCAAAGACCTTATACATTTAATTAAGATGATGATCGAGTGTGTTCAAAGGGTTTTTATGGTTGTCATTGTCATTGATAACAATGATGTCGAAAGAAAAGTCTTGGAAAGTTCTTATCTCATTTTCTATTTTCATTATAACCCTTAAGTTGGTCTTATCTAACAAAGGGGCTGGTGGTGGTGGTGGTATGGGGCCATGGCTTTGCATTTTTTAAAGCATTGAAGCATTGTCGTGTGTGTGTGCATGGCTGAATTGAATAATGAACAAAATCAAGGCTTATGAATTAATAAGGCTTTTTTTGGTGCATAATTATCTCATCAAAAATTCAAAAATCATAATTAAAATTTTGAAAAAAAAAATAAAGAAAAATTTACACAATCAATGTAATGTAATCGATTGATAATAGAATTTGAAAAGAAAAATGATTGATTGATTGATTGATTCATTCATTAAGTTATTGGCTGATAATTTGAATAATTTAGAAATTTTCAAAATTTAAAAAAAGTTCAAATTTTTTAAAAAAATTTCAAAAATTCATATTAAAGGAATATTCTTTGGAATATGAACAGAATATTCTTGAATAAGATCCGAGTATTCTTGAATATGATTTTAGAATATTTTTGCTGTTAATGTTAATGAATATATGTTATTCTTTTGTTAATTTTAAAAGATAAGAAAAGATTTCGATGATGATGAACAACAACTATAAATGATGTACCAGTGTGCCCAAAAAAAAAAAAAAAAAAAAAATGCATCGAAACATCAATACATCAAGAGATGGATGATGGACAATGGATGATGAGTGATCATCATCATTTATCAATACTGATTTTCTATTATAATTGATTTAGTTTTTAATTCATTTTGGATACAAATTTCGTAAAAATTTTCAAAATTAATCTAAATTCATATTTAAATTTGTGACTAATTTAAATTTAAATTAATTTAAATTCAGTTTCTTGTATTTGTAAATTCAAAATTTTAAAAATTTCATAATTCATATTTAAATTTTGAATTTTGAATTTTTTTTTTTCTCTGAAACACAAAAGAAATCAATATAATTCAATAAATATTGATATAAACTAAACATTGATATTATATTAAAAAAATATTTCATCAAAAAAAAAAAAAAAAAAAACATTGAAAATATTAGATTGTCCGAAAAGTTCTTTCCGCTTAATCAACGAAGAGTTGATGATGAAAATTGGTGAAAACTTTTCGGACAACCAAATATTTTATTAGGTTGTCCCATAAGTTCTATAAGTTCTTGCCGGTTTTCAAATAGAAAAAAATAAAAATAAAAACGACAAGAACTTATGGGACAACGTAATACATTGAAATTCTTTCGAAGAAAATATTTGTTCGTATCATATATGTATGATATCTATTATCATTTTTTCGGAGAAAAAAATATTAAAAATATCAAAAAAATGAAATAATTCATGAATCAATGATAATGGAAAAATAATTCATAATAATAATAATAATGATAATCAAGAGAATCATTGGGAAGAATCCAATGAGAGAGAGAGAACATCATTGATGATAATAATAATGGGAGAGAGACTGGGAGCGATTCAAGTCATTCATTGTCCCAGTATTCATTCTTCCACCAATTCTTCCAAAGATTCTTACCAACGAATCTTACGAGCGATTCTTCTTCTTCCAATATGTCTTTATGGACCAATTCTTTTCTTCAATTTTTTCTTATTTTTTGTATCACATATTTGTATTTTTTTCTTTGTTTCGAAAGATAAGAAAAATTGAATAAATAAATGAATGAATGAATGTATGAATTATGTAATGATAAACGATAATATACGATTCTTATATGTTAACCCTTAGAACTCGAGGCAAATATAGCGCAAGCAAGCCAGCAGCTCGACAATTTTTCATACTCATGTAAAATGGTGCCTGAGGTTCGCCTATCGAGTTGCTGCATTATATCTTATGGTGAGCTATGCTCACCGCTCGAGTTTTAAGGGTTAATTTTTGGGGATAATTTTTCTTAAATTTGCGCTTGTGAAACACATAGAATTTCGGTACATAGAATTTCAACAAATGGAATTTCAACACTGAATTTCGATAAACTCGAATAATTTCAACGAATAATTCTTGAAGATTTGATCAATTAAACAAGACTAAATTGAATTTGAATTTTTAAAGGTTTTCAGATTTTAACCCTTTTTTTGGGTATCCAAAGGATGGATGATTTGGGAAAAATCGTATTTTGAACCCTTTAAGACCATTTCAAACCCTTTCGAAACTTTTTCAAAACCCTTTGAAACTCGATGAAATCACCAATCAATTAATCGCTTTTACTCGAAGACATTACGTCTCAGACATCAAACATACTAGATTATCAACAGCGATGCTTGTAAAGCGCTGATGTCGACGATGAGGTAGATAAATGTAGACATATTTCCATTTTCCTTGAAATTTTATCGTTTTAGTAATGGATTTTAGAGGTCCCTGGATGGTATGTTGCAGGGGACGTACGGTCCTATTCGCTCTTTATTAGGTCCTGTTATTCTATCAGGTCCTATTCTTCTCTTTTTTTATAAGGTTGAAATCAAAGACATTGACAATAGACACCCTGATAGAGATAGGATAAAGTCATTCAGTCAGCGAATATGGTGTCTTAATAAAATAGAATGAAGGAAAAAAAATAATGGAAAATATTATTTTAAAATTTATATTCCTTAAGGGCTATTTTTTTTTCGTTTTGTTTGTGTTTTCTTTTTGTATTTGTCTAAATTCATTTGGCCAATATGTTTTTTAAAAATGTTTTTATTTTTTTCCATTTTTTTTCCTAAGAAATATGTTTTAAAATGAATTTCAAAATCTTTAAAAGGAAAATATGGGGGGGTGTCCGAAAAGTTTATGACAGTCTTTCAATGGGCGTTTGCATTGAAATTTCCGACAAAACTTTTCGGACAACCCAATATGCATTATCCATTATTCTCTACAGAAATAAAAAAAGAAAATAAGGAATATTTTTCTTAAAGTTAATATCGAATAAAGATAACAACAAACAACAACAGTCTCTTTTCATCATTTCAATCTTTGAACATTTTCATAAATTTTAAAATTGAATTTAAATAAAGTTGACTGACTGAATGAATTTATTATTATTATTTGGATAATAATAATATTTAATAAGAAATGAAGTTCATACATGACAGAGGAAAAAAAGGAAAATTTCAAAGGAAAATTTTGTTGCGAAATTTTCCTTTATCATTCCTTATGAAATTCTTGACGTTTACTTACAGGAAACTTTCTTCACTCAACCCTTCTGATAACCAAAAATAAATTGAAAGAATCCCGTAGAATTTCGTAGGATTGTGACAGATTTAACTAATCAAACAAAATCATTCGAAGTTATTCGAAATCACCTGATTATCCTATCGTTAATTGGCGTTGATTGAATCATTAATGGCCATCCCTGGCTATCAATTCAATGGATTCTTCTTCAACACTCGAAGATGGACGAAGTTCTGTAAGATCAAACAAAGGGTCCAGGCGAATGATTTGGCCCCCTAAAGGGCTAATGATATTCTTAGTAAATCTTATTAGCACCGTGAATATCCATTTGGATCATCAAAGATTTTCAATTAATCATTTTATAATTAATTGGCAGCAATCAAAGTGGTAAAAGCTAATAATTTACAAATTAGCAAAGATACACACACACACACACACGCAGAAAGATCGGGCAAATTTGCTTGCCAAATTAAGTCGAAATAAGGCCTTGAAATTTTCAATAAGTACAGTGTTTCTCAACCGTTTTCTTTAAACCTATTCGTTTTTAGGCCTTCAAAATTCTTGAAAATTCTTAAAAGTTTAGAAGCAATGAATTAAGGCCTAAAGATTCAAAGAATTTTTTATTTTTGTATTTCTATTTTCATCTTTTTAATTTAATTGGAAATATGTCACAATTAGAATTCAGGAGATTCCGAAGAATCAAAGAATCTGAAGAATCAAAGACTCCAAGAGAACCAAAGAATCCAAAGAACCAAAGAATCAGAGGACCAAAGACTCCAAAAGAGAATCCAAAAGAATCAAACAATCATAAGGGATTTGATCTTGGAAAAATATCAAATAAGAAAAAATTCTTATTCTAAGACTTATTTATTTCATTTTCATTTTGTTTCATTTTGAAAATTTTTCTACAAAGTCCCAATTAAGATAATTTCATACATTTTTTCTCTTTTTCCAATAATATTTTTTTCACATCATTATTATTTGACAATTTTCATTTTTTCGTTTTTGGGAATGTTCGTAGAATTTTTTATGATTTTTTTTTTTTGTTTAATATTTTCCAATCTGTAAAGTTTCAAGCGATCCGAAAATAATAATGGAAATCCATGAAAAATTCGGACAAAACTTTTCGGACAACCCTTTATTTTTATGATTGAAAATGCTTAGATTTTAATTGGCTGTCCGGAAATTGCTGTCACAATTTTTCCAATTAAAATTTTTTTTTTTAAAAAGAAAATTTTAATTATTTATTATTTGTATTTATTATTTGCAGTGAGTGGGTAAAGGGGAAAATCAAAAAAAAATAAAAATAAAAATAACGAAGAATCGTCGAAAGAAGATTTGATTCATTTTTTTTATTATTAGTATTAAGTATAACCTGTAAGAAGCTCCTGAGATTTGAAAGTAAAAAATTTTGAAAAAATAAAAAATTTTAAAACCTAAAAATAGTCTTGGATTTTTCCGAGGAATTTTATATTAAATTTCGAATCATTTCTCAAAGCATTGATTGGAAAAAAAAATGATTTTGAAAAAATGAATTTTTTCAAAGGGTTAAATGAAGCAAGAAAAAAAAATGTGATTCAATTTCCGGAAAATTTCTCGTAGAATTTCTCGTAGAATTTTCTGCAGAAATTTCTCATTTTCCAACACCTTGAAATATCAATATGAATAATCATGCATGAATAATCAATCATTTTTGGGTTTCATTTTTTTTCAAGCCCTTTGGTCATGGAAATAGGTTCCATATTTACTCAAGTGAAATATGATTAAAATTAATCGAAAAATAAACTCGGGTCTTTGGCCTTAAAAAAATGGTGTAAATGTTTTAAGTTAGCCTAAGGCCCTCTTCGGGCCAAAACGATAGCGCTGGGCCCGAATCGCTCTCACACTATAACCCTTTCGAGCAATGAATTTATCATGTGGTTCAGGCTTACCCTGTGTTGTTGTGGACGTGCTGATTGGAATTTTTCATATGATTTCTGGCAGGAATTTTTTCCTTCAACCCTTTTCAAGGGTCCCCATTTTAAACTTTAGAAATGGTTTTCGATGACCAACTACAGCAACCGCTAGCCGTTCCACTGCTACTGCTTGATGGTTGCAACAGCTGTTGCTTTTGTTGATTTGTACCTTGTTTAAGCTTGTTCGATGTTTTATTCGATGCTTTTCGTAGCCGTTTTTTACCCAAAAGCATACGTTTGAATGCCATACGAAAATCTGGACTGAATATAGTATCTGTATTGAAAATCGATACAAAAAAAAAAATTTGATTAATAAACAAACTTTTGAAAAAGTTGGCGGGAAATTTTGAAATTTGAAATTTTTGACAATTCTCTTGTGTTAGCACCATGCACTCGATAGGCGCCCATCGAGCACCGATATTATGGCATTTTTAATGAAATTTACTATTCGAGTCGAGTGCAAAGTATCAATTGAAAATTGATATTTTTCAATCATTTCAATCAATTTAAACCCTTTCGTTTTTGTAATTTCACAGGAAAAAAGTAAGAAAATGTTTCCCAAGAAATGTCCCATTTTTCATTGGTAACAAATTTTTACCCAAGAAATTTTTCCGTAGAAACCATTTGAATCATTATTATTCAAATGAATAATCATCGAAAGGGGCCATTCACAGATTTGACAAAATTCATTAACTCTTTGATGCCACATTGATATACATCATCATAATTTTACCGAAATCATGATAACGTTACGATTAATTAATTTATTCAAAACTAAAAACTATTTTCGTAATTTTCACGATTCAGTGGTTCTCAACCACTCTTATTAAACAACAACAACAAATTCCCAGGAACATTATCGCTCAGCACACACACACATTGACAAAAGTTACGAAAAACGGTTGAGAAACACTCAATCATAAATTGTATTATCGAATTAATGAATGAATAATTTGAATAATTAAATGTATCATTATTATTGGATACCCGAAATTCTCGTTCTCGGATTCGGGTTTAGGCCTCTCAATGTGCGCAATGAATCAAATGGTGAATGACGCTGAATTCACCATCATCATCGGTGATGTATGATGATGTTCGTGAATAAATTATCGTATAATTACTGATGATAATGATGATGGTAATGTTGATGATGTTGATGATGATGATGACAATCATTATCATCTACCAATGGTAAATGAATTATTCAAAATGAAATGAATGAATAATTTTTCGTAGAATTTCAAAATCATCATTATATGAGTGTGTGTGAGTGAATGTGAATGGTGAATATGATTAAATTTGATTTGATTAGTAAATAAATCACAAAAAATAATAAAACTTTAATAACAAAATACAAAAGTATATCTAAAATAAGTTATAAAACAACTTATTAAATACTCGATTGAAAGGATTGTAATTAATTATTATAATAATTATATTATAATTAATATAATTATTACACCTTCCCTTCAGTTTTGTATTTTGTCTTTCGATTTCGATCGTCCTCGTCTCGGTATGATCGCTAATTTTTTAACGTTACCACAAAATAATTTCATCTGGTTGAAATGTACTTTAAATTCTTCGTCATTTCGACCTGTGGCTATAAATATTTTGTCACTAAGTTTCTTCGTGATCTTATATGGTCCTAGCCATGGTTTTTCTTTACTATGGCGTCTTACTAATATAAAATCATTGATTTTAAATTGTTTAACCATATTCGTCTTCTTGTTGTCAGCTAATTTTGACAATCTATTTTTCGATTTACTTCGCCATTTTCTTTTATCTTCATCACGAGTATTAAAGATTGATTCATGAATTGGAAGAATGTTATCGATACTGAATTGTTTCTCTCGTCCAATGAATATTTGGTTCGGAGTAAATCCAGTTGAAGAGTGGACAGTGTTATTGTATACATCAATAACATTTTCAATTGATTCGATCCAATTCGCATTTTTAATTGTTGATCTGATCATATTCTTGATTGTTCTGAACACTCTCTCTATCCCCCCAATCGTTTGATGAAGATATGGAATGGAAAAATCGATTTTGACGTTGTTTTGATTACAGAATTCTTTGAATTTGTTGCTGGTGAATATAGCAGCGTTGTCAACCATTAATGTTTTGGGATGACCAAATTTTTTCCATGATTTTTTCAAAAATAAAATTATCATATCGGATTTAATTTCTTTTGATGGTTGAGCAATAACATATTTGGATGCTATATCAATCATTGCAATAAGATATTTATGTTGATTTTTTGTCTTGAATTCTGTTATATCTAATAACCATTTATCGTTAACGTTCTTCTTTGAGTGGTCAATTTTTGAAAATGGATATTTCTTCGAATTGTCATAATCTTTGTACATTTGACATTCGGAACAGGAATTAATAATTGATTTCAACCTGTTTCTTAATTTTGGATGATACATTCGTTTGCGAATGAAATTCCATGTTTTGGAAAATCCGCAATGAAATAAATCATTATGTATCTTTTTCAATATATGATTTATCTCACTTGCAGGGATTAATAATTTTAATTTTCCATCTTCTTTCTTGTACCAGATATTGTTTTCTTTTTTAAACAATTTCTTGTGTTTGTTGATGAACATTAATAAATTTTGATCATCATTTTGTTTTCTAGACCAATTATCAGTGTTTATGAAATTGATTCTAGACATTGCATCAGCAACGATGTTTGATTTTCCCGGAATATAATTTATTTCAAAATTAAATTCTTGTAAACGAATAGCCATTCTACCCAATTTGCCCATACAATCTTTTTTTGATTGTAACCATTGTAATGGACGATGATCAGTTTCTAAATAAAATTTTCTGCCAAGAAGGTAATGTTTCCAGTGTTCAATGGATAAAAGAATAGCTGTTGCTTCTTTTTCTATGACAGCATATCTTTTTTGAATTTTGTTGAATTTTTTACTGAAATATTCAATAATATATTCATTTTGATTATCTTTTTGAACAAGAACAGCACCAATGGCTTCATCTGATGCATCGCAACGGACAATAAAAGGTTTATTCGGATCAGGCATTGAAATTATTGGTCCTTCTGACATTATCTTTACTAATTTTTGGAATGATTCGTTGCATTGTTGATTCCATTCAAATTTAGAATTTTTCAATTTCAGTTTTTCTAATGGTTCAACAATTCTTGCAAAATCTTTGATCAAATTACGATAGTAGCCACATAGACCAACGAATTTTTCAACGTCTTTTTTGTCTTTTGGTACAGGAAAATTCTTGATGGCTTGACATTTTTTTTCTGATGGTTTTATTTGACCATTCGATATATTGAATCCAAGATATTCGATGTTATCAAGGAAAAATTTAGATTTGACTAAATTAATGGTCAAACCATTTTGATTCAATAAACTGATGACTTTTTCGATATGTTTGATATGATCAGTCTTTGAATTACTGAAAATCAGTATATCGTCAAAATACAATTTAACAAAAGGTATTTTATGGAAAATTCTTTGCATCAGTCGGTTAAATGTTGCAGGAGCCGTTACTAGGCCAAATGGCATCCTGTTAAATTCATATAATTTGTTGTTCCATGCGAACGCAGTTTTATCTTTATCGCTGTCGTTCATTAATATTTGATAATAGCCTTGGTTCATGTCGATTTTTGAAAAGAACTTTGCTCCTTTCAAATCTTTGATTATCTTATCGATTCTTGGAATTGGAAATGAATCCAATATTGTTTGTTTATTCAATTTTCGATAATCAATGGCTAAACGGATTGATCCATCCGGTTTTCTGATAGGAACAATTGGATTTCTATACTGACTATAGCTTTCTGAGATGATGTTTTGATCAATTAATTTTTTAATAGCATCATCAATTTCTTTTTCGAAAGCTTCTGGTATGCGGTATTGCTTCAGTTGAAAAGGCTGTGCATCTGGTTTCAAATTAATTTTATGTGTAACCATTTTAGCTTTGCCCAAACCATTAAATACATTAGGATACTTTTCAATTATTTTATTTAATAATTGAGAATTAATGTCAGATTCATTTGAATTATTTTTGTTATCGATATCATTGTTGATATCGTCTACTAATTCAGATGAATAAACAACATTTATGTTTTCGGTGTTATGGCCAATTGTTGATGAATCATTCGAATCATTTTTCGGGGTTACGTTGAAGAATGAAACGAAATCGCTGTTAATTTTGATTCCATCATTCGATAGTAAATCATATCCAATTATGATTTCTTGATGATTCGATATAATGAATTTCCAATTTCGGTATTATCAATTTTCAATGTGATTATTGATTCACCTAGAGCTTTGATGTTTTTACCGGAGAAGTCCGTAAGTTTTACTTGAGACTTGCTCAATTTTTGATTCAATTGTTTGAATAATTTCATGGGGAATAACGATGCTCCAGCACCTGTGTCGACCAACGCTGGATACTCTCGACCATCAACTGCGATATTAATCCAGAAACCACTTTTTGAGTTGTTTATATTAATAATTTTGATTTTATTTTTGTTTTGCAGTTTCCTGTTCGATTTGTTTTTCGAATAACAATCGTCTGTATTATGATTGTTTTTCTTGCAGATTTTACAAAATTTTGAATTTTGTTTCGTTTTAGTTTCAAAATTTGTACTTGTCGTTGGTGTACTTTGTTTTTCTAGCAAAATTGCAAATGACCTGTAATCCTCTAAAGTCTTTAGTTCGATTCGATTAGCCATTTGTTTTCTGATATCCGAGTTCATCAGTGAGAAGAACTTGTCTTTGGCCAAAAGTTGTTTAGTTTCTTCATTGGCGCTCGGATATAGATTGTTTACCAACGATGTGATTTGTACGGCCAACTCGTCTAGATTCTGATTCTTTAATGGTCGTAATTCATAGAAATCCATTATGAGATTATCTCTCATTGGTTTCTTAGCTTCTTTAATTTCTTTGACCAAATTTTCGAACGTGGTCTTTTTTTCAGCTGGAATAGCTTCCACTGCGTCTAGCTGTGGGCTATCTGGTGGTAATAATGATTCAAATATGGTTACACTGATCTGATCTGACCAGTTGTTAATTTTTATCATCCTACTGAAATATCGTAGGAATTGCTCTAGTGATTCGTTTCGCCCCATTTCGCGAATAGGAATCATGGAGCTTTGGTACATGACCATATTTTGATTCAAATTATGATTTTGATTCAAAATTGGATTATTTTGATTCAAAATTGGATTGTTTTGATTCAAAATTGGATTGTTTTGATCATTATTATTGTTGTTGGCCATAGTTTGCCTCTGCCACCAAATATATAAATAGTATAATATAATACGAAGTAAATAAATCACAAAAAATAATAAAACTTTAATAACAAAATACAAAAGTATATCTAAAATAAGTTATAAAACAACTTATTAAATACTCGATTGAAAGGATTGTAATTAATTATTATAATAATTATATTATAATTAATATAATTATTACAGATTTATAATTAGATCTGATTTGATTTAATTAGATCTGATTCAATTCATTTTGATTTGATTAAATTAAATTTGATTAAATCAAATTTGATTTAATTAAAATTTACATTATCATCATATTTGATTCAAAATTCAAAATTGAAATTAATTTAAAAATCATCATCATGATAAATGGATTGATAAATGATGAAACTAAATGAAATTAAGCCAAGTTAAGTCGATTCAATCAGATTGAATTCAAATGAATTTTATTGAATTGAATTCAGCGAAAGGGTTAGGGATCGCAATGAATAATCGCAAGTGATGCACATGGACGCAATCGTCCAGTGTATCGAATCGTTCGTTAATCAAATCGAATCATTTATTCATAATTCACTCAATCAAATTCACGCTGTTCAGCGTTAACGCTAAATTTACCCGGGCAAGTCATTTTGACTTGAGGTATAAA
This sequence comes from Psoroptes ovis, assembly GCA_002943765.1. Classification (NCBI taxonomy): domain Eukaryota; kingdom Metazoa; phylum Arthropoda; class Arachnida; order Sarcoptiformes; family Psoroptidae; genus Psoroptes; species Psoroptes ovis. Next base: position 659,877 of record PQWQ01000008.1, on the reverse strand, counting down.
TACATGTATGTGTTAAATGGCCAGGTAAATCAAGGTGCTACGTTTGCCAGCAATCAGTTCGTTGACACATTACGTGGCAACTCTTGCGCGGAATCGACGAGTTTTTCGACGACAAACAAATGAAAATTCCAACGAAATACATTTTGTCTGCCTGCCATCGTCGAAAAAATACTTTATTTAATTATTTTTCAATTATCATTCAAATATTTTCACTGAGAAAAATTGATAAATAGTGAAGAATTCATTTCAGAATATGATTGACACACCTGAATAACTATTTTGTGATAAGTGAAAATGATTCTTGTTCACTCGACAGGTGCCTCGCAGGCACCACTGTTACCATTGATTTCAATGGAATGACAATAGTTTTGTCGAGTGAAAGGGGCAATTTATTTTTTTATTTAGAAAATTCATTTAATTAATAATTATCATAATTATTATTAAATATTAATCAATTAATTATTCGAGAAAAACAAAAATAAAAACAAAATGTTTGATTGAAATTATCATTATTATTATTCATTCATTCACCTCTTATCTGCATCAAAATATATTCAAAACAGTGATTCTCAACCTTTTTTATTTGGTTGTTGCGGTATAAAATTTCGAAAATTTCAAAATTTAGCCGCACACCAAGCAAAGAATTATGCTATTGGGTTGTCCGAAAAGTTTTTGCGGATTTTCAGATTTTTTTTTCAATTAGTAAATGGGCAAAAACTTTTCGGACAACCGAATATATTTTCGAGATTTTCCAAAAAAAATTGGCGTAAACGGCACAAAATGGTTGAGAACCACTGATTTACACCAAAAATATATTTAATTATCATCAATTATTATTACATTTTCAAATATTCTAGATTTTTCACCAGAAAATATTTGCTCTCTCTTTATCAAACAACCTAATATATTTCTCTCGACAAATATTAGGTTGTGTCCGAAAAGTTCATTCCGCTTAATCAGCGGAGAGTTGCTAATGAAAATTGGCCAGAACTTTTCGGACAACCTAATATATTTACCCACTCGGAAAAACATTATTAAATATACAATCAAATCAAAATCAAAAAATGGGAAATGTTTTTCGACAAAACAAAAAAACAAAATTGAAATCAAAATGAAAATCATAATTATTGACAATAATTAATTACTAAAATTACAGGAAATCACCCCTTTTCCATCTTCCCATCTCCCTATGCCCCTTTCCTCTGCCACCCTTCTCTACCACCTCTCTATCCCCCTTTCCTTCTCCTCTTCCCTCTCCCTTCCTCTGCCTATGTCTCCTCTCTCCCCACGTCTCTCCTCTTTCCCTTTCCCTCTACCCTTACTCTGCCTCTCTCCCCAAGTCTACCCTGTCCCCATGTCCTCCCATTCCTCTCTGCCTCTTGATGAATCTTTCATTCATTATCATTAATGAAAGTTTATTTCTAATTTTCATCATTTTCATCATTTCATTTCTATCAATTCAATTATCATCAAATTATTTGTAATTGAATTTGAAATATTTTTGTTTTTTTTTCTGTCTGTTTTTGTTCTGGGAAAAAATTATGAGTTTATTTATTTATTTATTTGGCTTTTTTTTGGCTGCTGCTTGCTTCTTCAACTGCTGTTGTAATAATGATAATAATATTAATAATGATAATATTAATATTAGGTTGTCCGGAAAATTATGGCCGATTATATCGTTAGAAATCATTAGAAAATCGGCAAGAACTTATCGGACAGCCTAATAATAATAGTTGATGATTGTTGATAATTGATAATAATAATAATAATCATAATTATTTTCATTATTATTATTATCATTCAATGTCTACTAATATTATTAATATTATTAATAATTTTGAAAGTCATTTTCATCATCATAATTATCGTTAGTATTATTAGAATTATTATTATCATAATTATTATTATTATGATGATTATTTGATGTTCATTTTTTTAGGAAGTGAAAAAGGAAAAATTTATTCATATTCTCTAAGAATATTCTTCGAGAATATTCTTCGAGAATATTCTTAAAGAATTTTGATTCGATTCTTGGAGAATTTCGACTTGATTCTTTAAGAATTTTGACTTGATTCTTTAAGAATTCCTTTAAGAATCCATAGAAGAATATTACGTAGAATATTACTCAACAGAATATTATTAGTCCTTGGAATTGAAATTCTTGGGTATATTTGATTGAAAATCAATGAATAAATGAATCAATGAATGTATAAATGAATGAATAAGTGTATATTTGAATGATTATGATTCAAATTATTAATTCAATAAAATTATTAATTCAAAAAATTATTAATATTAAATGGAATTAATTTAAGGATCAATTAATGATTAATTAATACAAAAAAATAATGAAAATGTTTTAAAATGGTTTTATCAAATACTTACAAATAATTGGATTAACACAGCTATTAATATAGCCAAGCCATTGAAAAAAATCAATGAGAAAATTTGGCATAAAATCTTGATATTGTTTCGATAATGGTGATAGTAATGCATTGATAAAGAATGGTAACCAACAAATGACAAATACACCTTTTTATTGATTTGATTATTAAGATTATTTATTGGAATTCATTGATCCAGATATTAATCGAATCATGATGATAATTGGATTCATGGATTTGCGGAAGACCAAAATTGAATTGGGATAAGGAGAGTACGAGAAATGAAAACAAATATATCCAGTTAAATATTGTCAAAATTTGAATCTTTGAAATTGGATTTCAATGATAATGGCAATAATAATCAATGGAAAGAATTGAATAATTGACACGATTGATTGGCTTTGAAATTTTGGTGAATTCTGACTACAAAATGGTTAAGAATATTATTCGATTATGTGTGTCTTTGTGTATTGAATATTGAATGTCAGAATAGTCAGTTGTTATGACGATAATATTGACAATGATAATGATGATAATCCATCGATTTTTTTTATTAAATATTGGAAATTAGTTGTCCGGAAAGTTTTCAATGATTTTCCAATAGACTTTTCATTGATTTTTCAACAAAAATTTTTCGGACAACTCATCAAATATTTGATTAAATTATTCTATTTGATTTTATTTTGACATTTTATTAAAGATTTTATTATAAACCCAAGAAATGTCTAAGATTCTTATACAAATTTGATGCACGTAAAGGGAATTGTCAAATCATTTTCTCCAGAAATCTCAAAGATCTGTCATATCTAAGGTTTAGACCTAATCTAGATCCTCTAAGGGGACTGGAATCTTAAATAATGCAACGGTTACCTTCAATCAGTGTCAGTGATTTCAACCCTTTCATTTTGCGATTGTCATAATTTCGATTGATCTTTATCGATCGACCGTTATTGATTGATCGATCGCAATTGATGTATCGATCGACTGCGATTGATGGATCAATCGATTATCGATAGACTGATCGATCGCAAGATTCAACCTGACTCGATTCTTGGCTGCTTGCGGCAAAAATTCAATTCACAAACACTTACCCGTGATAATGGCCAACGTTTTCGCTGCTTTACGTTCACGTTTCGATTCGACAGATTCTTTTTGATGATAATAACTTTGTTGTTGTTGCGATTGATGTTGCTGCGTCGGATTTTGTGATGGTGAATTTTGCGACAGTAACATTGATTGTTTAGCATTCGATTGATGATTGACGATGATTCGATTATAATTTGTTTTATTGTGGCCATTATCTTTGCGGTCATTGTGGCCATTAGCATTATCATTGATTACATTAATATTATTTGAAACGTTATTATTGAGGCTTTGACCATTATCATTATCAGTATTCGTCAATAATAAATCAATTTTGTTGATCATAATTTGACCATCGTGACAATTGTCATTAACATCATTGGTATTTGATGATCGATGACCATCATTACCATTATTATCATTATTGGCATTGTTTGTAATTAATATTCGAGGCTTTAATTTATTACCATCATTAATATCGTTATCATTATCGATATTAATCGATTCATCAATATTTTGTTGTTGTTGCTGGTGATGATCATGATCATCGTCATAATTCATTGATAAATATTTACATTGTAGCCTTGATTGTTGATGATTATGATTCAATGTATCGATATCGTTATTTGAATCGATTTGATCGGTTTTTTCGCCCGAATTCTTAAGATTGGAGCATTTTGGCCAACTATGGTCAAGTTGTTGTGACTGTTGTTGCTGCTGTAATCGTTGTTTACCCGAGCGATAATCATTTCGGCTATTTTGACGATCATTAATATCGACTACGATCATTGCATTTGCATCATTCAAAAGCGATATTCGGCTATTAGTATCATCGCTGAAACTATAATTTGATTGTTCAATGGTCGAATTAAGGTCAGTATTATGGTCAGTATTGATCGAACTATTTCGATCAATTCCCTTGTCATCATTATTCGTATGATTACCCTGCATATCACACTTATAATGATTGTAATTATCATCAATTCGTTGATGATTATCATTATCAGTATTTTCAATATTGAACAAATTATTATTATCGTAATCATCATCATTAAATGATACCAATGATTTCAATGTTCGATTCAACATTGAAGTCATAATATTATTTTTGATATTATCATTAATTATATGGCCAATATCAGTGTTCGTTGAATTCCTTGAATAATCATCACCATAATCGATGCTAAAATGATAATTATATCGATTGTAATTATTATCAATATCATCATCATCATCATCTTCAATAATTGTATGTTGATAATGATCATGATTTGGATGATAACTATGCTTAGATTCGATTGATTTACGCATCAATTTCAACGATGAATTCCGCTTCAATGCTTGTGACCGGTGTTTTGACCATTGTTTTCGTTGATTTCGTTGTTGTTGATGATCATAATAATGATCATCGAATGATAGCTCTCTTTTATGTCGATGAATCAATGGTTGAGTGATTGATGAATTATTCAATGGTAAATATGAACCTTCTTGATCAACATCAACATTGATTGTTGTAGCATTGAACACTTGATTTTTGCGGACATTTTCAGCCCGAGAATTGATCATATCTTTGGCATCAATTCTATCAATATCATCATCACTGATCGAATGTTTTGACTGCATTTTGGATGATTGTTGTTGATATGTTGATATCGATGAATGATGATTATCATTGATTGTTGAATCAATCGTATCATTCGGCGATCTTTCAATTATTGTTAATGCTGTATTTTGTTCAACAATATTCATTGAATATGATCGATTTTGGCCTCGATCACCATCATTATTACGATCATCAATACAAATATCATTAATAATTAATTGTTTGGCATCTGTATTTGTTAATATTTTATAATTATTATCATTATTATTCAATGATTTCAAATCATTATTATTACTTATGTTATTTGATGATGTAATATCGGATAATATTGGTTGTGAATTTGTCATTTCATTTGTCATTGATGAATTTGTTATGTCATTGAATAATTTATTATTATCTTTATGAGTGATTTTATCCATATCATTATGATTATTGATGATATTCGTATCCTTATTAGTCCTAATGCTTGATCCACTTTTAATCGATAATATTTTGGCACTTTTTTTATTATTTATTAAATTTATATTCATATTATTAGTATTATTATTTGAATCATTATTTGAAATATTTGAAATGTTATCATCAATTTTATTCATAGTTTTATTAACTGTTTGCAATGTTTTCATTGATTTCAATTGTACTAATGATATTTTTGAACCAGGTTTATGGCGTATACGTTTACGTGCAACCTATTATATGATCGAATAAACATTGGATATGAATTGAAATGGTAAAATAATTAAACAATTTCGTTGAATCAATGATAATTGTAATTAATTAATTACAATTAATTAAAATTTCTTGTAATTGTAATCAATTTTGATTAATTAATTGTTGATTGTTAATTAAATAAACAGTACAAAAAGTAAACAAAAGACTAAAAATAATTTCAAAGCTCCATTTTAATTTTGAAAAAAAAAACTTTTAAATTAGAATCAAATTAACCCGAATGATTGTCATTTATGTGCTGCTTAGCTTTGCTGAAATGCTTTTTTTTCCAGTTCATTTACGTAAACATTTTAAATAACATTCAACCCTTTCTTTCACTTTCATCCACACATATTCAAATTCCAAATTTGAATCACTCAAAAAAAAAAAAAAAAAAAAAAAAAAAAACAACAATCAAATAATCAATGGATTTAAAATTTTTCATCAAAATCCAAATGAATGAACATTGCTTACAAACAAATGAACAAACATTGAACCAAACAGCCCAAATAAATCCAATGAATGAATCCTTTGGACTGAGAATTGAACATTGGAGCTTAACCCTTTGAATTTGTTCACTTTGAATTTACGAAATTTTCATTACGAAATCATTCGGAATCATTAAAACAAAAAAAATTTCACCCATCACTTGTCTTATTCATACTAATTATATACATTTATCATCATCATCATCATCATCATCATCATTCTCATTATTTTTAATTGTGATTAGTGAATGATTATTCTTCATTCTTCATTTTGATTCATTCATTGTGATTATCAATAATGAATGCCATACACCATTAATGCTGTTGTGTGAAAATGTCATTTCTATTTCTATTTCTATTTCAACTCATTATTAATCAAAAGATAAATGAACAACAACATCTACAGTTAAATATCATCAGTGATTATCTCTGAAATAATAATAATAATAATAATAATAATAATAACTTTGATGACGACAAATGAATGGATGACAATTTTAATTTTGGAAATTTTCAAAGATTTCTTTTTGTTTTTGTTTTTTTTTCGGATACGAAAATGACAACCCTTTCAAACACATTTTTATCCATCATGCATCACGCATCTGCCGTTCAGTGTTTCTAAACCGTTTGGTCTTTGTTCTTTTGTTTAACCCTCAAAACTCGACCGGTGAGCATCACTCACCATAAGATGTAATGCAGCAACTCGATAGGCGTCCCTCAGTCACCATTTTTCATGTGTGTGAAAAATCGTCGAGCTGTTGGCTTGCTTGCGCTTTAAATGCCTTGAGTGCTAAGGGTTAAATACTAATTTTTATGCTGATCAAGTCAATTTTCAAGACCAGCAAAACGGTTGAGAAACACTGATCCTGCAGTGTAATTATTCTCTAAATTCAACACGAACAAAAATACAGAGATAAAATTTTTTTAAAGATGTCAAGCATAATAATAATAATAATATAAAATGAAATAATGAACTTAATCTGAATTTTGATTAGGCTGTCCGAAAAGTTCATTCGGCTAAATCGATGGGAGTTGCTAATGAAAATTGGCCAGAACTTTTCGGACAACCTAATATCTAGTTTGATTATCTTTGATCATTTCAAACGATGATTGTTTTTGTTTTTGTTGTTGTTGTTGTCATTCGTCGTCGTTGTAATTATCATCATTTAGCTGTTGTTGATTAGTATTTCATTCATTATCAGCTGATTATAATCACAGTAATAATCAAATGAATGAATAAATAAAATAGACATAAATAGACCCATAAATAGACATGAACAAGCAACAAACAGCAATAAGCGGCCCAAGAAATCATCAAGAAACAAATGAAATTGTCAACATTGTAATTTGGTAATAATTCGGGTGATTTGGACATTGTAACGATGATAATTACAATTAACAATGATAATCATTGATTACAACAACTACAGTCATACTTCGTTTTACAAAATGTTTATTTTCGAGAATATTTTTGTTTTTCAGTTGGATTTGATGATAATAAGATTTGAAATTAAGTAGAATTGATGAAGAATTAAGAATTTTATCTTTTTTGGAACAAGAGTCTATTAAGAAAATGCATAAACACAGCGCAATTATCAAATATAAGTAATTGTGTAAAACGAAGCATTTCTCGGCGGAATTTCTGCTGAAAATTTCCACCGAAAAAACATTTAAATTTTTACCCCTGACAAAAAAACAACATCGAAATGTGGGATTCACACGAAATGAATAATAAATATTCAAATTTGATACAAACAAAATTTCAAAATGATGATTATATTAGGCTGTCCGATAAATTCTTGCCGATTTTCTCACGAATTCTCTACGATATAATCGGCAACAATTTTTCGGACAACCTAATAATTGCTATTGTAGCAATTATTTGAATAAGTGAGAATTTTGAATCGGAATTTCAAAAAAATTAAAAATTCAAAGAATTTCGGAAAGAATTTAAAAAAAAATTTTCGGAAAATTTCCGGAATTTTTCGAGAAATTTAAATTTTTTGGATTTTTTCACAATTTCGAAATTTCAAAAAAACAAAAACAAAAAAGTTTGAATTGTTTACTTTTGACAATTGAATTCGACAATTCTAGAAAAACAAAAAACAATGGAATCAAATATGTTATGGTTGTTGTTGTTTATCAACATTTGAAATTTTCAAAGAATTTCAGGTAGAAAATTTTACTCTGATGATGATTATTTAAATAACTTGCCTTGCTTGCATACCTTTGAAATTGTTTTTTTTTCTGTTTTTCAAAATTTTTGTTGAAAAACAACAAAAAAAAAAAAAAAAAAACAATTAAAACACTCATTTGTTGAGAGACTCATTTGTTTTTTTGCTGTTGAAATATGAAATCGGAGAAATTTTCACGGAGAATTTCAGAGAGGGTTTCGTAGAGTTTCAGAGAGGATTTCATAGAGGGTTTCGGAGAGGGTTTCAGAGAGGGTTTCACAGAGAATTTCAGAGAGGGTTTCGTAGAGTTTCAGAGAGGGTTTCAAAGAGGGTTTCAGAGAGCGTTTCACAGAGAATTTCAGAGAGGGTTTCGTAGAGTTTCAGAGAGGGTTTCAAAGAGGGTTTCAGAGAGCGTTTCACAGAGAATTTCAGAGAGGGTTTCAAAGAGGGTTTCAGAGAGCGTTTCACAGAGAATTTCAGAGAGGGTTTCGTAGAGTTTCAGAGAGGGTTCAAGAGGGTTTCAGAGAGGTTTCAGAGATTTCGTAGAGTTTCAGAGAGGGTTTCAAAGAGGGTTTCAGAGAGCGTTTCACAGAGAATTTCAGAGAGGGTTTCGTAGAGTTTCAGAGAGGGTTTCAAAGAGGGTTTCAGAGAGCGTTTCACAGAGAATTTCAGAGAGGGTTTCGTAGAGTTTCAGAGAGGGTTTCAAAGAGGGTTTCAGAGAGCGTTTCACAGAGAATTTCAGAGAGGGTTTCGTAGAGTTTCAGAGAGGGTTTCAAAGAGGGTTTCAGAGAGCGTTTCACAGAGAATTTCAGAGAGGGTTTCGTAGAGTTTCAGAGAGGGTTTCAAAGAGGGTTTCAGAGAGCGTTTCACAGAGAATTTCAGAGAGGGTTTCGTAGAGTTTCAGAGAGGGTTTCAAAGAGGGTTTCAGAGAGCGTTTCACAGAGAATTTCAGAGAGGGTTTCGTAGAGTTTCAGAGAGGGTTTCAAAGAGGGTTTCAGAGAGCGTTTCACAGAGAATTTCAGAGAGGGTTTCGTAGAGTTTCAGAGAGGGTTTCAAAGAGGGTTTCAGAGAGCGTTTCACAGAGAATTTCAGAGAGGGTTTCGTAGAGTTTCAGAGAGGGTTTCAAAGAGGGTTTCAGAGAGCGTTTCACAGAGAATTTCATAGAGTTTCAGAGAGAGTTTCGCAGAGAGAGAATTCCCGAGAATTTTGATTTACATTTTTATCATCGTATAATCATGGAATCTATGAATTTACATTTTTTTCAAAATATATTTCCAAATATTTCCGAATTAAAATGTTTTGGAAAATGAAATATTTTGGGAATATTTTGGAATCGAAATAAATTCCAAAATTCCAAAATTCCTTTTTTTGAAAAATATTTTTTTTTCTACTTTTATTTTTTTTGAAATTCTTGAATTTATAAATTTTTTTTTTGTGAACATATTATATAATTGTTGTTGTTGTTTATCATTATCATCATCATTGAATTAATTTATTTCATTTTATTCCATGATGATCAGTGTTTCTCAACCAGTTTGGTGAATTTTTCTGGTAAAAATTCTCTGTGAAATTTTTTGCAAATTTTTTTCGGAAAGATTACTTGCAACAAGATTACTACGAAGAATAAGGAGTCAAGAGGGTAAACGAAGAGGTCAAAGTGTCCAGTGATTGGTCGTTTGATTTGATCGGTGTAAAAGTCATTGAGAGAGGTGAAAGGTGAGACGAAGCAAGTAGAAATGGTCAAAATTTTTGAAGGTCAAAAACATTTGTTTTGTTCTGATTAATTTTCGGTTGAGAAACACTGTTCAAACGTAGAAATTTTGCAGGCAAAAAAAACTATTTTTTTTTTATCTGCACCGAAAAAACATATTAATAAGAGAGACAAAATATTTATTTGTTTACGAATTCGAGAATTCATGAATTTGAATTTAATTTATTTTCAAAATTTTTAATTTCAATTTAATATACCATAAACACACACAAGCACACACACACACACATATACTGTACACCGTGCATCGCATACATTGTACATTGTACACACCGTAAATACATTGAACAGCAGTTAAAGAATTTTGAAAAAAAAATTTACGGGAAATTTTTTTACGGGGAAAATTATGTCAACAAAAACATTGAAATCATGATTTGAAACACTTTTTTTTTGGAAAATATTTTAGTTGGTTGTCCCATAAGTTCTTGCCGTTTTACCAATCAAAAAAATAAGAAAAAAACGGCCAAAACTTATGGGACAACCCAAATAATTTTTTTTTTGGGGGAATAATTTCATTTTTTCACCCGAAAAACTGGCAGCCAAAAAAAAACCTTTTAACGAGCTTATTGAATTCAATTCAATGAAAGTATTCTGTGTGCAGTGAGATAGTGGAAAGATTCGGTAATTAAATCATGAAATTTTTTTTTTTCCATGTAATTAATTCGTATTTGTCTTCATATTCATATTCATATGTTTGTTCATTTGTTTCATGTGTTCCATATTTACATGTTCCATATTCACATGTTTCATATTCATAGGTTTCACATTCATATGTTTCATATTCGTTTGTTTCATATTTATGTTTATATTCATTTATTCATTCATTCATTCATTGGTGCATTCATTCATTTGTTTGTTTGTTTCTTTGATCATTTAAATTATAAAATTTTTTTTGTAATTAAAAAATATATGAAAATTACTTTGACATACGAGAAATACCAAGAATTGTCTTGTTGGACTGCACCCAACCATTCATATTCACATGAATCATATTTGAAAAAAAAAGAAGAAGCAGAATCACCACCGGTATTCTTTTTTCCACTCGGATGAATAATGATCGCAGAAGTTCTGTGTAATAGAACCTTACTAGACCCCTCTGGACCCTCGAGAGAACTGTGGGCCCTTCTGCGCCGCAAGAAAACTCTGGGCCACCTGCACTGGTAGATACGCCTATGGGCCGCAAGTTGTTGAAAAGGTCACGAAGATACTTGAGGCTTGCGGCCAACTTCAAGGCGAACAATGATCGCAAAATACTGTTTGAGACTGTTGTTAGTTCAAATACGACGACGACGACGACGACGAACATATGTAGATTTATGTTTTTTTAAGTAAAAAAAAAATCAAAAACCTTGACTACATTAGTTCATTGGGTCCATTGGGACCTTGTTACTACTATAAACACAAATGCCAAAAAGGGTACTTGTGCTTATGTGGAATGTATTTTTATAATTTGCATAATGCAAAAGTGCAGAATGGCTTTATCATTAAATTATGAGCATTTTTCCACAAAAAAAAAAAAAAAAATTTCTCAGTCTTTATCTTTGGTAGTGGTGGTGGGGGTGACGGCAGAAAGTGCGGGGGCGAATGAATAAGGTTTCTTTTACTATCTTATCTTGATGAAATATGTGCGTTTTGTTGGACAACCATAAAGCAAAAAAAAAACCATTTGTAATAAATAATATTAATTAATAATTAATTAATTGTTAATAATTAAATAGACCATCGATAATAATAATAATAATAAAAAATGATGATAAAAATGAAAATTCTGAAAATAATGTTTCCATTCATTCATGAATCCATGAAATATCTATGAATTTTTCTCAAACAAACAGTGTTTATCAAATGTTTGTTCGAAATCATTGCGTGTAGGCGTATGGATGGATGCGTGGGCGTCAAAATAACCGAGTCTAAACCCTTACAGTGCCTCGATTTGACGATTCGACAAACAAGCCATAAATGAGCATCGTTGGCCTTTGAATTCTAAGAAAAATTCGAAAAAAAAAATTCTTGGAAATTCTTGGATTCAATTTTCAAAGGTCCGAAGGTTTTTTCAAACCTAATGGCTTCTTAGAATCCAACATTTTGATGATTTTGATCATAAAATTATGTAAAGGTTACCACCACCTTATCATACATTATCATATTCATAAATTAATGATTATGATCATGGTGATATAATGGAACAATTTCATAAATTTCAATTAACCAAAAAGAACTGTGAAATAAAAAATTAATTAAAATTTTTTAAAATTTTAATTAATTATTTTGTAATTAATTAATATTTCTATGATGTTTATGAATGCAAAGAAAATGCATTTGTACCCTCATTGGACTATTTTGTCCAAAAATGAAAATGGCTGAAGAAACCATTGAAAATGAATGAGAATCTCGAACACATCTTCGTACCCAAAGAAAAGCGAAATTTTCTTAATGGTTTTTTTCATTGGTGGTGGTGATCATTTAAAAATCATTTGAAACAGACCCAAAAAGACTCAATTGTGGTCTATCATCGAATAGATCCAAGAATTAGAAAAAATTAGACCCTAAAAGACAATCAAAACTATAGACCAAAAATTAATTTCAAACATCAACAACATTGTCATTGACAAATTGTGAATGGAGAACCATCCGATCAAAATTAGTAATTCAAGAAAATAATGAAAATGAGAAATCTTGGCCGAAAAAAATGAAAAGAATCCAAGGGCCTAAGCGTCCCATACTGTCTAAACGTTCAATACTGAATGATTAATTGAATTTTCATTGACATTCTCGTTAACCAAAAGACTTTATGGCTTCCCATACACACACAAACTCATACACACACGATTGAAGCCATTGAAACCATTGAATTTTCATTGATTCATTCGTTCATTCGAGCACAGCGAATGCGATCTTGGTATACGACCTTTGATAATGGTCGAACAATGAATGAAATGAAATAAAAGCTAAAAGGCCAAGACCCTTGCAGCATGAAATAGACCAAATTAAACCAATAAAAAACCAATTTTTTCCTCATTTTTTTTCAGTTGAATCATCAAAAATTATTAATAATTATTACTTATAACCAATATCGGGTTTGTTGGTCCGTTTGATAGCAATGATAATAATAGAAATAAGAATAAAAATAGAAATTAAGAATAAATGTAAATAATAAATATTTCAAGAGGTTGTCCGAAAAGTTGTGGCTGGTTTCAATTGTCATTATTTCAATGAAAACCATCATTGAAAATCGGTCAAAACTTTTTGGACACTTTCAAATAAATTTAATTTGAAAAATTTCATTTTTTTTCTCAATTTTTTTTCTCGGGTCTCCATTTGATTCTGTTGTTTTTGTTGTTGTTGCTGGTGGAAAAATATTTCTGTATTTAATGATAGCGAAAATTATCAACCGACATACACATATACACCATACACACACAAACACACATATACATCAAGACCAAAGACTGAATACATCTCAAATAATAATGATAATGATAATAATAATTATGACTATGGTCGTGGTCGACCATTAACTCCGAAAATCATTTGTCCAATGAAATTAAATAAGAAAATGATTTTCATTTTTCAAATGTCAAAGACTTTTTCAAAGAAATTCTGTTCTGAGAATTCGATTCTGGTTCAACTTTCTAGAAATCCAATTCCCAAAGATACGATCGAAGCTGTCAAAACATTGAAAAATCATCATCAATGAATGGTTCCAAATAGGAGCCCATAGAGTGCAAAGACCGAGGCTGAGAAATTGATATCAAAAACCAAAAATTTTCCAGAAAAATGAGAAATTTTCATTAAAATATGATTAATCAAAAATTGATAGGATGATTGGTTTGTGTTTTGAGGTTGGCCAAACACAAATACAGAACATCGTCGATACATTTTTTCGGTACCGAAATCGGAAGCCCAAGAGATCGGGTGCCCAAAAATTGACATTGTCCGTGTCGGTGTATGGTGGTCTATTGAAGGGTCCATTGAGGAATTATTGGGCCCAAAAAAAAAATCCGCCAAAAAATTTTGAAAAACTCATAACGGATCCGAGAAATCATCGGTGAAAAAAATCATAATCGAATTCCCAAACATCGATCAACTATTGTTGTAAACACTTAGGTAAATAATCACACACACACCGACACAGGGACACACTTTTGATTGATTTCATATATCAATTCGATCAGAATTAGACCAGAAAATTTTTGGTCAAAATTTCATTCATCAAAAGTAAACAAAATATTGTTCTCCTTGTCCATATGTAGTAGGTTGGTTTATGTTTATTTATTTATTTTCATTTTTTTCAAAATAATAAATTTTTAATACGTTTTTGATTCATTTTTTTTTAAAAAATACATTTTCGTCTTACAAAAGTACCCTCTTCACCCGAAAAATTCCTAATTCTGGTGAATTTTTTCCATTCAAAATTTTAATTTTGCCCAATCGGACCAAATGAGGAATATGTGAATGTTTGGTGTGTGTGTGTTGGTATGTGAAATATGAATTTTTTTCTTCTTTTTTTGACCAAATTTAAATTAAATCAACATCGGGTCACGATGATGAATTCAAGATGGTGAATCATGATGGCAATGGTGATGCAGGGTGGCCATGGTCAAAATGGTGGTCAATAAAAGATTCAAGAAAATGTGATTTCGAGGAAATTTTCTAGAAGGAAATTTTCCAAAGAAATTTCCCAGAATATTTTGAATTTTTTTGGTAATTTTCAAAATTAAATTTTTTCGCTTTCTGCTTTCTTCTTGGGGATTAAATAATATTGTACCAATAATGCTTGAGCCAAATAATAATGTAGCAAAAAAAAATAAATAAATAAATGTTCAGACCCGAAAATGTTTTTTTTTTTTTTGGGAAATTTTCTTTTCCGGAAACTTTTCCCCAAAGTCTTTTCCCGGAAATATTTTTTCTCCGGGAGAAAATTCCTGAATTCCCTCACCCTTACCTCTTCACCTCCTTCATTCCATACACAGACAAACGAACACACGCACACAAATGAACACACACGAAGGGTTAAATTGGCTCAACCAAAAGGGTTAAGCAACATGGAAAAAGTTGGACTACCTCAATGAATCTTCATCATTCATTGAATTATTAGAGGAATTTTGAATAAAATAGAATAATTTGGGTCATTCATAGAATTTGTTTTTTTCGTATTAACTGCAACTACTTACCTTAAATATTTGCCAATATAATAGCAATATCAACAATAATGGCAAATAAAAACATAAACAAGTGGCAATTATTTGATAATAAACATCTTGTGATATAAGGCATTGTTGATTAGCGATACGTTCATAAAATTGTTTATCACGCCAACCAAATATTGGTGCTAATGATATTATGATCGATATGAACCAAATAATAATGATCATCAGTCCGATACGATGTCCATTACGACGTTTATGGATGTAATCAACATTTGTGACGGCCCAATAGCGGTCCTGTTGTTGGCCATTGACAATTTCATGATAAAAATTCATATTTGATAAGAAAATGGTGGGAAAATATGGGAAAATACCAGAAGAAAATATATTAGAATATATTGGAATATTTATGGAAAATTGATATTGAAAATTTTTGAAATAAATTGAAAAATTCATTGAATAAAATTTCCAAAAAAAAAAAAAAAAATTTACATAATAAATTCATTTAAATCATTTTTTTTCAATGGAAATGTTGTCCGAAAAGTTTTTGACGAATATCAAATGAATTCCTATAGGAAAATCACCTGGAACTTTTCGGACAGCCCAATATTTATATGCATCAAATTGATTTTCATTCTGAATATGGCATAAAATTGATGGAATTTTGAATGGGGTAATATTGGGTGAAATTGGGTGAAATTAGACCAAAATTACCATCGAATATTCTGTCGATTATGGGCCAAAATATGCTCCAAAGTAAAATGGAAATGTTCATTGAATAAACACGTACAAATATTTAGGTTGTCCGATAAGTTCTTCCCGATTTTCTCATAATTCCCTACGATATAATCGGCAAAAACTTTTCGGACAACCTAATAGTAATCTTTCCGAAAACTGGAAAAACTTCTGGGAAATTTTTTTTTGCGATTATTGGTTCATGTTTTACTGCGATAATCTCAAATATGTGTCGACGATTGCATCAATCGACGTAAATCGTCCCAATGCAATGAATTATGAATATTTTTGATATTTATCTGATAATAATCAACATATTTACATTAAATAATCCAGTTTAGTAATTTCAAATCCAAAATATAAACAATTAAATCTCTGTGATGATACTAAAGACTAATGTAAATATATTCTCAAATGATTTATATGAATATTTAATATGAACAAATATATTTGTTGACATAAGTTCATAAGGGTTGTCCGAAAAGTTCCAATTATAATAAATACGTATGCCTATGAGAAAACCGGCAAGAACTTTTCGGACAATCCTCGACTAAACTTTATCATTTATGTAATACAAACATTGAATTTCTGTATTTAAAAGTTGTCCGAAAAATTCTTACCGATTTCCACATAGACATACGTATTGATTACATTTGGAACTTTTCGGACAAACTCAAAAGTATTTTATATTCATTGATTCAATCATTCACTTTACTAATTTAAATTATTTATTCATTTATTCTTTGTTTTTTATTTTTATTTTTATTTATTTATTTTTACAAACTCACAGAGATAATATTATTGCTGTTGTTGTTTATTTCTTTCTTGTTCCAGTTTATTTGCAATTTTATTAATATTATTATATCTAAACAAATATTAATGGGTTGTCCCATAAATTCTTGTCGTTTTTTTGAATGAAAAAAAAATTTTAAAAAACGACAAGAATTTATGGGACAACCCATTAATATCAACGAAGAATAATATTATTCATCGAATGAATAATAATAATGATTCTGCATAACGAATTGAATTTCGTATAACTTTGAAATATGTTTTCAAGTTTTTCCACTCTTATTATTTCTACGATTATTATTAATACTAATAATATTCAAAAAAAAAACAAAAATACAAAATACAAAATACGGACTACAACCTAATACAAATTCTGTATTCCAAATGAAGGGAGAATTGAATTGAATTGAATCCAAAAATTTATAAATTCATACAAGCTAAAAGCTTCGTCAATCATCTGATATCTGAATCATTTTTTTGCTTCTTATCTGAAAATTTATTTTATTTTATTCTATTAGGTTGTCCGAAAAGTTTTTGCCGATTATATCGTAGGAAATTATGAAAAAATCGGCAAGAACTTATCGGACAACCTAATATATTTTTTTATATTTTCTTGAATTTTATTTCATTTGAAATTGAATCACATTTTTACTTTAGAATATGATTCATTGGAAAAATAACGATGTTCAATAATAAATATTTTTGTTTCAATCAATCGTGTCACATACAGCCATGCTGGTGTATGTGATATGAAATGATATTCTCATGAAATTAATGTGATATTCTACCATGTTGTGTATTCGATATAAGAGTGTAAATATTTGTATAATAGATATAATCACAAGCAAACAAACATCATCATCAACAGAAGCATTAGTAATGAATAAATAGCGATAAATAATAATGTTTTTCTTATGAATTCATTTATTAGGTTGTCCCATAAGTTCTTGCCGTTTTTCAAATGAAAAAAAGATCAAAAAATCGGCAAGAACTTATGGGACAACCTAATATTTATTTTATATAAGGTTGTCCGAAAAGTTCATTCCGCTTAATCAATCGAGTTGTTCATAAGAAACGGCCAGAACTTTACGGACAACCTAATATACGAAAAAAAAAATCAATTCATAATAATTCATTCGTTTCAATTTATTTCATTGATTCATTCATTCATTCATTTATCTCACTGATAGAGTAGAATGATAAAATTATCAACAAAAAAAAAAAAAAAAATGTTTCAAATAAATTAAGTAATTTCTTCTTCTTTTTCTTGTTGTGTCTTTACTTTTCTATTTAAATTATCAATATCACTTGTATTCAGCAGTGATTCTCAACCTTTTCTTTTTTCGGGGCACAAAATTCAAAATTTGGCCGAAATTTGACGGTACACCAAAGTGCCACAGTGGTTGAGAATCACTGAGTCTTGTTGTATGTATGAATGTCACTTGTTTCACATGTATTAATGTTCATAAATGCATTGAACATATGTGAATATATTCGAAGATCTATGTGCGAATAATGTTTCAGAATAATTCCAAGAATATTGAATCAAATACTCTTGAATCAAACATTTTTCAGGAATTTTTTTTTTTTTTTTTTTTTGTACCAAGAATTTTGTTTATGGACGACCCAATTTTTGATACAAAGAATTTGATACCAAAAAAAAAAAAAAAAAATACCAAAAATGAAACTAATTGAATTTGGAATTTTCAAATCGAGAATTCAATTCAATATTTAGTTCAATTGAATTGAATTCGATTCAATTCAATTTGGTTCGATTCGATTCGATTTGATTCAATTTCAAACAAATAAACAAACAAATATCATCAAATCTAAAGATCATAAAGATGCTAAGACCGTATGTTTGTTTGATGAATTGAACACACATATATGAAGAATCGTGATAATGGGAATAAATATTATTGGACGCAAAAAAAAAAACAAAACAAAATGTATGCAATTTCAATGCAGCAATAATAATAATGGGTTGTCCCATAAGTTCTTGCCGTTTTTTTCAATGATTTTCTTCGATATAACTAAATAAAAAACTTTGCGGACAACCAAATAATAATCGACAAATAATCTCTGTATATATGCGTCACTGTTTTCATAACAATTTTCACCAAATTTGAAAAGAATTATCAATCGAAAAGAAGATAAATGAATTCAAAGAATCGATAAAGAATCGAAGAAGAATCAAAGAATATTCTGCTTTTTTTTAGGCTGTCCGAAAAGTTCCAGACATATTTTACACAGCTTTCAATGGTAAAATCGTCAAAAACTTTTCGGACAACTTTTGATTCGGAGAAAAAGTATTCAAAGAAAATATGATTTCATTTTTTTTTTTCACACATGTTTATTCATTCACATACATTCACATTCAAACAAAAATATATCAGAGAAATATTGTTTGATAAATTCATGTTCATGTTTGAATGATTATTTATTTATTTATTATTTATTCATTCATTCATTCATTGTTTATTGTTTTGCATTGAATGGCAATTGCTTGCTTGCTTGCTTGGTTGGTGTAGAAAATATATTGAAGAATTAAATCATCTTTGAACCATTTATTTCAATCCGAAAAATAATTGGATTGTTCGTAAAGTTCGCGCGTATTCGATTCGAATGAAAAGGATTTCGCGAAGAATCAAAGCATTTGGGCCGAAAGAATTTTTCGGTACAATCATTTCAGAAATATGATTATCATTCAAAATTCGAAAGAATTTTGATTCAAAGAATTATTTCAACTACAGAATCGAATGGAAATAATGTAGAAGAATCAAATAGAATCCTTGAAATACAAATCATTCATATTTATGGCTGTTTATTTTGTTTGTTTGTTTGTTTGTTTCGTTTCGTTTCGATTCGTTTTGTTTGTGTTGTGTTGATGTGTGTTTTAAGCACAAACACAATTTTCCATTTAAAATGGATTAATTTTCAAAATTGAATCTGAATTTGAATTGAATTATTTGAGCTGAATTGAACAGAATTGAACCCATAATCGGTTGAAAATGTGAAATTCCACTCGATTGATAAATTTATAAATTCTTCATCAATTCAAAGAATCAATCGATTGAATGAATTGAATTGAATTGAACGAGATCAATCGATTCCAATTTCGAATTCCGAAAAGGAATTTCGACCAATAAATTCTTCGATTGATTCGGAATTCGGGGATTCCGAAACACGGAATTCTAAGTTCTAATTAGAATTCTAAGAATTACAGAATTCCAAGGATTCTTAGAACTCTAAGATTCTAAGAATTTCAATGGTTCTTTGAATAATTTCAAAAAAAGCACGAAAATTCTGTTATTCTTCGTCGAACAATGTGTGGTTGTTGTTGTTATTCCTTCTGCGATTAATCAATTAATTTCTTAATGAATTTCTTATTCATTTTCTTCAAGTTTAAAAGTAAAGAATTAACCGCAAAATACGGGGGAAAAATGCTATGCAAACATCTTGATATAATCATCATAAATATTTCATATTTTTGTCTGGAGAAATATGCAAAAATCGCTCAGACAAAACTTTGTCCGCCAATGAGTATTTGAAGGATATATTTGCCCAATTGATTTCAATATGAGACCATACGAAAACTTTTCGGACAATCAATTAAACGATGAAGAAAGAAATCTTGAAATTTTCTTCTCGAAGAATATTCTAAATTTCAATCCATTGAGTCAGTTAGTTTTCAAAGTTTTCAGAGTTTTCAAAAGTTTTTGAATTGAAGAAATCTGAAGATTTGAATTTTTATGAGAAAAGAAAAGGGTTTAAAAGGGTTAAAAGGGTTTAAATAATGGTCTGTAGATGCTTGTGATGTAAAGTAGTGAAGACAGTCTGAAATAAAGAATTAATTAATCATTTTTAATTAATTTTCAAATGGAATTGAGCCAACGAATTGATCATGACGATTGTGGCTGAGAGTGAATACAGATCAATTGTAAACCACAATCGTTGTGGCTGGCTTCAAAGGCTGCATTTAAATCAATGATAGTTCGGAAGCCTTTGAAGTTCAAACTCTTTTGAATCCTTATAATTCAAAACTCTTTTGAAGCCTTTTTTTCGAAACCTTTTAACGCACTCAAGAAGGGTTAAAATAATATTTGGGCTGTCCGAAAAGTTTGTTCGGACCGATTTATTTCAAGTATAACAGATTTTATTTGACTATTTTGGACAGAACTTTTTGGACAAACAAATCAATTAATATTTTCATAGAATTTCATTTCATTATGCTTGAAAGGGTTAAATAACTCAAATTTTAATTCAAAAATTTAAAAAATTTCAAATCAATTTACTCACCAATGCAATGGCTAATAAATGAAGGATCGATGCAGTACAACAAAGGACATCGGCAATTGTCCATAAATCACAAATATTTGCACCTAATAGCCATTTACCTTTGACAACAATAATTGCACCGAATGGCATAACAAATAATGCAACCATTAAATCAGCGAATGCAAGTGAAAATACTAGATAATTTCCAACTGATCGTAAATTTTTTTCAATAATAATTGCAGCAATAACCAGCAGATTACCGATCACAGTTGACAGTATAATCAGTGTTAATATCAGTGCAATTAATATATGATGTAAATATAGCTTATCAACGATTGTTGTGGCCGATGTCGTTGATGATATTGATGCCTCCGATGCTGATGATGCGGATGATGATAACAGCGACGATGGTTCCAATATTGATGGCATCAATTTGGATGACAGCAAAATGGTTTTATTAATAATCATATTTGTATCATTATCAATATCATCATTTGGATACATATTCAAAGGATTAAAATGCTTGAAATCACCATTTTTCAATGAATTTTGAGCAAAATTATCATTATTGTAATTGATAAATGAATCATTTATCAATGATCGATATGTATTTGGATGTCGATATTGTTGCGGATCATCATTTGGGTTGATTAATGTCGTTGATGATGACAATGATGATGGCGGTGATAATAATAATGATAACACTGTTGAATTGATCAATTTTGTTATCGTATTTATATTTGAATAATTATCATTATAATCGTTGTTATTATAAGTATTATTAATTAGTATTTGAGCTAATAAATCAATATTTGATTGAACCATGTTTAGTTTTTCATTTTGATTCTGTAGTGATGAAATAATGCTAATGCTAAATGATGCTTTCGTTGATTATTGCTGATTATAATTATTGATAATAAATCAGAGTTATCATTTTGAGAAATTTTGAAAACTTATATCACAACCAAATTAATGGCAATTAATTCTTCGATGATTTACAAGAAAACTTGAACAATTAGTTGACAACTAATTAAATAAATTGATTCGATGAATTGACTCGATGATTTTTGAAAATTTTCTGTCAATTTTCTAAGTGATTTTCTATTAGTTTTCGGACTGATTTTGCAGATAATTAAACAATTTTAATTACAAAACAATTAAAACTTGAATAATTGAAATTTTCAATGTTTCATCATCATCATCATTATTATTATTTTACATTTTTTGAATAATTTGAACAATTTTTTTAAACACTAATTACAATGAATGTAATTACAATTTCAAAATTCATAATTAAAAATTCATAATTAAAATTCTAAATTAATTAATAATTCAAAATTAATTAATTATTTGATTAATTCATTTTTTTTCACTCAAAAAAACACATTTCAACACCAACAACAACAACAACACAATACACTAAAAAATCACCTGATCAACATCACTAAATGATCAATTAATCGATTAATTCATATTTTGTTGGCCACAATTGTCATTCAACTTGCGCCCACACAAACACATGAATTTTGACAGAATTCGATTGAAATTGATCGAATTCTTCGCAGAATAAGACAAGAATCTTTAAGAAAAATTAAATTCTTTTCAATTTAAAGCTCAACACTCACATACAAACAAATGATCAAATGTTGATACGTCCAAATGTATAGTAATTGAATGAAATGATTATTTCTTCAAAGAATTACCCAAAAATCGAAATGAAATAAAAAATAATTTTCGTATTTTTTTTTTGGCGAACAAAATGATTTTTTCAAACAATTTATATGTATATGTGAGTGTACACGGCTATATAAATGTGTGTACAGAATATTTTTGTGTGTTCACATTTGTTTGTGTTTGCGTATTTTTGACAATCATTATTTTTCGAAGTGGTTGTCCGAAAAGTTTAAATAGAATCAAAGCGAGATGTCCATAGAGAATCGGCCAGAACTTTTCGGACACCCAGAATCACGGTGCCAGATATGCGTGAAAAACAAGTGTGCAGAAATGAATTTTGCAGAACAAAATTTCTCTGCTGTAGAATACAGAATTATGATTTGAAATTTTCACGATTCTGTATTCTTACGAGTTATACGATTTTTCTCCTTTTTTCCAAAATTCTTACTTTGGAATTCTTCATTGAATTCTTTATTGAATTCTTTGATCAATGAAATTTCTATGTGAAGCTGATCGCTTCAAATAGTAAAGCTGAATCAATTGTGTAGATATTCTGTGAAATATCCTGTATAAAATTCTTGAAGAATTAATTTAATTCATAGATTAATTCATTGATTCGCTAATGATAAATGAAATGCGCAGATTTTGCATATTTCATCGTTTGATGGAAATGAATACCTGAAAAATTTCAAAAATTATCAAATAATTTAAAGAATTCTTTGGATATTCGAACAGGTTATAAGGGTGAATTTAGCTTTGAATTTAAGTGGACAAGAACTTCTCTCGTAAACTTTCTCGAACTAGAATTCTCGGTAAGTTTCACTGGAAAATATGTCGACATTTTTCAAAAAATTTCGCGCCAAAAATTATCAAAGTTATGAAATTGAAAAACTTTGAAATTCAAACAAACGAATTCCAATCAACAAACGCATACCTTGTTGTTTTGATGCGAAGATTCCGGTGAAATAATAATTCAAAGTGTCAAAAATTCTGCGAAAAAGTTTCGCAGAATTTTTCCCAAGAAAAATTCTTTCAGATGAAATTCTTTTGAATTTTTCAATTTTTGAAAAATTCAAAAATTCAAAATTGAAAATTGACACAGAATTATGCTCAGGCAGAATCGACACATATTCACCAATGTGAATTCTGGAAATTCTGCCAAATCACAACGAATAAGCGAAATTCGTCGAATTCCCTCTCCATCCCTTGATTCATTGGAGAAAAGAAAGGGTTAAAAATGAGAAATTTTCCCGAAAATTTTTTTCTGAAAATTTTTTTCTGAAAAAATTCTAATAAACAAATGAATGGAATGAACGGAATGAATGAAACGAAATTCAAATAATTCAATTTTTCACAAAAAAAAAATAATTTCACCAAGTGTCAAAGGATTAAAAATGTTATTTATTTAATCATTTCATTCACTTCATTCACTTATTCACAAATGAATAAATTTTTTAAATGTAATTCATCGTCGAAGTTGTCCGAAAAGTTTTCAACGGTTTTCAATGGCAAATTTCACGTTGATTACATTTGAAACTTTTCGGACAACGATCGGATACAAATAGTAATAAATACAATATGTCACCAAATCAACAAACAGTCAAACAAACAAATAAATAAATAATAATCAAATTTGAAATTAAAAAAAAATAAAAAATAAACAATTTTTCAAATTGTAATTGAATATACCATGCATATGACTGTCTGTATTTGTTTATTTGTATATTTTCGGGCCACTGAAAATTGACAATTTGACAATTTGACAATCGACAATTGATTTGTTTCAGTTTCTCGACGATTCTCTATGTCTGTCTGTTTGTATTTTACAGTAAATAAGTGAAAATTTCAAGAATAATTTTCAATGAATGAATTTCCAAGAATTTTCTTCGGTTTCTTAAGAAAAATTTCAATATTCTCTTGAATATTCTTTCTTAACTCTTTCAGTTTTCAATTTGCTCAAGACAGAATTTTCGCAACTCTTCAGCCGATTCTCCACTTTTGTGAGTGCAAATTTCATCCAGTCAAAAGTGTTGAAATAAATTCAGAAATTATTTCAACACTTTTGACTGGATGAAGAAATTATTTTCGAATTATTTCAACCCTTTCAATTCGAAGAAATCAGTAAACAACTTCATCAAAATCAGTAAAGGGGTTAAATTTCATTTGAATTTAAGAATATTTTTTCTTGGAATATTCTTGGGGATCTTTGAATATTTGCGAAAATCGTTGAATATCTCGAGAAATTCTTGAACAAATTCTTCAAGAAAAAACAAATTCTCACTTCCATTAATCCAAGATTATTTTTTCTTCTGATTTGGTTATTTGAAATCATTTAGCTTTGCGGTCACATTACAATAATGTACCGAATTCAATGATAAAAATGATGATGATGATGATGACTGCTTTTGAATCATTTCATTTTTTCATTTTATCAAGAAAATGGAGTCAGAATCAAGGAGAAATGGCTGAAATTTGATCACTTAATAATTGATTTGAATGATTCCAAAACAAAATTCTTGTCAATTTCAGCCAGAAAGTTTTTTTTTGTCAATTTTTGTCCATTCTTCTCGGGAATATTCTTCCATCACAGAAAATATTCTTTGATGACAAAAAAAAAATACCAATTTCGTGAAATGAATTTGAAATTTTGAAATTCGAAAAGAAAAAAAAATGATTTCGTTGATTCTTTTTCGATTTGCAAAAAATTCGATACATATATTCTTTGTTAAATTATTCATTATTTGTTTGTTTGATTCTTCTACAAAGGATTGATATTATTAGGATTGGTTAGATTCTTGGGTTCTTTGGGATACATGGGTTCTTTGAATTCTTGAATCATTCGTATTCTCCGGATTCTTTGGATTCATGGACCCTTAGAGTTCATGGATTCTTCCAATTCGTGGATTCGTCATTGAAATCATGGAACCTTTGTAGATTCTTGGCATTTTTTCAAAATTTTTTTTCTTATTTCTTCGAAATTATTTTGATGATTACATTTGTTTTATTTTTTTCGAAATAGTTTTTCTTATTTCTTTGAATTGATATTTTTTTTTAAAAAGTAAATTTCAGTGAATTTCCGTGAAAAATTTCCCAATTTTTCTTGGGACCCAAAAAAATGCTACTTTGCTACAAAATTCTTTCAAATTTTCAGTGTCGTCTTTATTTTTGCATTATATTAGGTTGTCCGATAAGTTTTGGCCGATTTTCTCATGTTTTACTTCACGAAATAATCGGCAAAAACTTTTCGGACAACCTAATAATACATGTAAATAAATTCATGGAAATGAAGAATGAAAAGAATACAACTTTTAAGAAAATATATTTTTCATGGAGAAAAAAAAATGCAAGAATTTCTTAAAGGAAAAAATGAAATTCCAAGAATGAATTCCGAATCCAAGAATTTCTTGAATAAATTCCCTAAATGAATCATCAATTGTGTTTCCGGAATGAATAAAGAATAAGAATGATCGAATGATGATCCAAGAATTTTAAATGAATTACAACAAATGATGATGATGATGATGATGAAAGCTATTGATTATCTAATGATAATCAATGATAGTAATGGTGCCCGTCAGGCACCATTGGAGCTTCGTGGTGATGTTCACATTTGACATTTTCGATTCGTATTTGTTTATTTATTTATTATTTATTTATTCATTGATCTATTCTATCTGTTTGTATATTGATCGATCTATTCGATCCATTTGTTTATTTGCTTATTGCATTTGTAAATGGATCCATTCAACCATTCATCGCAAACATTCAACCATCCGTTTATTCATCAATCAATCAATCAAATAAATCGAACCAAATCAATTGAATCAAATCAAATCAATCAATTAATTGATTGATTTGATCAATGACAAATAAAATTTTTTAAATTGAAAATTTTCTTTGATTCACACATTTGTTGATATGGAATTTATTGATGATAATTGTGAATGTGATTTGATTGAATAAATAAATATATTTTCAAATATTTCGATGAACATTTTTGAAATCAATGGAAATAAAAGTGGGTCATAAACGATGACATTCACAGCCAATATCAAACATATATTCATCGATTGAATTGTCCGAAAAGTTTGTTTGTTCAAATCAATATCAACACCAAAAGGAAATGCCAATCAAATAATTGAACAAAAACTTTTTTTTTTGGAAATTTCAAATATGTACATTAACGATTGATAATTCATATATGAAATCATACATCTGATTATAACATGCATCGAATATTCAGAATATTGTGAATTTGAATTTGAATTTTGATTTGAATTCAATTTAAATGCTCTTTCTTACTTCTTTAAGAAGATTTAAATTATCATTCATTCAATTACCAAAACATTGATTTATTATTTTGAAAATTCAAATTTTTCAATTAATTTGGTTCTCAAATCTTAAATTTGTCCAGATACATTCCAAGCACATTAATCATTTGTCTATATTGGTGCTTCAATTTTGATAAATAATGAAGTAATTCAATTAAAAAATTTCGATAAAATTGTTTTGAGGTTCATTATTTTTGAAAATAAATATTAGGTTGTCCCATAAGTTCTTGCCGGTTTTTTAGATTTTTTTTTCATTCTAAAAAACGGCAAGAACTTATGGGACAACCTAATATTGACATTTTTATTTGTCGAATAATTAATTATGTGATTTTCGTTGTTATTTGCTCAATTAATTTTTTATTTACAAAATGAGACATAAGAATAAATTCAGAATAAGAATAAATTGAGTGAATGTAAAACAAATGTGAAACAATTGAAATGATTCAAAGTATTTCAATATGGGGAATTTTACAGGAAATTTTCTGAGAAATTTTTCGAAAAAAAAACTTTAGAAAATTGACTTTAACCCTTTTTTCACCCTTGCGTTTTCTGTTTTCTCTGTTTCGATTACATTCAATGATTGATGCATCCAAAATTGAATAAATGATTCGAAATGAAATTTGAAATTCTGGAAATTTAGTAAAAAATTCTGCAAAAAATTCCGGAAAAAAATTCCGTAAAATTTCTCGAAATTCAAAAATCATAAATCAAAAATTCAAAATTCAAATTCTTCATTCCCAAAAAACAATATCCAATGACAATTGTCAAACCGGAATTCAAAACAAAATGAATGAATGATGAATGAGTGAAAAAATATTTTATGAATTTTATTTCAAAAATCATTTTTAAGGGTGGAAACTGGGGGGTTAAAATAGGGGGCAAATATCAAAGTTATTTTCGGGAAATTTCCCAAGGAAAATTTCCCAGAAATTTCAATTCAAAATTTCAGAAATTTCATTCAAATCATCCATATTGACCGATTGGACATTTTCATTTTCAGCCCAAGAAAATTTTAGGAGAAAAAATAGCCTTGAAATGTGATAATAGGGCTGGAATATTATTTCTCGCCCCTTTGTTCCCTCTATTTTCAGACCCCAATATGTATATTATGTATTGAATTTCTTTCATTTGAAATTGAGATTTACAAATTTTTGAGAAATTTCCATTTTTTCAAATTTTAAAAATTCTTTCAAAAGGACTATTTTTTTTGAAAGTTCCCTGGTTTATTTGTGGGAAAAAATGAAATGAAAGATTTTCAATTCTTTGAATTTTGAATTCAATTTTTGATGAATTGAAATTTGAAGAATTTTGAACATTGAAATCAAAATGAATCGAAATGAAATCGAATTCAAATAATCATTTATTCGATATTCTTTATGAAATGATCTAAGAATATATCCAAGAATATCTCAGGTACTCAGGATCTGAGAACCTAAGAAATGTTTTTTCTTGGTCCAGAATCCTGAAACTTTGAAATTTTGAATTTCGCAAATTCTGTTCATTCTTTTTATTTTTCAAAATTTCAAAGAAAACTGTTTGAAAAATACCAACAACCATAAACCAATGACAAACAGCAACAATGACAACAAATAAACGAAAGAAAATAATAATAATTTTCATGTTGATTTGAATGGAAATTTCACTTTTAAATGAAATTCTTTTCTTTGAGAAAAATTTCGATCAAAAGTCTTTGGACATTTCATTTGTGGACGATTTTGTCAGGGGAGAACCCGAGCGACTGATGGAGCCATTCACAGAATTCTGTACAGAATTCGGCACGAAATTTTTGAATTTCCTCCTTTTCACAGGTCCGATTCGGTGACATTTGGTGAAATTTGAAAATTCATTTTGCCGAATGGGTCTACAAGGGTATGGACCCAGGGGCTTTTAAACATTTATTTGTTTGTCGGTATTATTTCAATATTTTCAATAATTGGAAAAATATCCCCTAAAATCCACAAATACCATGACCAACTTTGAATTTTTTTTTATTGTTGCGCATTATTTATTTATTTATTTGATGATTTGATGTAATGTTAAGTTATTTATTGACAAGTACCATTTATACAATTGACAAGTAAATCATGTAATAATAATGATTTCAATAATAATCATTTATATTGGGTTGTCCAATAAGTTCTTGCCGTTTTTTGAATTTTTTTTCCATCCAAAAAACGGCAAGAACTTATGGGACAACCTAATAAATATAAATTCAATAATAATAATAATCCTTGACAAGTGATTCATCATTGAAAAATAAATAAAATGAAATGAAAAATATTTTAAATTTAAATCGAAATTTTATTTATTTAATATTTTTCAAATATTTTCAATATTTCACATTTTCATAAATATTTCAAAATTTATTTATTTTTTTCTCAAAAAATATTCGTATTTTTTTCCATTGATATGTAATATCGATTGTCCGAAAAGTTCATGACGCTTCCCCCATTGACTTATTACCGCTGATTCTTCAATAACTTTTCGGACAGTCCAATAGTTTAATTGGCGCTTGGTAATTTTGATTCATCGGAGTCGATTTTCATTGATGATTATTGTGATGATTATCATGATGATAAATATGTTTGAAAATTCCAAGTTTAGAATTCAAAGTGAAAGTAAAATTTAAATTCAAATTAAAATCCAATCGAATTGAATTTAAATTGAATGAAAGATATTTTCACATGTTTAATCATTTGAAATTGTTTGAAATTGTCATTGTTGTTGTACGTAAATATCGCCTTAAATAAATATAGATAAATAAACTGATATATCATTGATAAATTGAATGCTGAATTAGTTGTACGAAAAGTTCTGGCGGTTTTTTGAACTCATTTTTCATTGATTTCAATGCGAATCGATGCGAACGAATTTTTTGGACAACCAAATTAAATAATGATCATCAATGATATTCAATGACAATAATAATATCGAATAATAATCGATAATCTGTGTTTGACAAGTTTATGATATTTGAATTTTTGATTTTTTTGAATAATGATCAATTGATAATAATGATGATGATGATGATGGCCCTGGTTATATGATGATCAAGAATGAAAATGATCATCATTACAAAGCCAATGATACTTGGCACTATTTGGAAATCTAAGAATCCAAGGGTCCAAGAAAAAGTTTATTTTTTTTGTTCCCACAACGAATATCGTTGACAATTTAGGGAACCAAAGAAGAAAAGGAAGATTTGGATAAGAAATGATTTGGTCCATGGGCCCTAAGAAAACCAAAAATATGAATCGGTCCCCGAAACGCATCTTTGGTCCTTTGAATACGCAGAAATATCTCATTGAATGTTCCTCATTTAGTTGGTCGGTTTAGTGGTGGGCTTTTCTCCGGAGCTTCTAAGACACTATCCAGCCATGAAAACCCAAGGACCTGGGGCCAAAAGGGGCCAAGATTCTTTGAAAATTTTTTGATTGATTGGCTTATTAATATGAATCGAATCAAATGATTAAATATCAAAGATAACAGAATAAATGGACAAATTCTTGGTGAAACGGTGGACCCTGGATGAAATTCGAATCATTACAAGGTCTTGATGGTCCTAGAATCTAAAATCTTTAGGCTGCTTGAATATTTAGGTCCAATCATTCAGTTTGGTTCTAAATGGAACACAATTTGTGCTTATTATTTGATTATTGACCAAAATTTACCCGAAAAATGGTCACAAATTGTTTGGACGGCTCTTCAAGAATTTTTGAATTTTGTTTTTCTGTCAAAACCTCTAGACCTTGATTCCTTTGATTTTTCCTTGATTTTCCTCTGATTTCCTTTAAATATTTCATTTTTGACATTTCAACCCTTTTGGCTTCAACATTTATTTCGATTCTTTCGCAAAAAAACAAAGGTTTGTACCTTTGAAAGTTCAGAGAAATCAAATAAAACAATTGTAGCCAAATTGTAACAAAATGAAATTGTTACAATTTCAAACAGAAATCAAACATAAATCAAGAGAAGAAATTGCTACAATCAAAAGAAATCAAACAGAGAAAAGTAAACTTTTTGATTTCGAAATGAAATTTCGCTCGAAATTCCGTTTGAAATTCTTGATTTCATTCCAAAGAATTTCGCCAAGAAACAATGGTCAGAATTCACGAGAATCACGAGAATTTGTCGTATTTCTTTGTTTTGTTTTTGTTTATTCGGTCATCAACGACATTCACAGAATCAACGATCAACGATTCCGAATAGATTGAAATAAAGACAAACAGACATATACATTAGGTTGTCCGAAAAGTTCATTCGCTTATTCGAATAGATTTGCACATGAAAATCGGCCAGAACTTTCCGGACAGTCTAATAATTTCAATTTTTTTTTGTGCTGTCACAAAATCAAAAAATCGATTAACGGAAATTAATTTTTCCCTTTGTTTGTTTCTCCTATTTCTACTCAAATTAACCCTTTACCATTGTTTACAAAGTTTGGTTGTTTACAAGTTTATTGTTTTTTTTTTTTTTTTTTTTGGTAATCAAATGGTAAGACGTCTGACACATGTGTGACGTATACGTTGGACAGCCGAAATCGGCGAAAAAAATCAAAGAAAAAAGACGACCGAATCGATGGCTGAAACTTTTGAAAGGTTTCTTGGGGGGTTTCAAAGGGTCCCTCGATGGGGTATTTCAAAGGGAGTTCCAAACAGTGGTTTCAAAGGAGGTTTCAGAGGGTGGTGGCTTCAAAGAATACTTTAAAGGGGGTATTTGAAAGGGTTTGAGATGGGAATATTTGCCATCATTTTTGAAAGGGTTGACAGTTATTCGAGAAAAATTCTTAGGAATTTTTTTCTTGTTTTCCTGGGGAAATTTTCTCAAGAATTTTAGCAGATGAATGAATGAATAAGTTGATTTGATTGTCACATTTCATGAAAATTTTTTTTCTTGTAACATATGAATATGACATTTTTTTCGTTTCTGCTCCTAGATTGAATTTGACATATGAAAAATTTGAAGAAATGTTTAAGAAAATTGATAAATTCTTTTATTTGACAATTTGACAGTATTTTTTCTTGTTTCTTTTTTTGTAAGAATAATTATTATTTCATTTGTTTTCTTTGATGATTTTTTTGTTGTTTAACCCTTTCATTTAACCGTTTGATATTTTTGAATTTTGCAATGGACAAAGTGCTGCCATCTGTCGGATTTTTAATCAAGTTTTTGGTATTTTATCATTTGCAATTTTCGACAATTCTTGCACCGAATTACACAAGCAGTATACGGTATACAGATTATATAAATCTATAGAATATTCGTGTATATGTGTGAATACCTATGTATTATTCATTATATATAATTATATAGAATTTCAATTGTTTGTTTATCATTTTCAAATCAATGCATATACACGCTGTTCTATATAATTATCTATTCATGTGTATACAAATACAAACAGTAGAAAAACAATACTGTGCACTCGACAGGCGCTTAGCAGGCACCACAATTGTCATAGTTTCGCAATAGAATGACACTATCATTGTCGAGCGTAAAGGGTTAATTTTTTTTTATATTTATTTATTCATCCACCGAATCAATCGGAAACCATGGACTCGTCATTACTACTATCTAATTCAATTTACTATATTATTATCATTTGTTAAATCATCGCTATTGTCATTCATATTTATACTCAGACATATATATGAACCCATACACATATACACATGTGGTATATATACACAGAATATACACACATACATATGATTTATGATTGACACTTATGTATTAGGCTGTCCGATAAGTTCTTGCCGATTTTCACATAATTTCCTACGATATAATCGACAAAAACTTTTCGGACAACCTAATATATTTGTTTACATATTTTAAAATCTTTATACATGTATATATGTTTGACTATAGTCTATACACGCGTATAATATATATTGATGATATACACGTATATATATATCGGTATATACACATGCACATATAGACAATTGTTCAATGTCGGGAATTTTTTCATTTTTTTTTTCTGACAGAATTGTGACTTGACTTTTTGTTTTGTCTGGCTTCGATTTTGTATAATTATATTATTTATACATTTATATACATTGATATATTCACATAAATTCATATACATTCATTCATATGTAATTACAATTAATTTTATATTTTACTTGTCTTTGTGTGTGTGTGTGTGTGTGTATCTTCATAAATTTATCAATTTATCATTCATTTATTCATTCAAGGTCATAATAATAGCACTAATAATGATTATCATTGTTTGTTGTTGTTGTTTGTTATAGTTACTATTGTTGATTGTTGTTTGTGATAAAACGATCATCAAACAAATGAATATTTTGGCATAATTGTCACAATAAGACTTAATAATAATAATTACACAATAATTTGAATTAATTCGAATCGAATTAACCCGAAAAATATTTCACTTAATTCACTTCAAGTAGAACCTTTCAAAAATCTTCGAAATTCATTGAAATTATCATCTTAAATCAGCTGCAATCATTGATCATCAGCCTGCTGCCGCCGCCATCCACTACACCACCACCGCCGACACCGACACTGACAGCCGAAGACCGCCAAAAGTAGCTAGGTATGATGACAGAGTCTTAAAGAAAATCAAATCAGTTCGATAAGATCTTGACGAATCAATTGATTTATGAATTAGTTTATTAGTTTATTGGTTCATAAATTTCTTGAAAAATTGACTTATCATAATGATTAATCATGACATTTTGTGTGTGTTTGACGAATTTGTCAACACACAAATTGAAAAAATTGAAAATACTGTCATTTATCTAATCATCAAAGGAAAAAAAATAGTTGAAATCGAATCAAATCAATTTTGAATCATTTTTGGAAGGAAATTTGATTTTCAGTGGTGATAATACAGTTGATTGATTGTAAATTGTGAATTTCTGGTACTTATTTGATTGTAAATTGATTGTAAATTGATTTATTTCGAATCAATTATCAATCAATCACCGCAATCAATCAAATGTAATTGATTCCAATATTTAACGTTTGATTGATTGATCAATTGATTACAACCATAATGTTTTACGATGATATACATTTGATGATCATATTGATCAGTGCATGTTGGTGTTACATTGAACGAAACATAATGAATGATTGAAAACATTTCATTCATAAGTTCAGATTATTTTTTTTAAGATTGAAAATTTAAAATACGAAATAAACAATGATTAGATTTTAAAGTTTTTTTAAAAATTTGAAATTAATTTAAATTGAAAACAAATTTAAATTTGAATTTATAATCTTTATAATCCATAGTGAAATGTTTTCTGATTTTTAATCCATCGTTATAATTGTCATCAGCCAAAAGAATCTCTGTTGTAGCTGTTTGTTGTAGCTGCTTGGTGATAATCATGATGATGACAATGGTAGACGATGTTGATGGTGTTTTAATCAAATGCACATGATTATGATTAAATTAAAATACAATATACTAATTATATACAAATACAAAATACACGTACAAGTGATAAGCAATACGTGCAACTTTGTGATATATTTGTCAACCAAATACATGTGTATTATCATTCACAAATGCACAGATACAAATACATTGTTATTATTCTCAAATATTCGATTCTAATTTCCATTAGAATACAATACATTCAAAAGAATTGAATCAAATAATGAATGATTATTGAATTACAATACTTTACAACTTGTAATACAAATTCATTGTCATCATCATCATCATCATTCATGATTATTCTTTGAATGATGATGATGATGACAAATACACCGGATCAACACTGGTTGTTGTTGTTTTGTTGTGATTGCTGTTGACCTTATTTTGTTCTTTGTATTTTACTTGTGATATACGGATTTTATATATTGAATTTCGGTTGTTTGTTTTTTTTTGATTTTAAGCTGTCTTTGTAATCGTATTTCGTGTTCAAGTGTCTTTGTATCATCATTGTATGTGTGTGTGTGTATGTGAAACGATATACAAACACTGATATACACTTTGTATTAATCTATGAATGTCTTAATATATATGTCTAATTCAAAAATCTGTTTTCATTTATCTTTCAAAGAAAAAGAAGAAGAAGATTTGTCTTATTTTGAATGTGATTTGTAAATTTTGGAAAAATTTTTAAATTTCTGCTTTGTTTTTGTTTTGTTTTTTGCAAAAATCAGATGTGTATATTTATCAAATGATATTTGAGTTCAATTTTTTTTTTTTGAAAGCTATTTTGATCGTGAATTACGATTTCAGTGAATGTTTTTAGTTAATTACAATTAAAATTAATTGATTACAATTGAAAAAAATTAATCGAAATTTTTAATTATTTTTTCAATAATAATAATAATCACGTTCAATCAATGATGGAAGATCAAAACAGATCCAATAATAGTGATCAAATAAATAATAATAATAATAATATTGATTCGAATACTACCGTCAACAACAACAACAATAGTAGCAACGATGGTAACAGTAATCAATCAGCAACTACTTCCAATAAAAAGTAAATACAAAAATTTTTTTTTGAAATCACGTATTTACCTTTGAACTTTGATTCATTTTGTTTGTTAAGGATGTTCCCTTGATTTTCCAAATTGATTCGATCCTATGAATGATAATTAATTAGTTGTAATTAATGTATTCATTATTTTCATAATAATTTATGATAATTAATGATTGTAATTAAACTAATTACAAATTATTATAATTATGAAAATTATCATAAAACAAGAAACAAATTAGAAGAAGCCCAAAGAACCTCGTTAACCCATTAGCATCTTTGGGCCCCAATTTGATGTACCAAATTACCGAATGTTTACCAAATGTAAAATGGCTAAATTATTTAAAAAGGGAAAGAAAGGGTACACCTTTAAGCAATTAAGCAA
This sequence comes from Psoroptes ovis, assembly GCA_002943765.1. NCBI lineage: Eukaryota > Metazoa > Arthropoda > Arachnida > Sarcoptiformes > Psoroptidae > Psoroptes > Psoroptes ovis. The sequence continues at coordinate 623,850 of PQWQ01000008.1, read as the reverse complement.
ATTTGCCCAATTTATTTTCCTTGAAAAATTAATAACCCTTTACTTATTGAAGCTAGTTTTTGAGGCATGGAAATTCAAAGAAATTTAGACCAAATTTAGGCCAAATTCATACATTTTTCCGTGAAAATTTCTTATTATTTGCACGAACATTGCAGCACAATCTGTGATAATGATTTTTGCTGGAATACCATTTACCATTGAAATGAATGAATACAAATAATGATTATGTTTATTCATTATATTTTGAGCTAAGAAGTTTTATTTTGATAATGATATTTACAAGTAATTATCGTCGTTGCACGCTAATTATATTTGCAATTTCAATGTATTTTGACAATTTGAAATATTTACATGTCATTTTCAGTGTATTTGCTCGATGCTCAATGATTTAGTATTTTGCACTATTTGTTGTGAAGCTATTACCTTGGAATATTACCTTAAGATTATTATTATTTGACTAGGTTTTATTGAATCATTTGTGAGATAATTACTTACCCATAACCCTTTTAACCCCCTTATTTTTTGACAATAATTATAATTTATGAGTATGAATGTGGAGAAAATTGTTCTAATTGAATTAACTGTCTTATTTTTGTTTGTTTTTTTGAATCAAAAAAAGAATGGAAGTAGAAGATGTATTACCACCATTACGTTCACCATTACCTTGTTTACATTCACAACAATTACAACATTTATATCGTTTACGTACAATGTCTACAATTGATGAACGTGATTTACCGGTATCTACCGAAGGTAATATACCGGAAAATGTACAAAAAGGTAAAATTATTGGCGTATTTACCAGTGGTGGTGATTCACAAGGAATGAATGCTGCCGTTCGTGCCGTAGTACGTATGGGACTTTATCTTGGTTGCCGTGTTTATTTTATTAAAGAAGGCTATCAAGGTATGGTCGATGGTGGTGATCATATTATTGAAGCATCATGGGTATCAGTATCGGGTATTATACATAAAGGTGGTACTGTCATTGGTAGTGCTCGGTGTAAAGAATTTCGTGAACGTGCTGGTCGTTTAAAGGCTGCTTATAATCTGATTCAATATGAAATCACTAATCTAGTCGTCATCGGTGGTGATGGCAGTTTAACTGGTGCTAATCTCTTTCGTCAAGAATGGAAATCATTAGTACAAGAATTGGTTGATACAGGTTTGTTATCGAATATTTGTTTGATCATAATTCGAATTAATCAAATTTAATTTAATGAACCACAGGAAAAATTACCAAGGAAAAAGCATTGACAGTTCAACACTTGCATATTGTTGGCATGGTCGGTTCTATCGATAATGATTTTTGCGGTACAGACATGACAATCGGTACTGATTCAGCTCTGCATCGTATTATTGAAGCAATCGATGCTATTGTCACCACTGCATCATCACATCAACGTACATTTATATTAGAAGTAATGGGCCGACATTGTGGTTATTTAGCATTAGTGGCTGCATTAGCCAGTGAAGCTGATTTCGTATTCATACCTGAATGGCCACCAGAAGCTGATTGGAGTGAACGTTTGTGTTTCAAAATTGAACAAGTATGGCAAAACATTCGAATTCAAAGGATATCATTGATTTTAAATTTGTAAATTTACCTCAATAGGAAAGAAAACTTGGTAAACGTTTGAACATTGTAATCGTTGCCGAAGGTGCAATCGATATGCATGGTAATCAAATCAAAGCTGAAGATGTCAAAGATGTAATCGTGAAGAATACTGGACAAGATACTCGCATTACTGTATTGGGTCATGTACAACGTGGTGGTAGCCCGAGCGCATTCGATCGTGTATTAGGTTCACGTATGGGTGCTGAAGCTGTGTTGGCGTTGCTGGAAGCAACGCCTGAATCACAAGCATGTGTCGTGTCATTGGATGGTAATCAAGCTGTTCGTGTACCGTTGATGCAATGTGTTGAACGTGTAAGTGATCTTTGAATTTATTTCAATCTAAATGAAACTAAAATTTCTATTAAATAATCACAGACAAAATCCGTTGCTGAAGCCATGAAAATCAGACAGTGGGAAGAAGCGGTAAAATTACGTGGTATTAGTTTCAAACGTAATCTCGAAACATATCGAATGTTGACAAAACATGAAGCACCTAAAGCTATTGAACACAAAGGTTATCGTTTGGCCGTAATGAATTGTGGTGCACCTTGTTGCGGTATAAATTCTGCTGTACGATCATTCGTACGAAATTGTATATTTCGCGGTGATACTGTACTTGCCATACATGATGGTTTCGATGGTCTCATACATGGCGATATTCGACCAATTACATGGTCAGAAGTAAGTGGTTGGGTTGGACAAGGTGGTGCAAATTTGGGCACAAGACGCACAATACCGAATGATCAGAATATTGAGAAAATTGTTGCAACATTTCGATTATATCGTATACAAGCATTGCTTGTGATCGGTGGTTTTGAATCATTTCAATCGGTATTATATTTAGCCGAAAATCGTGACAAATATGTTGAATTACGTATGCCAATGTGTTGTATACCGGCAACAATCAGTAATAATGTACCGGGTACAGATTTTTCTTTGGGTGCCGATACAGCATTGAATGAAATTACTGAAATTTGTGATCGTATTCGACAATCGGCTCAAGGAACAAAACGAAGAGTTTTCATCATTGAAACTATGGGCGGTTATTGTGGTTATCTGGCTACATTAGCCGGTTTAGCTGGTGGCGCTGATGCTGCTTATATATTCGAAGAACCATTCGATATTAATGATTTAATCGGTGATATTCGTTTGATGCATGTCAAAATGGAAGAAGGTGTTACACGTGGTTTGATTTTAAGGTAAATCTACCCTTATTTTCAATTAAATTCTTCAATAATTAATAATTTTCACCTTAAAATATTCAGAAATGAAAAAGCAAATTCAAATTATACCACAGATTTCATATATAAATTATATTGTGAAGAAGGCAAAGATAATTTTTCAACACGTATGAATATATTGGGCCATATGCAACAAGGTGCATCACCATCACCATTTGATCGTAATTTTGGTACAAAATTAGCAGCAAAAGCAGCCGATTGGTTACAAAGACAGCTTGATCAACATTCAAAACCAATCTTTTCGGATAATGATGCAATTGTTTACAATTCATTAGAACCAGATACAGCCGTATTGCTTGGTTTGATTGGCCGTCAATATCGTTTCACACCAGTTCAAACGCTTAAAAAACAAACAGATTTCAAGTAAGTTCGCATTTGAATGACATTTTTTTTTCAAATTCTCAATTTGACAGCCTTGGAACCCCTTTATCCTAACCTCACCATACCCTTTAACAGCTTTTGAAGCCTTTTAAAGCCTTCGCAAGACCTTTTACCTCACATTTTCCAATGTGTGTGTGTGCATGTGTATATGAAATTTGAGCATATTCAATGATTGATCAATTGATTTATTCGATTAATTAACTCTTTCAACTCTTGATTAATTAATTTTCGATCATTTTCTCTTCTCTTTATCTTTCCTATTTGTCCCCTTAACCATGTTTAATAATGTTCAATTATCGTCTATCGTTTCAATAATTATTTCTAATTTGTATTCCACATTGTCGATCAATCGTTTTTCGACTTTTCGAACCAAATTTAAATCGAATCAATCAAAAACAATTCATCAGAAATCGTCTCGGACAAATACGATGGTGGATACGTTTACGGCCATTATTACGTGCATTAGCTAGTCCAGAACAATTAGAATTGAAAGATGTTGATGAAACTGTACATCATTTTGTTGAATTATTAGATAAAGAATAATTTTAATTTGAATTGATGAATTGATTAATTAATCAATTCATCAAATTAAAACCATAATTATTAATTATTAATTAATCAATCAATTAAAATGATTAATTAATCAATCAAATTCAAAATATTTTTGAACATAATTGAAATTCAAATATACTCAAATACAATGATTATAAACATAATAATAATTATAAAAACAATGATACACAATGCATAACAATGAAACCAAAGTCATTTTAATTAATTGTTAAATCACAATTAATTAAAATTATTATTAATTAATCAATCAAAAAGTATTCATTTTATCTGGTCATCTTACCAAAAACAAAAGAAAACTGGATTAAATTTGAATCGAATTTATTTAAATTCAATTGAATTAAATTAAATTTTATTTAATTTTATTTAATTTATTTAATTATTCATTTATTTTTACATTCAATCAATTGTCTTTATCTTAATTTTGTTTATTTTGTTGTTGTTGTTGTTGTCCCTTAAATTGTATTAATTATTTGATTAATCAATTATTTATTTAATTTTTTTTAATTAACCAAAAATTATTGATTTAGTTTTAATTATTTTAAATTTCAAAATTATTTATTTAATTAATCAATTCATTCAATGTCATCGTAGATCTTTATGTAAGTGTGTGAGTGAGTGTGTGTGTGTGTGTGAAAGATGTATTCAACAAATATATATTTATATATTTCTGTATTTCAAAAATAAATGATTATTATTATTCTTTTTAATAATTAATTTAATGAATTTAATTCAATTTAATTGATTTAACGCATCGTTTTCGGGCAGACATCGTATCCCATTTAAACATGGGTATATAAAACTTCGTGGATTATCACGTATATTGGCACATCATGAAGATATTTATCATCAAGAATCCTATCAAGAATTGGTCAATGCTAATCATGATATGAATGATGATGATGATGTATTCAACAAATAATCAATGAGCTAATGACCTTAGCGGATATCTGTACTCAAATTTTAAATCGGGGACCTTGTGTGCAATTTAAAATTCAAAAAAAATCTGAATCAAATTTCCAGTCGAAAATTCATCGCTTCACATCAATCAACTCACCTGATGTTACAAACCTGTAGTTCGGGCCTGTTAGTTGCATTTATAATTCATCATTTAGTCAATTAGTTAAACCTATAACCTTTGACCTTGGTCAAATTTTTCTTTTAAATGATATTTTATCGAAGTTGATTTTTTTAGAAAAAAAAATTCAAAAAAATTTGTTACACTGATGATTTAATTCAATCAATGTAATCAATTGATAATTACATTGATTTTAAAAAATTTTCACATCCAGTGATAACAAATTTTTTTAAATTTAATTTCTTTAAATAATAATTATTTAAAATTAATTAAAATTTTATTTATTGCAATTCAAAAAGGGATTTCATTTATTTTATTTCAAATATTCACAAAAAAATAAGCTTGGTAACACATTTAACCCTTTCAATATTCGGCACAAACCTTTGCACGTTATAAAAACAATGAACAGACATAGAAAAGATGGACAGACTGATGATTGATCATATTGAACAATTTTGAATTGAATCAAATTCAATTTCAATTTTAATTCAATTTCAATTGAATTGAAATCAATCACACATGTGAACATCAATCGATGACAATCTTTTCTAAATCTACTCATCATTATTATTTTATCTTGATTATTTCAAAGAAAAATTGCTTACCTTTAAAATGTGATTAGTTTTTAATGGACGATTCAAACGATACAACAATTGCCATGTTTATCAAAAAATCTGTATCACATGTAATCTGAATTTAATTTTTCATTTTTTTTTTGAATTCAAAATTTGTCGATTTTCGTTCATAAAACCAAATTTAGAAAGATTTAAACATGACTGAAAATAATTTTCAATTTTTCAATAATTTATTAAATATATGTGTGTTTATTACATAATTAATAATAATTATTATCATTATCTTATATAAAAAACTTTCAGTACATGTAATCTTTCTTAATTTAGTATGAATATGAATATGATTATGATTGATAATATTAATATGAAATGATTGAATCAATTTTGGAGTCAAAAAAAAGAGAGAAATTAATCCAACATGTTAGACTTCTATATAGATATCTATCTTCTACATGAGGTATCAACCTCTTACAGAAGCCTTTCTTATTTAAAGACAGTGGTCAAGCGGTTTCAATTCAAGCAATTTAATCTCGGAAAATACTCTTGGTCGAAACAAATTTTCGGACAACTTTGGCTAATTCATTGATTGGTATATTTACCTGTTTGCACTTACCTTATTCATTTCTTCTTATTACTTTTGCCCCCCACTTTTCTCGATTAATCTGAAATTTTCCATGGGTTTACTTCACTTAATTTGACAAGAGAGAGAGAGTGAAAATTTGAGAAAATGATCGAATATAAGATGGACGGGTAATGCCAGGTGTTAATCCGAATCAAATTTATGAATTAATTCGGATTAAATATGAGCAGTGTTGAATCTGGCCGTTTGATGTGATTTGAACCCGATGTGATTCGAAATTGACTGACTGAAAAAAATTCATCAAAACGACAGCCTTCTGATTTATATATCAATCAACATATGGACCATGTCACCATATGTTACATGGTAATAGAATTATTATCGTCGTCGTCGAATCATTATTCAATGATTCAGTATTCAATCAATCAATGAATTCAATCAGTGATCATTCGTGGTTGTTGTTGTTGTTCGAATTCAACAATATTTCAACTTGTTGATATTCGATCGATTGATTGATTGATTTGAATTCGATTTGTTGTTTTGATTGATCAATAAAATCAATTTGATTTGATTTTTCATATTTTCAATGTTTAGATCAACATAATTCAACAACGATGATGATCAATAAACATTTGATTCTATCAATTGATTGATTGATCAGTACCACAAATTGTTGGATAATTATTTGTAGATTTTCAATGATTGAATTTGCTCGAATCGAAAACCAAAACACCAGTTGCACTTATGGCTGTGATCATGGTAATAATGATGATGATGATCATTGATCAACCAATTTTGGTTTGTCATTTGGTGGTATTCGAGTGCATCATATTCAATCGATTTCATATTCAATTGATTTTTCAATAATTTCGACTGATTTTTGAATTTGAGTAATCAGATCATTAAAAAAAAAAAAAATTAATGGCATTCACCATGTATTAGGTTGTCCGGAAAGTTCTAACCGATTTTAATGAGCAACACTATCGTGATTAAGCGGAATGAACTTTTCGGACAACCTTGATTATAATGATTTAATTTTGAATTATTTTTGTTTTTTGTTTTTTTGACAAATGATAATGTTGTCGTTGTTGTTGTAGTTGTCGATGATAATAATGATTATGATATTAACTGATCAATATTAGAAATGAGTCATAACAATCCACCATTATAATAACCAAAACATTTTTTTTTTTTTTTGAACATCTATAGTCATTATTATTATTGGAAACAAATATATCGGCAAATGCTTTATTTGTTTGGTTGACTTCTTCATTGGAATTTGTGAGCCCATGTACTGAATTACTCGTACAAATAATCGTCCAAATATTTCAGCCATTCTCAACGATTTGGCTCCATTTTAGGGCCTGTGAAGTTTGATTTCTCAATTTGAAATCAAATTTTTAACGGATTAACACACTTTCAACAGGTCAATCGTCTTGGCTGAGCCATCAATCGATATATTCTAGGTCCATGGATACATTCAATGATAATTTAAGTTTTTGACCGGTCCACGAGTGTGAAATGGTTTGAAGACTCAAAGGTACGTTTGGTATCTCAAATTTCTAGATTTTACATCTAAAATATTTGATCAAAAAATGGTTTAGAATCATTGTTATGGTCAATTATATGCACACATCAATATACCATGATTACCATGACATAAAATAATGATCAGAAATATGTGTAGCAAGCGTTATATATGATTTTTCAAATGTGATTTGTTTTGATTTATTTTTGAATTTGTTTTTTCCTATCGTTTCAACCATTCTATGGATAAATTGGCCATCATCATTTACATACATAGATAATGTTTGATGGCAACGATTATGATCATTAAAACAAAAACAAAAACAAACAAACGAAATCATTAATGGTACCATTTGTTGCTTTGAATCTATCTAGGTTGTCCGAAAAGTTCATCGCGCTTAATCGAATAGAATTGCTCATGAAAATCGGCCAGAACTTTCCGGACAGCCAAATATATGGATGTATTACATAAATTTACCATGAATTCGGGCTGCTGTTGTTGTTGTTGCTTTTGTACGGCTGATTTATGGCAAAAAATATTGAAATAAAACCAAATCGAAGAACAATTTCGCGTAAATCAATTAAATTCTAATCATCATCATTCGAAAGCTGATAAATGTGAAATTCAATTTAATGATGTTTGTTTTGATTTGTTTTTCTTTCAAATTGATCATCATATTCGCATATTTGTATTCATCAGTAATGTTATTATTAAGGTTGTCCGAAAAGTTCTGGCCGATTTTCATGAGCAATTAATTAATGAGCAACTCTATTCGATTAAGCGGAATGAACTTTTCGGACAACCAAATTGTCATTGATATTTTGATCCTAATCAAAATAGATTTGGATGAAATGAAAAAATGTAATTAAAACATTTTTTCTAGATGACAATTAATTTTTAATGATTTTTCAGCCATATTTGGGAATTGGAAATTATTTTCATTTTTCAAAATATTTTCAATTTTGAATCATTTCGATCAAAACAAACATTTTTCATTTTGATATAAAATATTTGATCTTTTCATTTCGAAGGAATTCAGGCAATGAATCGATTATGCAGCTCAAAGGTCGTCAACAATTTCAGAGCAATTAATTGACTCATTAATTAATCGTTGAGGTCAAATGGATTAGTGATCGAGGTAAAAATCAAGGAAGTTGAAAAATAATTTCTGGAGCCTAAATGAATTTAAAAAATATCGATACGATCGATTTATTGTATCGATGTTTTCGGTTTTTTTTTCGCTAAAATTTTTGTAAACAAAAAACATGTGATTCAATTGATTTTTTTTTTGTTTTGGTTTGATTTTTAATTTGTTTTTATTTATTTTAAATTGTTAAGTTGAAAATCAAAAATGTCACTAATTTCTCATCGATTGCTTAAATATAGTCTCAATAATTTATGTAAAAATCATTCAAATTCCATACGTTTTATGAGTATTTTTCCACCGAAAAAGAAAGATGGTGAAGATTCGCCCGGTATTCGTACAAAAGAATTGGTAAGAATTCGTGAATTTTTCGATGAAGAAGGTCGAAAACATATGTTTGATCGTAATCATTTCCTAAATACGCTTGAAGATTTTAATAAGTTGAAAAAATTGAAACGTTTTGGTTACAGTGAATTCATACAAGCAGCATTACCGGCAATGAAAGAATTCGGTGTACATACTGATATTGAATCATATAAAGCATTGATGCGTGTTTTCCCTAAAGGTGCATTTATACCGAGCAGTAAACTTGCGGCTGGTTTTTTCCCGAATTATGTACAACAACAAACAGCCATAAAAGTGATGATACAAATGGAAGAAAATGGCATAATGCCTGATCCTGAATTTGAATCAATCATAATTGAATCATTTTCTAAACATTCGCTTGTATGGGAACGTTGTGCTCGTATGATTTATTGGATGACCAAACTAAAAAATGCGAATCCATACCCGTTTCCTGAAGAAATGCCAACCGATTCATTGGAATTGGCCATTGTAGCATTACGTCGAATGACCATTTATTTAGATCCACAAACTGAAATCTATGTTTATCGTGTATGTTTTATATTTTTTGAAAATGTTTTAAATAATTCAAATTTTTTCTGAATTTCAGGCCAAACAAATTGATGATACAATCGATAATGATAATGATGATACATGGATTTGTTTCGCTCAAAGTGATAGTCAATGTGAATTGATTGAAAGTCTAAAATTAGATGATTATAATTTATCAATCGATGGACCATTCAATGTATGGGTTAAACATAATTCAATTTCATATTTTGTGCTATATGCACGTGAAAAACATCCTAAAAACAATGATGATGAAGATTTGGTGGAAAAATTTCTGCAATCAGAGCAAGAAGTGAATGGTATGTTCTGCTTTTAATAAAAAATGATCCAATTTATCCATAAATATTCTCAAATTTCCAACCCATAGATGTATCAAATATACCATTATCAAATTTTGGTCATCTTGATTATGAAAAAGGTGTTAACCCGATCAAATCGATTCATCAACAAAATGATGGTACCATTCTGTCGATAGTAGCAACCGGTACATCAAATCAACAATCATTATTATTATGGTTAAGAAAATTGGAACAACATAATCCAAAATTACGAACAGTACCGATAGTGATAACACCGAATAATTTGCATGGTGATCCCGCCAATGAATCATCGTCAACGGACAAGAAGGTGGAAAATTTTCAAAAGAATTTCGATTATAATTTACACCATAAGAAATAATGATAATTTTAAATTTTTGTAAATAGAAAAATTGCGAAAATAAAAAAAAATTCAAAAACAATCGATAGTTTTCAGTATCGATATATTGCGAATTTTTTTTTTTTCATTTCTCGACAGAAATGAAAAACATAACACACCAAAGTAGTGGCAATGAAAAATGTTGCCTCGAATATCAGATGATCAACTTTGATGTATGCTGCTACCATACTTTTTTTCGGACACTATTTGTTTTGAGTAAATCAAAATAAACGAGAAATCGAATGTTAAATTTTCGAAAGGCCGCTTTTTCGAATGTTTTTTCGTTATTTTTTTGCTGTATTCTTTCGTATTACGAATGGATGTTATTTGATTATACCCGTTATAATTTTTTCGATTCTTGTTGAAAATTTCCATATTTTCATGTTTCAAATTGATTAATTCATCAAAAGTTATTCAAATTTTATCAATTATTTTGTCTTTATCAAGAAAAGTAAGTCATTATTACAATTATTTCAACTTTTTCTACAAAAAAAAACAGCTGATCTCCATTTAAATCGATCAAATGTTTCGTCAGTGTCAATTTTCTCATGATACTTGATCAAATTAGTAATTATTACTAATTAATTTCGATTAAATGTCGAAATTCTCTCCTTTTAAACCCTTTTAGTGCAAAAATTCATTTATGAATTCTAAAATTTAGCAAAATGACAGTTATATCGCTATATTAGTTATGGTATAATGATCATTAGTAAGAAATCGAAAAACGGTTCTCCATTCACCTGTCGATTTTTTGAGCGCAACAACAACTTTAGTCATTCATATTCAACTTTCATAGTTTATTTAAAGACATTTATATTTATTACTGAATGATCATTTATATAAGTGAAAGAAAAACAGGTTTAATCCGGTTTTTCTTGGCCATTTAAATACCCAAATTTCGTCATTTGGCGCGCAATATGATATTGACATATATTTAAGGAAAAGTAATTTCGATAATAATAATTCATGAGTGAATGATGATATTCTAAATGAAGCGAAATTTGAATCAAAGTTGAATGATGAACAATCGTTATTCAGAAACCTTTGTTGATAATCATGTCAAAGGTAAAGCCAACAACAATAAGACAATTCGTTAGAAATCATTCAATTTTGCATTTTTCTCAACGATTTCTTCAAGAGTTTACCCAAATTTCATTGGAGTCTAAAAATGATCATACAAATGGTAGATGTTGCTCAAATACATGGATGCTATGGACGTTTAACGGGTTTTTTTTCAAGCAAAATAAATCCATAAATATCTTTATATTTGCATTCACCACCATCATTTAATGTTTATGATTGTCCAGATACACGCTCATAGCCGTTGTTTGCATGCGTTTGTTTGTATGTATATCTCTTCTCTAGATTTTCTCTCTTTGGCTTTTGGGTTTAAATGTATTTTCTCCTGATATTTTGGATAATATTCATCATTTTGTGTGTGTAGAAATGTTTGTGATATGTGTTACGTGTATGAATGCTAGTGTTTGTGTGTGTCAGTAATGTGTTTACACAATTTTCATATGTGTGTGTTTAATATGCTTGATATCTCGCGTAATAAACATTGCATGCTTTTCATATTGATCTGTATTGACACTGGTGAATAGAAAGAAAAAAAAATTATGACGAGTAAATATCATTTGTTTTGATTGTTTTTTTGACTTCTTTTTTCGATCCTCTTTAATTTGTCTTGGAATTTTTATAATTTCGAATCAAATTCCTGTCAAATTTGATGCATAATTATTGAATATTTATCGTTTTGAAATTCAAATTTTAATTATTCATATATTTGGCGCCACACATTAAACAATCTCCGCATGTCTGTTTTGTATTTTTGTTCAATTTTTCCTTTTACATTAAATTGAGTATTTTGATCCTTTCAAAAATATATTTTGAATTTTTTTTTGAAATTCACAGATTCATTAATTGGTTTTTTTTTGTTTTTTCAGGTCTTCATTAATATATGCTTCATAATCATGATTTGATTCGGATTTACTTTGCAAGATTTAATTAAATTTCTTGATTAATTCATCGAAATTTCATCTAATTTCAATTTATAAATTCTCATCAATTCAAAATAACACTTGTAAATATGTTTATAAATAATAATATTGACGATAATCAACAAAAATCAACACAACGTCAACTAGATCCAGAAAATGTTCAGCTAATTTGGTCAGCAATCATTGATTTATCCGTGAAAAAACTTGATGAAACAAATAATGAGCATGGATGTGATTATAGAAAAGTATTAATAAACGAAAATGAATTGAAACAACACTTGTGTGATGAAAATGATGATTTGAATCAAAAATCCATTTCAAAATTTTTAGAACAAGCAATTAATGATGGATTAATATGTAAACAATCATTAAAATCTACGAATTCTAATGAAGCCAATAATGACGATCCACCAACACAAATGAATGGAAATCTGAATGATGATCATGATGAAATTTTGATAAGTTTACCTCAGAAGATCGTTAAGCCAACCACACACGATTGGTATTGTTTTGAATGTCATCGTGTCAATTATCAAGATGATGATGATGATGACAGTTCAAATAACGATGATACTAACGCTGAATCAGTGATACTCGCATCTCATCTATTAAAATGTCTACAATGTTGGCGTATATATCACCAAGAATGTGTTCAAAAATCACTGGAATTTATAAATGAGATAATTCCAGAAAATGATCGTATTATTCATCAAGTCAACGATGATGATAATGATGATTTCATAATGAAATGTCCGATTTGTTTATTATCATCAAAATATCAAACATATATGATTGGATCTCGTAAATTTGATCAAATCGAATTTAATCAAATATTGAGCTATACATACGCTAGATTTAAAGCTAAATCGATTCAGCATCTACAACATTCCATGAAAAATTTAAAAGAAAAGCCATCAATATTATTTTCATCAAAATTATCATCATCATCATCAACGATCAATCAAGAATCAACAATTGTTAATGGTGAATCAAATGAAAATTCAGAATCTAATATTGATAATAATGAAATAATTCTAAGTCCAAAAGATTTATTGAGACAATTAGCGATAAATTATTTGATTTATAAAAAAATTGAATTGATTGATATTGAAAATCTGATAGAAAATAATAAATATGAAACAATAGGAACATTTCTTGGCGATTGTTTGACAATACGTCATATATTACAGATGATTTTAATAACTTTACGTTCCCAACAATCACAAACAATGCAAAAACGGCAAAATGAATCACTAATAAAAATGATTGACATAGCTAAATATGAGTTGAAAGAAATGATTGGTTGTATTGATTGCTACCGGAATTCGAATAGACAAAATAACAAACTATGGTTTTGTGAACCATGTTCACCTCCACATCAATTAGTATTTGCCAAGCAAAAAGGTTATCCATATTGGCCTGCCAAAGTCATCTATCCACGTACAATTGAAGAAATAAATCGTTGTGATCAATTAGATGTCAGATTTTTCGGTTCAAATCATGAACGTTCAATTATTGATAAATCAAATATCAAAGATATAAATTCATCACTATCTGAGCTAAACATTTTAAAACCAATATCATCATTAGACAAAGCGCTACAAGAATTAAGGACATATCGAGAATTGTTGGAATCATTACTGCCACCAGAATCGACACATGATAATTCTATAAAAATTCATAATAATGACAAGTGCAATGATAATCATAATAATACTGACAAACAAAAACAGCCAACATCTAAAAGATTGAGTCGTAAAGTTAATTCACGATACAGTCGAAAAATCAATGATACTCCTCAAGACGATGATGATGAAGATTCTGAAAATTTAATGACTGAAGAAAGCAATGATATCGATGGTGATGATGAAGATGAAAATTCACAAACCACGTCTTCTAAAAGAAAATTAAACAGTGATGAAGATATCGATGATGTTGATGGTGAAGATGATGATGAAAATGATGTGACCGATGAACAGGAAAACAATGATGATGATACGATGTCGACAACTTTGAATAGTGAAACAGATGAAAGTGTCAGAAATAGCAAAACCTCTAATGAAAAACGAATGAAAAAGCAAGTAAACAATGAAAAAAATACGAATTCATGGAAAAAAATCAAGTCAAAAAATAAGAAATTGAAAAAATCTACGACTACGACCGATTCAATGATTTCAAATCTAAATAATCGTGTACGAAGAAAAAAGGTTATCTATTCACCGAATTATTATTATAATAAAAATTCAAATCCATCTAATAATAGCACTAGTCGCTTGATGAATGAACAACGATTGTTGGAAAAACGTAAATATAATCGTAGGTTATTCACGAACAATAATACCCATGAGCCACCATCATCACATTCACCAGTCAAACGCATCAATAATAAATTATTAAAATCATCTAATTGTAAATTTCATGATGAAAAATCAGCAGCGGCACAATCACAAATTAAAACTAAAAGAAAGTATGTCCGAAGAAATAGTTTGCCATTAGCTATTGCATCCTCTGCATCGAATTCACCATTAAAAAATAATTTGTCATCAATTAATAAGAAAATGAAAATGCAAACATCTTCATTGAATGATAATCAACTCAAAGAATCAGCATCGTCAACGATGTCAAAGTATTTGAGAAAACAACTAGAAATTGAACGAGAAAGGCAAATAATCAAAGAACAGCGAAAATCAACGTTATCTTTAAAAAATGAAATAGTTGTACCTAAACCCATACCACCGATGGTTGCTATAAAATCGAATCCATCGCCATTGAAAGTGAATCAACAACAATCATTGACAACACCGATCAAATCATTGTCAAATGATCAAACCACTCCACTGTTTAATTCGCCATCAATTTTGAATCAAATTCTTTCAAATTCTAATCCCAAAAAATATTTAAATGGTGATTATATGAATCGTGATTGTGGTAACAATGTCAAGACTGAAATGGATAATAATATTGACCATAATAAATTGAATGAAATAAAATTAGAAATTGAAAATAACAGCAATCAGGATAATCAGTTATTGGAAACAACAGTAGAACAAAACAATTGTGATTCAAATGAAGCTGAGATTCATATGAAAGAACAAAGTAATCAAGAAAAAGACATCACTATCAATTCATTAAATGAAGAAATTGAAACCTCTGATTCAGATAATAAAAATATTGATAATGATGCAGCAAAGAACAGTATCGAAGAAGATAAAATGGAAATCGAAGGCGATAAAAATGTCAAAGATGAAAATATTATCGAACAGCAATCAATCACTCTCAATAACAGTAATAATATCGTCAATATTGATGATGACGATGATGATGAAGAACCATATCTTTATGATGATGAAGAATTAGAAGATGAAATTAATTGTTATCTAGAATATGAAAGAGAGAAAAATGAACATAAATTGTTGCTTCAACAAAGATTACAACAATTTCAATTATTTCAGCAGCAACAACAACAACAATTTATGCAATCTCTTTATCATCCTACATTTGATAATCAATTGAATAAAACAACTAACGGATTTATTGTTAATGATAAAACTAAAAATGGCGATGAATTATCACCATTTTTAGAACCGAAAAAGAAGTATATCGATTTCAGCCAATCATCACATGTTTATGTTCCAACCAGAAAGAATCAAAATTTGATCAATTCATATTTATATCACATTGAAAATGAAAATTCGAATGACAATGCTAAATTGAATACAAATTTCACCACTTATAATGATTATTTAGCTCAATATATCATCAATAAAGATGAATTTGATATGAATAATAATAATGATCATGATGATCAATTAAAAAGTCCAACATCGAAAAGCGGTAAAAAACGTGGTCGTCCACTGAAAAATCAAGAACATCAGCTATCTTCATTTGAACATTCACAAAAAGCAAGATGTTTACTGGAAAAAAGTTATCTTCAAGAAACGGCTTGTAATCGTGGTTGTTTGACAAATAATGTAAAAGCATTTAAAAAATTTCGTGAATTTTTAGAAACACAGAATCGTAATGATACTTCAAAGGTATTTTCTTTATTTTCGTTTAATCTTCTTGATTTTAAACAATTTTTTCTTTATTTTTACTTATTAATTTATAATTTTAGTTAAGAAAAGAATTAGATGAATCAAATGAGCAAATATCACGATTGAATGCTCGAGTCAATAAGTTAGAAACGATGGTTAAAAATGAACGTGAACTGAACAAACGTTTAAATCCAGAAATATTGACAAAAATGGAAGATCGATTTAAATGTGAAATATCCAAAATTAAAAGAAAACAATGGGTAAATTTTTTTTACTTTGAGTTGAAGTTGAATGAATTTTAATTGAATTTTTAATCCATTCATAATTGATAGTGTTCATTATGTGAAGCAGAAGCAAATTATTTTTGCTGTTTCAAGACCAACTATTGTTCACCTGAATGTCAATTAAAACATTGGCAAAGTGGTCATCAATTTGAATGTTCGAGAAATAAAAATTTTATGACAACAAATAAAACTTTAAAAAATGCAAAAAGTTAATTTATCAATTCATCAAATTTTAATAGATTTAAACATATTCGAAAGAAATATGCATATCATCATCATCATCATATTTTTCTACATATTCATCACAAGTTTTTGCAAATTACATTTGATTTTATAAAAACAAAAAATTGTACAAACGAAAATCATCGTAAAGAAATAATTTAATTTAATAATTAACAAATTTATCATTTGTAAATATGGTCTTTATCGAATTCATTTACGCAATTAACAAATTATAATATCAATAATTTATATATTTTTTAATATAAATTAAAGTTAAATTCTTGAAAAAAAAATTGAAAACTTATTTTGACATGTAATGCCTACAGATGGCAGTACTTTCGCTAAATTCCAATTTTAAAAACGAAAATTTTCAGCGATAGATGGCAGCTTATTCTCTGTAAAAATTGAAAAATTCATTTAGCTAAATCTAGTCATTGGCAATTAATGTCAATTGATTAATTCATTGCTGAACAAAAGAAAAAAACATTGAAAATTACACCAAAAATCAATGATTAATCGATTAATTAATCGTATGAATCGATTATAGATTGATCTATCGATCGATCAATCTATCGATAGATCATATGATGATCGAACACTTTACGAATTGTGAAAACAACGAATTTTTCCCATTTAAAACACATAAGAAAATCAACCAAAAACCATCACAAATCTTTGGCGATTATCACTTGGTTTTCATAAGCAAAAAGCGAAGAACAAATGTCTAAAATATTATCGTAAGAAATAAATTAAAAAGGTAAAAATTAAGAAAATAAACGAATATGATAATGATAATAAATGTCTATTGCTTTCCATGTCTCTTCAATAATAATAATTACAATTTACCACTGATTAATATTGACAATAATATTGATATTCAAGATTTGAACATCTTGAAATTAATGCATAAATGAACAAATAAATAAAACCTTTATGTAACCTTTTATCTTCTTCATTTCTTTCATTTATTTTATTTTTTCGGTTTTCGAAAAATAATAATAATTTACATTATTTATTATCATCATTATTATACGGTATTGGTTATTATCAGCGGTGGCATTATCAATGGTATTATTGGTATGGTATGATATCAGATAATACAAGACCAATAAGACTAAGAAGAAGATGAAGATGAATAAATTGAAAATGAATCAATAATGATAATAATAATAACAATAATAATAATAAATACATTCCGATTATTTTATTTTTCAAAATTATAGATATATCTTAGGTTGTCCGAAAAGTTTATTGCGCTTAATCGAATAGAATTGCTCATGAAAATTGGCCAGAACTTTTCGGACAACCGAATACATGTCTTATGCTTGTATTTGTCTTGAGCATCTTCATTCATATGATTATTTATTTCAAATCAAATGTTTGAATTATCATTATTGCTATTATTATCGTCATTATTTGAAAGTTTATTATCCTAATCTAACAAAGTCTAAAACGAAATTTATTTATTTTATGTTTTATTTCGAAAGAAATAAAACATAAATTTGTAATTGAAATAAACCAATGAATGATAATTCTTATGCTTATATAAACTATTAATTGTTGCACTAATACATTTTACCTGTTAGCTGTTACTTGTTACCTGTTACTCTTGTTGTTGTTGTCATTGATATTAATTGTGTACACACATTAAACCGTGTGTGTGTGTGTGTGTATTATTATTCAATATATATGATATAATAACAGCATCATTGACAATAAACAACAGCCACAACAGGCATAGAGTAATACGAAATAAACCTTAATAATCATTAAGAGGTATTTGGCTGTTTGTTCAACGATATATCAAGGTATTTGGCTTTGTTTATTCATACATTTTTACTTGAACTCTGATGTATCCATCCATGAATTTGGTCAAATAACCATGGATAGATAATGTTTTCGATGATGTTTTTGAAGTAAAAAATATTTTTCGGCTAAAAATGACCAATTTTCAAATGATTATTTCACATTCATCGTTGTCGTTTTACCATTGATCACCATTTATTATTATTATTATTACCTGGTGGTTTATATCATTTAAAAGGTATTTGTTCAAACAAACAAATAATGATCAAGAGGTTTATCATTCATTTATTATTCATTGTGTGATTAATCTTTATTATCATTGAATATTGTTGCTGGTTGTCAATGTTAAGAATAAAAGATTTCGATGTCCATTCTTTGAATTATAAATGATGATGATATTCAAAGATAATGCGAAATGAATAAAGAATTTTTCCTTTGAAAAATTTCTTGACAATTTCTTCGACATTTCAAAGTTAATCATCATTTACCAATGATGTACATCATCAATGGATTATGATTATCGTTGAATATGAATATGTATGAACTAATAATCACTGGTCAAAATCGTCCAACTGGTCGTTTATCATTTCATTTCATTTCATTTCATTTTTTTGCGCTTATTTCAATCCGAAAATAATCATTTCAAAATGACAAATAATGACAAATTGTGAAATATTTTAAATAATTTTTGAACAATCAAATGTTTGATAATGTCCCCTTTTTTTTCGAAAGATTATCTTTGTCAATTTATCATTATTAAATCATCTCAAGAATCTGCTTTATATGCTTTTAATTGATCAATTTTTGTAAGATTATGACCGGAGAGAATGAATGATGTTATATACTTCAAAGACAAATATCTGAGTTAGCTGATGTCTTAGAGATAAATAATCCACTCGACAAAGCTGATCGACAAAAACAATATTTGACACTTTGAATTCTCGAAATAATTATCATTCAAGGCTTATCGATTCGGACTAATTCCAGGTAAAATGGCTTTGAATTCCAGGCCAGATGTATCAGCCAGTAAATCATTACCTCATAACACTTCTGGTGAATTACCCCCTCCCAAAATGTTTCGCAATTCAACAAAGTTATTCTGGATTACAATTTGCCCAAATCAAATAAGCGCCCGTGTTCTTAAAGGGTTAGCACTATATGTATTCGTATACATTGTAAAGCCCAGAAGATGGCGCCTGGCGCCCGTTTAAAAACAAATAAACAAATACAACTCAGAGTTGTCCACCACCAAATCATCGTCATCATCATAAACAAATTTGAGAATGAGGTAAACAAATCAAAATAAAGAACAAAACGAAACACACTAAACCTTTGAAACGAAACGAAATGATAATAATTTGATTAATGATGATAATGGACAAACCTTATAATTAATAATTATAAAATCATTTCATACTAATTAATTATTATTGTCTTTGATTCAATGAATTTCATAAATATTACTTATTTATTCGATTTTCAATCGTTATCGTTCATTGGCTCTCTCGTATATACCTTACCATATCTGCCCTTAAACATCACAGACTATACATCCAGATGCGCACACATAGGGTCAGTCAGCCGCAAAAAAAAAACCCTCAAATAATCAGATCAGATTAGAGCCTGGTAAAAATGGTGAAATATGCACTGAAAAATAATTTATAATTAATTAATCAGCTGACAATGGTTTTTTTTGGCGGTGAAAATGGCTTATTTATTTGAAAGCAAAGAGTTAATTAATTTTTTTTTGATTCTTCATCAATTTCAAATCTGTCCATTATTTGAAAAACATACAAACAAACATTATCAGTGTATTTTTAGAAAATTTTGAATTTTTTGTTTTTTGTTTGTTGAATACTCTTGACAATTTTTCTCTCAAAATTAGAAATTTGAAAATTGAAAAAAATTTGACGCAGAAGCTGTCACATTTTTCAGCAAAAATTGCTTGTAAACTGTCAAGCGTACTGGAGGAAAAGGCAATTATGCCCGTGACATAGCCGGGCTGAGCAATTTGCAAGCAAAAACTAAAAACGTGACAGTGCCGTTTAAAGCTGTCAAAGTTATTTTCACAAATTTCAAACATTTCAAAGCATCATTTATTTCTGATTATTTCTCTCTCTCTCTTTTTTTGTTGAATTGATTTCTTATTATTATTCATTGAATGAAAAAAAAAATGATAAAATTTTTTTTTTTTTTTTTCGTTCATTTTTGACAAATGAAATTTTTTGATTCGTTTATCTCTTTCTTTCTTTATTTTCTTAATGCATTCATTTATCATTTATGAATGTACGAATAAACAACAAAATGAATTTTGGCCTCTTTTTTTTATTCAAAAAATGAAAAATTTATGATTTGAGAATGTATTTTTAAATAAGGCATCCAATCGAATCAAATCAAATAAGAAAAAAAATTAAAATTCAAAGAAATTTTTTTTTTTGTTTATCTCCGATTGTTTTCACCTGTAATACCTGCGTGTGTATGATGCCTGATACTTGATTATTTTCTTATTTGTCATATTAACCATTGAAATCTTGCGAATGAATCCTTATTGATTCCCCAAAAATTTTTGAGGGAAATTGAACAAAAAAAAAAAAATCAAAGGTTATACCCTTTTGAAAATTTACCAAAAAAATCGACAAGAATATTTTGAAGCTTTATATCAGTGATTACCAAATTTTTTGAGGACATCGCCTGAAAATTTTGAAAAAACTTAAGGCTATAGTCTTTGGAAATTTTCGAAAATTTTGAAAAAATCTAAGGCTTTAGTCTTTGGAAATTTTCGAAAATTTTGAAAAAATCTAAGGCTATAGTACGTGGAAATTTTTCAAAAAATCGAAAAAATCTAAGGGAATAGTCTTTGGAAATTTTCTGAAAAATCGAAAAAATCTAAGGCTATAGTACGTGGAAATTTTCGAAAATTTTGAAAAAATCTAAGGCTTTAGTCTTTGGAAATTTTCGAAAATTTTGAAAAAATCTAAGGCTATAGTACGTGGAAATTTTTCAAAAAATCGAAAAAATCTAAGGCTATAGCCTTTGGAAATTTTTCAAAAAATTGTAAAAATCTAAGGCTATAGCCTTTGGAAATTTTTCCGAAAAAAAAATCAAAAAAATGAATCGACAATAAGATTTTTATTTTTCTGAAATATTCTTTATTCTTTGATGTGAAAAAATTTTCATTATTTTTCTTTACAATTCAAAATGGGCTACGCAAAAAAAATGGTAAGTTGTAAATTGAAAATTTGGCGATGATCATTGATTTAATATATATTCGAGTGATTGGCACATTCATGATTGTGTTTATGTTGAACATATGTGATAAAGAGTTAATGGTGTAAAAAAAATTGAATGAAATGAAGATGGACCCTATTAGGGGGCCCGGTCGTCACTTTTTTTTGGTTTTTTTCAATGTTTTTCTTAATGAGATTCTACGAAATTCTACGAATTATGAGTTGAAAATATGTCGTTTCGAAATTGTTATATGAATGAGTGAAGAGTCAAATGAATGAAAGAATCGATAGATCAATGAATTGTTGCTGAAAATTGTTCATGGTTTTCTTGAGATAATATAATAATGATGGTAAAGATGACAATAATAAATAAAAGAAAATTGAAAAATTACAAAATAAAAAGAAAGAATTGTTGGTTTTTAATAATTATGAAAAAAGATATTAATAAAAATGATAATTTTTAATTGAAAATTGGCAATACACTTTGCATTCGAAAGGCGCTCGATGGGCACCATGGCTAATCATAGGGGATTTGATTCAGAAAGAAAGCAAATATTTATGTTGAGTTTGGCTGTGCTATTAATGTGCAAGCAAATGTAGCTTTGAATTGTGTCATTTGGCTGAGAAGAAATGGCTGTTTAAGGGTAAAAGGGTCAAATTTGTAGATAATTTCAATTACAGTGGATAATAATTCGGTACATTTTGTATAATGTTGAATTCTTGTATTTTTGTAATTTTTGAATCTTGTCACTGTGCCTGTTGGTGATTCCAAAAATATTCCAATGAATATGAAGATCAAAGTATTAATAAGTGGGTGTGTGGGTGTGTCTTGATTGAATTGTTTCATCTTTGAATTCAATTCTTAAACTAAGCTCATAGTGATTATTTTAATTAATTAATCTATTGACTAATTAATCAATTAATTGATTGTTTGTAAGCGATTATCAATGATTACGATGATGGTTATGTGGATTATGCAATTGTCTTGGCAAATACATATGGTATGTACAGGTATGGTTATCGTTATTTTATTGCTATCAATGTTTTGTACTCTGTGTTCAATGATATCATGTTTTGTGATGGAAATTCAATGAAAAATGGTAATGTTTGATGATCAATATCCATGTATTTACAGGTAAGATGATGGACCATGAGTACGTGGACCATAAGATATGTGCTTTGTCCATATATCAATGGGATTTTGGATTTTTTGAAGATATTTTTCCATTATCTTCAATGATGATGATATCAACAATGATCGACAATACATTAATCATCAACATTAGCCATTTGATTTGATGATGTTGAACGGCCAGATTCGGAATCATTATAATCATTATATGTATCATCATTATCATCATCAATACCATCATTATCGTCATCATCATCATCATCCATATCATCTTGATCATCATCATCATCATCATCTAAATCTCTACCAATATTACTTATTGAATCTGAATCTGAATGATATGAATCGGATTGAAATGACATTTGGCTGTTTTGTACATTATTATTATTTGCCGAATCATTCAATATTGAATGCATAACAGCTGCGGCTGCTGTTGCTGCAGCGGCGGCAGCAGCCGGATTTGTTGAATGATCAACCATATCTAAACTGGACATCAGATGTTGTTGTTGTTGTTGTGGATTCATTTCTTGATTATCATCGCTACCATCTTTATACCTGTTTTTCATTTGATTTGATTTCATTTCATTTCATTTTAAATTTATTTTTATCATTTCGAAATAAATGAATGCATTTTTTTTTCGGTGGTTGATGATAAAAATAAATATTTGAATGAAAGAAAATCAAAGGAGAGAAAAGGATCAAAATTAAATAAAAAGAAAAATAAAATTAATGAATATATGTGAATACCGAAATAAAATATATTTTAGTATTTATGGATAAAAATCAAGAAAATAAATATTAAGTTGTCCGGAAAGTTTTGGCCGATTTTCATGAGCAACTCTATTGATTTGAGCGGAATGAACTTTTCGGACAACTTGGATAAATAAATAATAAATTGAACGAAAAAAAAAATAAGACTAATGACATTCAATTAATTATCAATGAAGAAATGGTTTTTGTATTATTTGTAATTTGAAATTTGAAAGAATTTTAATTGAAAATTGATCTGATTTGGGATCAAAATGAAGGAAATTTTTTTGAAAAAATTCAGAGATTTTTCGTAAAATTCAAATCGGTAAGCTACTGGTATTTATCATTGAAATAGTTTCCTAAGATACTGATAATTGCGAGAGATCAAAGGTTTTTTTTACTGGAATTTAATCATGTCGGACGGTGGTGCTTTGATGATTTAAAGCTGAACTAATGAATTCTAATTAAGAAAACTAATTAACGAGGAACTAACTATTCCTTAATTATGTAACAACAGTGTAGGAATGTGTGAAAGAGTTGAAGGATGATAATTAATAATAATAATTAAAAATCAAATAATTACCATATACCACGCATTTCAGCACGACGATTTTTCATCAACTGTTTATATTCCGATATACGTAGCTTTTTACCATCAACAATACATGTACGTTTGGGTCGGGGTCGATAACGATAATCGGGATGTTGTTCCATATGGACTTTCGATAGTCGTGATTGTTCTTCATAATATGGTTGTTTTTCCGAATTGGTCATCGCTTTCCATCTGGCACCTGTCATAATTAGAATTGACCAACGATTAGAACACTTGTCAGTTTAAACACATTTAGACCCATTAAAATATAAATATTTACCTAATATCTTTGATATATTCGAATTGTGCATATCGGGACATGCTTTCAAAATTTTACGCCGTTCATCTTTGGCCCATACCATAAATGCATTCATTGGCCGCTTTACATGTGGTTTGCCTTCACCATCTTTTTTCACTTGTCGAATAATTTTTGCACCAAGTAATTTACCTTTATTGGAAATTTATTGATTAAAACATTACGAAATTGTTGAAAATAAAGGGTTAAATCACTTACTTTGACATGTTACAATCGATTCATTTTGTTTTGAATTATTTGAATTTGTTGATGATTTATTTGAATTACGTGAAATACTGTCATTATTACGATTATTATGATGTCCATGATGTGTTGGACTATGATTACTATGATGATTATCTTTTTTACGATGACTTTGATGATGTTGATGATGATTATTATTGTGATTGGTATTTGGTGTTTGATGATGATAATTTGGTTCACTATTAAATGTATCAAATGTATGATTATGATTTGTCAGTTGCTTTTGTTGCGAAAAATTTTGTTCAATCAAATTCAATGAATGTTGATTATTTGCGGTGACACCGGATAAATATAATTGATTCATCAATACATCATTGGTTGATGGTGATAGATTAGGATTATGTTGATTGTTTTTGGTGAATAGTGATGATTCGGACAGTATTGATGCTGGTGATGATGTATTCAATGTTGTTGTTGTTGTTGTGGTAGGTGTTGATGCTGTTGGTGGCGCTATTGATGGTATTGCTGTGGCCGCTGATGTTATCGATCGTGTTGGTGATAAAGTGGCCAACGAAGATGCTGGTGATGTTATCGATGATGACGATAATTGTTGATGCGGCTGCTGATGATTCAATAGATTTGGTAATAAATTTTTTTCACGTAAATGTTGTACGAATGCAGCTGCAGTAGTTGATGCAGCAGCAGCTGCTGCTGCTGCTGCGGCCGCTGCTGCTGCCGATGTTGCTGTTGTCGGTGCTGTCGATGATGATGTTGATGATTCGATCGATGTATCCGATAAATGATCAGATAATGAATTGTGTATATTTGAATGATGATGATGTTGATGTGAATGATGAAAAGGATGATGATGAATATTTGGATGAAATGGTGATGGATGATGATTTGAAAATTGAGCATTATTCAAATTATTTGTTTGACTTGATTGCTGTTGCTGTTGCTGTAATTGTTGTGCTAATGCATTCCAATAATTTCCTGTTATAAATGCTTGTAATGATTGTTGCTGTTGTTGATCAACATGATGAGGTAGTGATGATTGATGAAAGGGTGATGATTGTGATGATGGTGATGTTGTCGGTGATTTATGTGATAATTGTAATGATAATGGTAATGATGGTTGAATGGTTGGTGATAATGTTGATGTCGCTGCTGAATTATTAATCAATGATGATTTTGATGTTGTATTGCTCGATTTATGATGTTTATCTATAAATGTAATGATGATGATGACCAAAAATAAGTAATTTAAAAACAAATAATGAGCAATTGATTGATGTGAAGCTTTCGGAAATTTCAATTTCGATTACTTACCATTTGATTTTGGTTTACTCAGGTTCAACGGTATCGGTGAATCATCGGTTAATCCTTTTGATATTCTGAGTTCAAAAGCAAAGGACAAATTGAATGAATTGATTTCGACCTTCCCTCATTAATCACTTACTTTTGATTACGTGTCATTACACTTGATGGACTATTACTTCGCAACGCACTGGTGACCATTGGCGATGATTGATCCATATCATTATTTACAACATTATTCAATGTCGATGATGATGATGAATTTGTTGATGTTAAACCATTTATTGGTGATTGTATTGTTGATTGATTTGTTTGATTATTATTATTTGTATTTGCATTATTTTGATTTAAAAATGGTGTTAATCCATTCAAATTTAATTGTAACATTAATTGTGCTGCAGCCGCTGCTGATTGTGGTGGTAAATTTCCTGTTGCGGCTGCAGCTGCAGCTGCTGCAGCAGCAGCAGCCATTGCAGCTGTTGTTATATTCGGTAATGATGTTGTTGTCGATGTTGTTGTTGATGATGATTGTAAAGCTGTCGGCGATAATGGCTGCTGTTGTTGTTGCGCCGCTGAATTAGTAGCCAATTGTGTTGCTGCTTGTTGTAAATAATGACTATTTAAACGTTGCTATAATTGATTTCGAATTCGAATAAGTATAAGAACAATTAAAAAATTTCCAAAATTAACTTAAATCAATTAAACAATTAATTAATCAAATATTCAATTTACCTGAAGATCAGTAATTTTTCGTGAATGCTGTAAACCACCTAATAAATCTTTACGTTTATTTCTCGGTAAATTTCGAACATCATCATCATCATCTTCATCATCACCAATACCACCCTTACCACCTTCAGCATTATCATCATCATTATCATCATCATCGTCATCATGTTCATTGATGTTCTAAATTATTTTTGGATGAATGAAACAAGAAAATTTATTAGAATTTTTTCGAAAAATTGAAATCTAAAGTAAATTTGAATATAAATCAATTAATTGATTTAAAAACTAAATTATTAGGCTGTCCGAAAAGTTCATTACGCTACAATCGATAGAGTTTGCTCATTAAAATCGGCCAGAACTTTCCGGACAACCTCATGATTTCGAACAAAAACAATTTAAGAAAATCGGAAATTATTCACCAAACATTATCATCATCGAATCATCTGTATGATCAGAACAATTTGTTCATAAATTTCGTCAAAGCACTTCGCGACTGATTTATTTCTAAAAATTTCAATTTTTTAAAATTTAAAAAATTTGAAATTTTTCAAAGAAAAACAATTGTAAATCATTGATAATTTATATTTGTGTGTGCATCATCACCATCGAAATAATGCAAATGTGCTATCAAAGCCTCTGTGTATCGCTCGAGAAAAAAAACTGTGAATAAAGTGATTAAAAATAAATTATTACACGAATCAACCAGCCAGCAAGCACACAGACATACACATAGACAACACCACAAGACAATTCAAAGACAATTAACTTCTCGAAGTAAGAAAATTATTTCTTAAAAGTTGTCTTAAAATTTTCAAAGAAAAATTTCTTAAATCAATGCACTTCTATGATCATCATAATGATGATGATCATGATCGTAATAATTTAAATAAAATTTATTTAAATTCATTCAAAATTCAATGTTTATTTTTGAAATTTTTTCGAAATTTTTTTCGAGAAAATTTTTTGAAATTAACTTGTGGATGGCTATGAATGGCTTGGTGGATGGCTATGGAGAGCTCAGTGCTACTTTAGCATCGACACTTCTTGAGCATCATCACCAACGCTGCATCTAACCATGTCTATGTATGCATCAATTCAAATCTGTGATTTACATTCATATTCATTGAGATACATGTTCGATGTAATATTACCAGTGATTGTCTTCAACTAAGAAAATTTCGTTGAGAAATTTGAAAATTATCATTCATTATTCACTATTCATTCACTAAGACTTAGACATTACAAACTCGGTATTCGGTTAATGATTATGATGATATTTGCATCGTAAAATAGATCAGTGAATGACATTTTTTTTCAATCATAATTCACCATTCATTCATCTTCAAAGTTGAATACAACCAAATTGAACTCGAATTCAAATAATTTTTGATCATTTAATTGAAAATCTTCATTTTTCAAAGATTTTCAGTGAACATTTCAAGTGAACAGTATTTTTCCAACATTTCTAGCTGTGTGCAGTATTCAAATTTAGTATCATACTCATTTACAGAAAATACTCAATTTAAATGATGATAATTTATGATTGTCTTTGATCATTCATTTTATTCAAAGTTTTTTTGTTCGAAATTTATTGATAGTAAATTTTGAAAATGTTTTAAGAAGTCTTCGAGAAGCGTAGAAATGAATGAATGAATTATTGTAATTGAAAATGATGCAAAATTGTCTAAATGTGAATTTTGCTTAATTCGAAGACTTTGAAGAAGACTATTTTGATGACAATAATTTAAATGATTTTGTTCAATTTTAAATGACTTTGAATAGTTTTGAATTTTCTACGACGACTTCTACGAAGATTTACGCAATGACAGTAGTCAGCAATTCCTACTGCATCATAAATCTTGAAATCAATTTGGAAAATTCAAAGGAATTCTGAGTCGAGTTGAGCTGTATTTGAACTGAGTCGTAAACTTTGAACTTCGAAGAAATCGAAATGATTAAAACTCTTCGATGACATCTCGTTTTGCTTCGATCATTGCTTACGAAGTCAATGAATCAAGAGATTTAACCCTTTCTCGACTGGCAGAAGAGCTGAACCGTTTTTTAAATCCTTTATGTTTCGCCTCTTACTGGTTGTCAATTACTATTTCAACTAATTACTGATTCACTAATTTACTACGATGTCTTTTGGTCATCATCAGCTTAAAGAGTGATTTCAACACCAAAGAAAATGGGATTTTTCTTGCTTCTCCTTTGTTGAAATCATTTGAAATGACTTTTGAATAATAAAAGAAATTCTTTTGTTCATTTGTACAAATGTAAATTTGAATGGGTTGTTTTTTTAATGATTATTAGGAGAAAATGCGCAAATTGAATCAAAATTGAAGCTTAATTCTATTGAAAGGAACATTCATTTCAACATCAAATGTGAAATACGCAAGTACACAATGGATAAGGATGAAATTCGTTGTAGCTTTCTTTAGCTTTCTTTGATGATTGTTATCTTTGTATCGCCCAACAACAATGGAAAATGAATGAATGAAGCTATATGTTGGGCGCCTTGTTTAACGCTCAAGTACTTTGCTACATCCTAATCTAAACACAATTAAAGATCGAAACAAAGTATTACAATGCATCCCTGTAAAAACAGCGCTGATCAAGGCAATACGAGAAAACCAATTGTTTATTGTGGACGATTGTTTGTACATTCATTCAATTTATATATGAATGATTGTGTGAAATGTAAAAAATAACAATGAAACACAATAGACACAATGGAAATCCTGAATAGAAATGGGATGTTTAGCTATACATTCTCACATCTCGTTATATTGGCCTATTGTTCGGCTGCTTTCTGGTGTTGTTGACGATAACAATGAAAGCATCATCAAGCGTACAGCAACTATAGTGTCTGTGGTGCGCATCCTTTTTTTAGTTGATTTAAAAAAAATAACAATAGCAAATGGCCATTGGATGTTTTAGCTGGAAATATACTAAACAATCAAAAATGGGCGTATTTTAGTAATTTTTATTGAAATTGAATTCAGAGATGCTTAGATCTATTTTGGTTATTTAGAATTTTCGGGTATATTCATTTGGATTTTGGGCTTGGAGAAGGCCGCTTTTTAAGCGGTTCTAAGCGGTTATTGGCCAAGATATTTGGAAACGTTGACGCATTGGTCATTGGCTTGTAGGATAGTGAAATCGATATTTTAAGAAAGGAAAGGTGAAAAGGGTATTGGGGCTAGTTTTGAATGAAAAATTTTAAAAATTTGAATTTTAATTACCGATAATTGTTGTTGTTGCTGCTGTGCTTGTTGTTGTTGTTGGCTAACCAATAGCTTTGTACGAAACATTTGTAGCTGATCAATTAATGTTGATAGCTGTTGTTCAGCTTCCAAAACATTTGTAATATTCGATGTTTTAGTTGAATTATTATCTATTGGATTTGATTGATTCAATAGATTCAAATCGAATGGAATTAAATTATTGAAATTATTTAATGGCTGATGCTGCTGCTGTTGCTGCTGGTGTTGATGATGTTTTAATTTTTTCAACGATGATTTCAATGAATCATGACCATTCATCAATGTTGTTGCGGATGGTGGTATTGATCGTTTCGATATGGCCGTATCATTGAAATCATTATCATCGATGTTTTTGGATTTCCTCGAATTATTGTTACTGCTCAATCGCTTCAATATATCATCCATTGTTGTTTGTGAACGTTTCATCACTGAACGATTATGATTATCGTTACGTTGTGGTGGTACTGGATTGCCATTGCCCAATTTACGATTTTGTTGTTGAAGACTTGATTTACGATTCGATAGTTGCTGCTGCTGCTGTGGCTGTGGAATGAGATCATCGGTTATTATATGGCCATTCATCATCATCATCGTTGATGATAATGATGATGTATTGGACTTGGCTGATGCTGGCGGTGATGTTGGTGGCGCTGATTGTCCTGAGGATATTTTCGAACGTTTACGCGTTTTACCACCGTGTTCATTTACGGCTGATTTACGACCAGCTTCAGTATCACCATCTGGACCATCTGGTTCCGGGTCATTCGTATCCGAATCGGTAGTATTGCTGGCCGAATCATTTGCCGTTTTTGCATCATCATCGTCGTCATCTTTGAGATTATCAGTATCATCGTGGACATTATGGTCAGTATCATTTGATGGTTGATTATCATCATTGCTCGTGTTGATCGGTGTATCACACTCAATTTTCAATTCTTTACTATTTGTACTTCGTAAACGTTTTCTTCTGGACGACGATGATGTCGCTGGTGCTGGTGATGATTTATGATCGATTTGATTCGATTTTGATTGATTTTTATCATGATCATCATCAATACTCTCAGCGTTACGTAATTTTTGATTTAATGTCTTTGATTTTGACGTAATCATCGCTGGTGATTCATTATTTGTATCTGTATCATCATTCGTTGATGATGATGTTGATGATGGCGATGATGGTGGTGGTGGTGGCTGTTGTTGGTGTTGTTGTAGCGGTGATTGTGGTGTTTGTTGTGTCGGTGATCTCAGTGATGATGATGATGATGTATTATTGATATTTTCAAAATTTTCATCATTCATTTTGGTTGTCGTTACTAATGCCATGTTTTTGATTTGATTGGTTTGAATGAATGAATTTACATTGAAAAATATATAATTTTTAAAATCAATCAATCAATCGATGGTGCTGGTTGTTGTTATTTGATGAATTTATTGAAATATTCTGTGGATGATGCAGTGTTACTACGATTTTGTAGAGTAAAATTCTGTCAAAAATAAATTGAAATAAAGAATATAATCAATTAGTCTGATTTTGTTTCAATTTAAATGAAAAATTTAAATCAATTTTAAATGTCAAATTTTCAAATTTTGTTATTTGGTTATTTAGTCTTAGTATTTCCGATCGATCCGATCGCATTGATTAATTATGAATCAGAGAGCTATATCATTGTGTAATTAATTTTGGTTTGAAATTCTGGTAAAGAATATTTTTAAAGCGCAAAATATGAATTAATCAGTCAATTTCAAGTCAAATTACAAGTCAAATTTTCAATCAATTTACACATCAAACACATTGGAAACACCATGAATGTGTTAATTGATTGATTATTACTCAGTGTTAAATCCCGAATATTGCACAGCTCAAAAGAGCTGTTAATGTTTGACAAGTCAATCTGTCAATTATCGAAATTTTTTGTTCTGTTTAAATATTTCAATAAAATGAAAACAATTTTCAATTAAAAATTGAATAAATTCATAAATTCAATATGAATTTATGAATTGAACAAAGACAACAACAATTGAATAACAGCGATGACAACCAACAATTGCAAACAATTCGAGCCAAACTGTTTGAGAATCGCTGATTATCACCATCAATATCATCATCAATAACTCGTACAAATGTAAAAATTATCATCATTATCATTTGAAGAATAATTAAAATTAACGATAAAATAAAACAACGACAATCAATCAATCAATCAATAAATCAACAATTATTATCATTAATAAATGATCAAATAAACAATATTTTGTTGATTTATTATCATCGATCATCAATGATCATCATCAATAATCATCAATCGATTATCATGGATCAATCGAAATGGAAAACAAAAACATTCGAAAAAAAATGTTTTTTTCCACACAAAAATTTTATCAACAAAACAATTTATTCAAAAAAATGTGACAATCATCGAATAATGCATGATGATGCATATGTTGCTACAATGATGATAATGATCATTGATTTTGATTTCAAAAAAAATGATGTTAATAATAATGATGATCATCATTATTATTATTTGAAATTGACAAGTGAATATTTCCAATGAACAAAACAAAACAAAAATATTTTCAAATATTTTTGTTTCAAATAACGATGACGACAATTACAAACATTCTTAACGTTATCATATTTGTTGATATCAAGATTAATTTTTTTCCATTGAAAATGATTTCAATGATTTTTTTTTTCTCTTCGAAATTCAATGATAATGATTATTCACAGATTATACACACACAGATGAACAGATTTTTGCTGTTTTGTTAAGAAACAACAATTGTTTTCTTATGTATCATTTTGATATATTGGGTTGTCCCATAAGTTCTTGCCGATTATATCGTAGAAAATCATTAGAAAATCGACAAGAACTTATGGGACAACCTAATAAATTAATTGTTTTGAAATCTGTACTTTTGTTTGATGTCTGTACTATTGAATAATCAATTAATTGTTTTCTTCAAATGGGCATCTGGTAAAAGGCTTTTTCTAATGATAAGTTTCTGGTCTAATTTTTGGCCTAATATTGTTGCCTATATGTCAACAATTTAAAGATTTTTATAACAAAATTAATTTATAAAAATAATGTTTATTTTATTATTTAAAACACATGAATAATGATTGAAATTATTACAATGACAATTATTTCGGTTGATTTTTCACTTTTATATCGGTTCTAAGCTTTATTCAACTTATAACCAAAAAAATTATCGGTGGTTTTAGCCAATCATAATGAAAAGAATCTTTGAATCTTGCGCTATTTGTTGTGCGCATGCGTATTGATTATTTTCAACGGTCACATTCGTTCTTACAACTGTGACATATATATGTATATATTTTGGAAATATAATGAAATCAAATTAATTGAAAAATTCACAACCAAAGATATGCAAAAACAATACATTGACATTATTCAAAATCTGTGTATCTGTGAATTGCTTTGTTTTACACTGCACTCATTGCGCCATTTGTTTCGCATTCAAATCAAAGGTCTTCGGCTCTTCGATGATCTGTTACGGTCTTGTAAGTGTATAACTGTATAAGATCATTTCGTATTCTCATCTCATCTTCATCTCTTACATACCCTCCAGCATCATTTCTACTACTTCAACTCTTAGCATCCTCAATAATAAAATTTCGACACGTAAAAACAACAGAAAATGAAAATTTCCTTTAAGTTAATTAAACATTCATTCATTCATTCATAATTTATTCATTAATACATTAATACATTCAATTCAATTCAATCATTTTCAAAAAATATCATTCATTCATTTTTACACTTTGAAATATCAAAAAAATCAAATCAAATTTGTTTTTCAAATTTTTCCATTCGAAAAATGAATATAAAAAAATATTAAGTTGTCCGTAAAGTTCTGGCCAATTTTCATTTGCAACTCTATTTGATTGAGCGGCATAAACTTTTTGGACAACCTAAATAAATGAAAATTTATCATTCAACAAAAATGATTGATGCGTTTTACTTTTGTTTGTTAGAGTACACAGTTAGTTAGTCAGTCAGTTTGCTTGATTACTGACTGTGTGTGTGTGTGTATGTGTGTGTGTTGATTTGATGTTTATTTATCCCGAAATTTTCACTCGAAATTCAACATTCAAAATTATTCAAAACTCGGTTTGTTCATTGCTCATTCAGTGTTGAATATAAATTTCAATCAACATCAGCAGCAGCAGCAGCAGCAACGAATTAACAAAATTTAAAACTTTGAGAAGCTGAAAAATGTGAAAATTTGTTGCTTTTATTATTATTATTATTGTTTAAATTATTCAAATTATTATTTGTAAATAATGTCATTCTTGGGTATATATCATCATCATCATCATCATCAGTGTTGTTGTTTGTATTTGTTCATTTTTTTAGGTTGTCCGAAAAGTTCTGGCCGATTTTCAATTAACAACTCTATTCGATTAAGCGGCATGAACTTTCTGGACAACCTAATATTTATTCAGTTATTTTACTTTAGTTCAGTTTATGTGTGACATACATTTTGAAAATCATTGAAATCATTTTCATTTTGATTTTTTAGTGAATGAAAAATATGATAAAATACATATTTTTCAAATCACAGATTTTTCTGATTTTTGATAATTTTTGATTTGAATGAAAATAAAACTGCGCATTTTTACGCTTTCTCTCGTTAATTTTTTTGGTGTACAGTTATTGATGCTGCCGATTAGCAGCATCATATTACAGTGATGATTCGGTTTTTACACTCATACACTGCCGTTTGATATTTCATATTGGTCACATGAATTTGTTTGTTTTTCAAGATAATTCTTTCGAAGAAAGATTCATATCTTTGATTATCTTGAAATAATCATAGAATATGATTGAATTGATCAAAGATTTTTGAAAAATTTCAAAGTTTTTTCCAAAAAAAAAAAAAAAATGTTAAACGAAGTTTGACTGTACATTTGAAAATTCTAAGATTTTTTTTTTCGAAATATTTTGAGTTTTAAAAAAAGGTTTAAACAAAGATGAATGAGTAAAAATAATGAAGAAAAAACACCAAAAAAAAAAAAAAAAAAAAAACTAGTCCAATGAACCGGTTAATTTGTGTATGAATAATTATAAGCAGAAAACTTGAAAAAAAAATGCGGTAGGTCTAAATTAGATCAGAAGCAGATGAATATGAAAATCGTAAGAAGCCGAAAAAAAACTTTGAGGAAATTGTTTCGAAGAGATTTTTGGAGAAAAAATATAACTGGGGTTGTCCGAAAAGTTCTGGCTGATTTTCAAGCAAGCATTCCCATTGATTTTCGTTGATTTCATCACGAACAAATTTTTCGGACAGCCAGTAAACATGCAAACAAAAACAGATACACAGAAGCGCTTGTGTGCGCGTAATTGTAAAGTTTTGAACATGAAATATCATTATTTAGTAAAACACAACTACTAAATCAAATACAAAATACAATTAAATGACAAACAACAAAAGCTGTTAAGTATTCAATTTA
This sequence comes from Psoroptes ovis, assembly GCA_002943765.1. Taxonomy (NCBI): domain Eukaryota; kingdom Metazoa; phylum Arthropoda; class Arachnida; order Sarcoptiformes; family Psoroptidae; genus Psoroptes; species Psoroptes ovis. The sequence goes on along the minus strand of PQWQ01000008.1, from coordinate 588,191 downwards.
AATTATTAAAAAAAATTGAAAAAATTCAAATACAAGGATAATGAATCTTAGGATATGTACATTTTCGTTCGTAGTTTATTTAGTTGTCCGAAAAGTTCTGACCGATTGAATTCAATGAATTCGCATACAAGTTGAAGTGAGGAAAGGCGCCAGAAGTTTTCGGACAATCATTGAAATTTTTTTTAATTTTCACTAATGAATGATAATAATAAATGAGTTGAATTTTAAGAAATGAATGAATGAAAAAAAAATAATCAAAGAAAATGATTTGGGATTTTTTATTATTATTTATTTTTTCAATGAAAAAATAATGAAAAAACAAATAAAATTTTTCTTTTTTTTTTTTTTTTGAATGAATGAAATAAACTCTTAAGAAAACTCCTAAGAAATTGATGCTAAATAAGCATCAAACAAATAAGTGGAAGTGAAATCAATGAATGAATGAATGATGCTTGAATATGATAAGTGTGCGTGTGTGTAGATACGAACATACTAAGACGAACATACAAATACTTGAAAATCTAAGAAATTTCAAAGCAAATTTTAAAGAAACTTAAAGAAGAAACTCTCCAAGAAACTCTGTAAGAAATATTTTGAAAAAACAATGAACAAACAATCAAAACGATACAATCAAATCAAATAATGATTTGAAAAAAAATAAATTAATTGAATGAAATTGATTGAATGAAGCTAAATACATTGTTTGTATAATTTTTGGTTGTCCGAAAAGTTTGTTCCGGTTGGAATTAATTATAATTCAATGGAAATGCATTTAAAAAATCAGCCAAAACTTTTCGGACAACCCTTTTCGAAGACGCTAAAGTAGCACTATATATTCAATGTAAGAGGAAATACAAATATGATGATAGTAATAACAATTATTGGCGTAGATTGACGTAAAACAAATCATTTCAAAATTTCATAATTAAAAAATCTTCATTTTAATTCATTGATTCGCTCGAAGATTACAAAATTTCAATTTCTGGACACTTTTCTGAAAAATTTGAGGCTTTAAAATTTTTGAAATAATGGAAATCATTAACAAGCAATCACCAGTAACCAGTAAGTAATCGAGTAACCAAGTATAAATGATACAACAATGGTAATACACAGCAAATGGTAACAATAACAAAAAATGTATGGATGTTTTATTTCATTTGTTCATTGGCTTTGTGCGCAGAAATGAATTTTTGTTGTTTAATTTATAAATGTCTATTTATAGATTCAATTTCGCTTTTGTATTATTTGAAATAATGATACAAAGCGAAATATAAAGAAAACAATGATTCTTCACCATCCTTTTGAATTAACAATGCATTCATTTACACTATTCACAATCCATAGATTCATTTGTGATTCACAGTTTACAGTGATTTAAATTTGAAATTTATACTGTTCAAAATTCAATGGGCATCATCCATCATTTGAGCAATGGATGCTGCTACTGTAATCTGCATTTTGTGGAGTAAAAAATCCTCAGTAAATATTGGCCAAAAACACATCAATTGCTGAAAATGGACGAAACAATGCATAATGTACATTACATTATCATCACATTACATGGTGGGTACTCAAAGATATCGCAAAAAATGCTTCAGCAATTAATATAATCGAAGATTGATTCCATGTATTTGATTGTGTTCAGTCATCAGTTCATCATCAGGGCATCAGTTGATGTACCATTATTGAGTTTTATCTCAGAGAGATTTCTTAAGGATTTCTCTGATTTTTCTTCAAAATTATTTGACATTTTCTTAGCTCACAATTCACAGAAAATTTAAGGAATTTTTTCTATGGAAAACTTTCAATAATTTTATCATAACGATCTTCAAAGCTTTTATCGAAATTCAACATTGTTTTTGGCTAGTTTTATTGTTGTTTGGCTGCAAATTTAATTGCAATTTGCGATTTGCAAAGCACAATAAACAATAATTTGGCCATAAATCATTCAATGACAAATGTAAAATGAATATGGCATATGTATTCATGTTCAATTCAATGACAATTATCTTTTATATGGTGGACACACACTTAGACCCATACAAACACAGCCATATACAAGCTAAATGTATGGATATAAATAGACCAAAAGCCAGATAGATCAACAACAACAACAACGACGGACAGATAAATCAAACATTTGAATTTACCCATAAGATTGGCTGATAAGAGACAAAACTTGTCCAAAACAACAAGTGTTATTGTTTGTATCGAATGATGATGATGGTACACAATGGATGATGATAATGGCGATGATAATAAACGAATAAATCAAAAGTCAAAGACTTGAAATGGCTTCAAGGAATAATGTTTCATTTTCTGCGAATTCATTTCGATGAAAATTACACTCAGAAATCATTGAATTCATTGTTTTTTTTTTTTTTGGATCATTTGATTGATGGCCAATCATTCAACAAGATCATAATCCTTTCGATTTGTTTAATATTTGAAAATGGAAATTGAAACACACAAGTGACACACAGGCACACATACACACACGCTAACACACATACAACAAGCGCAACAAGCTTTGAATCAATCGCGCTGATTAAAAGCTGAATAAAATCATTAAAAAAACAGTGATTGAACTTGTTTATGGAATGCTAATGAACTCTTGAAACTCTCTCTTCTCGAGTATTCAAAGAGTTATTTTAAGTGGGATTTTAATATCTCAGAAAATTTAAAGAAAACTAAATCAAATACTTATAAAATTAGAAAATTTCCATGACAAATTCAGAAAAATTGTCATAATTTTTGCTTTTTTCAGTTATTTCTTAGAAATTTCTTAGAAATGAATGAATGATTTCATTTCCAAGACATGAATCATTCCAAGAAATGATCATTTGTCTAAGAACTGAAATTGAATGAATATGATGATTGGAGGGGGCAGCGAAATATATCAGGTAAATTAAGTTTCTTGAAAATTGAATTGAATCCAATCGAAAAATTATGGACCAAAACATCTTAGACAAAGTCTTTTGACATCTTTTTTTTTGGAGCTGTCCAAGATCTTATAAAGTCTCTGATGCACAGTATTTGTCAGTCTTCAGTTGATCTCGTCAAGCATTGATAATTGGTTCAATCGGCTCAATCATAGGCTTTTTTTCCGATATTTCCACAGCTCACTGATAGTGATTGTTGATTGATTGACGATGATACTGGACTTAGAATTAGATACTAATCTATGATCTATGATTTTGATTGGATTTAATTCAATTTTTTTTTCTTCGAAAGACCAAATTAATTGTTCTAGCTTCGATCAATGATCGAAACAAATGAATATTTCGGCTGAAAAATGATTTATTTTCGCTTATTTCAAGCATTTTTTTGAATAATAATTTCGATAATCGAAATGATCGAAGAAACAATTGATCATTGATCATCAATTCAGCAACATCAAGCATCAACAACATAACAATTACATAATATGTTAATGATGTTTTCGTTGTTGTTGTTGCTGCTGTTATGTTTTCTTAATAATTGAAAATCATCAATAAAGAAACATTCGAAGCAAAAACAAAAAACAAAAAAAAAACCAATCAACAGGTTGTCGATTTTTGATCAATTTCGACCATGTTCAAGAAAGTTTTGACTGATTTTCGCCATATATTCCAATGTGATACACCCGACAGAAATTTCCGGACAACTAGTTAATTTCTGAATTTTCATATCTCTTCATATTTTCTAATTTACCTGCGAAATTAGTTCATTTCAAGCATTTGTTATGATGCATCTTGAATAATGGAATGAACACATAGAACAATCAATTTTGAATTAAGCAAATTTCGGCAAACTTCGGCCAATATTTTTTCTTCGAGCTTCTTTGAAAAACAATGGCTTCGGTGTGTACAAGTGTGCGAGTGTGTGTGTGTGTGTTCATTTCAATCAAATAAATGAATTGATCTGTGATTTTACCCTGTAAATTTTGATTGTTTTTTTGCCTGTAAAATTGGTGATTGGTTCAATCTGAGATTAGTTTTGGCTTTGCCTGTTCAAAAGATTCGATTGTTCGATTGAATAATGATCTAAATAATACGAAAATTGATTGATAATCAACGAAGAAACAATGAATGGAAGAATTTTTCATTTGTTTGCTTGTCAAACATTTTAATTATTCGATGATAATAATAACAATGAACAATGATGGTAAATGTTGAATGGTTGATAATAATAATAATAATTAACAAACATCAATTAAAACAAATTAACCATTATCATCACAAAAGATAATAATTAATATTCAGAAAATAAAAATGTTAATCAAATCTCTCTGAATGCATAATTTGCCTGATTCTCTCATCAGTTTCTCTGCATCTTTGTCTTATTTACTGCGATTAGCCATGGACATATGTGTTGTATTATAATCTTATGAGCATTTATCTTTGCATATTCATCAGCCTTTTTGTTATTCAAAAACATTTACACTGACACTCATTGAAAACATATGCAAATTAGAATTATTAGGTTATCCAATAAGTTCTTGCCGATTTTCTCATGATTCCCTACGATATAATCGGCAAAAACTTTTCGGACAACCTAATAGAATATATAAAGTGGAATATTCATTCTAATACACGATACACAGTGACACTCAACCGAATACAATCAATTTCGACTGAAAAATTTTAAAAATTAGATTAAATTGAATTCAAGAATTGAATTTTAATTCAAAAATGAAATCTTTTGAAAGAATTAATTCTTCGAGTTGAAACTTCGAATAATCACAAATGAGTATTTGTAAATTTGCATTGGAAAAATATTATTAATATCGTTATTCAATGAGTTATTCATTGATTCAAATATTGAAATTATCTATTATCATTATAACCATTGTTAAAAGGTGTATTGTATGATGTGATTTGAATTTTTTCATTTCATTTTATGTTTTAATCTTTTGTTTAATTTGTTTCTTTGGTCATATTTTATTATTATTGTTATTAATACAATTTGAATTTGTATTATTACCATTATTATGTTGCACATATAGCCTAAAGCTGGAAGCAGCAGCAACAGGTGAATGTACTTGCAATGTATCAATGAACAAATGAATGAATGGATTACAATTGTTATTATTGCCATCAATATTCGATTATTATTATTAGATCATTGTTCTAAATTTTTATTATTATCATTAGACAATGATGTTTAATGGAATTGATAATAATAATACGAATGATAATAATGGATGATAATAATAATAACAAATGGTGATGGTGATCAATACAATTATTAGGTTGTCCGAAAAGTTCATTCCGCTTAATCAATAGAGTTTCACATGAAAACCGGCCAGAACTTTTCGGACAACCTAATACAATCTTCGACGATCGATGAAAATGAAAAATTCAAATCTGATCTAAAATAGATTTGAAAAAAAAGGTATAAATGAAAAAGGTATGAATTCACAGTTCAAATTTTCAAAATTGAATATTTTGAATATCGAAGAGAATCGGATAATGATAATAGTAATAATAACAATGATAATAATAATAATATTGACAAGTAATAATCGAATAATCGAATAATGATTATGATGATCGGGTATAACAAAAGATGATAACAATGTTAACAACTGGTCAATGGTCAAAAAAAAAACAATGATAATCAATGGTAATCCCATTGATAATCAAGCGCTAATCCAATTGCAATGGTAACATGTAACAAACAACAATAAAAAAACATTACTTCTAAGGCTAACACTTGTTGGCCATTGTTTGTTGTTACTATTATTATCACCATCATCGTCGAGCATCACCATCGTCGATGAGGATCATCATCATTGTTATTATAATCGGGTGTTATCCATTCGAACATTAGCGTTGCTGTAGTTATTGTTGTCCGAACAATGCTTAACTGGTTAATAGAATTGAATGAGCATCATTGTTACGCATACAAACAGTATGAAAATGCAATTATTGTTATAATAAGATTTATATTAATTCAATGATTTTCTAATATAAATACATGATTGAATACATGTATGTGTGTAATGGTCTATTATTATCACAAACGCCTTCATAATAATGGATACTATTATTAAGGATTATTAGAATAAGAAGAAGCGATAAAACCTGGCAAATCTCTATTAAAACAATTGATTCGGATATATGCACCGAATATCTTTGAATGTGTTTATTGTATTATTCGTATTATACTTATAATGAACAGGGTTATTCCTTTTAAGCGCTAATCTGCATTATTGTTCTTTGTTCTTTCAGTGATCGAACACATTGGCCAATGGCGAATACATGAACATGTTCACAGATAGAACAATGAATACATTCATATATTCACAGGTAACAAAGCATTCACAGGTAGAAAAATGCTCACAGGTAATCAATCATTGACAGGTATAAGTGCTCAGAGGTATCATAATCCTCGCGAAAAAACCTTCGAGCATCCATTGTTTGAGCTTTCGAAAAACTTGAAATTATTCTTAAATCAATTCATTGATCATTGATCATTGTTTTTTGTTCTGTGTGATCACAATCGATTATCATTAAATACCATTGTTCAAAAAATTGATAATGATTGAATGAAATGAACGAATAAATAATTGTGATGATAATTTCAAATTATCGACCAATTATTTATTGCTATTCGTATGCTATATTTTCCCATTGTTTTTTCTTCACAGAAAGATATATTTCAATGAATACTTATCAAATGAATAAATGGCGAGAAACAAAAAGATTTGCCAATTTTACCATCGGCATATTCTCACATCACATATCATGGACAAATGTTCATAGAAATAATGTGAAATCAATGGAAAATGACAGGTAAAAAATGAGATGAGATTTGTGAAGATTTACCCTGGTAAATTTCAGTGTTTTTTCAATGGACGATGGCCAAAACAACGACGAATTTAATAATCGATAGTTATAATTATTCGTTTTGTGCTGGAAATTATTTTCAGGTAATCTTTGATTGAAATTATTATTATCTGAAAATAACAATTAATTAATGTTTATCCAACAAAATATGGATGGATGGATGATGATGCTATGCTGTATTGGATGATATTAGGTTGTCCAAAAAGTTCATTCCGCTCAATCAATAGAGTTGCTCATGAAAATTGGCCAGAACTTTTCGGACAACCTAATATTTTCTTTATTAATCAAACATTCCTCTCCAACTCAAACCTAATCATTCCAATTCATCACAATCCATTTTATCTGTGCCCTCTAATCCTCATAAATCCTCACCTCAAAATCCAATCATCATTCATCCAATCACCTCATTAACAGTGCAATCAGTGATCTCATATCATCCTAAATCAAACAGACTAGAACCATCCGAGTCACCCTTGCTACTCAATACCATGGGTAACAAGAAAAGGAAGGGTTCAAATTTGGCTCAAGACAAGACTTCCAATACTGCTCCAGAATCAGAATACGCAACTGATTCAGAGATTGACACAATGGAACCAAAATCAATCCTAACAACATTGGATCACTACATCAGTGAACCAGACCGTATCTTAAATCTCACTCATGAAGAATGTGGATATTTGATATTAAACTGCTTCTCTACCAATAATAAATCGAACAACAAATATCGTGGAATCATCAACGTCGCTATAATGCGAATGAACGAGATTAAAAAAGACTTGGAGTCACATAAACAAGACAAAACTCAAAACGAGATTAAAAATATGCTACACAATATTGAAAATAAAGTATCAACACCACAAATTACGTATAGAGATGCTGTAAACAAAAAAGTAACACAACAAACACCAATGCCCAACTCACGCCAACAAACATCAGAACTCACACTTATCATCCAAGCAAACGATGGTTCCGACACCAATGAAGTGTCTACCAAAGTCAAACATGTGATCAATGAATCAAGAAAAAACAAACCCAATCTCAAGATCAATAAAATAATAAAAAACAAGAAAAACAACATCCTAAAAGTTCCCACAACAAACGACTTAAATGTGCTCCTCGATCATTTCAAAAAATATGACGCTATTCATCAGGTAGCACGGATCTACACACCCACACCACTTCATCCTAACATCGTTCTGCGAAAAGTAAACAAAATGACAAATTCAACAGAATTACCAAAAATTCTTTGTTCCGTGAACGAACAACTTAACGGATTAGAAAACGAAATCATTCACAAATTTGATTACAAAAGTAATCAATACTACCGTGACGTAGTCCTCAGAGTGTCACCAAGAGTTTTCCAGCTAATAAAGAACCAAGACACAATCTATACTGATCTCGAAGCAGTCCGCTTCTATCAGAAAATTCTCATCAGACAGTGCAAATATTGTTTCCAATTCGGCACACATATATCAACAGCCTGTCCAATCAAAAACAATCCTATCTGTGCTGATTGCGGAACGCAAGGTATCCACGAGTGCCAAAAAATAAACAAATGTCACAATTGTGTTAATTACTACCAAAATACCGTAGCATCTGATCGATTTAACCATAAACCAAACAACGATTCATGCCCACTCTATAAGCGACAAATAGACAGAACCTCACAAAGAACAGCACTCCAACCAACCACACCACCAACAAACTTTGATATACGTGAATCTATAACAGCAATTCCACCATCATCGACACCATCAACATCAATCCAAATCATATCCTCACATTCTTTATCCCACCATGACTCACAAAATTAAAATTGTTCAACAAAACCTAAGAAAAAGTCCAACAGCAACTGCTGAACTTAGAAACTTCACAATGAAAGACAACATTGATGTTATTGCCCTACAAGAACTACACACACATAACAATCGCATCCCATTTGGACTAACGTCCAGATATTATCACCAAACCATAGACAATCCAAAAAAAGTATACACAGCCACAATAGTGAACAACAAATCACTTGTGATAAAAATGCTCCAGCAATTCAGCAACGACTTCGCCACCACTATCTCAATACAAACAAACAATTCTTCAATTATTTTTGTGAACATGTACCTACTACCAAACTCATACTGCGACCGGCACGATAAATTCTTCTGTGATCTATTCTCTATATATTCAAATTACCCGATTGTCATCTGTGGAGACCTAAACGCTAGACACCAATACTGGCATGACAGTATTAGGAACTACAACGGTTACAAACTAAAAAACATCATAGAAGAACAAAATTTAATCATTTTCAACAACAAACAAAAAACCTGCAGACATGCAAGCATCATAGATCTCACGATATCCAACACACAAGCCTACAACATGATCAGAAATTGGACCATCACCAGACACACCTCTCTATCAGACCACGAAACAATATACTTCGAACTATCATCACACAATGATCAATTCGTTCAACATCACATTAAATCAACCTGGAAATTCATTGAAGACAATACCCAAGAATACATCAACAGCATCAACCAAGATGAGTTAATCAACATAGCTAACAATATCGAACAGTGTTCGGAACCTTATGAAATTGACAGAATTGTTTACAACTTCCAAAACACAATTATCGAAGCCGCATACAAATCGTATCCCATCCGCAAGCAAACAACATATCCTACAAAATTTAGCTGGTGGAACAACGATCTAGAGAATCAGAAGAAACAATTCCATTACATTAAAAATCTTTACTACCGAAACAACCAATCAATAAGCAACGAAGAATATCGAAAAGCCAGAAATGAATATGTAAAAAAGATCAGAGCAGCCAAAAGCGCAAGCTTCAAATCGTACGTTGAAGAGTCGCATTCAACGAATTGCTATGGGAATGCATTCAAGCTACTAAAAATGATGATCTCAAAACCAAACAACAGAATCGAAATGATTGACGCTGCACCAACATGTGAAAAACAGATAGTTATGTACGAAATAATGGAAAATTTATTTCCAGATGATGATACATCAAATGACAATCAAGAAGCGAAAACTATCCGAAACAAAAAACCCGACTACAGAAACAACGATGAAATTACATTTTCAAGCGAAGAACTACAACAAATCATCAACAATTTAAATATTAAAAAAGCCCCAGGGCTAGACCACATATCGAACAACATGATAAAAATGTCAACACAAATCATAGCACCTGTCCTATTGAAAATATTCAACAGATGCATGCAAATACATTACTTTCCCAAACCATGGAAACTGGCGACAGTGAGGATTATGAAAAAACCAAATAAAACAGACATTAACAACTTGAGAAATTATCGACCAATATGTTTACTACCAAACCTTGGCAAAATACTGGAAAAACTGATTAACAATAAAATAAACAAATACTTTGATCAATGCCGACATGCAGGCCAATACGGATTTACTAAAGGCAAATCTACAATCTCAGCCCTAAAGACAATCATAGAAACAGCAATAGAAAAAAAATCAACCAACAAAACTGCCATCATTGCAATAGATATTGCCTCGGCATTCGACAAAGCCTGGTGGCCAGCAATAATCAACAACATGGACAAATACAACATACCAGCAGGTGTCATAAAAATAATCGAATCTTACTTCAAGGACAGGTTCGTCAAATTTGACTATGGAGACAATACCATTTGGAAAAAGTTGACAGTTGGCTGTCCGCAGGGTGGAGCACTGTCTCCACTAATGTGGAACTTGATAGTCAACGATCTCCTGGACAGGTTTGACATTCCTGAAACAAAGATCGTGGCCTTTGCCGACGACATTACTGTCGTATGCTGGGCCAGTAATGTCAACGAACTTGAAGCAAAAATCGTCGAAACAGTCAACTTCATAGGGTTATGGTGCAATAACAACAAATTGTCAATAAATCACAATAAAACAAATGTTTTATATCTATTTAATGGCAATAAACCATCGATCATAATCAGCCCAAACACCATCATCAATCCATCAAATCAAATAAAAATTCTCGGGTTAATTATAAAAAACCATAGGAACAAGAAAAAATTAGATTTCAATGGGCACATCAGTAGCACCATCAATAAAATAGAACGCACATCCAACATCCTCTACGCACTAATGGCAAATACATGGGGGCTGAACAGCCGGAAGAGAATAAATCTCTTCAAAGGCATGATTCGGCCAGCAATGATGTATGCACATCAAATATGGGGGGACAAGATCCCCAAAAAGACAATGGATAAACTAAATGCATCACAGCACAAGGTCTTAGTCAAATCACTGCAAGCTTATGCTTCCGTGTCAAGCGACATAGTATGCATAGTTGCAGGGATAGTCAAGGCTCACGACTACGTGCAAATTTATCGAACAACATCAGATATAGAAGATGCTATGGTAAGAAAATACATAAGAAAAGAAGAGGAAAATCTATGTTACCGTAGATACTACGATAACACTAATCAAAATTTTAGGAAATTCTTCTCACAACCGGCAGTTCCGAAATTTTTCAGACCCACATTTTACAACATGCAATTTGTGAGTGGTCACGGTAACTTCGCCGAGTATCTGCATAGAAGAAAGATAAAAGAATCACCTCTGTGCGATTGTGGTCAATCTGTACAGGATCCTGAACACGTCCTACTGGATTGTGAGACGTACGACTTAGTGAGCCGGAGTTTTTCCAGTTTAGGAGAAATGATGGCAAGCAGGTCAAACTATCACATATTCTGCGACGCTGCGAAAGATTACTGGAGGAAATCACAGCACATGTGAAAAAAAAAAAAAAAAATCTATCAACAATTCCTCATCAACATCATCATCATCCAAATTCATCTCCCAGCAAACCATCATTTTCTCATCACTCACGCATTCAATTACACTAGCACATACCTTCACTGTACACAACATCTAACATCTAACAAACACATTCTATATTACTAACACACATTTAATCAATACTGTAATTTTCAAATATTTTTAATTATTCTACAATTCATTTTTATTTTATTCATTTATATCACGGTGCAAATGCCAAGGCAGAGCACCAAAATAAAGATTTATTATTATTATTAATATTTTCTTTTGCCATAATTGGTCATTTTCAAATTGATCAAACAATAATCAATTATTAATCAATGATTAATAATTAATAATTAAAGATTATCGACAAAATTTAATGAAAGATGATTGTGTGTTCAAGAAACATCCATAGAGATGCTGTTTTCGGACGTTTCTCGGTATTGGACAAAATTTCAAATCGCTAGAGTTAGGACATGAAAATTTTTGAAAATCCTCCTCTGGATTAAATTCATTTAATTGCAATATAATTAAATCAATCTGAATCCATCGATCAATGGACACCAAAACTGATTCGAAAACTTTTAAATCCAAGCAATTTCATTTGGTAATTCAGCAACGATTAGGTGATAATCATTCAGATAAACTCAAATTCAATGTATTGAATACAAGTGAACCTATGACCAGCGATCTTTGGCGAAATAATTGGCTTTAAAACGATAAATTTTGAGGAATTTGTTCAAAGCTTTCAAGTCACAGTATTCATTGGTCAAGCAGGACTAAATTAAGGTGATTCTTGTGCAATGATCACATCGAACAAATATTAAATATTGCTTATTACGCACCTACGCATCGAGCTTTTTAAGGTAGAAATGAAAAGACAAAAGATTGCTCGATTTATTATTATTAGTCTTCGATCAAACATCGAGATCATTTAATAATAATAATTGTTGAAAGATTATTTATCAAAGATTTTTCGATCAATTCTTATGTTTACGTATATGGACATATGAAGATTACATGGATATTCATTGATTAACGATTAATTATCTTTCGAAGAAGAGAAAGATCAAAGTTATTATCAACATTATTATCTTTGTATATTGGAAGCCTAATCTTTGAAAACAAAACAAAAGACTTTGACGACAAAATCATCGACCAAGAGCATCATATTGAAAGATAATGGAATCAGATGAAATAATTGAATTTGATTTTCTAGTAATAATAATAATGATAATAATCTGGTGATTATAATCATTGACTTCATTTCATTATTATCATAATTTCATCTTCATCGTTTCATCGAATAGATTAATGGTAAAAATCATCACCATTTTCGGCCCTAAAACATCATTATCATCGATACAATTCATTGATCTTTGTTCACTTCATTCAATTCATCATTCATTTCATTGAATTCAAGTCGTTCATTCATTGTACAATGCTCAAGATGGTAAATGGTGCATCGACTGGCTTAGATCAAGTTGGAAAATATGAATTTTCTTCTGTTTTTTTTTCGGATGGAAAATTATTAATTTCTTCGTCTTAATAATACAAGAAAATAATGATCATCCACACACATCTACACACTGACTAAACATAACAATTGATCGATGATTACCATCGATCGATCGATCGATTGATTGAATGAACAATTCATCCAATTTTTCCATTATTATTATGATTATAATTATTTTTTTTACGAAAAAAAGGTATTTTTCATCCAAAAGGCTAGACATTATTATTATTATTATTGTTATTATAATCATTATTATTAATTATCATCTCTCAAACAATCGACAATTTTCATTATTTTCATTATTTCGATTATTATTTTCATTTAATTTACTTGTAACATCATTTTGTTGAACAAATTACTCGAAAAAAAAAAATTCAGACACATTTACATCAGCGATGTATTAGGTTGTCCGAAAAGTTCTTGCGGATTTTCCAATCATTTTCTACGATATGACCGGCAAAAACTTTCCGGACAGCCTAACATCGAGCTGTTCAGAAAATTCTTGCTGAAATCTACGTTGATGTCTATGGAAAAATCGTCAAAAACTTTTCGGACAATCTTAAAAATTGATTTGGAAGCTTGAAAATATTTGAAATTAACACTTCTAGCACACTCGAAGACTCACACGTAAAATAAATAAATTGTAGAAAATGTATGTGTACGGAAATTGGAAAATTGAAAATCAAAAGTTTGCCAAAGTTGAAGAGTTTTCCAAGAAAAAATGGCTGTAACGAAATTTGTGAATTTTTTCATGTTAATCAACCATTTACCGAAAGATAATCAACAATCGATCGATAGATCGATCGATCATGCATCATCTTTGATGATATGGACAATTCGATAACATGGCACAAAATGGCCAGAGACTGATTGGAACGGCGCATCATCATCCGAATCGATTCACGATTGGTTCAACTCAATTCACAAATTTATGGTCGAAAGTAGACCGAAAATCCAGCGAAATGATTAATGATAATCTTTGAATATTTACAAATTGTTACAATTTCATCATTTTGCAATTCCGCTTCGACAAATTCATTGGATTTTTCAGGCTCAAAAATCGATAATTTTCTCATAGAAAATTCATTTTTCTATGATAAATGATCATTTGTTTATATTTCGTTTTGAATTTTCGACTCAAAATGACAATTGAACAAACAATAATGGATGTTTCGGTGCAAACAGGGCCAATTGTTTCGGCTTATCTGCTCTTAAATGTGTCAATTTGTCTTGGTTGCATCGGAAATTGCGGCCAAAAATTTGTACCGATTGGTCCATCGGTTAAAAATGTTCGTTGAAAAGTTGTTTCTTCAGGAAACAAAATTGATTAATCATTCATTTTCTCTGAGACATTTCGATGATTAATTAATCAATCAATCGATTGATCAGATAATCGATCAATTGATGATGATGGTATTCACAGAGAGGTATTTACATCGAATGAGAGCATTCGAATCAAATGGTTCGAATAAAGAATGATCAATGAATGACCTTAGAAAACGCTCGCGCATCTCTGGCCACCAGTCGGATTCAAAGGATTTGAAATGCTTTGGATGATGATCCACGAAGCAGATCTGAGTCCACCGATGATGGATCGGATCAGTTGATTATCATTTTCGCTTGGTTAATTGTAATTAATTTCAAGTTTTAATTAATTAATTACAATCAACTTGACTCAAAGTTGCTACTGTTTACCAACTAAATGTTCAATTCATTGATTAATTCACTGATTGCATCAATGTTTGTTCAATGATTTTGTCAAATTATCTCTACTTTGTTCATCATCATCATCATCACTGCACACATAGAAAAAAAATACGGAAGAAATGATTTTTGTTTTTCTTCTTTTGATCAAATGTTTTTCTGTTTGTTTGTTTGTATAGTGAATCATTCAGTTATTTCACTTTTTTCAAATTATGATTTGAAAAATAACAAATATCGAAATAACGATATGAATATCTGTTTATTATTATTATGTTTACCTTTGTGTATCTGATTCAAATGTATGACATACAATGAATGATATTATCAGTGGGCATTATCATCCATTGATCGAGTGATTGATTGATTGATTGATCAAAGATTAATTCATAGATTTGAGATTTTGACCGAAATTTCAAAGATTTTTGTGAAAAATGGAAATTTTTTCGAACAAAAAATGATTCAATCAGTTGATTCAATCAATTTCAATGGGATTTTCTAATGGAAAATTCCGAATATCACTGAATCACTGAATTTTTCATTTGTTTTTGGCCCAAGAATCTGTTCAAGAATAATCAAAAATCAATTAACAAGGGAAGAATTCAATAATATGCTCAGAATTCAGCCATTTGCGTATTTAAATCGACAATTTTGCCAAAAACAATCATATTATTTGTCATAATAAAATTTGATTCATTTCACATTATGAGAGAAAATAATGGAAAATTTTTTGAATTTCGAAAACTGTTTGACACTTCGAATTGTCGAAAATTTCATTAAATTTTTGACATTTTTGACTGTGTAATTAGCCGAATAAAAATTTTAATTATTTCTATTATTTTCATTTCATTCAGTGTACAGTGAATTCACTGATTTATTACATATCATTTCATAATTTGACATTTTTTTTTGCATTTGAAATTCATAAAATAATCATCATTTCCAGCAAACAATCAAATTACCCAAACAATAACAAGACAAGACAACAACAACAACCAGAAATCCAAGAATAGATTCTATTTCAAGAATATTCAGACACACGGGCACAGACAATATGATATGTTTGAAAATTATGAATCTGCGAACAATAATTTTAAGAATTATGTCTTTTTGGCTCCTTCTATAAGTATTGTTATCGTCGCTAAGAATTTTTCAAATTTTATAATTAAAAAATTATAATTGGCAAAATTCTTGAAAGTTTTGTATTATATTGTTGAAAGAAACAATAATAAAATTTGACAACAATAATTTGTTTTGTTCGAAAAGTTTTCGCGGAAAATCAACCGGAATCCCGATAGAAAAATCAACAAGAACTTTATGGACAAGCCAAAATAATTAATGGAAATATGGGGAAAATGATAAAATATTTTTGGCCAATAAATAAGCATTCAATGTGATTCAATATATGATTTATATGACCGCTTTTTACGAACTTAAACTTATCCAGGACAATTGTAAAACGAGACATGAATGTACACAAAGAATGAAAATGTAATTGAAATTTAATTATTTTTTTAAATAATAAATAACAAATAATTGAATTTCTATACACAATAATCATTT
Organism: Psoroptes ovis; assembly: GCA_002943765.1. Lineage (NCBI taxonomy): Eukaryota > Metazoa > Arthropoda > Arachnida > Sarcoptiformes > Psoroptidae > Psoroptes > Psoroptes ovis. The sequence goes on along the minus strand of PQWQ01000008.1, from coordinate 571,766 downwards.
GTCTCTATGCATCTGTATATTGTGTCTCCAAACAAAACCCCGAAAAAAAAAACAATCGTATGTCTTCACATTTTTCAAGCGAAAAAATTTCTTTGAAAAAAATATAATTTTAGAATTTTTCAATTAGAAAAGACTAAAGAATCGGAATTCCAAAGTAGAATTCCCAAGAATTCTGAGAAAAATCGGGAAAAAAAAGAATAAAAGAGAATATTCTTTGTGGCCAAAAAAAAATCCATTCAAATATGACAAAAAACATCATTAAGAATCAAGAACAAATGATAAGACAAGGAATATAATAAGACAGAGAATATATTCCTTATAATAATTCATTTTAATTCCATTTCAATTTTTCATTTTTTGAATAAGTCAAAAGAATTAGAGTATTAAATAAATCATAAATAAATAAATAAAATAAAATGAAAAAAAATTAATTAATTAATTATATTAATTAATAAAATTTGAAATGTAAAACAACAACATATATATATCATTAAAATTATTATCAAAAAAAAAAATAGTTTTGTTTGTTTTGTCTTAGTGTATTTGCTCGAATATCATTGAATTATTCAAAAAATAATGATATTTTTCAAAAATCAAAAAAAAAAAAAAAAAAATTTAAATGTGAAAACGATACATTTCATTATTACATTTGATACAATTTCAGTTATAAAAGAGTTTTGATACAATCAAAAATAATGAAGAAATGATAGCGATAAAGGGATAAAAGAATGAATTCGCATGAATTCGAGTGGATTTCGAGTGAATTTTATATGAGTTTTCAAATGAATTTCGCTACAATCGTATCCATTCATCACTATTATTATCACTATAATTCTTTACGTGTTCATTGTTCAGTGCATTTTGTATCTATTTTCGGTGCATTTGTATCCAAATATTCTTTTGATATATCAATGATATGAATATGATAAAATACATGCTGTTAAACACATGTATTTTGTGTGTTTTGAATTTTTTCAAATTTTTCATTTTCAAATCCTAAGCATCTCCATAAGCATATGCTTCAATCGTTGCTTTTATTATTCGTTGGATTTCGTGCGCAAAAAATGAATTTGAATTTTGTTTTTTTCTGCAAAATTTTTTGCTGATCTTACACAATACACAACAAGCAAACAAACAAACGATTTGTTTGACAAAAAAAAAGACAATTTGTACAAATTTGAAATTTTCGAAAACTGAAATTCAATGAAATTACATTTCATTGAATTCTTTTTTGATTCTTTTGATTAATCAAAGAATTTTTTCCAAGAATTTGTAATGATTATTTCATTCATTCATTCATTCATTTGAATCTTGTAGAATCTATTTTTTACTAAAGAAAGATGTTTTTTAAATGTAAATTTTGATAATTTTATTTCATTTTATATTTTAATGATGATTTTTATTGTCATTTTTTTCGAAAGTAATTCCTGGCATTGTTCATGATGATAATCATCATCATCATTTGACGCTTATTATCACTTTTGTATTGTGAATTGTTCTTATTATTATTGTTTTATTTGTAAAATTATTCTTAGATTCTTTAAATTCAATATTTGAAATATGAATGATATCAGGGGAATATTCTTTCAAATTCTTTTGAAAATTTTTCTTTTGTCATAATGAAATGATATCTGAAAATATATTTGATGCAAATAGCATGAATAATTGAAATAATTTTTCAATTATTATTTTATATGACATAAATTTTTTTTTTTGAAAATGTTTTGCGCAAATTTAAAACAAACGAAAATAAATTTCAATTAAAATTTCATAAATGAAAATTATTTAAATTCTTTGAAATTTTTCATATTTTTTTGAAGAATTTCAATGAAATAAATCAGTCCATTTATAGTAAATTCAATAGAATTTGAACTAAATAATCAAAGCATTCTCCGAAAGCTACTAATTCTCAGTTTCAGCTATTCAAAGCGGCCATAATTAACCCTTTTTTACTTTTTGACAAAGATTTTTCGTTTAATGTCTTCCCTGTTGTCAGAAGATACGGAGCTATTAGCACAGATATTAACACGCCGGATACACGAGCATCATCAACGCCATCAGGATGTCTTTAGTCAAAGGCAAAACATCGAAAGCATTATTTTAGGTTATCCGGAAAGTTCTGGCCGATTTTCATCAGCAACTCTATTGATGATTAAGCAGAATAAACTTTTCGGACAACCTAATCAAAACAAGCAAAACAAGTCAAAGAGTCAAACAATTAATTAATTGTACACGAACAAACGTACAAACAAACAATCAGAAAAAAAAAATGGAATTAAATCATTTACGTAAGCAAAAAAAATTCAAAAAATCAAAATACACTTACTTGTTGTTTGACAAATATTTAATGTGAAGATGTTCACATAATCATTTATAATTTTAGACAATAAACAAAGTCAAAATCACTGAATAATCTCACAAAAACACTGGCGAAATTCGTAATTTTCAAAAGCACAAACTGCACACAAAAACGACACACAATGAACAATGAACAATTGACAATTGAACAATTGACAACAATTGTGAATCGTTGAACAAAGAACACAAAAAAAACTGCAAAAATGACAAACACCCAAACGACAAAAGCTATATGAATGACAACAAACAACAACAGATATGAAATGAGCGAATTGTTCAATTCATTTCTCTTCATTTTGCTTTGGTCATGGAAAATTTTCGGTATTTTTTTTTTTTTTGTGTTCACAAATTCAAAAACATTTATGACAAAACTTGAAGAAATTTCAATCATTCGTTTGTTTGATTGTTGATTATCACCAAAAAAATAATGAAAAAAACACCAGAAAAATTTTCAAAATGACAAACAATTTCATTTGTTCGTAGTGTTTAGTGTTTAGTGAACAATAAAATACAAAATTTTGAGGTTGTCCGAAAAGTTTTTACGGTAGAAATCATTCGTCATCAATTGAAAAATCGGCCAGAATTTTCCGGACAGCCTCTTTTAGCACTGTAATTGTAATTGAATAAATGCAATATCGATATGCATATATCGACTGATATCAATCAAAAAATTTAAAAGAAAAAAAAAAAAACAATTGGCGACAAATTTCGATTGATTTTCAAAAATTTTTCAGAAAAAAAAAATTCATTTACTGATATGAAATGATGATAATAAAAATTTTTTTCAAACAGAAAACAAAAGCAGTGAAAATCGAGTACCGCTCATTTCATATCAGTACAATTATTATTATTGAATGTTTGTCGTAAATGTTTGTGCATATATTTGAATATTTTCAATTTTTTTTGTTTAATTTTTGAACAATTTTTGTGACAAAAATCAAAAACAATTCAAAAATGACTTTGACTTTGGCCGTCGAACATTTATTTCTGTTTGTTTGTTATCGGCTTTTGTTTTGCCAGATATCGCGGCCAAAAATGGTCAAATTTTATGGCCCATTAGGCCAATTTAGGTGGGCCATTAAAGATAAAACAATGCAAAACAATCGAGCTTCGAAATGAATTGTTTTGCTGATTTGATAATTTGATTTTGTTGATTTATCTATTCGATTTCTAAGAATTTCAATTGATTTTTTGCAAGGATTTTAAAGTTTATTGATTTTAGGCAGATTTCTGCATAGATTTGGTATGTTTGACTTGAACCATGATATTTCGAACAAGTTTCGATGATTTTAAAATTCAAAATTGATTCTATTGATTTGATTATTCGATGATTGATCGATTTTCAATGGTGATCGATGAATTATTGGTCGTGTGCCTTGACGATTTAAATCAACAATCATCAATTTTTGCGCATTATTTGCGCAAATTTAAACAATTCAATTTGGTTGAAAAATATGAACAAATTCAAACAAATTTGAAAATTGTTCAAAATCACCTTTGAACAATGTGAATCAATCAATGATTGTTGTTGAATTGTTATTGTCGATTATCATGTCATTAATCCAATGAACATGATTTTTTGAAAAAATTTTTGAAAAAAATTATTTCTTTGTTTATTCTCGGTGATAATCATTCACCAAATCATTGGTATATTTGTTTATTCGTATAATCAATTTTGAAGAATTTCTTCTCTAATTACGTATTCAATACGAATACTAAACAATGGATGAGAACAAACAAGAATCAAATGATCGATCGGTTGATCGATCAATTGATTGATTGATTGATCAATTGTTTATTTTTCGAGGTATTTAATCATCGATTTGTTTTTAGTTGTTTTGAATTTAAAAACAAATTTTTCGTTTATTTGTTTCTTATTCAATGAATTGATTTCGTTTGATTTCAATTGCCAATTGAAAGAATTTCAATTTGACAAGGTATGAAGGTTCTACAAAATCCCATAAACAGGTGATAGAGATTATCGTTTTTGTTTTTCTGTTTTTCAAAGGCTAAAACCTGATGAATTATTTGCTTATGGCAAGTAAACAAGTTTCATTTTGATTAATCATTTGATTTTGATTCGGATGATCGGAAAACAATAGATGAATTATTTATGAACATTTGTTTATGGTGAAAATATTTATTTAGATTTCTATCAAAATTGAATTCAAAGTTAAATGTTATTTGTTGTTGAATTTCAATCAATCGATTGACCGATCATTGGATTGATTTGATGAAGAATTTTCACCGGAAAAATTGAAAACTTTGAAAAATTCTTAGTCGACAAACACAAAAATACAATTGAATGTTCAATTACACGTTTGTGAATACGTTTTTTTTGGGTAAATCAAACATAGAAAATTCGACCTAACCGAACAATGCAAACAATCAACAATTGAAGCGCTTGGATTCCGTTGAAAGAGTTGAAATTCATCAACACGACCATCTCACAACTGAATAATTGAATAACTGCTTGGAAGACTGATTGTATTTTGGGATTGAATGAAACTATTTCTTAGAAAAATTTCCAAGAAAAAATCGTGAAATCAAAAAACTATAATCCCTGTAAACTGTTTTGAAATTTTCATTGAAATTAAATTCAATTAATCAAATTCCAAATTTTCTTTATATTTTCTGAATTTCAAAAATTGAAAATAAACTATTATTTATCATCATTTGTTGCGGTTATCAATGAAATCCAAATGAATGAAAAATGAACCGAAATCAATAATCGTGAATAGATAATCCAAATAGTATTTATAGAAATATGAACACAGAAAAAAATATTCACCGATTTATGAATGACCATTTTTCATACCCAAAGGATTAGATCATCTTTGGATGTTGTATAGCCTTGTTTATCATCATCAGTATCATCATTTATCTAGCTATCTCTACGCAAACAGTGTTATAAATATGAAAATACTTTGTTTTTAGGCTAAATATTCGATAAGTATTCGTGGAATCAATTTCAAACAGATTTCGATCAAAAAAATACAAAACAGATCAAATCAATCATATTTTAGATTTGTTTTCAATCAATCAAACCGAAACAAATGAAATACAAAAAAACATTTGACCAAATTTTCAACAAGACAATTGATGAATTAAAGATGAAGACCTTTAGAATGAAGATTTCAATGAATTGGGTGAAAAACAGATGCCAAATGGCTGCGCCAAATTGAATTTCAACGATTCAAAGGTTCGAAGATTGAAATAATTGAAAAATAAAAATGAATGGAAATAATTCAAATCAAAATCACCATAAAACAATTGATGTTTTCAATCGGAATGAAATTTGGAAATTGAAATTCAAAATTCAAATGAAATAAAGGTGTGGAGATGATTGTAAGAGGCTATAGGTTTGTAGATAGACAAAAAAACAAAAGAAAATAAATAATTCATTCAAACAAACAAAACAAAACAAATCGTTTGTTGTTTTTAAATTGTTGAATCAACAAACAATCAGCCGAACAATCAACGAAAAATCAAAATTCGTGACATTAAATCGTTGGATTCAATGAATATTTAAACATTTTCATTGAATTTCAATTCGAGAAAAAAACAATTTGAAATTTGAACAATTTTCAATTTTCAAATAGTTTCGGTATTTGTTTGTTTTTTTTCCGATTGAATTTAGAAAAATTTCCATGATTTTTTCATGGAATTTATTTATTCATTTATTATTTATTAAGTTTTTCAATTAAAACACAATTCGGTATAAATGATTTAATGATATACGAAATGCAATGGGTGAATCCTAATACTAAACATATGATAATGATGTAAATAATGGAATGTTTAGGGCGCCCATTGTTGTATGTAATTAATGTAAAATTCAAAGAAATTAATTAATTAATTAATTAATTATTGAATTAATTGATTTTTTTAAAATCTTTGTGGCTATTTTAAGGAAATTTTTCAGTATAATATTTCAAATGGAAAACAAAGGAATTTTCTCAATTCTCTTTCTTCCGATCAATCGTTTTGGATTTAAATTTAGCATTTTGAAAAATAATTAATTCATAATTATGAATAATTATGAATTAATTAATCATATTTTACTTTGAATTTTCTGTTTAATTAATTAATTGAATGATTTTTGATCGATCGATTGATGTGATTTGGCTTGATTTTTTAACTTTGTTTTCCAATAATTCAATCGAAGACAATCGATCGATCGATCAATCATTGATTGCATGGACAATGTTTAATCTTTAGTAAATTATCATGAATTAATAATGATAATTCACGATTCGATTTTTGGACTTTTTATAAATTTTTACGATATAAAAAAACATCTCTCCACAAACCTTTTAGCCACATTGGTAATCAATCAATTTTTGTTTTCGATTTTTTTTCAATTTTTCAATTATCATCTCATTACATTTGTGCAAATAATATGAATTTCCAATCAATACTTCCAATCGGTTGAATGAATAACTAAAATAAATTTCTCGATTCGTACCGCATTCAAATGCCGAATTGAATGGTCATTGAATTATACTCATTTTTACACCATTTTAAATATGTTTTATTCATTCATTTGATTAAATATTACAATATCTATAGGCTATATTATCAATCATTTCGAAAGCCTTCTTTTCCATATTTCTGAAGCCATTATCATCATCAATACTATCATCACCACTAGTTTTCTTTGACTTGTTGGGTGCTAAAATTGATTTGAATTAATTTGAAATTCAATTTTCAACATTTTGGTTCTCCGAATGCAAATGAATCAAAGACATGAACCCAAGCAAAATTGAAAAAATTAAAGATTTCAAAGGTTCAAATAGAATCAAATAATCAAATGATCAAACACACGTACGCACGGGACGTTTACTCGAACAACAAGCGCAGCTATGCGCTTCTTTCGATGCACCAGCTTCGCAGCGAGTCAAAGATTCTTTCGAAATTCTTACGAACTCTCATCAAAATTCCCATCAATTTCATAATTTCAAACTCGGCCATTTTCTCCAAATCATTGATCAATGATCAACAACAACAAAAAAGTCAGTAAAAATTTATGATTTCATTAATGATAATAATAATAATGATTTGATCTGATCTGGCTACTTCTTTGATCTTAAAATTGAATAATTTATTTATTTTATACAATGAAAATAAATAAATACAATAATTTATACAATGGAATCAAATCTCAATCGAATGAAATGAAATCAAAAGAAAAATATAAAAATCAAATAAAATTAAACAGTAGTCAATTGAATGAATGAAATCAAAATAATATTAAGTTGTCCGAAAAGTTCTTGCCGATTTTCCAATGATTTTCTACGATATAACCGGCAAAAACTTTGTGGACAACCGAAAAAAAAGGAACAAATAATAACGAATAATAATAATTGACCACAACAAATAATGGCCAAACAAAAAAAAAAAAAATGTGAATTAATGATAAATAAATGATAATAATAATAATAATAATGGAAATGATGATGATTTTTGGTCAGTTTTTATTATGATTATTATTATCATTATAATTGTTATTATTGGCCATTATATGCCAACAATCAATGATCCCTGCTATTATTCAACTATTAAATTTGGTTTTTTTTTTCGAACAAGAAAAAAAAGGGCGCGAACCATTATGAACCATTATCGGCGTACACAATAAAATCAAAAATGAATGATATACAACAAGCGTAGCAAGATTGTATCAACAAATAATCATCATCAAAAATAAAATAATTGGAAATATCCACCATTGAAATGTGCATACACATACACATCAATCAATAATCATCAATTATATGTGTGTTGTTTGTATTATTTCATTTGATTCGATTTTTTGCTTGTTTTTTATGTGTTCAAAATGTATTAACAGCAGCAAACGAATGATAATAATAAAAAACAAAAGATGGATTAATGTATAATTCATCAGGTATTTTTTTGGGGGCTAGAAAATGGCCAAAAATTGTTAATTCAACAGCGCCAACAATTGCCGATTCGAAAAGCTTTGAATCATTGAAACAATATCGAAGGCTGTCCACTAAATCGATTCAGGTTTAAACAAAGGTAATTGCAATTGAAAGTTTGGGCGAAAATTTTCCGGACAACCTGAATTACACACCAATTTTGATCAAATAAACATTATCCAAAATGGATAAAACATCATTTACTTTTTGTTCAATAATAATAATATTGTCTATGGTGATTGTATTTTGGAGGTATTGATTGATTAGTATTGAATTATTCACCTTTTGTGAATTAAAAATTTAACTAGAAATGCAATTTACTTTTTTCGGTGTGTACGCTCACCTTACATTCATAAACATCATCATTTTATTTCTATTTTCATATTATATTTTATTTCAAAATATCAAAATGATGTATAAATGATAATAATGGTTATAAAATGATCATCATTTGATGATAATTGTAAATGATGATAATCATAATGATAATCGCAAAATGATAATTGCGAATAATAATGATAATTCGTTTAAAGACAGGAGTCTCATACAAGGTAGTCTTGAAGATAGCAGTAGGCTTCCAAAGGTTTATGCCTCTGTTCACTAATCGTTTCGATTGTTATTTTTTCGATTCGGATTATCATTATGGAAATGGTTTCAATCGAAACGATTATCATTTAGATTTGTGTGTATTGAACAACAACAACAACAACAATTATCAATTGTTTGTTTGTTCGGATTCATTCACAACGAAATACAAAATGTATCATTATTATTTCCATTATTTTTTAAATGATCAATAATTTTTATTACAAATTATTAATGAGATGCAAGTCCAAGTCTCAAATCAAAGCCTTAAATCCAAAGAATAGAAATGATTTTCCCATTTGAATTTCTTTGAAAGAATTTCAAAAAATCAAAAAAATGTTTGATTTGATTTGATTTGATGATGTATTATTGAATGTATACAACCTCACTGGATTAGGCTTGGCTCGGCTGGACTTTTGTTTCTTCAATAATTATTTCAATGTATTTCTATTCGATTATTATTATCATTTGTTCATATCATCATCAAAAATGATCATTTCATATTTTCTTCAATTTTCTTCTGTATTTTCTCCCTGAATTCAACATATCATCATCATCGAAACAAATTTCAAAAAAAAAAAAAATGTAATTTTAATAAATTGCTCATTATTGTTATCATTATCATTATTATTATTGATACACAATCGAATTGATCGATTATTATTTCGTTTTGATCATTATTTTGGTCGAAATATTTTTTTTTTCTTTGAACCATTTACCATTGAAATATTAAAATATTGATTGTATTACAATCATTGTATTATCAGTAGATTCATTGTTATATATGATTTTAAATTGAATTTAGTCTGATTTTTTCTTTGAATCTTTGATGATTTTCCATTCATTCATTTATTAAAATGAATGTATCGATATATCAAAATGATGTAGCCAGAAGATGATTTCTTTGATTTGATCATGATTTCAATTAATTAATTGATTGATTTTCAAAGAGATTCGTCGAAATCATGATTTTGAAAGTCTTCATTTTGAATAAATCTTTGTAGAAGTAATCAAGAAATAACCCTTTGAAATATCGCAATCAATTTGAACAAGAAACAAAACACTTCCGCCGTTTTTTGAACGTAATTTATTTTTGAATGTTTGAATATGATACACGCACGCATCCACACACAAACAAATACTTATGATTGTATCATTTCATATTTGAATGAAAATAATACGAGGAAAACTTTGATTATTCATCAAGTTGATATAAACACACGCACAAACATTGGAAATATCTGAGTCAAATCAATGATTTAAAGTCAATCAATAATTCAAATCAATCAATGATTTGAATCGATCAATGATTTGATTGATTTATTCAAAAGATTTTCATTTTTTTGTCACTTGTCACCAATTGTCAATACCATTATCGCGATTGCCAAGTCATTGTGATTGCGATTATGGTAAAATGCGATTGATAAAATTTTACATACAATGGACGCAAAGACCGAGTGAAAATAAAATATAAACAAAATACAATCAATCAACAGAGTTATTGATGATAATTGTTGTATTCAAATATTGCGATTGCAATTGCGTTTGAAAAACTTATTAATTGCGATAAATTATTTCCATTAATTTTTTTCAAATGATAATTTTGCAATCAAATAATGGTAATTAAGGCTAAAAAAATACATTAATTGTTTGAAAATAAATTTGTCAACAATCAGCAATCAAATTATTAGCAATCAAATCATAATCAATCAAACGCTTCGAATCACAATCAAACGCATTATCAATCATCGAATATGATTGTATCGAATGGTTCAATTAATTTTTTGTATTTTTTTCGATCAAAAATCAATGGAAATCAATCGAAATCAATCGAGAAAAACTCAAAACAATAAAATCAATCAATCAATGATCAATAAATCATTATTTGATTTATCATTTTTTAAGTTTTGATGATTAATTTTTTTTTTTTTGTTTTCCATTTTTGTTCTTCAACATTATACTTTTTCACATGCTAAATCGATCGATTATCATTGATCACACACATCGAAATCAATCAATTATTATCAACAATTGAAAACAATTATCACAATTCAAATAGGAACAAAGGAATAGGAAAAAATAAAAATTTTTCCACCAAAGAAAAAATCAGCAAATTTTCTTGAAAATTTGTTTACAAGTTTTTCCGCAAATATTTTCGGTGAATAAGGCAAGTAATACTTGCGAATTGCGGCTAGATTTTGCGGCTAAATGTAAGACGCACAGCACGCGGATTGCCGCTAGATTTCGCGGCTGAATTTTTGGCGGATGACGCAAGTAATACTTGCGGATTGCGGCCGGATTTTAGCCGAGTAAATTCAAAGTTTCACTGAGTTTAAGGAGTCACGGGTGAATAATAAAGAGCTTTGAAAATTTTTAAGGAAAATCGTACCACATACCTTTCATTGCGGTGAGGAGAGATGGAATTGAAAAATTGATGAAACGGTCGATGCGGATGATTAAGAATGAATTTCGTTGATTAAGAATTTTTGTTGAAGAATGGTGAAGATTGTTCATCTCATTGAATGGCGATTGATGATGATAATGATTCAATGTTAATCTTTCATTGTCATTGAATTATTATTGTTGTTTGTCTTCACTGTCGTTTGTTGCTGTTGTTGTTGTGAATGTTTGAATCTTCATATTTCATCTGTGTAAACAAACAAAATAACAAAAAAAATTTGAATCGAAAAATTCACTTGGAATTCAATCATTGAATGAAATTTAACGATGGAATTCAGTTTAATGAAAGCGCAAATGAAATTCACAAAACAAATTCACTCAGTGTAAATGAGGCTAAATAATCATTTCAAATAAAAATAAAAATAATCAAATTACAAAGCATGAAAAAATTCAATGATGATGATGATATTCAATGGTTGGATTTGATGATTGTATTCAATCAATGATGATGACAATGAATAAAAGAAAATACACATTTAAAATATAATCATTTTTGAAACAATTTCTTTATCTGTGTGCGCGTTTATTTGTCATCTATGTATGTTTGTATATTTCGATTATTTTGTATTTTGACGGCACAAAAACAACAACAAAAATAATCAAGATTAAATATGAATAATAATAATGAAACAAATAATAATTAGTAATAAACGCTGAATTATTTGAATTATGAATATTTAATCATATTTTGGGAAAAATCAAATTCAAATCATTTGAAATATTTGAAATCACATGTCACATGACAATTGTTTCGATTGTAAATTTAGTTGGAATTTATTCATAACAAACAAAACATTTTAAAAAATGACAAATTTCATTGAAACAATTCACAATCGTTGATAATACAAATCGATATGAATATCATTAAACACTTATTAAAACACAATTAAAAATTTTAAATTGATTAAAACTTGATTAAAAACAATTAATTTGAAACAATTCGGCAATTTTTTGAAAATTTTTGAATTAAATCTTTGTTTGTACAAGGAATTTTCACGATATTCAATTGCGCAATCACAAAAAACTTGCGTAATTCGGAGAATCATAATTCGGTGAATTTCTATTTGATTTCTTTGAGAAATTCGTAAAATTTCAGCTGAAGGATTGCACAATTAAAGGGTTTCAAAGAATTCTGAAGAAATCATGAAGAATTTGAACCAAAAATTCAGAAATTTCAAATCAATTCAAATCGATACGATCACGGGTGAAAATTTTTCAAAAAATTTCAAATACTTTAATCTCATAGGTTTACAATGTGTTCATTATTACGGTTGATTATTATTGATTGTATTATTCTATTCAATTTTCATTTGAAATAAACGATGCAAAATCATGTATATGTGTGCTATGCACCGTACGAATGTTTATCATTGACTGACGAAGAGAAATTCAAAATATATTTTCGTTGTTTTTTGCAACATTTGAATTGTGTATGAATACAATATCAATTCATACAAACACACAGATATACGAATGTGCATACAATGTTCAAATATATCCAATACATACACATACAGTGGTAAAGCTATTATCAAGCGAATACACACAAAGCTTATTGTAAAATGGTCAAACAAACAAACAAACATAGATATACATTGAAGAAGATATGTATGTATGGATACATTGATTGAAGAAGAAGAAGAAGAAGAAGAAGTCGATGATGATGATGATGATGATAAAGCATTCGGACTGAAAAATATATTTTTGAAAAATTGAAAAAATTGAAGGAGAAGAACTACTGAAGAACATGGCAAAATCAGCATCATACACAATGATAATATACGAATGAATGAAATGTATTTTTTCATTTATTTTGATTCATTTCAAATGATGGAGATGTGTGCTGTGCTGTGCTGTGCATAGCAAAAAATACATTTTCCATGTATTTTCTATGGAAAATGTTTCTATTTTTCAGTATTTTTTCATAGAAATAAAATAGAAATATAAAATAGAAAAAATACTGAAAAAATATTAGGTTGTCCGAAAAGTTTATTTCGCTTATCCGATAGAGTTGCTGATGAAAATCGGCCAGAACTTTCCGGACAACCTAACACAAACAAACAAATGAAATAAATGAATGAATGATTGAATCGAATGGATATAAAATGGAGAAAATAAACACCCAGAAAATATTGTTGTTGTTTGTTGTTTGCTGGCTGTTTTGTTTGTTTGTTCAAAATATATAAATGAATACATTTGAAATACATAGATAGAAATATATCTGCGTTGAATGTGTATGCTTAGAGTTGAATTTGAAAAATTGAAAATGAAATAAAACAATTGCTGTATGTTTGTTTGGTTTTTGTTGGTTATTTTCATTTGTTCTGTTGTTTTGTTCAGTTTTCTCTGATTGTTTGTGTATCTTTTGATATTTTTTTTTTTGTTTTATCTGTTTTTCTGGATGCTATTCACTACTGCTGTTGAGTATTTAGTTTGATTTAGAGATGCAGCCATTCATTGAATTTGAATGGTTTAAAAATAATGATGAAAAATATGAAAAAAATAAATGGAAAAATAAAGAAGAAAACAATTCGAAAAGAGACAAATAAATAAATAATAAATGAATAAATGAAATAAAATAAATAAAAGAACAAATAAATAAATGAATAAATAAATAACGAAATATTATTACATTGTAATTGTTAATGTTTTCGTTGTTTTTCTATGAGTGTATTTTCTATGGAAGAATTTAGTGTTGGAAAATATCCGAGAATTCTGTTCAAATTCTTTTGAATATTCTTTGAAAGAATCTAAGATTTTGTGAAATTTAAATTCTTTTTTTTAAATTCTTTGAAAATTATTTGAAAATTCCAAAATTTTGTTTTAGATTTGAATTTTTGAATATTTGAAATTTGTTTCATTTTGTTTTGTTTGATATAACTGTATTGTTTTGTTTGTATGTACATTTGCATATATTTGCACCAATATTTGCATCTATGATTCACTGATATACATGATTGTATCAAGTTTATTTGAATATATTTGTATACAGTAACGACAGGGGAGACTTTTTAACAGAAATATATACGAACATATCAAAATACATTTGCATGTATAATCATATATCAGAGAATATTTGTTCGCATATTCTCATAAAGTTTCTTGAATTTTTCTTTAATTCATAAATTCATAATGGATTTGTAAGATTGTATAGTATCTTATGATAGTGTGAAAGAATGTAGCAAAAAAAAAAAAAATTTTTTTTTGAATGAAATTTAATTTAAATGAATGAAATAACGGTATCTTAAGGGTGAATCAAAAATATTACGGAAAACATTTGAATATAGATCGATGATAACGGCTAAATGGGCTGAATTTAATTTTCAAAGAAATATCAAATATGAAATTTGAAATTGATTCAAAATGACCCTTCAAACTCACTAGAGCCTATGGGCTTTGAAGATATTGCGACTTGGATGGGCCATCCAAGCGCCTGGCGAACGGGTTAAGGCAAATCTTTGCTTTGTCTTTGAATAAAATATCGAAAAAACAAAGAAATGCATCTAACAATAACAATCTATCAAGCATTATAAACCTACGCGTACCCCATTGACCCTTTATGAAGTGTAGGGTGCAGATCTTAAATAATCCACTACACACACACACACACACACCCAGAAGAAGCCTTTCCAGAAATTTTCTTAAGGAATCTGTCAAATATTTGAACAAATAGCAAAATTTCATCATTTAATGAAAATGCTGTTAGCAATTTTTGAAAATTTTGTTTAATGATGATGCTCGAAGAGAAGAGATTGTTTCGGCTCGATACAGGGATTGCGCATCATTTTTAAAAACAAACAAATTAATATATTTTTCAAATTCAATTAGGTTGTCCGAAAAGTTCATCGCGCTTAATCGAATAGAATTGCTCATGAAAATCGGCCAAAACTTTTCGGACAACCTAATATATAAAGAGTTTTAATCAATGCCTATATGTGTGATACACACTGAAAAGGGAGAAGAATGGCATAGAAATTCATTTATCATTTGTGTTTGTTTGTTTGGTTTGGAGTGAATATCATTGGAAACAAATAATCAGAAACGAATTGAAACAATAACAAAAAAAACAAATGCGAATGGCAAAGATCCGCCTATTCTATTAGGTTGTCCCATAATTTCTTGTCGTTTTTCGAATGAAAAAAATTTTTAAAAAAAGCGGCAAGAACTTATGGGACAACCTTAATATTTCAGTAAAGACAACAAGAAAAATTTTCAAAATAAACAAACAAACAAACAAACAAATGGATTAATATTTGTTATTGTTTTTGAAGAATAGGAAAAGAGAAAATAATTGAAAAATAAGTTTTAATCAAAATTTGAAAATATTTAATCGGAGAAATAATAATAATAATTAATAATAATGTAAATATACTACGATTGCAATAATGGAATGATAATATATTTATATTTACATTGGTAGTAGAATGGATTGATTGATATGGTATCTAATGCTGTTTCGTGTTGTGTATTGGCATCCATTTGTTTTTTGTTGTTTGAATTTTGCTTTAATTTTGCTTTGTTTTGTTTTGGGTTTGTGTATGCTTGGAAGCTTCGTGTATGCTTGGAAGCTTTGTGTTTTTAGCATGTGTGCGTTTTCAATTGTTAAATGATGTGTTGAATGAATGAAAGGATTAATGTATGGATATATTTGTATGATGCATACGAGGATGTATTGTGGGTATGTGTGGGTATAAGTTCAAGTATATGTAGATGTGTGTGTGGATATGTAAATATGTGTGTTAGTGTTGTGTATTTGGTTTTATGATGTGTATGACGATATTACTAGCGGGTAAATGAAATTGAAAATGTGTGAAAAAATATATTTCGGAGAGGGATTGATCGATTTAAAAGTGCGAAAAAAAAACTTGAGAAATATGTCTACACGGATGTCTACGAATTGATAATGTCACTGTCTATTGATTTTCTATGGATTAGAGAATGAATGTGACGGTAATGTGGATAATCGTGCGGATGTATCCGCACGAATATTGGCGAATTAGGAATCAGAATCATGTTGAAGAATTTTCACCCTGAGAAATCAACGGAATTCAGTGAAAATGCAAATATTCATATATATACTGATGCTATATGTATAAACATTGTGTGGAAATGAAGCATTTACACCACAAAGTTTTTATATAAAAGAATTATCATTTGGTAGATGCAGATATATAATAGAATACAATAGAAAATAGACAATAGAAAAATAGGCGAAATTTTTTTTTTTTTTTAAACAAATGCTCGATTAGAGTCAAAGTAAATTACGATTGGCTAAAATCCATTGAATTGTAATATATTTTTACTTGTAAAAAATATGTTAGGTTGTCCGGAAAGTTCAAGCGGGATTCACCATAGACAGCTTCATTGATTTCATCAATAACTTTTTGGACAACCCTAGAATGTTTTCTTAACAATAAAAAGATGCTCAGATGCTTTAAGACACACACAAACACAAATACACGCAGATACAACACACAAACACAATGGGCACACATTTTGAATACACAACGAAAAATAGTCCATTGTTATATTGTTATATTGTTTAGTGCGCACAATTCAATCATGTGTGTGACTCCCTTCCAGGCACTCTCTCTCTCTCTCTCTCCGAACAACAATGGCTCCTTGACATTGTTATTGTTATTTTTTATTTTCATAAATTTTTGGGGTTGCGACTATGAAATGTTTACATGGATACACATTCACAGATATACAGCTATTCACAGATATAGATATCAGGAATGTCTATATATCTTTGCTTGTTTATATATTCGTAGATTTATAATCTCACAAAATATTTGCCCAAAAGGCGTATTTTTCTATTGTTTTTTTCTCGTATTGTTTGATGTATCATTCATTTGTTTTCATTATCCATTCAATCAACGCATGATTCAATGATACACAAGTATAAATGAATTATATATGAACGTATTGAATCATCAGAAGCATTTGATTACTTATTCTTTAATTTTCAAATGAACGAATGATCAAATAAAGCATTTCAGAAATATTTTAAATTGAATATAATCAAATATCAATGATGTCGTATCATTCGCATTTGGTATTTTGTGGCTGCATTTTTTTCGGGTTACATTTCGCAGTCATTTTAGTCATTTTTGGCAGGCATTTCTTATTGTGTTTGCACAGGTATTAATCTCTGTCCCTCTCTTCGTTGTGTTTATGTATCTATTTTTATATATCTATCAATTAAAAGATAATAATGATGATGGACATTCTGAAATGACAACAATAATAATAATAAAAATCATTCTTAAAAGACATAAAAATACGAGAAATTTTGATGATCGATTGACAATAAAATTTAAATTGAATAATACTGAAATACTGTACCCAAAACAGATATCAAATAGGTGATAGGAGTGGTGGTGAGGATGTTTTTGCAACGATGTTCGTCGAAGATGTTTGTTGTTTATCGAATGACCATTGGTCAATGTTTTTGGTCATTTATTAATGATCATTCATTGATGATAAACATTATTTGTTCGTGACATTATTTCTGATATATTTGATTGCCAATCGGGAAAAGAAAAGGTATCAAACACTGTGAAATTATTAAGATGTTCTCGAAGGAATTAAGACAAATGACCATAAATTTAATTGTCATTGATTCTATGATTTGTAAAAGATTATTGCAAATCATTTCATACGTAGGTGAATGAAGTAAAAAGCAAAAACAATGCGAAGACGATGTAATTCAGGTTCATAGCTTCAGGGACACAATAACCTTTCAGGACAGGTACACAAACATGAACACAATACATCCATTATATAATAATTCAGTGATACCAAAAACAAGAAAAAAAATGTCATAATTATCATAAAGACAACAATAACAATAAAATGAATCGAAATAAAACAAAATCAAATGCCCAGATTGACCTTGTTTTTTTTTTTTTTCGTCTCCTAGATAAATTCTTAGCTTTTTCTTAGAAATTATGCCCTTTGGGCATATTTTTAAATATTTTTTTCTTAAATTTCTTAGAAATTTTTGAGAAATTTATAAGAAAACAATATACGATAACAATAAACGAGGACAAAAATTACATTGAAACCATCTTTAGCATTCATGTCATAACAAAAGAACAATTTTGAACCAAATTAAACATTTGAAAATTCAAAGCCATTGTTTAAACAAAAAAATTAGAAATCAAAATTTGAACAAAAAATTCTCAGACTTGAATCTCAAGGATTCTTAAGACTTTGGAATTACAATAACTAAGATTTCAATTTAAAATAACTGAAAATTTAATTTTAAAAAAAATTCTTAAATTTTCAAATACTTGGATTTTACTACTTCTCAATTACTACTTTTATCATCTATTATTATGATAATAATAATTATTGTTACTATGTTGATATATTTCGAAAAAAATTTTTGAATTTATTCAAATTTATTCAAATTTTTTAAATCTGAAAATTCATCAATTCTATTTTGTTTTTTTGGCAACATTTTCAAAATAAAAATTTTCAAATTTTTATTTTCACAAAATTTTTAATTAAAAAACAATATAATGTGACAATACATTTGTTCAGAGAAGACAAGACATTTAAAAAAGAAATTTTATTCACGATTTTTTACCGAAAAATTTTCCCATAAAAAATGATAAATTAATCAAGAGAATCGTAAAGAAATTTCTAAGACAATTTCTAAGGAAATCCACTCAAGAAAAGACAAAAATATTCATTCCCTAATAATAAATTCAATACGTTCAAATATATATTCATAACGACATTCATTCGTTGAATTACATGAAGTGCAGGCAGACTGAAAGTAAGAATTTTTTTTCGCTTAATGATTCGCCAGAATCACTTCGCAAATTCAATCATTTGAAGCCAAATAAAGACTGAACGTACAAATGAATTTGAATTGTGAATATATTCTTAAATTCAATTCAAAGTGAATTTCTTAAGTAAATTCAACGAATGATAATAATTTATTTTTCTTTTGTCATAAAAAATGAATAAAGAAATACAAAATATAAAATCAAAAATAATTACAAATGAATAATTGCCACTGAGTGGATATGAATCCGCTTGGTCGAAAAGTTTTCAATGATTTCACCATTGACTTTGCATTGATTTCTGATTGAAAACTTTTCGGACAATCAACTAGTGAATAGTATTATTTTCTAAGAAAAATAAAAACAATTCATAGTTGAAAATTAATTTATTTTTTTTCATTCAAAAAATATATTTTTGTGTCTTTTGTCATTAAGTGAAAGAAAATGCATAAGAAAATTTCCATGTGTTTCTTTAAGAAACATTTATTTTTCACCATCAATGTATCAACATTTTCAAATGCATTTTGAATGCGTTCACATGTATTTTCTTCTATGCAAATCTATTTTTTCTTATTTTTTTTTGTGGGTTAAAATGATTTATTGTCATTTTTCGTATTGTTTTTGTTTTGTATTTTGTTTGTTATTCATTCATTTATTTTGTTTTTATTTTTGTTTTTTCAATTTTTTTGAAAAATATTCATTTTCATTATTATTCACATTCAAATATATCTCATTTTTCAATTGTATCAAATTTAAAGTATTTTTTTACTTGAAAAAACAATATTTTCACTTAGAATATATTAGATTGTCCGGAAAGTTCTGGCCAATTTTCATTGAGCAATTCAATTGATTCGAACGGAATGAACTTTTCGGACAACCTAATACATTTGAATAAATGCATACTCTTAAAACATCAGCCAAAGCAAGACATATATGCACATCGACAAAGTGATATATCACACAGACAGATGAAACAACAAAAAAAAAAAAAAAACTTGGGCAAAAATAAAATACATTAAATATAATGCAGATCTTAACGTTATACATAGATTAGTACGCAAACGAATGTCTAAGATACCACAAAATAATAATCCATCGACACAAAGACATTTGGATGATGGATAGTCATTGTTGTTGATGTTGTTGTTGTGTATGAAAATATCATAGAAGAAATTGTCAAATGATCACAATTCAATTGTTCACAGTTCAAAATGATCATTATTAGACAAAAGAATTGATAATAATAATAATAAATTTTAAAGATGAATTTCTCAAAGATTTCTTGGATTTTTTTTAAGAAATCCATCTCAAATTTTAAAGAAATGGTCTCGAATATACATCGACAATATTATATATTCATATGTTACCATTACTCGGAATCGTCAATTTTCTTATGGTGTAATTTTTGTGGCCATTTTCAATGATGACATTGAGTAATTATTACGGCCAAGAGTTCAGAGAAATTCCCATAAAAAACACATGAGTTAATGGACATTTCAAAATGATTTAAATTTAAATTATTTTACTTGAATTTCTTTGCTTTGAAATTCAGAATCAAATCAATCATTTTCTTTCTGGTGACAATTTGATTCAATTTTCAAGCGAATCATCATCATTAAGAATGGGAAATGGCTGAAATACGGATAGAAATGGTCAATTATAAATCAACTGGACGATGGTGAACGGTGGCCCCGAGACAGATATGAGCCTAACAGGGCCTCGAGACAGATATGGGCTTAGTGTGGCCGCAGAATCGTTCAGAATTTCGCTCAAATCCCAGAAATGGTCGGAAAATGAGCGAAATTCCGATCAAACTCAGGAACAAAACATCGGAAACATGGAACTATTAGTGATTCTGAATCATAATTAATTTTGATTCGTAATTGATTTGTATTTGTGTTCTTTGAGATTCTGAGCTTTGACAATGTGGTAATTAATTCAGAAATTAATAATTGATCAAAGCTATTATTCGGTCCCTACGAAAACAAATTGGAAAATAATTCATTTTTCAGGAATAAAAATAGATTTAAAACAAAGTATCAACGTTTTGAAATCGAATGTAACAAATTATGTTTCAATATTTTTGGAATTCTTTGATTCGAAATAATTTGATACAAATTGAAATTTTGATTCAAATTATTTTTGGTATTTGCTTTGGCATTTACTTTGGTCATTTCTGGCTTTCAAGTAGCCATTTGCCTGTCAATGATGTTGTTCATTGTTTTTTTTTTTTTTTTTTTTTTTTTTTGTAGTTTTTGTTTTGAATTAATCCGATTTCAAACCATTCGTACGGAATTCATTTTGTTTCAATTTAGTTGTCAATAACATTCATCATCATCATTGTCACAATCATCGATTGGTGTGATTTCATCGTTTCAATCAAAGATTAGAGATCAGTGAAATTGTTATTTCATGGATTTAGTGTGTTTTGTGTAATCTTTTGTGTAATTTTCTTTTGTGTGATTTGTGTAATTTGAATTTAAATTAAACTAACGAACAATCAAAAAATGGACAAACAAAAATGAAAACAATTCACTTACATTGGTTACATTTCCTCAAATAACTTGATTAATCCTCGAATAATTCTAATTCTAATTGTAATTAGTTGAACTTTGATTGACAAGTTGATGATGAGAAGTGAAATGGATCAATTTGTGAAGAGGATTTCGTGTTGATCAGCAGCCGATCGATGATTGTTGATGATTTGCTTGTAACTAAAATCTAAAGTATTGAAGAACATAACACGAATAAAGATAGAAAAAATGAAATTTATTAAAATTTCACAAATTAAAACTTTGTAAAACAAAAACAAAACAATTGAAAGCATGAAATGAAAATGAGATCAATATATACTGAGAGATAAGTAGTTTTCGCGTGTAAAAACAAAACAAACAATTGAACGATTAATATCAATAATAATTTGAACTTTAAATTTAAATTTTAGTACGATTTTACACTTAGTAAGATTAATTGGTCAAAATTTAATTTCTGTGTAATTTGATTTCAACTATGAATGTATTTTTCCAAATAATTTGATATCTGATTCACCGTAGAAAATCAATAAAATCAATCAAAGACGTAGCCTTTCAAAGGAGTTTCAATTGAATTTCAAAGGGTTTACATTCCAGAGATTCAATGAAATCTACGAGAAAATGCGCAAAAATTGCTTCGAAAATAATTGAAAAAATTCCACACGAACACCAATGCATCCAATTCAATTCGAATCGATGTAAAATGATGATCATTTTCAACAATAAAACAAAAACCAATGGAAAAACGATAAAATTATTGGTCAAACATCAACAACAGCAGCAACAACAACAATAATCGACCAAAGGTGAAATGAACAATTGAACACATTTCTTGAAAATGTGCAAAAAAAAATTTTATTGCTTTTTTTTACTGGTCATTTTCCAATGGTTTTTGGTGTGTGTGTGATTTTTCGACCAAAAAAACAATTTTTGACCAGAAAAATCACCAAAAACAAATATAAATGAATAAAATGAAATAAAAAGTAGCAAACAAACAAAATAACCAATCGACAGGTATTGAATTGAATTGAATTGAAATAAATATTCATAAAACATCAACTAGTAAAATGTGAAAATTATATACACGAAATTATATGAAGATATACATGGAATATTCATTGGAAAATTTAAATGTTAATCGCGAATGTGGACATTCATGGCTTCAGCCAGCTTTGGCTTCATTGAATGGCTACGAATAGACACATCGACAACACATTATCAACGTTCGACAATGAATAAGAAATAAAATTTAAAATTTGAAATTTTGAAATAAAAACGAAAAACAATTGTGATTGAATTTATTTGTGTTATGTGAAATTTTATGTGTTTATATGTGTTGTTTACCTATGTAATGTTTTTAAAGGTAAATAAATTTGAATTAATGAAAATGAATGAATTAATAAAAACAAATAAATGAAAATTTGAATTAATGATTACAAATAAATAAATAAATGAATTTGAGCAATAAATTCGTTAAAAAAAACAATTGTGAGATTATGGCCATTAAATTATTAGGCTGTCCGATAAGTTCTTGCCGATTTTCTCATAATTACCTACGATATAATGGGCAAAAACTTTACGGACAAGTTAATATTTGAAATTGAACAAAACTAATCTATGGTGGAAAAAACAATTGATTTATTTGATTCGCTCAGAGAAAAAAAGGTTTTAAATCAATTTTTTCTATTGAAAGTTAACGAAACACAATCCACAATTGAAATTCAACAATTGAAATGATAATAATCATTGTTGAATGTATTTAAAAGGATTTCAATGTTTAAGCTTTAAAGGATTTGATTAGAATGATTTGATCGAGAAAAATTTGATTTAAAATTCTTCATTCGTTCATCAATTTTTAATTACCATTCAATGCTACGCAATTATCAATGTCTATGACGATCAATTCCATGGTGATTAATAATAGTCAATGATAATCAAGCATCTATGACAATAAACAACCGAGAACGACAATCAGCCAACAGGAGCAGCAGCCACTGATTAAACCACGACTGATTCGACGACCAGTGACTGCTAATTTAAATAAGATTTTATTTGTTTTTTCTTAGCAAAAAAAAAATCGAAAGAAAATCTGGGATCGACCAGCCATTTGAACAAAAATGAATGACTGATATAATAAATGACAAACGAATACAAACACAAATAATGAATGTCATTTGATAATAATTTCAAAT
Organism: Psoroptes ovis; assembly: GCA_002943765.1. Classification (NCBI taxonomy): domain Eukaryota; kingdom Metazoa; phylum Arthropoda; class Arachnida; order Sarcoptiformes; family Psoroptidae; genus Psoroptes; species Psoroptes ovis. The sequence continues at coordinate 547,902 of PQWQ01000008.1, read as the reverse complement.
AAATGAATGATTGGTAATAATACGAATAACGATGATGATTGTCATAACATTTTTTTCAATGGTAACAAGCATCATTGATAATGACCAGTAGATTCAATGACCAGTGGTCAATTTTTTTTTTTTTTTTTTTTGATTAAATTTTTCATTTTATTATTTTGTCAATGTTTTCAAATGTGTATTTTCATTCGTATTCGTTGGTATTGGTTGATTCATTTATTCATTTATTTTTTCGAAATCATTAAAATTTATTCCTGTTCAAAAAGAGATACAATTATTTACTGAAAATATATGAACATCTTCCATTTATTCATTCAATTTAATGAATCAACAACGAAGAATCAACATCGAATGAATGATGTTGATTAATCGTTTGTTATTATTATTATTGAATTCAATTCAATAAATGAAAATCTGAGGAAAAAAACTTTAAGAATTGATGATATTTTGCTTGAATTGATACTGATGATAATAATACTGGAGACATTATTATCTTTACGGAAAAAATGGCCAAAAAAAACATTTTTTTGCCGATTTATTCATTTTCAAATATTTCATTGATTTTTTGTTTGAAATGAAGAAATTTTGAAAATTCAAATCAACTACGAAGACTTGAATTCAATTCAAATTTGAATTCAATTCATTTTTACCAAATTTTATCAAAGGTCATTGAAATTTGATGACAATTTTCGAATATGAACGAAGAGAATTTATTTTATTAAAATGAAAATTTTAATAAAATCTATTTTTGATTTTTTTTTCAAAATGAAAATGTTCATAGATATATTAAATTCATAAATTATTAACCAAATAATAATAATGATAATAATAATAATATTAATGATTATTGTTATTATAATTATCATCATCAATAACCAAAGATGATAATAATGTTTTATGATAATAGCCCATAATAATAATAATAAAATTTTATTAAATTTTTGATTTTAAATTTTCAAAATTTCGAATCGCACTAAATCGACTAAAATTTTAACTGACATTCACAAAGGTCAACAAGAATTACGACAAGTATTCAGATCAATCAATTGATTGATACATTCATTTGTTCATTCATTGATTGGATTTTGTCCGAAAAAAAACTTTTCGCAGCCAAAATCAATCGAAATTTTTGATTGAAAATTTTTCAACACAAAAACTTTTCGAACAATCACTTTGAAATCAAATGGTAATTATTGATTTTTGGTCGAAAAAAAATCCATTATTCTTTGTTTTCATCTTCATAGTTTAGAATTATTGATTGATTGATAAGGCATCATTGATTTCTCCAAGCTCATTGATAATTGAAAAATTTTTCCATTATCTTGGAAAATTTTGAAAAATTCAAAAATCGAAACACAAATAATTTCGTGTACAGGGTTAGACAAGTGATCTGTGTTATCTGTGTGTGTGTGTGTGTACCTTTCTTGAGAGTTAAGAAAACAAAAAATATTTCAAAGAAAAAATTTTTTCAACAAAAAAAATCAATTCAAATGCATCCATAAGAACGAAAATTGAATAAAAAATTGACCGTAAAAAATTTTGTGACAAGATAGATATACCTTACATTCATTCTCATACATGGCATATTCATAGATAAAGAAAAAATTTCAAAAAGAGAAAAATTGAAAAATTCATAGATTTTTCATAATTAAAATTTTAATTATGAACAAAAATTCATCAAAAATAATCAAAAAAACAAAAATATGAAAATTTTCCATACAAAAATAATGATTTGTTAAAATTTGGCTGTCCGAAAAGTTTTGTCGATTTTCCTATTGATTTCCAATGATATAATGCGAATGAATTTTCCGGACAGCTCGGTGTAAAATTGAAAATTTTACATTTTTCCATCCCAATTCACATTTATATTCATTCATATTTTGCAAATGTCATAAATCATTTGATTTGAAATCAATTCATAAATGGATATAAATGAATGATGAAAAAAAAAATTCAAAAAAAAAAAAAAACAAAAATTGAATTCATTTGAAATATTTTCTTCGTTTGTGTATGTTCATTAAATTGAAATTCAATTCAATTCAATTAACATTTTACTTATCTATTAGGTTGTCCCATAAGTTCTTGCCGGTTTTATCGTAGAAAATCATTGAAAAAAGGCAAGAACTTATGGGACAGCCTAATATTTTCTTGTTTATTTACATTTAAACAAAATGGAAAAAAATGGAAAAAAATTGGAAAAAAAAATGAAAAATTTTACAGAAGCTTTCAAAGTTTGATTTGTTTCGACGAAATGATGGCGAAGAATGAATGAAACAAACAAGCAAAATCCAATGGAAAAATAAATGATTAAATAAATATTCAAAGATTATCCCATTACAAATGAATGAATGAATTTGAGATTTTGATTTTTAAGGTTTTGTGAGCTTTGAATTGAATGATGATGGATTTTTGGCTGCAAAAAAAAATCAAAGATTTTTTCTTTTGCTCCTTAATTAAATGTAATTTGATACATTTTTTCGCTTCATTATTTGGTCGGATTCAAAATGATTTAATGAAATTTTGCGAATTATTAATTTGTTCAATCATTTATGGCGACAGCCTGTACAAAAGGCAAAGGTTTTAGCTTGATTTTGATTTTGAAAATTTGATTCATTCCAATACACAATTTGAGCTTAATTGAATTTAATTAAAAATAAAAATGAAAAACAATCGAATAATTCATCATCGGATAAATTGTTCAGGTTTTCGGATAATGGACACGAATTCGGCTGTAAGATTCGTCTGTTGTGCACAAGGTATGAACCTTTAAAAGGGTAACCTCTAATAAGATAGAGTCATTCTGCCTAAGGAAAAAAATCGAGAAAAAAATTATCGCATCATGTTCTTGGTCAATAGGGATGACAAAAAGTCAATTATGGTCATCTCCAATTCTTGACCCTTCCGGTCCAAAAAGGGGGTCAAAAGTCAATAATTGCGATATCTCGGCTGTTTTAAGAGGTGATGTCTCAATTTTTTCAATAATTAAAGATTATCTAGCCATTAATCATTGGTGAAAATATCATTGATTTAAAAAGATTATTTTTTGAGATATATTCATTTGAAGTTACCATTTCCATTATCTTTAGGTTTTTTGATTGACGTGTACACGTCTAAACTGGAGATTGCTAAGGAACACAAGCATTAATGATAATTGCTATTTTCTATGACATTTTTCATGTAAATATTTTTAAAAATATAACTTAATGTTGATTTTTGTTTTTGGTTTTCATTTTCTATCTTGTTGTTATAAGAATGTCTTGAATGAAAATGCTCGGGCTTAAATGGTCATCAATTGATGATCATAGAAAATAGCAATTATCATTAATGCTTGTGTTCCTTAGTAATCTCCAGTTTAGACGTGTACACGTCAATCAAAAACCCTAAAGATAATGGAAATGGTAACTTCAAATGAATATATCTCAAAAAGTAATCTTTTTAAATCAATGATATTTTCACCAATGATTAATGGCTAGATAATCTTTAATTATTGAAAAAATTGAGACATCACCTCTTAAAACAGCCGAGATATCGCAATTATTGACTTTTGACCCCCTTTTTGGACCGGAAGGGTCAAGAATTGGAGATGACCATAATTGACTTTTTGTCATCCCTATTGACCAAGAACATGATGCGATAATTTTTTTCTCGATTTTTTTCCTTAGGCAGTTATTGTAGGATACCCTTTGATGAAATAAATCCTTAATCACACAGTTATTGCGGCAGTCATTGAAGTCAAAGGTACAGAGGCTTACAAAGGTAGAAACCTGACAAAGGGTCATGTTCATTCAAGTTTCCATCTTTGAAATCATTCAAAAATGATTCAAAGCCAAAAGAAATCCTAAATCATTTTTGAAATCACAAAATTTTCAAAATTGAAAATCAATTTTAAATGCTTTTGAACCCTGAAATTAATCGTCTGTGGCTTTTGTATTTATTTATATATGTCAATCCAAGAATATTATACCTTTTTGAAAAACCTTTTAAAAGCTTTGAAAGGTTATACCAGAAAAAAATTATTATTAATTTTCTACCGTAAATTATTAATTATTTATTTCATTTCATTTGGACACAATCACTGTTATTATTATTATCAAATATTAATAATAATAGTTGAGATTTGATGAGATTTATTATTAAGTTGTCCGAAAAGTTCTGGCCGATTTTCATGAGTAACTCTATCGATTGTAGCGGAATGAACTTTTCGGACAGCCTAATATTATCCTTTTGGATAAATGATAAATAGTAATCATTTGAAATTGTTTGTTTATTTTACCATAACAAACTATTGATAATAATAACCGAATACACACATACAAGAAATCAATGAATACAACAAACACAGCTCAGAAATCGTGATCAAATCAAATACACATGATATAAATATTCAACTTGTTATCTATTTAGTTGGTTAACTAACTAGTAAACATCAATTCAACTAAGAGTAATTGAAATAATTCATTTGATTAAATATGATGATCAAATTTGATTCATTCATTGATCATCATTTTGTCGAAATGCATCGATTTAAATGTTTATTTCTAGCTTTTTAATCAATGAATATTTCAATGATATTTGAAGTATGCATTTAAAGCTTTGTAAATAAAGATTCTCGAATCTATTCATCATCATCATTGTTTATTGAATTTGACATTTTTCTATAGTCTTTGTTTGAATACATCAGTCATCATTTTTCTGCATAAGAATAAATCATACATTATTCTCGGATAGTTATTCGACAGAGGTTATACAAGGTATTAACCCTTGCCACAATGCTTGACAGGTGCTCAACCTTAATAAATTGAAATGGCAAACCACAAACGTTCTAGGCTATTGTTAATTAATTAATTATTGACAATAATTAATTAATATTTCCATTAATTAATTGATCACAAGACGATCTAAGTCTTAAGATTTGGCCTCTGCTGGACAACAATGATATTGTTTGATTAATGTAGCTACGTGTGTGTGCTTCTTGGGTTTCGTGTGGCGATGTTGGTGCGTGTGATGTGTTTGTGTGGCAAATTTTCACACTGAACGATGCACCATGATTCCTCGCGGGGCAATTCTAGATCAATTTCGCAGATAAATTCATTTGTATTTCGCAAAGGTAAAGATTCAAAGATGAATTATTATTGTCATTATAATAATGATGAGGCTTGAAATTTGAAATTTTTCAAAAATTGAAAAATTAAAAACAATTGAAATCAATTAAAAATTTCAAAATTTCAAAATTTTTAATTGAAAATTCTTTGAAAAATAATTGAATCCATTAAAAACACCTTGAAAGCATCACACTTTGAAAAACATCCATTGAACTGAATCAAATTTGAAATTTGAAATTTCTGAAATTTACGCAATTTACGAATCTACTAATCAACGAATTGATACGAATCAACCAGAACCACCAGAGTTCATAAGAACTCTGAAATTTTACAGAAAATTTCCCTAATTCTCCTGTTTCCAACATTTGAAAACTAATTACATTGCGCAGCATGGGTTACTGTTGTCATCCTCGATCGATGTTTTCCAGTTTTTCATCCATTTTTCGGAGTTCATTTAGCTTAAATTATTATTTCACCAATCATCATCATCATTATGTTTTGTTTGAACCTTTGAAAAAAGGTATTTATTTCACTCTATTTTTTGCTATTAATTCACTGAACAAGTCAACGAATTATTTTCTGTGAAAATTTGGAAGATAATCCAAAAATTTCAATCACAATTCATGAATGTATTCATTCATTTTGAATTGATAAATCTATCTATGAACAATCTACATTGCCGAGTGAATCTTCTGAAGTGAATATTCATAAATACAAAAAAAAAAATAAATGACAAGTTTTAATGAACAAAATAATGAATTTTTTTTTGTGAAATAAAAATAAACTTGTCTCATTAATTATAAAATTGTAAATCTTTACATTTAGATGAATTTTTTTTAAAGAAATTAAAAATGAAAAAAATAATGGAAAAAAAACAAATATCGATGTATATAAAATAGCTTAATGCATAGCTTGTTGAATAATGAATGCATTAATAGAACTAAATTAAAATAAATTCTTGTGATCTTTAATCAAGTAAATCAACTTTGAATTATGAGAAAAGTATTTAGAAAAGTTTAAGAAAATTTTCTTAACCAAAAAATTGAGAAAAATTAAGAAAATTTAAAGGTTATAGCTTTGCGCAAAAAAATAAATGGTATTAAATCAATTTTTTAAATTTTTGACAAAGTTTGAAACCATTAGAAACATTCCATATATATCCACCATATAACAATTGAGTTGAATATTGTTGTTCAACGAATTCTTTGAATTGAAATTTGATTTAAATTATCAAAATTTGAAAAGAAAAATTGAATAAATAAATGAATACAAATGACAAATGACAGGTACATATTGAGATACATGCAAGATGAGCTCTTAACCATTGATTTCTTTGATTATTCTGGTTTTTTTGATTTCTTTGATTTTCAAAAAAATGGAAAAATTTTCCACCACAATTGATTATGATGACAATGTTGCGAAGAATATGAATATCAATATTTCATACTATGAATTGATTATTTGAAAGAATATCTCTGAAGTCATTTGACAACCAAAAACAAATGACAGGTAGAGAATGGTTTTTGCTGAAGGCCATTCTGGCAGAGTAACAACAGCAACGACAACAATATGCACGCAAAGGTATCGCTTGCAGAGGTATTTACCTGTCATTCGCATGCCATTATCATCATCGTAACAACAAACATTTGTCAAACATTATAGTTTCTTCTATTATGTAATGATAATAATGAATGATAATAGTATTGATAATAGAAGATGATAAATACAATACACTGAAATATTAGGCTGTCCGAAAAGTTCATTCCGCTTAATCAATAGTGTTGCTCATAAAAATTGGCTCGAACTTTCCGGACAACCTAATATGAAAGGATTGAAATATTGAATAAATGAAATACGAATGAAATGTTTGATATTGTCTTTGGTTTGAAAATTCATGAAATTCATGAATGACGATTGAATTGAATTGAAGAAACGTTGACAAGCGCATAGTTTTCAAGATGCTTTCTACTGTTACTGAACGTTTTCCAGTGCATAAAGGGTTATAAAGGGTTATAAGTCGATCAAATTTTGATCGCCTTTGCTTGGAAATCATTGATTGGAAATTGGAATATTGGAATTATTATTGGTCAATCAATCAGCTAAGAAAAATGAAATCCCGATTTGACCCAATTCAGGTGATTATGATCAAATAATCATAATTTTTTTTCCAACAGATCAAGTTCGAGCAACAGGTGGAAGATAAGTTGACCACAAAACAACCGAAAAATGTCCACCACCACCACCTTTAAGATCAAAATTATCATCAACAAATAATCTGAATGAAAATTAATAAATTTCAAATCAGATTATCAAAAAATGATGATGAATAAATAATGATAATGACACCAAAATAAATGATTTGTTCAATGAAATGTAATTGAAAAGAAAAAATTTGAAAATGTTTAAAATTCAAAAAAATTATGTGTGTTTGTATAACTTGCGTGACAATTTATAATTGTTATTTGTTTGTGTAATATTTATTTAGAGTGTTCGGAAAGTTCTGGCTGATTTTCATGAGCAAATCTATTGTGATTAAGCGGCATAAACTTTTTGGGACAGCCTAATATTTATTTACATTCATAATAATAATTATTACAAATGATAATAATAATAATTTAAAAATACTTGGAAATCCATACAAACACATAAATATAGACTGAATAATCATTTATTTATTTGTGTATGCATTTACATCAGGTGAAATTATTTCAAATCAGGTGATTCAAAGGTAGATTCAAAGGTATTTCAAAGTATTTCAAATTTTTCAAAGTATTTTCATGTAATTCCAAGTATTTATTGATCAGAAAAATACCTGTAAATTTTTCGATGATTTTGATAATAATTTTTCAAAGATTTAAAAAATATTTTTTTTTCAAATGAAATCAGCTCTAAAATACATGTCGATTTTATTTCAGAATAACTGGTGTGTTTGGTCGTATAAATCAATTGAATAAATTATCAATTGAATTGTCTATTTTTTTTGCAGTGTAAATGTATGTGCATTGAATGCTTAAATGCAATCGAAATTTTTTTTTTTTTGAATTAATCAATGAATTATCCGGAGAAATTCCAATAAATTATCATCATTATTCGATGTCCAATAATCGTAAGAAAATAGAGGAGATTTTCAAAGGAAAATCTAAGACAATCCGAGAGATTTTCTGAGGAAAATCTTAGGCCAAAATTCTCGGGAAAATCTGATTCGGAAATCCATGGACAATCATCGAATAAAACCTTGATTTCTCGATGAATAATTGTTTCAAATTATTGTCGATTTCAAATGGTATTTTGTATCGAATTTATTTATTTGAACAATTTCAAAGTTTTATGACTAGTTTCGAGGGTCATAAAGATTCAATAATTTTTCGTCGTATTTACACGGTAGCATTGAATCAATGAACATTTTTCAATGATGATGAAATATATTCAAAAATCAAATAAATGAAATAAATAAATGCAATAAATGAAATAAAATAAAGGTCATCATCATCGAATCAAATTAACATCGATCATTTGATAATTTGATGATTATGATGATGATCGACGAGGTATAAATGTAATGATGATAATATTAGGTTGTCCGAGAAGTTTTGGCCAATTTTCGTGTGCAACTCTATTGATTTGAGCGTAATGAACTTTTCGGACAACCTTAAATAAATGAAATCAATGAATATATTTAACCACAAATATAATCAGAAAAAACAAATAAATAAATTCAATGAATTTTGCGTGATTCATTTAAACTAAATTTTAATTTGAATTTTTCGTAAATAATGTATTCGAGTATCTGTGTGTGTGTAAATGTGTGCATACCTTTTGATGGATGCTTTTAGCAGAACAGTAGTCATTGAACAAATTGGAAAATTTGCCACAAATTACGCTGACCGCTTGAAAGTTACAATGCGTAACAACGATGGTGATGATAATGGCCTTTTGAATTTGAAATGGAATTTACAAATATGAAATGAACGTATTGTGTAATCGTTAAACATTAAAACATTGAACAAGAACGATCATTTCATGTTGGTGAACTTGAAAATTTTGAAAACAATTCAATTTCAACAAATTTTAAAATTTGTCTTTGATTTATTCTCATCTGCTCAACTTTTCAGGAATCTTCAAGTCAAGACTTTCATGGATTCTTCAAATGGATTCTCGTAATCAAACAATTCTCGAAAATGATTCATTTTACAATGAATCAATAAACAAATTTATATTCAAGAATCTATCATTCGAAATACACATTGGATTCCTATGAAATCTTTGATTCAATGAATTTGATTCAATGTATTCGATTCTTAATCGGTGAACAATGATTGTATTAAATAAATAAATGAACAGCCAAATAAATGAATTGATTCAACAAATAAATCGACCAAGATAATGGCACAAAAAATGGCGAAAAATATACATTTTTCCATTTTAAGCTAAGAATAATAATTCATATATTTATCTATTTCATTTCATTTATTTTATTTAGATCTATTTATTTCATTTCATTTACTTCATCAGCCTCATCATTGTAATTAATAATATTATTTTCAAAAAATTCAATTTGAAATAATCAAAAATTGAAAATAATCAAAGATTGAAAATAATCGAAAAAAATAATGAAATGAAATAAATGATCAAAAATGAAATGAAATAAATGAATTTCATTTATCTTTAATTGATATTTATTTTATTTCATTTCATTCATTTATCTCTACTTTTTCTATTCGACATTTTTTTTCAATCAATTTTAGAAGATTTTCAAAAGATTTTAAGAAATCAAAGAGAGGCAAAGACATACAGAGATAGAGATTGTTATATATTATAATTACAACAACAGCAACAGCAACAACGAATACTCGAAAAATAAAATATTGGACTGTCCGGAAAGTTCTGGCCGATTTTCATGTGCAACTTTATCGATTAAGCGGAATGAACTTTTCGGACAACCTAATTCAATAATAAATAAATAATTGATAACGAAATAATACTGAATAATGATGATGATGATGATAATACTGCCGAATAATAATACCGAATAATGATGATACAAATTTTTTTTTTTGAATTTCAATTAAAATTAATTCATTTTAATTGAAAATAAATAAGAAAATAATCAAAAGAAATATTTTATATTTTAGATTCACCAAACAAACAAACAAACAAACAAATAAGAAGAAAGATGAAAATAAAACCGAAATAATTGAAAATTGTATATTTTTTTATTTGATTGAAGAAGAAATTGAACGAATTGAATTGAATCGAAATGAATACAACGAAAAAAAATGTTGATAATACTTAATAATATTGAAAGCAAATATATACTTTAATAAATTTGAAAAAATAGATAAATTGAAATTGAAATAAATCGAAATGATAATGATTTAAAGATGTTCAATAATGATCATATTTAATCACTGCTATTTCATTTATTTATTTCATTTCATTTATTTTAGTTTTTCGCTGATTATTTCTTTTGATTATTTTTGCAAATATTTATTTGAATGTTTTTTTTTGTGTTTCAGTCTTTAAATGATTGAAATATTTGTTTTCAAATGTTTTCAATAAATTCATTAAATAATAAAGAAATTTGAAAATTGCAAACAGAGAAATATTGGTGGATGCAGCATCGATAGGGATTGTCTCCAAAAGAGAAATATATTGGATTTTTGGAAAAATTTCAATCAAAATTCAATTGAAACGAAGTGAATCGTTCATTTTTTTTGAAAATATTCAAATCAATTAAAAATTGAATCAAATTTTAAATCAATTATTTATTTTCGAGCCAATTAACCCTTTTTTGCGTTCGAACAAGTAGAAGCAGCCAGAAGATGCAGTACCAAATTTATTCACTGATCATTAGCGAATACAGCGTCAGTTAATGAGTTCGATCCGAAGGCTCATACCTTAGTAAATTGATCGATATTTTTAGGGACAATTTTCAATTATTGAAATTAATCAGAAAATTTTGATTTTCAATCATTTTTAACGGTCATTTAATCAATTATATGATATTGATATATTTTCGAATAATTAAATTCTGAGAAATACCGGTAAATATCTTCAAAAATTACCGAAGAAAATTTTAAAATTTGAATTTTTTAAAATTTTTAAAATCAAATTCAAGCGAAATTCGACCAAATAATAATGCAATTCGATAATGAATCGATTAGATATAATGCAAATGATATCAATTTCGGAGCCAATCAACCATCTTTTCTACGCAATTTTCTGCCATAGATACCTTTGAAAATACCTCTGAAGATGCCTCATACCCTTGTTCTTGATCAGTTGATTGACATTTTTTTAGAGGAAAATCAAAAATAGAGATGAGTAAATGAAAATTTAAATGAAAGAAATAAGACCTCATTGATAACCAAGGGTTATCAATCGAGTAATAAATGTATTTATTAAAAAAATAATAATAAAATGCATTTAATGCATCAAAAACACATTCAATTATTGAACATTGAAACATATAGAATTGAATTAAATTTAATTCAATTCAATTTATTATTTTTTTTTCGGTCTGGAAATGGTTATGAGAATATTTCCATTTACTCTCTCATGTCATACACCGAACAGATAATAATTTGAATGCATCAACGTTCAATTAAGCATCATTTTGAATATTTCAAGTCATATCTATGAATATTCGAAGTCATTCAAAATCAACTCATGATTTACCATGACCATTTATATGCGAATTCATTTATGGATTTGATTCGAAAAAAATTTAGAAAAATGAAAATTGATTAAATGACCAATCAATGGACGAAGATAATGAAGAAATAAATGGTGATCAACTTCCATTAAAAATGTGATCAAATATTAAAAATGGCGACAATTTATTTCATTTTTTTACATATATCGAAATGTATGTTAAAACAATACGCTTTGCGATCCACAATCATTGAAATATACGATTCCAAAGCATTGAAATCATGGTGCTTGATTGGCGCCTGTCGAGTGGCAGCAATATTTTCAATTATCATCACTATTTATTATTAATTTCATTATTTTTCATTATTTTTGATTGATTTCATTTCTTCAAAAAAAAAAACATTTTTTTTTTTGTTTTAATATTTTGAACAAAGATTTTATCAAAATAATTGAATTTTTTTTTTCTTCGAACATATACACACTGATAAAGATTTTGGTGGTGGTGAAACCACCATCAAAATCAATGATCAATGATATATCATTTTATGTTCATAGATTCATAGAAACACACACAAAGATGCAATCGCACATCAATGATACATCAGATACAATGATATTGACGTAATGATGATTTACAGGCAAGTCAAATGCATACAATGCATGCAACAGGTAACAACCACACTGAACATTGAACACACAGTGTCTTTGTGTTAATTGAAATTATTATTTTTGATCAAAATCAAAAAAATTTTTCATATTTTCTATTTCAAATTTATTAGGCTGCCCGAAAAGTTTTGGCCGATTATCATGAGCAACTCTATTGGATTAAACGTAATGAACTTTTCGGACAACCTAATTAATAAATGATCATATATTTCGCTCATTCTTCTACGGATGCTTTTCTCCTGATTTCTTGGTAATTTTTCATTTTTCACCATTTCAAATAATGATAATAATTCAATGGTAATTTCCATTGATATTATCAATTGATTGTTGTTTTTTTTTAGTTGGTAGCTTAAATACCAGCGAACAAACAAACAAATCAAATATAATCAAACAACAAAAAGAAATAGTCTGAAATGGAAATTGAAAATATATTTCATCGTTTATCTATCTGTGTGTTTTGAATGGTGGATTTGAAAATTGTTTTTTCATTTGTTTCGGGCCACCGTTGTTGATCGTTTTGTGTGTGTGTGTGTGTGTCAATGATAATGGCTGATGGTTGATGGCGATTGGTAGATGATAATTGAATAAATAAATGGGGAATGAAATGGTAATGGTGTATGAATGGTGAATGAATGCAATAATGGAAATGAAATGGTAAATGACAAATGTATTCAATCATTTTGGTTTTGTTTTTTGATTTTTTCTACAAAATTCAAAGAAATAAATAATTTACCTTAAAGATTAGATTTTTTCTGTTTTTTTCTTTGAAATATGCTTCATTCAATTTGAATTGGTCAAAATTTAATGAAATATTAGGTTGTCCGATAAGTTCTTGCCGATTTTCTCATGATTCTCTACGATATGATCGGTAAAAACTTCTCGGACAACCAAATATTTTTTTATATAACGAAATTTGACCATATAAAAATGGTCATTTAATCAATTTTGAAAATATGAATATGTGAATTATATTTATTTAAATAATACTGATAATCATTATCAGTTGATGGAAAATTTATGATTTTGAATTTTTGAATTTTTTCAATTTTAAAAATTGAAAAAAAAATTTATTTAAATTTTACTAATCATCAATTCACTTGTCATCATATTGACGATTGAATCAATCTAACCAGTGAATCAAATATTAATCATAGTTACTGGTCAAATTGCTTAAATGCTTTCATTTGTTTATATTAATTATCGATTGTCTGTATTTTTGGAAAAATATATTTGTAAACAGGTAGTCTTAATACATTAAACATTGAATCATAAGCAATTTTTATTTGTAAATTTGAAAATTGAAAATACAATCAATCAATCAATCGAATAATGCTTTTTCTACAAAGGTACCTCTTAGCATTATTGATTATAATTGATTTTAGTTTGGAAAATTTCAATTTCAAAATTTGATAAAATAATCAAAATCAATGACTTTGACATTGGTCTGATGATGATAATGATATTGCTGAAGATGTTAGCATTTTTTCAGTGCTTTAAAACATTGAAAATTTTTAAAGAAAAATCATTTGTTTAAAAAATTGCTACGCACTGCCAAGCCTTTATTTTTTGCTGTTAATGATAATGACCATAAATAATAATAATAATTGAAATAAACAAGGTGCGAATTCGAGGGTAAACACATGCAATCAATTGTTTTTCTATGAGGTTTTTGAATGAGAAAAATTTTTGAAAATAACCAAACAGCAAGCGAAGCTTAATGGCTGTGGCAGCGTTAATTATCTGCTGATGGATTTTTCAATTAAAAATTCACATCTGTGAAAATTTTCACTGATTCAAAGATTTCAAAAAAATTGAATTTTTTAAATTTTCTCCAAAATTTCCAGGGGTTCAAAGATGTAAAAACCGATTCTTCTAAAGGTTCAAAGGTCTTAGACTTAGAAGAAGAAAACAAAAAAATTCATTGATCTCAAAGAATCAATCTCGCAATTGAATCAATATTCTCAATATCGAATATCGAGTAGTTACAAATCTGCTTCTGCTTATTGTCTCTCTTGTTTATCATTATCTATCACCGAACCTTCAACATCTTCAAGTCTCCGAGAATTTCTTTATAAACATCTCTCACTTTGTCAAAGCATTCTTATTGAATACTAAAACAAATTCGAAAAAACAATTTCGAAAAAAATCAAATCAAATCAATCACCTTTGAAAAAATTTTATATTTTTCTCGAGAAAAAATGAAGATAATAACAATAAATTTCATTGAATTTTTTGAAAATCAGAAAAAAAATATTCAAAACAAATTCATTGACCATTCAAATTGACATTTGGTAATGTTATTATTATTATCACCATCAATCGCCATCATCATCATCATCATGATCTTAATTTAAATTTTTATTATCATTCAATATTGCATTTAATATATATCAATCGAATAATAATAATAATAAACCTTTGAAAAACCTTTAAAAACCATGCAGAAAACCTTACAGAAACCTTTGAAAAGGTAGCCAACCAAAGCGAAAATGATGAAGATAATGCTAATAATAATAATAATCAAGATAAACTCGTATAAGTAAACAAAATTTATTTGCATTGAACCTTTCGAAATATCAAATGATAATAAACCAAAAATGTTCAAAAATAAAATAAATTTAAATTTTGAATAAAATAAATTTTCAAATCGAACACACACTATTTTCGACCATCTTCACAACATTCATACATTCATTCACATCCATTCAACCACACATTTGACCATTTTTTAAACTTTTTGAACTTATTAGGTTGTCCCATAAGTTTTTGCTGTTTTTTGAATGGAAAAAAAAAATTAAAAAACGGCAAGAATTTATGGGACAACCTAAATATTATCATCATGGTCGACCATGATGATAATAACAAGGATGATGGCAACTGTTTGATGATGATGATGATGATGGACAGAAAAAATTGTCACCAATTTTCTTAGACTTATCATTATTAGATTTGATTTTATTTATTTAATTTTTTTCAATTCGAATCCATCGAAATCGAATGATTTTATCTTTTTTTGAAAATTTTCAAAGAAAAAAAATTTTTCTTCGAAAATTTCATTAAATTTTTTTCTTTGAAGAAATCTTTAATTTCAAGATAAGATTTGTGATCAGAGATCTTAGTCGTTTTATAAGTTGAAAGAATTTTTCAGGTAGTCCAGAAAGTTTTGGCCGATTTTAATTGAGCAACTCTATTGATTAAGCGGAATGAACTTTTCGGACATAACCTAATAATTTCTGTTGTCGTTAATAAATTTTGCATTTTTTTTTCTTTTCTTTACATTTGAACTTGTTTAAGATCATGGAAATTATTTTAAACAAAGTCACAATTAAAAATCAAAGGCTATTTTTTTCGTTTGATGAGATGAAATTAAATAAAATTGAAGCAAATTCGATACACGAAGAGATCGACAAGTTCAATGAGTTGTTGCTTGTCGTTGTTGCTTTTGTTGTTGTTGTTGTTTCGTTCGATTTCGAAAGGGTTAATAAGTTGAAAATTTTAAAGGGAAAAAAATTTTCCCTTTAAAATTTTCACAATTGTAACTAATTTTTGAATTAAAATCGTTAAAATAGTTAAAGATTACAAATTAACAAAGTTAAAAATAAATTTTTTTAAAAACTAAAAGGCTTTCAATGTAAACTTGATGTTCATTAATTTAAAGCGAATAAAAGGGTTAAGAAATTCAATGAGTTCGATTGAACCTGATTGAATTAAATGGAATTTTTTGCGCATAAATCGATAAAGAATCTCGGATCTTGAAGACCTCGAATTATTGATTTTCGACCGATGTGACCTTTGTTTGAACAAGGATCAGGGTCGACAACAGCAGATAACGAACCCCTGTACCTCACAAAGGCACAGAGATGCATATAGCATGCCTTTGGCATGCATCTGAGTGGTATTTGCGCTGATGCTTGTGCTTCATCAACGTGTGTTGCTTCACATCGATCACAATATTCAAAGAGACAATGAAAACAATGGCGACACAATCTTAAGGTTTGTCGTCTTTATTATTTTCTAGAAATTCAAAGATATTTATTTTATTGTGACATATTTTTGTCTTCGTTTGTTGCCATCGTTAATTCATCTTATATTATCAATTCGATTGATCTCTGAGGTTGATTTTTACCTTTGAAGATCTTAAAAAATCTCAAAAACACAAAATAACAAAGATTGATTTTATATGGGTTTTGTCTTTCTGAAAAAAAGATTAAAATCACAGGTTAATGGACAATAAACAATCAAACTAAGACAAACTAAGACGAAACAAACGAAATGGACAATGATAAAATGATAATTGATGATCATTTTGATGATATTGGACACACATTAATACATTCAGAGACACACATACACAACAAAGACATTTAGACAAAACAATAAACGACAGCATCATGACGGCGATTACATGACAAACAACTGGCAAATAGAAAATCAAAGAAAAGAGACAAACACCAATAAACAATGAATTAAAAAAAAAATACTCGTAAACATTTGAACGATAAACAAACGAAGATGTACCTCGATATTTAAAGTATTCGACAACGATGTACGGCGACGATATTTCAACGACGATATGCCATGAACAATGCGCGGCGATATTTTAATTTAAAACAACGATGATGATTGGAAATAATGACAAAAATATTCATATCAAAACAAAGATGTTTCTGTGAATTCAAAAATGTTATTATCAAGATCTAAGTATTATTCATTATTTTACAATTACTGAATAATATTGAAATGAATAAAGTAAAAAAATTTATTTTTTCTTCAATGTTCGATACTAATAACAATAATAATGATAATGAATGATAATGACGATCAATAATGAATGTGAATAAATGTCCATAATGTTAATAAATGTCCAATTGTTACATATTCAAATGTATTTATTTGAATATTTACGTATAAGTTGCAGATACAAAAAGGCAAAATACAGATACGAAATGAAAAATAATAAATGATGATAATGACAATAATAATAATAATGAATTAGATTAGATCAAAATATAGGAATTTTATTCTTATTTCGTTTCATTTCGATTCGTTTTTTGTTGATTTAAATGATCTATTTTGGCGCCAAACAAATCATTTTTTTTTTCGTTTGTTTGATTTGATTTGATTGTTTCGATTTGATTTGATTTCATCCAATATGAATCGAAATGAATGAAATCAATGTTTTAAAATGAACAAAAGTCCTAATGAAAGAATATTTCGTACTTGTTTATTCATTATTTCTACTTATTATTGCCATTATCTGCATTATCGGGTATTTATTCATTTATTTTCTATGGGTATTATTATTATTATTTTGAAATAGATTAACAATCAAACAAACAAACGAACAAACGAAGAAAAAAAAAATAAAAGATTTTTCCAATTGATAATGATATAAGAATAAGCTAAGCAAGACAACAAAGATAAATGAATGAAAATAAATGGACAAAGATAAATTGTAAATAAATAAATAAATATTGGGTTGTCCGAAAAGTTCATTCCGTTTAATCCGATAGAGTTGTTCATGTAAATCGGCCAGAACTTTCCGGACAACCTAGAAAATAAATAAATAGAAAAAAAAGCCCTAAGAAACTCGAAGAAATCAAAAATATTCAAAAATTGAAAACTTCTAAGATAAATGAATGAGAATAATAATCTGAATAATCTCGATTTAATGTTGCTAGTTGAACATTCAATATTCGGAATAGATTCGGCCATTTTTGTTTGTTTTTGTTTGAATTAATTTCTTAATTTCGATTAAATTAATTTCGTTTGTTTTTGATTTTCTCAGATTTTGCTTTGATTGTTGCATTGATTTGATTTAATATCTTTTCATTGATGGAATGACAATGATTTAATCTTTTTTTTTCTCTTGGAAATATTAGGTTGTCCGAAAAGTTTTGGCCGATTTTCATGAGCAACTCTATCGGATTAAGCGGAATGAACTTTTCGGACAGTCTAATATATTTGATGGTAAATAATTGAAAATAATCAAATAATCATCATTTGAAAATTCATTAATTAATTTTGAATTTTATTCTCATTCTTCAATGTAAAACCAAAGATGCCGAAACATTTTGATTTCCATCATTTTTGATCCGAGATATTCACAATCGATTCAGTGATACATTGTCAAGATATGGCTGGCTGTTGATGGCTGCCAGAGAACTGAAAATTCCCGAGAAGATAATACTTTTGAAGATTCAAATTTGAAAAAATCCATGAGAATTTTCGTAAATTCAAATCTGGATTCGAAATTTTTATTTTTTATTAATTAAAACACTAATTAACCAAAATACAAAATGAATAATATAATTCATTTTATGGTTAATTTAATTCGAATTGAATGTTTGTTTGATTCGGTATATGTGTGTTTGTTTGTACTAATATTTTTTCGAGGGTTTTCTTTGCTGATATTTCTTTTTGATAGAAATGATTTTGATGATGATTTCTTCGAGAAAATTAATTAACCATTTGTGACCATCACAATTTTTACATGGGAAAAATGTGTGAAATTTGAAATATTAAGTAATGAATTTGCACTTTTGTCCGCACACAGAAAAACACAGGTGAATTACACATTTTTTTCACAGATAAATATGAATATGAATGGAGAGATATGATTCCAATGTATTGTTTGATTGCATTGTTATTTGAATCAATTCAATGTTTTTCGTTGTTTTTACATTTTGTATTTTGGCCACAAAACAATTGAATGAACTAAAATGAATTCATAAAATGAAATTCATCGAAATTCATATGATGAATTTCAAAAACAATGCTTTTGAATTAGGCATAGGATTAGCATCATCATCATCATCATTCAATTAAGCGTTTATTATTATTATTCAATTATTTCAATTATTATTCATATTAAAAACAAAGAATAATGAAATTCAATTTTCAAGCAAAAGTGATGGCTGGAAAAAACAATATGAAAACGATGAAAATAATTATGATTATTATTTAATATTTATTATTAGAAAAAATCAAAACAATTACAATGCAACAATAATATAATTCAATTACAATAAACACGATGTACGAAAAATGAAAACATATATTAACATATGGACACATAACTACAATGGTGATAATATTTTGAATTGCATACACATCCGAAATGAATTCTTAAAAAATTAAATCAACGATTGTCTATTGAAAATGAACGGGTCAAAAACTGACAAAAACTTTTTGGACAGCCGTATTCATTGTATAATTTCATATTTAATAATGGCAATATAATGGCCATTGTATAAATATGAATTTAATGATTAACAACAACAGCCAAAACAATGAATTTAAACATCCGAAAAACATGATCATAACAATGTACACACGAATTTATATATGTATGAAATAATAATAATCAAAATAATAACAATATTCGTATGAATATGTTTTTCGATTTTCATAGTTTGTTATCAGTGTTAATGAACAAGTCCAATGAATGTATGAAATCTACGATTAATCCAAGATAATTGTGATGATAATCATTCATGATTTTATGTGAAAAAAACAATAGAAAATTCATAGGAAAACAACAGAACAAAAACAAAAGCAACAAGTACATACATAATTGAATCTGAAACAACAATCAAAAACATAATTGAATATCCTCGCATTTACAAACACATACGATAATCAATTACACATGCATTGTATTATATTCACTCACGCTTCTGCTGGTGAATGAATGTGAATGAATAAAACAAAACAACGAACGAAAAAAATTGTAAATTAATAATTTATGATTATGATTATTATCGAAAATTAAATTAAATCATAGTAAACACTGACTCATAAACAACAACAACAACAAAAAATAACAATGGATTTTGATGAATAGACTTAACATAGTAACACTTTGCACTCGACAAATTTTCATTTAGCAATGAAAAAAGCAATTGTAAACAAGGTGCCTACTGGGCGCCTGCCGAGTGCAAAAGTGTTAATATTCAAAATTATAATTATAATGATAACAATTGAATTTTTATCATAATAATGAATAATAACAACAACAATAATAATAAGATACACGAAATTTATTATTATTGAAAAATAATAGAAAAATATTAGGTTGTACGAAAAGTTTTGGCCAATTTTCATGAGCAAACTCTTTATTGATTAAACGGAATGAATTTTTCGGACAACCAAAATAAAAAAATAATGAAAAAATAATCGAATCAATTATTATTATTATCATCATCATTATTATCATCACTGGAAACATATGATCAACATAGAGATAGATGAATGTCTATATGTCTATATTTTCAATTATTACAGGGATTCAATGATTACATAACAATTATTTTTTGGGATTTTTTTCATCGTAGATGTTTCGTGTTATTTTTTTGATATTATTATTATTATCATAAGAGTTATCAAAATAGTTTGATAGATAATCGATTGATTGAAAAATAATAATAATAATAAAAATTATTATTCATTCATTTTACACTTTGAAATCATGAAATTATCTCTGAAATTATCACAAAGATTTTCATTTATTTAATTAAAAATAATGAAAATAATTGATTATTGATCATAATCGAAACAATGTCCGGATATCGACAATTATCTGCTATTGTGTCTGGGCAACTCTAAGATATTTCAAAGATTAAGGACACAACATTGTTTTGGTCGAAAATGCTGAGATGTTCATCGATAAATTGGTCGATAATTCGGTGCCAAAATAGCAACGAAAATTGGTCGACACTGTATGATAATGGTGATGCATTTAATGCATTAATGCCTTAAATGGATGATAATAATCCATGGATTTTTGGGGGGGATTATCAGCTTGAAATTTTTCCCCGATCATTTCTTCTTAAATTGGCGAAAATCATCTTCGAAAGTTTTACCTTCATAATTCAATTATCACTGAAGATTGAGAATCACCTGTGATAATTATCTGAATCTAAGTATAAAATTGAAGAGTATGACTTATGAATGATTCGTTAATTCATCATTCAGTCATTCATTCATTGTTACCTTAAATTCTTATTCATTCTTTGTCATTATCACTCATTGATTTGTCAGTTTATGATTCATTATATTCTGATAAATTCACAATTCATTAATTAGTAATTATTAATCATAACTTCATTATGTTTTTCAAATTGTATATAAACCCTTAACATGTTAAAATAAAATATAACCAAAATTTATCATTAACCTTCTGATAAAGTCTATACCAAATCTCTACAAAAGTGGTGACCCGACGTTGAAATTTTCAATTCAATTGCTTTAATTTTGTTCATTATTATATCTTCGATTGTTTACAAAATTTTTTCAAGTCAATTATCATCATATCTATATCCATCATATCTGTATCCATCATATCTGTGTACATAATATCTATAATCGTATCCATATCGATCT
This sequence comes from Psoroptes ovis, assembly GCA_002943765.1. Taxonomy (NCBI): domain Eukaryota; kingdom Metazoa; phylum Arthropoda; class Arachnida; order Sarcoptiformes; family Psoroptidae; genus Psoroptes; species Psoroptes ovis. The sequence goes on along the minus strand of PQWQ01000008.1, from coordinate 526,099 downwards.
CATCTCATTTCATTTAATCATTCATTGATCTCATCTTCACCATCTATACATCAAATCTTATCGTTCCTCAACCATCCAATCTTAATCAATGTCTTCTTCTCAAGATCCATCAATTCCAACCGATAAATCACCTGAATCAAGAATTGACGATTCAGGTCGTGGCACGTTGACAAATCCATTTGAACCAGGTCCGTCCACGGTGGAAAATTTGACCGAACAAATCGCTGGATTGACACTCAACGATAAAGACCAAGTCAGTGTTCTATCGTTGAAAGATGCAAACGATCAAATGCCAACATTCAATCCCGACAACGTACGACTTTTCTTCTTTCTGGTAGAAGAAGTATTTGGTTCAGCGAAATTCACCGAACGCAACAAGTTTCGATTATTGTTACGTCGTTTACCTACCAGCTTACAAAATGATATTTCTGGATTCTTGATGTCTGAATGGTACGAAGGAAAGTACGAAGACTTGAAAAAGCTCGTATTGCAAGTGATGGAAGACAATGCACAATCCCGATTGAATGAAATATTGGATGGAATGACGATGACTAACGAAAAACCATCTGTTTTTTACCAACGCCTGTTGAACAAGGCTCAGAATTTGAATATTGGTGAAGATGTCATTTGGAACAGATTTATGTCTGGTATCCATGAAAAAATCCGAGAACAAGTCAATACCGTTCAAACAGTGGTGAGCGATAGAAAAAAATTATTGCAAATAGCTGATCAATTTTGGAATACATGTAAACGGGACGTGGCTTCCGTCCAGTCGTATCAACCATACAATTATCAAAGCAGGCAACAACAACAGCCTTTCAGACATTATGGTCAGCAGCAACAATCGAATCGGTCCCGTGGACGAAGCCCTGGTCGTCGTTCGCGTCGCCAGCCACGTAGGAACCAACCACTTTGTTATTATCATAGACGATTTGGTGCAAATGCAAGAAAATGTCAATATGTTAACCGATGTATCGTCAGTTCCATCGACAGAACATTATCACGTGCTATAAGCACCGCATCGGTTGCATCGATACCAGAAACACCGGCTTCGGAAAACTCGAACCGGGGAGAACATCTGTAAACCAGATCGATTCTCCCCGTGCCAAACGCCTCTTTGTTTTCGACCGTATTTCTCGAACAAAGATACTCATTGATACTGGCTCCGATATATGCGTTTGGCCAGCCAAGTTCATGAAGAATTTGCCATCACCAACATCTTACGCAACGGCAGTAAACAATTCAAAGATATATACGTATGGTACCATCACCAAGCTAATCGATCTTGGTTTTAAAAGAAAATTTTTATACGACTTTGTAATCGCACAAATCGATGTACCAATCATTGGAGCCGATTTCTTAGAATATTTTGATTTGGTACCACGAGTGGCCACCAAGAATTTGATCGATATGACGGATAACACAGCGATTAAAGCTGACACCACCGATCGTGTTTTCAGCATCAACATCATTGACCAGTCTTCACCTGTAGCTTTGCTACTTAAAAAATATCCAGAAATTGCCCGGCCATCTTTAACCAAAATTGATGGGCCCGTGAAGCACTCTGTTGAACATCAAATCATCACAACTGGTCAACCAATTCGTCAGAGATGTCGACGCCTTGCGCCAGACAAGTACAAGTTGGCCAAAGCAGAGTTCGATCAGCTGTTGAAATTGAAGATAATCCGTCCATCAAATTCACCATGGTCATCACCATTACATTGCGTCACAAAACCTGATGGTTCAATTCGCCCTTGTGGTGATTATCGATTATTGAATTCAGTGACCAAAAAAGATCGATATAATATCCCAAATTTGCATGACTTCTTTAATAACGTAGGGTCTGCAAAACTCTTCACGAAAATCGATTTGAAATCAGCTTATCATCAAATACCGATTAAACCTGAAGATATTGAAAAGACAGCAATCATCACACCGTTTGGGTCTTTCGAATTTTTATTCATGCCCTTCGGCTTGTGTAATGCTCCGAACACATTCCAAAGATTTATGGACAGCATCTTCAGAGATTTGGATTTCATATATCCTTATCTGGACGATCTGCTGGTAATCAGTGATGAAAAGCAAGAAAACCACCTGAAGAATCTGGAAATAGTTTTCCAGCGACTGAAAGATAATGGTCTCGTCATCAACCTCGACAAATGTTCATTCATGAAGACCGAACTTGATTTTCTTGGCCATCACATCGATGCAAATGGTATCCATCCGATGACCGACAAGGTCGAAGCAATCAAAAAATTTCCAATACCAAGTGATCGTAAACAACTATTGAAATTCCTTGGTATGTTTAATTTCTATCGCAAATTCATTTGGATGGCAGCTGATAAGTTGAAGATATTATACGATCTGACATCACCGAAAAAAGAATTCCTTTGGACGGATGATCATACTAAAGCATTCCAAGAAGTGAAAAACCTTCTTGCTGATATGACGATGCTAAATTATCCTGTGGATAATGCTCCATATTTCTTATCCACTGATGCATCCAACACAGCCATTGGTGCTGTAGTCCAACAGAAGATCAACAACGAATTTCGACCATTAGCCTTTTTCTCGAAATCTTTATCTGCAGCTGAACAAAAATATTCAACTTTCGACCGAGAATTATTGGCAATTTATAAATCGATCAAGTATTTCCGTTACCTTCTGGAAGGTCGGAAATTTACTGTATTAACCGATCATCGCCCACTTACATTCGCACTTCAATCAACAACTGAAAAGTCACCTCGTCAAGCACGTCAGCTTGATTTTATATCACAATTCACTAATGATATTCAATATATCAACGGTGACGCGAATGTAGTGGCCGATACCTTATCACGAGTTGCTGCACTCGATATCAACGAAACATCTTGGTCCATCGAAGAATTGATCGAAGCTCAGAAAAATGATGCTGAATTGAATCAGCTTAAAGATGATAAAACTCTGGTTCCGGTTGTCATATCCAACAATCAAATGGTTATCACCAAAAATGGCAAACCGTTCATCCCACTTGCGTTAAGACGCAAAGTGTTCAACGCTTATCATTGTATTAATCATCCTGGTTATCGTCCAACCAAACGCACCATTCAAGAAAAATATTACTGGCCGACCATGGTCTACGATATTCATAAGATGTGTCAGGAATGTGTCGACTGTCAATCCTCAAAAATTACTCGTCACATAAGAACACCACCGGTACCAATTCCCATTCCTGGGAAGAGGTTCCAGCACCTGCACATCGACCTGGTCATCTTGAATGAGTGCAAGGGATATCGTTATTTATTGACAATGGTGGATCGTTTTTCGAGGTGGCCGGAAGCAACACCATTGCGTTCAATAACTGCGGAGGAGGTAGCGGCAGCAGTAATGCATACCTGGATATCCCGTTATGGTGTGCCGCAGACGATAACCACGGATCAGGGTACTCAATTCGAGTCAAAATTCTTCAACGCGATGCTCAAGATGTTGGGTACCAAACGCATCAGAACATCAGCGTACCACCCACGAGCCAACGGAATGGTGGAACGATTTCATCGTCAATTGAAGGACTCACTTCGCTGCGTATTATGGAACAACGAAGATTGGGTAGACGCACTTCCTTTGGTGATGCTAGGTATTAGAACTACCTACAAGGAAGATCTCCGTGCTTCACCAGCCGAGATGACATTTGGCGAAAACGTACCAATGCCTGCTGATCTACCCCTTGAACAAGTAGATCCTTCCTGTGATACCTCGAAGTTCTTGGAACAACTTCGATCATTGATCAAGAAATTACCAGCTCAACCAACGAGGGTAAACAAACCCATTTTAAAACCACCGAAAGCACTGCAAGAGTGCGAGTACGTGTTGGTCAGAAACGATGCTCCACGTCGACCTCTAGATCGACCATACATCGGACCATTTAAAGTCCTGGAACGTCGTCAACATACATACATCATCCAAAAAGGTTCAACTCAAGAATCTGTATCGATAGATCGTTTAAAACCATCGTCCTCCAACATCAAAAACGTTCGATTCAACATCCCTAGGTCACGTGGTCGACCTCGAGCATCTTAGGGGGGACGCATGAAGAGTATGACTTATGAATGATTCGTTAATTCATCATTCAGTCATTCATTCATTGTTACCTTAAATTCTTATTCATTCTTTGTCATTATCACTCATTGATTTGTCAGTTTATGATTCATTATATTCTGATAAATTCACAATTCATTAATTAGTAATTATTAATCATAACTTCATTATGTTTTTCAAATTGTATATAAACCCTTAACATGTTAAAATAAAATATAACCAAAATTTATCATTAACCTTCTGATAAAGTCTATACCAAATCTCTACAAAATGAAATTATTTGAAATGAATTCAAAAAACAATTGAACAATTGTTTGGCTGAGAGCACGTTTTCAAATTTTAATGTTCTATTGTTTTATATTCAATAATAGTCATTGTATTATGATTACCATCGAATTATAATTATCATTATCGAAAAAAAGATGTTATTATATGCTAATCATTATCATCATCATCATCATCATCAATATAATTACAAATAATTGATGGTTGATAATCGAACAAATTTTAAACAAAATCCATAATAATAATGGAAAAATATTGGATAATTTGGATTAATTTTCATCAATGTAGTTTCATAGATAGGTTCGAATTTCGAATAGTCAAATTTAATAAAAGGCAAAAAAAAAACAACGAAAAACTTTCAAGGTCTTCAAAGGTCTTTCTTAGGTATAATCTTTGAATTATCTTATCTTATAGTCATAGTCATAGTTGATGATGAGAAAATTATAATGTTCATTGTTGTATTTAATTGGACAAAATCAAAGAAAAACAAAAGAATTTTTAAAATTATCAAAGCATCAATTATTTATGTGAACAATTATTGCTATTGCTCGATACATCTCCTTTTATCTCATAATATCACATGTATATTTTCCATAGGTAATATTGGAGTTTTGCGAGAAATAATAATAAGAAATAATTGATACGAACTGATCGAACTGATCAAAAATGATCGAAAATTATTGTTCAAAAAGAATGAATTGATTAAAAGGGAAGAATTGAATTGATCGAAGAATAGAAATTAAATCGATTAATAGGTATTGTTTTGCGCTGGCAAAGTTTTTGAAAATTTCAAAATTTTTTGTAAGTCTAAGACCTCTTAAATCTTCTGGAGAATATTTTTCTGAAAATCTTCAAATTTCAACAATTAATCAGAAGCTTTTCGAAGCGAAAAATTCGGATAATAATCATAATAATAATAGTCAAAGGTTATATGAAGCCATTTGAAAAGGTCTTGAGGGCTTAATCATCATCTTTATTGAAAATTTTCATTTCTTCTAATTTTCTCATCTGAAAGCAATGAAAGTGAAAATAATACATCGTTGACTAAACAATACATCATTACTGAAGGTAATACTGGTCGAATAAAACAACATATGGACACTTGTAATACATGTTTATCGATAACAATTGATTAACCATTCTTCACACAATGGTACATCGTTTTTTGTGCCCAAACAAAGGTTACAGGTGTTATAATAATAATAATAATTGGATATATTCGACATAGTTGAAAGTTGCCATTCATCATAAATGATGATGATGATAATGATTATTATCATTATTCCAGTTACCATTATGATGATTATTATCATCATAATCATTATTATCATTATGATTATTAGCATCTTCTGATCATTAATAAATATTTTCAAATTTATGAAAAGACAAAAGAAAATTTTCAGCCCTGAATTTCAGACCGATTTTGATCTATTTTCAATATTTTTTGACCCGAAATTTTTACCCTGATCGAAAATTGTAATAATTATTTATTCTTTGTTAAATAATACTTAATAAATTGTAAATTATTATCTGAAGATCATCTTAAGATCACCTCAAGATTGTATTCGATAATGGCAAGACAATAAGATGTTTTGAGTATACTTTTGATTATCGTCATATGTGCACTAGAAAATTTTGTTTCTTTCAGCTAATTTATGCCCAAAGGCAATCCATTCATCCATAGTTCAAATGAGGCACAAAAAATTAACAATTGAATATCAATTGAATGAATATCAATGTATTTTCATTTTTTTCGTGGCTGGTTTTAAGGTGATTTAAATTTTCTAAAATTCAAAATTTTGAATTCAGTTCAATTTGGATTTGAGAAATAATAATTTGTAATAATTTGTGATGATTATTATCATCATCAGCCATCATCATCATTTGTTACCATTATTATTATCAATTGAAAATGGAAACACCTAAAATACAAACAAATTCAATTCAACACAAATTCAATGATAACAATTGATGACAAATTAATTTTTGGTTGATTTTTTTTTGGAAAATTTTCCAAATACGTAGGCTTATTTGTATTATTTATATAATTGTATCACCTGTTGATTCAATGTATGTTTGGTGGAAATTGATAACCTTTTTATTGTTATCATTATTAAGGAGAATTTTTTAAGAAAATTTAAAGAAATTCCATTTCAAAAAGATGCAACAAATCAAAAGGAGAAATCCTACGTACATTTTCTTAAAGAAAAAGTCAACAACAAATAGCTAAGGTAACACAAAGGTAAAAGGTGAAATCATTTCAAATTCAATTCATTTCTTAAATATTAAGAAAACAATTCAATTTTGAAAGGAAAAACTCAAATCAAAGATAAGAAAAATGATTGGTTTTTTTTTCGTTTACTTTATTTATTTATTTATTTATTCATTTGTTATCTTAGATGCTGCATTTGTGTCAGCAAAGATGTGCTTTTTACATTTTTTTCGTCACAAATTCCTTCGGGTTGTGACGAAAAGTTTTGTCGTGTTGAGTCTATTGAAATTCAGCGAAACAAACGGCAAAATTGGACAAAATTTTTCCGGACAACCACCAGGTATTTTATGGGCTATCCCTGATTTTATTTATTTATTTCAAACATTATTTCCACATTCAAACCAAAATTGCCATTATCTTTTATTGTTTTTTTTGGCTGTTTGTGTGTGTTGGTTTTGTTGTTTTATCAATGCATTCATTGTTCATCCAATACAATATCTTTGAATATAAATTTGAAATTTTTGTTTTTTTTTTTTTTGAAAAAAAATTCAAAGATAAAAATAAATAATAAGAAAACCAAAAAAAATACCTTTGACAAATGATAAATATCTTTCGAAATAAGTGATAAATAAATAAACAATATGCGCATTTATAATCGAAAATGAAATGAAATAAAACAAATATTTCACATTTGTTGTTGTCCGAAAATTTTTGGCCGAAATCACTTGATAAGTCTACGGAGAAATCGGCAAGAACTTTCAGGACAACCTTGTACATTTCTCATTTTTTCTATGTAATAAGAAATGCATCGAAATTTTTTGTTTTGTTTTAAAAATAAATGAATGCAAATTCCTTAAAAACAAAACCTTAATTTTAAGAAAAATTTCTGAATTTTTTTTTGTTTGTTTTCATCATTCAAAGATAATGAATGGTGAATTGGCAATAGTGACTGACGATGTGGATGGTAAGATATCTATAATCAAATACATCTGAATATATGCCTGGTACACACAAACACACACACACACATACTCATAGATGCTCCATACCAAATATATACATTGACCATACATCCAGGACCATTATGACAATCGAAATCATAATGATAATGGCTGATATGGTTTGAAATTTTTGAATTTCATTTTGTCTTCATTCATTTTGATTCATTTATTATTCGTTCCTTGGACGACCATTTTGGCCATCATATACCTGGCCATTCACATATATGTTTGATTGTAACAATTGAAAACATAAGAAATTGTTATCATTTCATTTGTGTGTTGTTATCATCATCATCATCATTTGGCATTATTATTGTTATTTAATGTAAATTCTATGATAATTTATTTTTTGTATTTTTGTATTAGATTGTCCAAAAAAGTTTTTGTCGATTATATCGTAGAAAATCATTGGAAAATCGGCAAGAACTTATCGGACAACCTAATTTGTCGATTATAAGTGTATCATTTAGGTTTTTTTTAGTATTGTTTCGTTTGTTATTTATTTATTTCGAAATAATTTAAGAAATATTTCATGAAATTACATTGAAAATAATACAATGAAATATGTTGAAATGTTTTGAATTTTAAATTTTTGAATTTTTGAAAAAATCAAAGATAATTTAATTTTTCTTTTTTTTAAAAAAATTTAAAAATTCAACCCTTTAGGTTGAATTCTACATTAGCAGTAGTAAAAAGGGTTAAATTATTCCAATGATTCAAATAATGATAATAATAATGATGATCATGATAATGATTGTATGCTATGATTTGAATAATTAATGTGAATGATATCGGGTTGTCCAAAAAGTTTTCGCTGAAAATCAATGGAAAACTCCATTGAAACTCGGCAAAAACTTTTCGGACAACCATTGAAATACTTGATACAATTATTTTTTGAAAAAAAAAATGTTTTTGTTCAAAGATTGAAAAATGGAGAAAAAGAAATTAACAAAATTTCAAATTTTGAAAGGGTTATGCACAATGATAACAACATCAGACATAGTCAAATGAAAAATCAAACAAAATTCTCTTATAATTCAACGATAATTTAGAATTTTTACCCTTTGAATTTAACCCTTTTTAAAAAATTGTTTTCATTATTCCAATATTTCGAAATTCAGACTCGATTTGATTTTGAAAACATTTTTGAATTTCAAAGTGAAATTTGAATTTCAGCTAAAAAAAAATTTGAAAATGGATAATTCAAATAATTCAAATTAAACAACTGAAATTAAAACAAAAATTCAAAATTGTTTCATCGGCCGAAAACAATATCGACATTTATTAGGTTGTCCCATAAGTTCTTGCCATTTTTTTGAATTTAAAAAAATCTTAAAAAATGGCAAGAACTTATGGGACAACCCAATATATTCATATTTAATGCCTGCGTTTTATGTGGATGCATAAACATCATCATCAAATATCATACAACAAAATATAAAATACAAACAACACAAAAATACCTTTACATTCATATACACACGCACAAATATCATAAATTATCTGCTTTGTGTTGTTGTGTTGAAAAAAAAAAGAAAACAAATGATGATGATAATGCTTTAAAATAATAATAATAATAAAAACAAAAATAAACCAAAGAAAACCAAAAAAACCTGTTGATTTTTAATGATGATAATAATCAAAAATAATAATAATCAATTTATGATAATAATTGACAACCAACCAACTGAAAAACAACTGAAAACAACTAACAACCAATCATCAAACATCGAATACCATTGACAACAACGAACATTCGATGATCATCGAAGACCATTGACAACATCGAACATTCGAACATGATAATGATGAACATCATCGAAACAATCATTAACAATAACCATCAAAATACACCATTGAACAATAACCAGTGAATGAATAACGACATGGACATGTACAACAATAACATCATCATCGACAACTATTGGCTATCATTGAACATCATCATCATCGACCATTATTATCATCATCATCATTGACAAACAGTGAAAACATCGATCGAACAAGTACAAACACATTGACAATGTTGATGATGATGATTCTGATGATGATGTCGATGATGGTGATGATAATAATCAAACACCAATATACACGAATAAACGCATCAATATTTTTCTGGCCATCATCATCATCATCGTATCATTATTATGATCATCAATTATTTATTGTTATTTGTTATTCATTCATTCATTCATTGATTGTTGTTGTTTAGGTTACCATCTTGATGATTATATTAGGTTGTCCGAAAAGTTTTGGCCGATTTTCATAAACAACTCTATTCGAATAAACGTAATGAACTTTTCGGACAACCTAAATAATGGTAATAATAATACATTGATTCATTGTTGTCGAAAGTAGTTAGTTACTGCTGTGTATTGTTGTTGTAGGTAGTTAACTAGTTGATTGTTGATAGTGTTGATAATGTTGTCTTTGAATGTTGTTTTGATTGTTATTTATATTTGATTCGTAATCACAATTCAATGTGATTTGAATGTGTGATTTGTTTATTATTATTATTATTATCATTGATTATCGCTAGTTATTTGTTTGTTGCTGTTGATGGTTTGTTTGTTGTTTGATTATTATTGTTATTATTATCATTTTCACTGGTTTTTTTTTGTGGTGGCCAAAAAATAATAATGAATAATGATAATCATTTGAAATGAAATAAGGTTTGAAATTTAATATTTTTCTAACCAAATTTGAATATGAAATTTGGTATTTTTGTATGTTTGTATTCATTCATTCATTCATTCGATATGGCCACATTCCAAATACTTGCGGTTGTCAAGTTTGATCATGGCTGATCAGTTTTTTCCTTTATCATTGATGGATATGTGTGTTCGATCATTGAATCACCATGATGATCATTGAATCAATGATCATCACATTTCAATCGTACAAATCAAATTCAAATCTAAAATTGTTGATTGAAATGTTTTCTGTTTGTTTGTTTATTTTGAATTTTTTTCTGATGAAAGGTAATAAAACACGATAACAGCCAATGATCAGAGAATATTTTTGACCAAAAGAATTTGGCCAACCAATGCAGTCTTCAGCAAGCTTTCAAGCTTTTGTTTTTGCTCATTAGGCACACACCAACTCATATTCATAACAGGTAGTAAACAATGAAACATTTACCATTCGATATTTGATGAAATATTGAAAACAATGGAATTGAAAGCATCGAAAAATCGAAGGTTAAAAGGTGCAAATAATCATAAATTGTGAATGGTATTGGAAGATTACGACAATTTGACGTACGAACAAATATCCATACGATAATTGTGTGTTGAACGATCTCTTTATTCGTAATAATTGGCATCATTTACATATTTTCTATATGGTCATTTTTTCGCTTTGTTTTTCAATTATTTCCAATCGATCAAAGGTCATAACATTTGGTTGTAAACATATGTAATACGGCTGTCAAACAATATCGAATCGAATCAAATCAAATGAATTGTTTACCGAATCATTTACAATTGATACATTCCTTGTTGTCAGTCGTATTCATTGAATATGTTGAAAACATATTCAACAACAACAAGTAATCATGTTTAAACAAGTAAAACAAATGAAAACATCTTTTTAGAGATGTTTGAAAATTGAAAATCAGTCGAAAATCAATTGTATTATCATGTATTAACAAGCCAAAGATCGACAATCAAACCATCAAAACAATAATAAATGAAAATTTCAAAGGTCATAGGTTGAAATTTACTGAAGATTCAGTGTGTAATGATATAACAATTGATTTTATCATCACATTCATTTTGAATGGCTTCAAATTATTTGATGATATTTTGATTTGTGTTCTGTACAAACAATCATAATCAATGAATGTATCAAACAATTGATTTGTTTCAATTTTGATTTGTTTTTCGGATGAAAAACATTCATAAATTGAGACATTTCATTTGATTTCAATGAGTGTGTCTATGCGTCTATCGAATTGTTTTCAAATGATTTTGATCCGTTTGACAGGTAAACATCAACACAATGATCATATCAATATCATCAGCTTGGCTGAATATCATGGTATATTGTACTTGGCTGCTGCTGTTAATGATTTCTATGATGATTGGTAACAAATCATCATCGAAATCATTTGTTGATGTTTGATATTTGAATAAATCAATGAATTTCAATCGAAAATCAATGAATTTAGACATTTCGCTTTGTGTTTGCTTTTTCAGACAAAACAAATCAATTTTGTTTCGATTATTAATCATCATTGAATGAATTGTTTGATTTCAATGAATTTCATTTTTTTATGAAAAATCAAACAATTCATTTAACACGTTCATTCAATTATCATTTTTATTCGTTGATACCTTTGCGTGTATTATTTGTGTATGGCAGTGCAATGCAAATGCGAATACAATGCCAACAGTATGCCGATATTCAAACAAAGAAAAGACAAAACAAAATGAAAATACATATGTGAATAAACCATAAAGATTCTGAATACACTTTGTACAACAATTGAATTGAATTGAAATTAAAATTCAAACATTGAATTATATTTTCATTCATTCAAGCATTGATCACGAATTGTTTTTTTTTTTTTTGAATTGAAAAATTTTTCAAAAATGAAATAAAATAATCTTCAATAGATTCGTATGATGTAAAACGAAATTTAAAATTTTCACCGAAAAAAAAAAAACAATCTATGAATTATTATGTGTATCTTCACCATCGTAATAGGGTATAGGGTTAGACATATTGCTTTATTTTTGATTGTTTTTAACCCTTTGAACACTAAAAAAAACATTCAAGGAATTTCCAAGATCCGGGTATTATGCTTTTGAATAAAAAATTCATTTGTATTATTTCAATTTTGAATTGCAATTCATTCAAAACAAAAAATTCTTTGAATATTTTTTTTCTTTGTGTCTGATTATTTATTTGTTCGTGTGTCTGTGTTGTGTATTTGAATTGATATTCAAATACCATTGTTTATATTGGGTATTTTCCACTTGTTCAAGCATCTCTCATCTCCACTCTCTCTATCAGGCTGCGCAAGTTGTTACAAGTGTTCGGCACACTTGTAAAGACATTCATTTCGACCATACATTGGTCGATTATTATCATGATTTGAATAAGAATAATACTCATTTACATATTGATTTGCATTTTGAAATTTACATTCAAAGAAATTAAAATTCATTTGTTTTATTTTATATGTCGCGTGAACAACGCGTGTTAGCCACAGCAAACAAAATTGGCATTCATTGAAGTTTCATTGAATTTTTTCTGTTTTTTCAAAACGCCATAAATCAAAGGGTTAAACACATAAATGTGTTGATGATGTTTATTTGTTTGTATGGTTTTGTTGGTTTTTATTTTCGTTGAATAAAAATGTAAATAATCATGGAAATATATTTTCAATTCAATTCAAACATCGAACAAACAGGAATTGAAAATAACAATCATTCGATGATCATAATGAGGGTCAAAGTTTATTTTCAAATCAACTAATTCAAACAATCAACAAAACCAAATACATGACCAATGGCAAACCAATGGCCTCGGTGCTCATTTGGCGCCTGTCGAAGTGAAAACTTGGAATTTTTTCACTGAATTTCCAAAGGCTTTGCATGAAAAGCAATGGTGCATGATTACTCGAAGATATTGAGTAATGAAAGGGTCAAGTAAATCGAAATCAAAGGGTTAAATTAAGCTTGAAATCATTCGTATTGTGAATGCGTAGTATTTGATCATAGCTGCGCATTTTTTCTCTTGGCAAAAATGGATACATTAATTCATAAGTCGTAAAATAAACTTATGTGATATATGATTATTGTTATCATTGCCATAATAATAATAATAATAATCATAACGATAACGATCATAATAACAATAATAATAACCATGATTTACAAATAATAACAATAATAATAAAAATCAATTTGTATTCGTAAGCATTCATTGAAGATAAAGTAAAAGATAATTGAGGGGGAGAAATTTATTTAATATTTCTTGGTTTAATCCTTTCAAATTCACATATATATTCATTGGTTTTGATTCAAATAATCATTGGTTTTCCATTGGTTATGGCGCTCATTTCATAACGGTACACAGATAAACACACATTCATTTTCAGGTAATTCTGAATCAAATCACGAAATCTAATATACAGAGGTGATTTAGAGAGTTTCAAAAATATTTTGGCTGAAAGTATTTTGGTTGAAAAAATGAATGAAATCAAATTCACGTGATTATTTAACACTTTTCAAAATTTTTCTTGATCATTCAATTCATTTCGATTCAATTCAATTCAATTCGATAATAATAACAATAATTAACCCTTTCATTCTTTATTTTTTTTTCTTCAAAATAATAGTTATTTTCGGTCAATTTCGGTTCGTTTCATATTTTTTTGAAAACGAATATTAAATTTATCGCCAGTGGATATCATTGAATTTATTTGCTCGGTGCGCATTTTGAATACCAACAAAAAATGTATTTAGAAATGTATGACCCTGCAAATGTCTAGTCTTACAAATATCTGAGCTTACAAATGTTGGTTTGTATGAATGGATTCGCCACAAACAATCGAATTAGACAAATGTCTCAATTCAAAATTCAGATAAATCTATAGTCTCCAAGATGGTCAAAAATTGATCGATCATTGATTGGTCTGAAATCACTAATTAATGAATCAATTAATTAATAGAACAAACTCAATCAAATTGTCACAGCCAGCTTGCGCGGCCATAAAAACTTATTGTCCTGTGAGTTGTATCCTATAAGATGCATTGACAAAGATGCTAAAACACAAACAAACGCTCATTTCATATTTGTATCGTATTGTATTTTAAACTGATGTTTTATCATTATTATGACAATTGAAATTTCATAAAATTTATTTTACAAAACATCAAACGTGGGAACAATAATGAAATGAATGAACAATCAAACATGAAAAAAAGGTGGCAACCTTTAATATAATGACAATATAAAATGATGACAAGTATTGGGCTGACAATTACAATTGAAAAATAAAACAATGACTAGTAAAAACTATGAAGTGACAAGTTTAAAATGAGAGAGTAAGTCAGTCAGACAAACCTTTGTTTCGATGTCACAAACAATGAATGAATGTATCACTGAGATTCACAATTGTCTTCAGGGATGCAATTGTCTTAAGGGATGTTTTCTTGTATTAGGTTGTCCGAAAAGTTCTAGCCGATTTTCATGAGCAACTCTATCGGATTAAGCGGAATAAACTTTTCGGACAACCTAATATTTCAGAGACATAAAATGCTCAAAGCTCGAAGCATCATGGCGATAATCAGATTTAAATGAAATTTAAATCTGATGGGTAAACTGAATTGTTGTTGTCATTGTCATTAAACAAAGCGTGGTTAAATGTCTTCATTTATTTGAAGCACTTTCGAAGCCGAATGATGACAAAGGACTTATTATTTCAAAGATTTTCAAGTATTTAATGTATTTATTCAAGATTGAAAATAATCCATCTTATACGAGAGAGAAGATCTTAATTACATAAATGAAATAATTAAGATGTTCACCACTGTAATTGTGTTAACACTGTTTTTTCAATTGTTTTTTCTGTTGTTTATTTAAGGCTTATTAAATTATCATTGATTCACTGAATCAAGGTAAAACTCGAAAAGGTTTCGAGGCTTATTATGTTTGCATTCGATTGTTTTCGTAGCAAAATGATTGCCCACTTAATTATTGAATAATTCTACGAGAAAATTTTTCACGTGAAAATCGAATGTATTTTCACGTGCTGGAATATTGAGGAACACGTGCAAAAGATATTGAAAGAGATTTACGAGAGAGATCTAATGTCTACATTTGATGATGTCTTGCATTTGATAGTTTGTATTTGATGTTTACATTTGAAAATACACTCAAATACTTCAAATTACATTCAAATACTTCAAATAGATCTCAGATATTCGAGTATAATTTAAATAAACAAACAAAAACAACAATTGAATCATTAATCCTATGGTATATTATTGATGGACACGTGTTTTCAAGTATATTATCTATTATTATTATTAGCCCGTGTCTGTTATACAATGTATTTCGATTTATCTTAAAAGGCTATACCCCAACTATCAACTGCCCCGACAATGATATGGTCAATCGTTTGAGCTTAATGAAACAATGGACTGAACAATATAATGATCGATAATGAACAGTGGACATACATATGACCACTTTACGATCCTCAATGTATTGTTCGACGTAATTCAATATCGATGCTTCAATTGAATCATGATCAAAATCAGCCCCAAAATTCAATTCACATATGAACCCCTGGTCGAACAATGAGCCTTGAAATCTATACGTTTGTGTACCTTGGACAATATTGATGCATTTGAGTGTGTCTATGTACCTTGGTTCAATCGAAACAATTCATGGATACATTCACTGATTCAATTAAATCGAGAATATGTTATGTATCATTTCATATCAAAACAATTGAATTGAATCAAAAATTCCAAGCATAATTCAGTTCTCTAATTCATAATAATAATAATATGAAATACATACGTAAATATCAAGTTTATTTTTGAATGGACAACACATACACAGAAATATTTGAGATTTTCAAAATTGAAAATTTGGAAAATTTGATTGATCGATTGATTGGTCGATTGTCGTTTCAGATGATCAATTGTTCCATATAATTCAATTGTTATCAAGATTTAAAACATATTTGAACACACACGTGTGTTTCGTTTCACAATAATGCGTAATAACACTGGAATAATACAGAATTAATACAGAATAATGTTATATTGTTTGAAATTGGTCATAATAACGGACAACAACAACAACATGTTTATTCAATTTTGAATTGAATTATAATTGTTTGTTTGGAACAAAACACATCACAATTGGATAAATGGACCAAAGGTCCATTTGGATTCTCAGTCTCTGGGTTTAGTCGTATTGAAATGGTTGGAATTACTCCAAAATTGTACTGAATGAATTGAATTCTATTCAAATGAAATGAATCATCATCGAATCACTTGGAAGACACTGAAACACACAAAATTGAAAATATTCACAACAGAAAAAGTACTGTCAGTAGGAATTATCGATGATGATGTTGCGCAATATTTGGATGACCCTGCGATTTGGACGAATTTCGAGAGGTTGAATTTCGAAATGGTCGCATTTAAATTCAATTTGACTGGAGATGTCTTTGTTCAATCAGGGTCGAATATGGATTACATTAAATATTATGATTGTGTCGTTCACTTGGCATTTTGCGATTATGATCAATTAATGTATACATTAGTTAAACGAATAAGATTATTATTAATCAAATGAATTAATAAATGAACTAATTCAAACTTTGAATTGAAACATCATGAATTGAAACATTATGAATGGAATTGATTACGATTTTAAAATGTTGCGGCTGCTGCTGGAGATGCTGCTGCTGCTAATCACATTCCACGGACAGAACAGAACAAAACTGAACTGAAACTGAACTGAAAACACGATAATTTTTATTCATTTATTTTAATAAATTGATTTATGAAACAATTGTGATACTAACCACAATAAACCACTGAACACAACACAATACAACACACATGAAACACCACAAACAAACAGACAATCAAACAAACAAATGAATAAATAAATAAAATAACACGAGAGAAAATGAATTAATAAAATCCAAAAACAAAAATACAAGTAAATCAATTAACAAATGAGTAAATGAGAGATTACACATGGAAAAAACTGAAAAAAACTGCAGCAAAGCCACACAATTAACTGTACACGCACAAGCATTCATTTCAAGTCATTTCTCCGACAGGTATATTCAGCAAGCTTTGGCTGCGATCAGTGTTTACACAGTTGAATCAACGAATACAAACGATTGAATCATCGGAAAACAATGGAAAAATACCGGACAAATGAGACATGACAGCCATAATAAGACAAACAAGCGAAAATTTGACCAGAAAAATTAACGAAATTCGTACAAATAAACCACACGAAACCTGTTGATTATAATTGATTGTTTTATTGGGTTGTCCCATAAATTCTTGCCGTTTTTTAATATTTTTTTTTTTTCATTCAAAAAACGGCAAGAATTTATGGGACAACCCAATATTTAAGGCAAATATTCCAATTGTTAAATGATGAAACCAATGCTCGAGAACAACAACAACAACAACAACAATGAGGTCCATAGCAACAATGATGATGATGGTCAATGGTGATTGATAATTGATTGTTTTCTAACTGAATCGTAGTCAATTTCATTGAATGAAATTCAAAATTCAATTGTTTTGACTCGATCGATAAGCGAAATGAAACGAAAATTTTCAAGCCAAGAAAAAACAATTAACACGAAATATTTGAGCGTAAAAGCTTGCTGAATACTTGAATACTTGCTTGAATAAAGCTAGCGCATCCACCGTAAAATAAATGAATACGAGTGAAATATACAGAAATATATACGAATCACGATGATGTTTTTCTATGAATTTGTCGATTTGTTGATTTGTAATATTTATGTTGTATTTTATGGATTTTTTTTTTTTGATAGTTCGTTTGTGGTAAAATATCTATGGCTATCTCTCGATATCTATGGCTTGTAATTGAATTTTTCGTGAATTTTTTCCAAATTTTTATTTCAGTACACATTTCATTGTTTCGATACGATATTTGAACACACATAATAATAATAATCATTTGAAATCAATAAATAATCGAGAAAACAAAACAAAGCCAAAACATGATGAACATGAAACATTGTTTTTCACGCAAATCATTTTCATCATTAATTTCATCATTTGTAAAAAGCTTTGTTAAATTCATTCATTTCGATTAATCAATCACAATCGATCATTTTGATTGTATATTGTACAAATTGATTGATTATCGCTATTAATAATAATCGATCGATTCGAACACAATGCAATCGATGTAAAGTGTTTTGTTTTTTACAATGAAAAACAACAACAAGAAAAATTCAAATTAAAAAACATTCAATTTTGCATGTATTTACAGATAATCAACAGCCAAAACAATCGATAGATCGATCGATTGATTGTGATTAATTAATACGAATTGATTTTGAGCTATTGACTCGTTGTAAATACTTGAACATCTTCGTCTTTAGTCTTCTTCGACTTAATGTTCATCATCATTAATTATTATTGTTCAAAGTTAAACAGTTATAAACAGTCATAAACAATTATAACGTCGAAACTTCTCAATTTTAACTTTGTACTTTTTTTCAAAAAATTTTAATTAAGCAAAATCTACCATTAATTAATTCATGTTAATTAATTTGTTTGAAAAGAAACGTAAAAATGTTCAAAGAAAATCGCTTAAATTTCAATTGAATTTCGTACACCGATCATTTCAACGAATATCAAACAAGACAATCGTTTAAACATTTTAATTGGCTAATTTTAATAGAAAACAATGGATGGAAATAACAATTAATTATAATCAATTGCAATCAATAGTTAATGATTATGATAATTTCCTTTTGTATTGAAAATCAAATAGAAACAATTGAATTTGAATTTCGAGGAATTCATCGATGAATCAATTGAAGATGGCAAAATACAATGAAAAACAATGAAAAACCTTAATTAAAAGGGTTTGAAAGAGGTTTGAAAAGGGGTTTGAAAAGGGGTGATTTTTGGCCAATTTTGGCGGAAAAAATTTTAAGGAAAAACTATGATAAAAAACATTCGACAAGCTTTCAAAGCTAATCAAAGAGTTAATCAATTGTTCAATTGATCAATTATTCAATTGATTGTTTAATTAATTTTGAAAGATTTTTTCATTGAAATTTGCTGTGATTTTCATTCATTCATTTTCATTGTCATGGAATTTTCATTGTTTTAAGCATCCATTAATTGGATGTATTCAAAATGTATTCATTGGAATTTTGATTGGAAAAATCAAAGAAAACCTCTTAGATTGAATCAATTGTAATTGTTTTTATTGTTTCCTTTAGATGTCTGCCACGCAAATGTTGCGTTTTTGAGATTTTGAAATTTCAGATATTTTCTTTCCTGATAAAATTTTAGTTGAAAAAACAATGAATTGACAAAATGTAAATAAGATACATTTAGTATTTGGTAATGAATGATGATGATGATATTCAATAGAACAATGAATGAATTCTTACAACTTGCGCGAATCGTATCATTGTTCATTGATTTAAATGTAAAGACACAATATCGAAGCATCTTGCGATGATCATAATCATCAAAATCATAAGTAATGAATATTAGAAGAGAGAAATAAATGAATAAATAAAATCTCTAAGGAAAACCTAAAAATATTCATAGATTTTCAGTTTTAAAAATTTGAAAATAAGTGATATAAGTTGCTGGATAGACTTGGTGTTTTTGTGCTATTGCCATTGAATTTGAAAACATTTCTTTATTTGAAATTTAATTTCTTCTGATTCAATTGAATTGAATAATAGTGAAGTGATAATGAAAAAAATAAGCGAAATGAAAAACGAATAACTTGAATACAATGCACGCAGCAAGGTCATCAACTTTTTCGAATGTTTTTGTTTTAAGCTTTTTACAGATTGTTGATTGTTGTGTTTGTAATATTCGTATTTGTGTTTTCAGTATTTGAATTCGTAATTTATTATTATTCAATTTGCCAATCATTTTAAATATTCAAACATTGAACATCATTAAACATTGTTTGTTTGAACTTTGAAATGATGCTTTTGAAAGTGAATACACAAACACAATCAATGGCTGAAAACTATGGTGAACTATGGCTTTATGAACAACAAATTTGAACGACGAATGACAAATGAAATATGGTTTATGGCACGCGGAATTTTCTCGGTTTTGGTGCCCAGCTGATTGGCTAATGGCTGATTGTCTCAATCGTTGAATATCGGAACAAATTTTTGAATATTCAAAATGATTAACCGGATTTGTATTCACCCGAGAAATTTTCACCAGAAAAAATGAAATTTTCCAGGTATTTACCTGGTAAGAATACCTGGTAAGAAAGATACTGGAAATATTTTCTCCTCGCTCTTCTTAGGGTGAAATATAATAATTGAAATTATAAATAATTCGAAGGTGAATTTGGAGAAGAATTTCTTAGAAATAAATTGAATCGAACTACGAAATTATAAAATACAAATACCAGATTCGTCATAGATGTCACACACACAAGCAAATACACACCAAATCCAAAAGCCAATGAACAATCTAATCAATGAATTTCAATGAGCAAGTTTTCTGTTGCTATTGTGGTTATCTATTAGATTGTCCGAAAAGTTCATTACGCTTAATCCGATAGAGTTGCTCATAAAAATCGGCCAAAACTTTTCGGACAACCTAATACAATGCAGGTAGAAAAAAAATGAGAAAAATTTACCGGCAAAAAAAATAAATGGAAAAATAATTTAAAAAATATATATATCTCGGCGTGGAGCCATGATCACAAATGATAATTAATAATCAAACAGAGCTTGAAAAAAAAAAACCTGAATCATTTTCGAAAACAATATTATCAATTGAAATGCACTCGAAACAAACCAAAACCAAGCCAAGCTTTCCAAGCAAGCTATCATAGCTTACTAAGCTTACTAAAAAAACAAACTAAATCAAATCAAGCTAACAAACAAACAAACACCTTGATTGGCCATAGCCACGCACGCTTCGAAGTATTTTTTTGTTTTTCGAATGCCGAAAGGTCGTTCGTTGAAAGACAGTACGAAGATAGACTCAGAGAGATGGTAGAAATGGAAGAAAAATGCATCAAAAGTATCAAAAGTCAAATGGAGTTTCTATTTGAATAATGAATGATTGAATATGATCATTTCTATTTATGAATCCGATCAAAGGTAGTTTGTGGCAGGTAAATATGGATACTAATGGTGAAATGAATTTGAACAGGTAAGAATTTAACAGGTAAATCGAAAAATTTCAAGTTCATATACTTAGGTTGTCCGAAAATTTCATTACGCTTAATCAATAGAGTTGCATCATGAAAATCGGCCAGAACTTTTCGGACAACCTAATATTTGAATTTAAATGAATTCTTAGCAGATAAAATGTTTGTTTAAATTCATTTATTATATCTCATATAATACAAGAAACAATTGATAATAATTCAAATTCAAAAATTATTTAACATCTTTGACACGTGTCGCGCAAATAATAACAACAACAGCCACAGCATCATCAATGATGATTGATGATGTTTTGTTTGTTTGTTCATGATGATAATGATATGAATTATTGTTTCTAAGGTTTTTACTTTATTTCAATTCTTACATAATCAACAAACCAAGTACCACACACAAAGGTTAGTTTTTGAAGAACATCAGTGATAACGATGATGATCAGTGATGATCATTCATTTATATTCAGCCATGTTCAGCCAGCTATTATCTCTATCCAAATATCAACAGGTATTTTGACGCTTTTTCACCTTTGAATTTTTTTTTATTTTGATTGAATTTAAATCAATTTGAATGATGATTATTCATTTGTTTGTTTTTTGTTTTTGAAGTATTTTTCTTGGGGTTTTACTTTTAAAGGTGGCAGAGGGGGTGGACAGGGGTATGAGGGGTAGCTTTGATGAATTTAAATCAATTTTTTCAAGCTGAAAATGATTCAAAGGCAAAGGTAAGGTCGAACAATGACAAGTCAAATGCCATTGGTTGATATTTGCGAAGAAATTGATTGAATCTCATATGAAATCATTGAATTATGTTGAATATTGAGCTTCAAATATCATTATTCAAAGGTTTTCTTTGTTTGATTTTGGAGAAATTTCATTTTTAAGAATCATTCTAAGACATCATTGATCTATCTGGGTGAAACATCAACGAATAAAGTGATTGGAGATCTACGAGTTTCAATGATCATTACCATTATGAATCGTCAAATCAAAACAATGAATATTTTGATACCACAATGATTAATAATTGATCAATGATCATTGTGATATAAGCTTTGTTTGGTCAATTGTTTTGTATTATCTTTGAAAGAAAATATCGATACGAAATCATTAATTTAGATTATTTCAAAATGAAATGATCATTGGAAATGATAATGAAAAATAAATGAAATTCCAAACAACTTTCGATGATTATTGATGATGATTTGCTTCGATTTCTACATTTGGAAACATTTGAAAATTCATAAAACAAAAAGCAATTTGTCGGCAATCTTGAAATGAAATTTCGCTATTGATTTCTACTTTGATACACCTCTCACCTCTGTGTACAAATATTTGCCATTTCAATAACAATAGGCTTCGGTTAAAAATATCCAGCAAAACACAAAACAGAAACCAAAACAAAGATTTCGAATAATTCATTTTGACAAATGAAAAATCGAAGTGAAATTCATGTAAATTCTAATAAATTCAGGAGAATGAACATCTATGAATACATTTCAAGGTTGATCAAGGTGTATAATCCTCAGAAATAGATAATTTCGAGAGGTATTCATCCTCTGATTCACCGGTGTATACGTTCGTATATCTGAATGCAATGAATATCGGAAATTGTTTGATTGTTTTGTTTTTGAAAAATGTTCAAAGACATTTGTTTTGTCTTATTTCAAATTCATTTCTTATCTTCGCTTCATCCCCCTTCGAAGTAAATCGATCATATCATGAAGTAAATCTCTGCTGCTGTCGAAGCTGCTGCTGCTGAAGATGCTGTTGTCAAAGCTGAAGCTGCTTCTCAAGCTACCACGATTTTCAAACAATCACTGCTCAGCAAGCTTTGCTCAAATCCACTGAAATGATGCTAATCATTTTGTTCAGAAATTTTTAGGTTTTCTGGAAAAAATGAAATTTTTCATTGTAAAATGAAAAATTGAAATCAATTTTTTCAAAAATGATGATGAAGAAATATTTCATTTCATTTATTCATTTGATTATTTCCACACAAATAATCTACACAAAAGTCTTTATTTTCTTTATTTTCCAAATGAAAAATGGCAAATCAAATTAATTATTGGTAATAAATCTTATTGTGGCCACATAGACAATACACATGAATTCACATATAAATGTCTTGAATTTGTAATGTTTTAGGCAAGATATTAGGTTGTCCGAAAAGTTCATTCCGCTTAATCAATAGAGTTACTCATGAAAATCAGCCAGAACTTTCCGGACAGCCTAATATTTCATTTTATTTGAAATTTTTTTTCTGGTAGATCTTTGTGTAGGGAAATGAATGATAATACATTTTTAGATTTTGTGGAATTTTTCATTTATTTCATTTGTTCACATGGATTCGTTTTTGTTTTTTTTCGTAGACATTTCTTTTGGTGTTCGTTGAGTCTGCAATTCGTTAAGTCATTTGTTCACATTTTTCAATGTCTGATGATGGCTTTTGTTTTATGGCATTTTGTTTTGTTGTTGTTTTTTCAATAGAATTTTCAAATTAATCAATTGAAAATAAATGAATAAGAATGAATTTCAATAAGAGAAGAAAAATTCCAATTAAAACAAAAGAAATTTGTCTTCATTCATTCATTTCTTTTGTTGAATTATTGAAGAAAGGAAACAATAAAAAATCATGGAAACAAATCATTTCTTAGACTCAAATTTGCTGGTCAAAAAATTGGCCGATCGGCCACCAATTTGACCCAGAATATATTCATTTATTTTGATCAACAATGTATTTGTGGTCGGTGGATGTGAGAGGATGTCCAAAAGATTCCGAGAAAAAAGGGTACAAAGAGACAAATGACCAATATCACACGACCAAATAACTAAGCTGGCTGCACCAAAGGGTTTGCGGTTTTGGGTTTAAGCTTGGAAAAAACTGATTGAAAATCGCGCAAGCTTTTTGTGAAAAACCTTGCTGAATCGAATAAATTTTTTCAGAGGTCATGATAAAATTGTTCTGGTCATTTTTTAGGCTGATCAACAAAGAAATGATTGTATATTTCATTGTCTTGTCAATGAAATATACGATTTTTTTCTTGTTTTCACGAAAATTACGAAGATTTTATTTTACGGTCAAACAAATATAAATAAAAAAATCAATAATAATACAATGTGAATGAATAATAATAATCATTATTATTATTATCGAAATTGAATTATTTAAT
The DNA here is from genome assembly GCA_002943765.1 of Psoroptes ovis. Taxonomy (NCBI): domain Eukaryota; kingdom Metazoa; phylum Arthropoda; class Arachnida; order Sarcoptiformes; family Psoroptidae; genus Psoroptes; species Psoroptes ovis. The sequence goes on along the minus strand of PQWQ01000008.1, from coordinate 501,431 downwards.
TAATTTTAAAGACGAATTCAAAAAAATTGGTTTTCTTTTGATTTATTTCCCATTATTATTTTCTTAAATTCGTTATATTTTTCAATTTGAAATTTTCAATTATTTCACATTATTTTCACCCAGAAAATACGACCACAAAATGAAAACGATTTGAACGAATCAACAAATCATTTCAATGCTAAAAAATGTATTATTTTTGTATTACTTTTAATTGTCTTTGAGAGAAATATTTCTTAAAGAAAACAATTGAAATAATCTTGGCCATGTTAGAATTGAATTAAATGAATTGAAATGAACAAATCTTTGAAATTCATACAAATTTCATCCCTCTTTCTCCTTTTACCTTTGCCATTTCTCCCTTCACCTTTGGCTACCTCTTATTTCTTTCATCTTAAGCCCTCTAAAGCTATATTAAGCCCTCTACAAACCTCTTCGAATCGAAAGTTCTTTTCATTTGATTCTCAAATTTTATTCACAAAATATTGAAAATTGTGAAATTAACGAAAAATTAACAAAATTGAAAATTAAATTTACACCGAAAAACCAAACGAAGAAAATCAAATACATTTCTATTACACATACATGAATATATATCATTGGTCACGATTTTGCTCTCTTTGATCATTATTTTACCCAAAAATACAAATGATAATCGAAAATATTGTTCAAATTTGTAATTATTTATTATCATTGTTTGTTTGGTCATTATTATTAATGTTATTGTTTATTACAATTATATTGTTCGTGTGTATTGGTGTTTTTGTTTGAAATGAAATATTGAAATACAATGGAATAATAATCGAACAATGTAATATGAAATGATACAAAATTCACCCAACCTAAGATTATTGAAAAACCAAGAAAAACATTGTGTTTATTCGCAAGGCTATTCGTTCATTATAAATAATGATAATGAATTTATGAATTATTATCATTATTTTCAAATTTTGACAAGTTTACCAGCTCTAAAACTCAAAAAACAATGATATTCCACTATTTCGGGTCAGAAAAAAAAAGTTTCTGGTCAATTTTAAACATACATTGGTTATTCGATTTCGATTGTATCAAAGTGAAGAACTTGGTCATAGAATTATAATTAAAAGTAAAAATTAATTAATTAAAAATCGACACGCACACGCAAACATACAAGAATAGAATGAAAAATATTAAAAACAATTGAAAATTGTTTTTCAACAAAAGAAAAAAAAACTAAATTAAATTTAATTCAATTTTTATTTTAATTATTATTATTATTATTCAGTGAATTCGGTGAAATCCGTCTCATGTGTTTGCACATTCAATTACAAAATTGTAATTATTTTTCTTCATTATCAAGATTTATTTTCATTATTTTTTTAAATGAATAATTGAAAATCAAAAACAATTGTGAATAATAATAATTTCAAATGAATATTTAACAAATCACGAATTCGAAAAACAATTCAAATATATTCATTTCCGAATCATCTTATTCTGTATTTTCGTTCAAAATGAATTGTTTTCAATTGTTCAAAGAACAATCGTAAATAATCATTACGAGACAACCACCACAACGAATGAACAAAGATTTTAAAAAGAGATTAAGCAGATATGAATCATTGTTCAAAACAGCTCATAATCATAATAATTGATAATAATAACTGATAATAATAATAATTGTTGAATAATTATGAACATTTAATTGAACAATTAATTCATTTAGGACTTGAATATGAATAAATATGAATTTAATGTAATGAATCGTAACGATCTTGATTCGAAATTAATTGTAAAAATGCTGTTGTTAATGGTTGATCAAATTAGCAAGATAAGATCAATGATAATGATGATGATAATATCTCCGTAGATTCCATTGTTTTTTAAAATATCAAGTTGTCCGGAAAGTTCTGGCCAATTTTCATGAACAACTCTATCGGATTAAGCGCAATGAACTTTTCGGACAACCTAATATGGTTCGATTGTTATCAAATTGAGCATCATTGAGCTACTCGAAAACTGCTGATGATCGACATCTGCTTATTCTTATGAAGCTTCGTTAGAAGCTTGTGGCATTTAATTTATGATGCGAAATTATTATCTTTTCATCAAGCGCAACTCAGCAAAATGGTTAATTTAAAGCATTTTCTCTACTCAGATCCACGCGAATTGAATGTGTTTGCTGCCACTGGAAACAAATGTAATGAAATAAACGAAATAATTTCCACTGATAATTGCCTCTGATGACATTTGACATTGCACAAACAAACATAAAATGAAAATTCGTACAAAACTCAATGAATTTGTGGACCTTTGGGTCGTTTTCCAAGTCAAAAAATGTCGTAAAATTCACGAGATTATGACATAATCATCGATTTTATTGGTTATTTCGTCGAAAATTGCCTTAAACAATAAAATTTCACCACTTGAAAATGAAGGCAAAAACACGTGTTTGAAATAATCATCGAAGAATTCCTTGGAAATCTAAGAATAGTATCATCTTATGGCCATTATTCTCGTGATTTGCACCAAGATTGCGCATTTTACGAGTGAATCATGGTGTTCTTGAAGCAATCGGAGCAATTTTCGAGTGCAAATTTGAATAATTTTGGCAAGTATAGTCCTTCTTGGTTCATCAATCATTCAATTAATCAATCAAACAACCACCACCACCACCAGCAACAACAATGATAATCGCTGCAGAACACCTAGGGTTTTCATATTCAATCATAGATCGCGTGGCTCGTTCACCGGTGTGTGTGTGTGAGGTGTACACCTGTTTGAATTTTATTTGAAAAATTCAATTTACAAAATTGAATTTTTTTTCAAAGGTGCATATCTTGAAAAAAACAATCAAACATCTTTGAATATAAGTAGATCAATTATAGTTGTGGCCAAAGTGTGAAAAATAAATTGATGCCAAGGTGGTCAATGTGTGTTTAATCTATCAGATCATAGGTTTATGCTTATATCGATCTACTAGGTGTCTGTGAATTATAAGTGTGATAAAGCAACGTAAAGTTAAAATAAGGAATAAGACTTAACATGTAAACATACTTAGACCCTATCTGAAAGGTCAATTCGTCTATTGGTTGTGGATTATTCTTCGGGTGGCAATATATTGATAGAATCGATAAAGATAGGATTGAAAGTTCCTTCATCACCCTTGAACCCCTACGACCCTTTTAACCCCGAAAAAATTCACCAAAAATCCATTCATTTATTAATCAATTCAAAATTAAGAATTCAAAGAATACTTTCAAATCGATTATTATCGAATTTCAGAATTTCAGATTTTCAAGCGAAAATAGATGAGTATCAGAATGAATATTCACCAGACACTTGTAATTTTCATTCAAATAAATTCACAAATCGAAATAAAGACGAAATAATAAATGAAATAATTCATTTATCCAAGATTAACATGGACAACACCTTTAAAAATTTTCCATTTTTCTTCAAAAAAAAATATCAATTCAATTGTTAAGTACAACAAACGAAACAACAAAACAACATACAAAAGTAACAATTTGAAGTTTTCAAGAAAATGAAAAATGAATATTTTTCCATTATTTTAACCTGAATGGAAATGTGTCAAAAAAATTTCCATTAATTTTGGTTTTCACAAGTTGTACAGAATAATAGCAGCAATAGCAACGACGAGGACCAAGACCAATGAATTGTGCGAAAAAATTCATTAAAACAGCCAGTGAATGTGCATGTGTTTGTATGCATCTTGTAGGGAAGTCTATTGATTCATTCATTGATTGTTTCATTGAAACCGAATAGAAATCAACAAGTGTGCATTGCTTATCGATATCACCATTATCATTGACATTTGAAATGATATTCAATTGTGTATATTTGAACATCATTGACTTTATACGATTGATTCTGATTCTGATTCTTAAAAAGAATGAATCATTATTCACCATTTGAACTTTCAATTATTTAAGTCATTATTTGCCATTATTATTACATGCCATTCAAACCACAAAAAGCCAGAAAAAATGGTGAAAAATTATTATTAGTAACCTCTAAGAAGAAACCATAGGTGTTATATAATTGACAGTTGTTATTATTATTATTTGTATCATTATTGTTATTATACAAAGTAAAAATAATGATACAAATAATAATCAAATCATTATTATTATTATTGCCATTATACACCTTGTTATTTAGCCACAAGTTAAAAAGAAAACAATAGTCTTCAATGCTGCGCTAGTTATGTATAAATGATGATCAATGTAGCAACAATTTGATTGTTGAAGTGTGTTTTACCTATGGTTGGTTGGTGAATTGAATTGAATTGAAATGAAATCAATTGAAAATGTATTAGGTTGTCCGGTAAGTTCTGGCCGATTTCCATGAGCAACTCTATTGATTAAGCGGAATGAACTTTTCGGACAACCTAATATATCATTGAACACTGGAATAATGGTGATGATGATCATAGTTCAGCAGCAGCAGCAGCAGCAGCAGCAACGACTGCAGCCAATTGAATCAAATCAGCATGAATTCACAGTGATTCATTTGTCTGATGAACCACAAAATGAAATAACCACAATATTTTTTCGCCAAAAACAATTGATATTGATGATAATCATGGTAATAATTCATTTAAACAAAGAATGAATGAATGAATGAATGGATGTAATAAACAATAAATTGAATTTTTTATAATAAGAATTTTTCCATTATTATCATTATCATTATTCGTTTGTTAGGATAACAAATAATCATCAATTTTACCTGTCATTTATAATAATAATGATAATAGAGTAGAAATGACACCTTTTAAATTAGAAAAATAATGAAAAAATGAAATGTAAAAAATGAAATATAAAGGTGTATTATAAATCATTAAATTAGTTCAATTATTATTATTATTATTATTATTTGCCAGCATCAATAGACAATGTTTATTGGTGTCTATACGCATAGATAGATATGATGCTGATATTAAGGAGCATTTTAGGTATTTCGGATTTGGCTCTGACTAGGGTAGTTTAGCTGGAAACACTTGCGATCAAAGGTGTCGCAGATCTACGTTTAATTTTTTTGAAATTGAATGATTTGGGATTATGATTCAATTATTTATTCTAAGGGTTCATTTATTTGAAAGGTAAGAACAAATGAGCATTGTTTGTATCACAATTGAATCCCGATTGAATTGTATTATTTGGTTCAGAAATTCAATTGTCGATGAATAACAATTGAATTCCAATAACAATAACGATTCAATCAATGAAAACTAATCAATCAAAATTGAATTAATTTTCAATCAATCAAATGTTTAATTGATTGATTTCTTTTGTTCAAATTAATTATGCCACGCAATCACAACTTGAATTAGCTTTTCAAAATTGCTAATTGTTTGAAAAATACCGATTGACACTTTTGTATGAATAATTAAGTATTTTTTCCATTGAATCTTTGAACCATTGAAATTGAACCTTTGAGAAAAATTTTTCAATTTCATCATCATCTGAATCACTATTCAACTAGTCAAAGTTTCATAGATGTGCTTGCTTTGTTCATAACTCTATTCATAGCAGTCAATTGTCAACATTTTCATTTGTTTCCCCTCGATTTTATAAGGATTGAATTTGTGATTGATTGGTCAAGTCTCATTTAAGAATTTGATTAAATAAAATTTGAATTGAATCAAACTCAAAATTTCAAGATACCAAATATGTGTAAAAATAGATTAATTACAATTATTTAATAATCAAAAAGATAAATTATGAAAAATTGAAAATTAAATTGAATTTCATTTCATTAAAATTTAATAAATAATTACAAAGAAAAATCAAACAACTTGCGCAGCCACAAACGACCAAACAATAATGATCTCGTGTAATAATGATAATGTGAAATATAACAATTACATTCCATATGTCCATATTTATACCTCGAATGAAATTGAAATTTCAATTTTTTTCTTTAGCATTTCTCGAACCTTAAATTGCTTTATTAGCATCAACATGTGTATATTCAATGTATTCAAATAAATATTAGGTTGTCTGTAAAGTTCTGGCCGATTTTCATGAGCAACTCTATTGATTAAGCGGAATGAACTTTTCGGACAAGCTAATAGAATAAATAATCAATGGAAAACAATGGCCATTAGATACAATACAACAATTGAGTCAAACACAATACAATTGAATACAATTGAAATCGACCACAATCAAGGATGCATAAGCTGCTCCCAGCTTGCTCATTGTTATGAAGCAACAATTCATCATCATTCAAATCATTTGTATGAATTCATTGAGCATCAATTTCACACAATGCATGAGTAAGTGTGTGTGTGGCACAAACAATTGATTCGGCACTATGATTGCTTTGAATTTTTACAACTTGTTATTATTATCATAAGGATTGTAATTGTCCAAAAAATTTAAATTTTGTAAAGATTTGGTTTGTAATAATTGATATTATAACCTTTAGTGATTCTCAACCAGTGTTTTCCGCGGCAGGGTTAGTGTTCCACCGAATTTCAAAAAATTGTGCCGCCAAATTCGGGACCTCTCAACTCATTCCTTTACTTGATGGGCTGCATAAATTTATGGGAATAAAGGCTATAATTTTTTTCAGTGTGCCACAACAAAAGGTTGAGAATCACTGAATTATTAACGAATAACAATGATTATGGAATGGAAAACAATTGAATAAAAAGGTATGATTTCAAAGGTTGGCGAAGAACAATTGATTCGATCATCATCGTTGAGCATTGTTGTTGAGCATCAACACCTACGCAGCAAGGTGAGATCGAAGCTCATCGAAGAAACAAAGGACTAAAACCGCAAATATTTTGGCAATTTGCGTGTTTGTATGCGGATTTTCGTTTGGGCATTCAACAACAGGTAATTGTATTGTTTTGTTTCGTTGTTTTGTTGTTTGTTAAGGTGGTTTATGTAAATTTTGAATTTTTGTTTTTGATTTGAAAACAATTGAATAAACTTGCCCTTTTTCGATGGTTATTGTATTGGATTGTATTGTGGCTAATTTACATTTTTGAATCAAGTTTGAATTTGTTTGACTTTTTCAAAAATCCTGGATTGACTTTTTTTGGTCATTTTTTATTTATAAAAATTCTGATTTGATTGATTGTTTTGAGCAGAATTTCAAAAGTTTTGAAGGTTTCAAAGGGTCTTGATTTTCAAATGTCATAGATTTTTACTGTCATAGAGTTTGGGAATTCAATTCGCCGGTTTACCGGAGTAATTTATTGCATCAAATTGTCAAATTTAGCTGAAAATGAACGCAATCAATATTAACAGAAGATAATTAAAGATGATAATTTTGCAAGCTATCCTACACTCGATCAATTAAAAGAATATGAATTTGAATTATTCAAAAAATAAAAAAAAACCACACAATAATTTCAAAGGCTATACCTTAGAATAAGAAAACAAAACACAAAAAAAATCTAAGAAATCAAACAATTAAATTTTACCAAAAAAATGTATGATTAACGTCATAATACCTTCGGATGCTTTGTATTATCATCATCAATCGTACTATTATTATTATAATCACAAATATTTCAAATCACAATTTGATTTCAATCAATTATAATGAATTAAATTGAAATCAATTCATTCGAAAATCAAGTGACTAATCAATTGACTCCGAATCAATTGACTAATCATTATAATTATCATTATCATCATTATTACTTCAAATTCCGATTGTTAATTACAAATTTCAATTGTTTTTCATTTTAGTACTGGTAGTAATTGTTAATAATTCATTCATTTAATCAAAAATTCATTTGAAATTAATTATAATAAATTAATTAATTATCATTACCACCACCATCATTCGCATCATCGACATCATCATCAATAATTTATCAATCATATATAATAATTATTATTATTGTAATAATCATACAAGGTGTAATAATTATTTATCATTCATTGAGTCAATAAATTATTTTCATACATTCATTCATTCATTGATCGATCGATGTTTTCAAACATTCATCAATAATCAAATGACGAAACAGATATTCAATGAATTCCTACAAAATCGATTTGAATAATTCAAGTCATGATTTCAATGGTGAAAATGAATGATGAATGATATATTCAATTGATGACGACGATGTGGAATGTGGAATCGATCATCTGATCGATGATTATGCAAAAGGAATTACGAAGAGAAAACTTGTTAATTCATCCGAAATTATTGATTGAATTGATGCGTATTTAGTGAATCGATTGATATTTTGTAATTTCGTAGCTTTGTAGCTGCAATCTCCGAGAGACACTGGCTGATTTGCTGCTATTAGGTTGTCCGAAAAGTTCATCCCGCTTAATCAATAGAGTTGCTCATTAAAATTAGCCAGAACTTTTCGGACAAATCAATATAAAACAGATGATTTGAAGATGATAATCACCCAATAATAATTTGAAAAAGACATTTTCAAACAAACAAACAAACATCTTCAAGAGTTTATGAAAGTTTTTGTTTTTTGGTCGACAAAAACTAATCAATGAATTTGTCATAAATTGTCATGTTCGTCATATGAGTTGAGCATTTTATTTGTTTTATTTCTGATTGAGGACCATTCAAAAATCATTCAAGAATCATTTCATTGAAGCCATTAAGAAACCATCATCATTTCGTTTTCATTTTACTTCGTTTTGTTTTTTTGAAATCATGAACCAAAAGGTCAAAGTTGTCAAGTTGTATCTCCTTGTTATTGTGAATATATTCCAGATATTCTGCTGTTTTGTTCGAATGTAACCATTTGCAAATGACAATTGAACAATTAAAACAAAAACAAAGCCAGAAAACAAAAGTTCAAAGTCAATGATTCAATGTTATTTGAATCCTCATACAATCATACATCAATCAAACATCTGTTGATTCATAAAAATCTGAAAATAATCAAAGAAACATTAAACCAAAAATACTTTTGTAAAAGGAAATCTTCAAGCCATAAGTGGATGTTTGTAAAGAAACGAATGGCTTTTTAAACCACCGTTTTAATGTATGTAAAGTGACGAATGGCTTTTCGGAAACATTGCTTTACTATTATCAACAGAGCCAAATACTTTGTGCACCAGATTTGCGATACTTTCTAGTATTGCTATCGAAGATGATTAATTAACGAACGAATTTTATAATTAAGATATTTATTGATTAAACACAAACGAAAAGGATAATCGAAAATACAAATATTTAATTGTGTCTTGTGTGATCGGAGGTCGAATGTCGAAATGATTGTGTAGCCCCCCCTTTTTGTCTTAGAATGGGTGTGTTTTTATATGTTCATGAAAGCGAAAATAGAATTTAAATTTAAGGTCATAGAACAACGCAAGTAGTGGCATAGTCTACTACTAAAAATCTTAATTTCTTATTTCTGAACCCAGGAAATCTAACTACGTCGTTTCTGAGCTTTCGAAGTTGCGATATTTTGACCAAAATTAATTTCGAATTTGATTTGTCGCGTCACAGATGTTTGACATATGCATTTGAAGCGTTTGAAGCATTCAATGCGTTTGATTACATAAAGAAGAAACCATGAAATGAATTTAACCAGCCAGATGATCACATTCAGATTTGAACGAGATTTTCAATTCACCAAAAAACAATCAAATAGCCACAAAGAAACCATAAAACTAATCCCATCTGGATGATAAAATGTGCAACAAGTGTGAAAATTGGTATAATTCATAACCAGGCAATTTTCTCTTCAGTTCTTCAATATTCTCTTTCCATCTTGGCTCTCTCATCAAAACAATTAATGAATTTTGTCGATTCACAATGATTCTGTTCACGAAAATTAACGAATCTCTTGCGATTCTTTCGATTTTCTTCAAAGAAATTCAGCAGAATTGAATTTGAAATTCAGATTCTTTGATTTAATTCTTCAATTTCTTTCATTAAAATCTATGATTTTCACTGATAACTGTGCAAACAATTTAAATTTAATTATTATTTCCGTTCGTTTGTTTGTATCTGAATATCATTTATTTAGATTTTTTTATTCTGATTTGAATTCATTCGAATTCAAAATAATTCATTTTTATTCAAAAATAAATGAATGAATGAACAATCACAGAATAAAACAATTATACAAAACAACAATTGGCAAATGGCAAAATGACAACAACAACAACGAAAAAAAAAGCCAACAATAATAGAATAATACAAAACAATTGTTGGCTGTCGATGGTTGGAGAATGAAATAGAATGTATCTATGAATTTGGCCATAAAATGGAAGACATTACACAAATTCTGTGGAAAATGAATGAATGAATTCTTCATAGAATTTCAAGACAATTTCTGTGGATTTTTTGTTTTTTTGAAATTTTCAAATTTCAATGATGCAAAACACTAATGAAATATACATTATTAAAATGTAAAATTGCATGTTTTGCATTTTTTTTCTATTCATTCAAATTCATTCCATATTCATTACATTTGTATTGTGTTTGTGGTATGTCAACATACAATTATAACAACAACAATGCACAATAACAACAATACAAAACTTTCAATGTTCAAATCACTTATGATATGATTATGGCTTTCAATTTGAATTATTTTTTTGAGAAGAAATTATAATCACACACACAAAAAAAAATCATTATTTAGTCGAAATTCAGTGAAAAAAAATCGTTTAAAATTCAAGAATTATGCATTATCTTTTTGTGAATGCAAAATATTTCAAGTTGTCCGAAAAGTTCTTCAGCATTGAACGGTTGTAAATGCTCATTAAAAGTGTGGAAAACTTTTCGGACAGCCGATAAAATAAGCATTATAATATTCTTAAATTATTTTAATTGTTCTAAATGATTTTTTTTCGGGATATTTCTCAGAATTTTACAGAATTTTTTTTTTTTTTTTTTTTTTTGAAAATTTCCTTCTAAATTTAATGTCATCACAAAAAAACGAATTGAAAAAAATAAATAAACGAATTATTCAATTGTATTGCACATCGATTTCAGCAACAAATGATTGGAAGGCCTCTATCACAATAGACATTTTGTTGTGTACGAAAACAAACAATGAAATTTTCAATTCACAAAATCTATCGAAACGAATCTATAGTTTGATTGTTTTTTTTTCTTTTATTCAAATATGTTTGATTGAATTGTTTGAAATGAAAAAAGAGTCGGAAATTCTTTTGATTGTTTGAAAATCATTCTTCATTTCAAACAGAGAATTAAATTTCAAATATGTGTGTTTACCATATTCGGCTTGTGTTCGTTATTCGGCTCGAAAACAATATACGAATCAATGTGCTGCACATTGATTCGTATATTTGATTACAAAAAAAAAAAAAAAAAAAATAAAAACAATTTTCCACCATTTGATTATGATCAAACAAGACACATCGAGAAAAACAAAAACAAAATTCAAGAATAGAAATACGAATACGAATGCAAATCAAAACACACAAAACCGAATATAAAATACACCAAAAACAAAAATAAAATTCTTTTGTTACAATTTTCAATTGTTCACATTTTATATTTATTCAAGATTTAAAATGAATTATAATTACAATTTGATCGTTGATCGTTTTTATCGTATTGTTTCTAAAATTATTTCTTTGAAAAATAAAAATTTAGAACAAAACAATAATAATGAATATCAATGACACATCATTTACAATCAACATTTCGCTGGTTTTTTCCTTCTGTTTTTCTGCAAAAGATATTATTTCGATTTCATGCAAATTCATACAAATAAAACATTCATAAACATTTACAGATATTCATTCATAGATAGTTATTCAAATATATCCATTGTAAAATTGTAATTTTTGCCTGTCGCAAATGGATGAATAAATGAATTTAACGGAAAAAACATTGAGAAATGATGGAAACTACTGAAATGAAAAAAAAACCGAAACAATTCAATTGTTCAATTGTATTTGATTGTGTTTGAGAGATATATTCTAAATTTAGATCGGCAAATGAATGAATTCATATATTCGAATACAAATGAATTTAGCAGAATTTTAATGTTGAATTAAATTTAATTGTTTACAGTGAAAATTTTTTGCTTCACATTCGCATTGTTGTTCATAAATTTTAATTGTTTTTAATTTGAAAATAATAATGATGATGATCATCATTATTATTATCATCATTTGAAGCTATGCATTAATTATCATTATTAGTATCATTATCATTATCATCATCATCATTTTTTTTTTCAATTTTTATTATTCTAAATTCTTGCCTAAAAGCCGAATCTGCTCCTGCTGCTGCTGCAGTTGCTGAATAAGCCATCATCAGCATTATTATCATAGTTCGTTGACAACAATAAGAATTTTAAAGCATTATTATTATTATTATTGTCACAATTATCATTAATACTGTAATGATTACAGGCTAAGAATAGGAGAATATTCTTATTATTCTTAATGAAGAACAATAATTAAAATTCTTGATGAAGAATAATTTGAATTTTCTAAGGAGAAAATTTCAAAATTCAAATTTCGGTTTTGTATAACAAAGAAATTCAAATTTTTACGATTTCAATTTTGCCAAATACAATATTGTGCGCAAATATTATTACAGAAGTCAATGAATTCAGATTCATATTGAATTTCAATGATGATGATTATTATTATTATACTACCAGACACATAAAAGCACTCATAATATTAGAATAATAATAGAACAAACAAAAATCATTGACAAATTATGATTCGAAAATTTAAATTTGTTTAAAATTCATTATTATCATTTCTTCAAGTAAATTTCGACAAAACAAATTTCAACAAAAACAAATAAACAAAATAACAATAAAAATCAATGAAATATCAAAGGGTTATTCAACAAATTCAAAGGGTTATTTGTGTTTTTGATTTTCTTTTATTTATTTGTTTTTATTTTATCATCATTATTATTATTCAAGGATTTCAAACTTTAAGTTTGAATTTTTAAAATTGTTTTATTTGAAATTATTTTTTGTTCAGCCATTATCTGTTCAGTTGTTGTTGGCTGTCAAATATTTATTTGGTTTTCAAGCTTTCAGGCCATGCATATGGTATGTGTGCACATGTTTTTTTATTATTGAAATCATTATCATTATTACCATTATTATCATCAGCATCAGCATCATCATCGACCAAACCAAACCAAACAATGATATAACATCATTTGATAATGGTTTTTGTTTGTTTGTGACCGATGATGATCATATAAATGGTCATAATGATAATAATAAATGGTGATAATGGCAATAGAATGGCCACATAATAATGCCAGTGGAATTTTCTCTCCTTTTCTTCCATCTCTAGCTTTGTCTTCGGGATATTATTACCCTTTGAATTACCCTTTCGAAATGATATGGTTATTGTGGAGAAGTGAATGAATGTGAATGAATGAAAGGACTGAATGAATAAATAAATAAATAAAGAATTGGTTTTATATTTGAAAAAATTTAAATTTTTTCAATTTTATTTCATCATAAATAATTTTGATACAAACAAATGATGGGAATAACACTAATAATGAAGAGAATAATACTGATAATAATAAGGATTTCTCTTATCTTTGACTGGTTTTCTTTTGATTATTTGTTTTTGGTTGGCTTTGTTTTAGTTATTCAATCAGAAATTCAATATTCAAAGGTATTTGAATGGGTTTTCAAATGTGTTTTTGAATAGGTTTTCAAATACACACAACACAAATCACATATTTGAATGTATTTAAATTATTATCAAATGTGTTTAATGATCATTCATTTATTTGTTTAATGATCGATCAATAGGGTAAAACCGAACAACAGAAAAAAACAATTAAATCCTTTGAATACATTTTATTCCATAGAAATTTGGAAAAAATTTCAATCATAAACACTTCCAACACATTATTTACATGCATCACAGATATTTTATAGCTACAATATCATAAAATATATTCAACAAATCATCATTAAAATATTTAAAAATCATTTAACAAGTGGCAAATATTATAAATCTGTTAAGCTTCAGTTAATATATACATGAACAACATAACAGCAGCCATATATGAACAACGAAGTAATTTTCAAATTTTTATTTGAATTAAATTCAAGATATGTTCAAAGAAAATCATGGAAAATAAACGAAAAATATCATTGTTACATAATCAATATGTATCGATATCACTAGTATTTAATAGTCATATCGATATTAAACATACATAGTTATTATTACAATATTAGTTACTACACAATCAATCGATATTCATATAGTTAAGTTATGATTATTATTATTTTCATTTTATTATTTACATTTCAATAATTTATTGAAAGATTTGTTTTCAAAGATTTTTGTTTTATGTTTTTCATATCAAATTATTAATTTAATATTTTTTTATTATTGAAAAACACATAAGATTTGATACAGGAGATTTGATAAATGTTTACATTCACTTACAAACACAAACACACACGCACATTCATAATTATGTTTCAATATTAAATATTTTTGATGTATTTTTTCTGATCATAATTCCATGTATCAATGATGCATTATGATGTGTTTTCAATGCATTTTAATATATTTTCAATGTATTCGATGATAAATACAATTTAAGAAGATTTAAAATGTTTTTGTTTTTCTTGTATAATAATCAATAATAATGATTGAAATTTTTTTTTCGATTTGTAATGATAACATTGTTTTTAATTTTTTGTTCATTTTTTATTGTTTTTTGCAAGCAAAAAATAATTGAAAATATTAAGTTATGAAAATATTGAGTTATGATCTAAGATGATTTTAATAATTTTGGAAAAAATGTGATCCAAAATGCTCGTAAGACAGAGATAAATACAAACACTGACAGGTGAGAACACTGATCAAACATCGATCGATTATTTAATCAAAAGTCGATTTTGGCGAGAAATTTTGACCATTCGAGTGGTAGAATCTGCAACAAAACCGTTCGTATCATTCAAAATTTTCGATTTGAAAAATTTCAAAGCTGAATCATTCATTTAACAAGTGACAATTGCTTCAATTTAAAACAATATTTTAAATCATAGAAAATACATTGTTACACTCGAAGAAATGATCATTTCATTTCAAAAATTAATGAGACGTTTCAAAGCCATTTGACAAATGAAAAACAACAGCCTTCTTGAAGCTTCAAGGAGCTTTAACCATTGAAAAACAACCAAGAAGCACACATATGTGTCAATTGAACATTTGAATTTGGTAAATCTAAGAATTGAAACACAAAATGACAAACAATTGTTTCAACAATTTCAGTGATTGTCCATTTGAAACAATGAATCAATTGAAATTTCATTGAAATTATTTCAAAAAAATTGTTTCTTGGCTTTGTGTTTTATAATTGAAAACACATGTGTCTTACACATATAAAGTGCCATTGAATATATATGAAATGAATGATGATTGTCAATTGTCCGCGAAAAAAAGTGCGAGAAAAATCGAAAAAAACATTTGTTTCTGGTTCAAAATTGAAATTTGGAAAAATTCAAATTGTAAATCTTACAATAGATTTCAATGTTGAATTGAACAATGAAACAATTTAAATGTGTTGTGAATTCTCATTGTGTAAAAGTGTAACAAATTCATATGAAAACATATATGTTTGCTCTGGACTCATACATTCTGCGCTCTGGACTCATACATTATATGGATAATTGAAATTCACCAAAAAGGAAATAAGAAAAAATTCTACTCACCAAAAAATCTTCATTTAGCTGTGTTCGTTGTTGTTGATTTGTTCTTTTTCGCTGAGCTGAAATTGTTGATTTTTGAGATGAATTGAATTCATGGATTTTTCATAAATGAACAAACTTCAAAATTTGATGATGTGATTCTTTGATGAAATCGATTCAAACTATTCACTTATTAAACGTTAATACTGATCACTGATCAAATCGATCAATTTGAGTGCAATTAGTTGATTAATTTAGTACAAAATCAATATTTGATGATTGGTTATGGCAGATTGATTTGCACTGATTTGCACACACTAAAAACACAAGTAAAATTGAAAAATCAAAGTCACTAAAACCAATTCACAATTAATAATGGTGTTCAAAGAGTTATGGAAAAAAATTTGAAATTATCATTGATGAATCACTCGTAATTTTCAATCTCATTTCCGATATTCACATAGAAGCACTACAACAATTCACTATTAAAACGATCAATTATAGATTGAAATTTGATTCACGTTTGAAGTAGAAATTGAAATGAAATGAGATTGAAATTGAAATTTAAATGATAATAATAATAAAAACAAAGGAAAATATTTTGAATATACACGAGAAAATCAATATTTTTTCCATAAAAATATATTTCAATCAATTCAAGGTTATTGTTTGACAAATAACAAAAATAAAAATCAAGAAAAATTAGACTGAATAATCGGTTGAGAATCACTTGGCGAAAATCATTGAAATTCAGTGAAAAATCACCGAAAAATCGCTTGAAAATCACTGAAAATTGGTTGAGAATCACTGTGGCAATCACTGATGAGAACTGGAAAATATATCAAATTTTTATTATTGTTGCCATTTATGTGTTTGTTAGTTGTTGACACTTTTGTTTTTTATTGTTGTTTGTAAGATTATTGTTTGTTTATTGATTGTTCAACACAAATAGTCTCAGTATTAACAAATAACTGTTAATTTTTAACTGTAAATTCATTGTTATCTCTTCGTGTATTTGTGTGTGATGATTTTCTTATTTTTCCACGACAAGGTGCTATCAGTAAAATGTTTGAATTATAATTATTTAATGGAAAAAAAATTCATGTCAATTTCACACCTTAGTCACCAAAAATGAAAATAATAAAAATTTGACAATAAATTAAATTTTAAATTAAATAATGACAAACACACAGACACACACACATTGATGGTGATAAATTTTTCAATTATCAACATTGAAATTGTTGATGTTCAAAACAGTTTCAAACGATCAATTAATGTTGAATACATTGAAACGATGTTTGATTGAGAAAATAACGGTCCAGAAATTGTTAATACTTGATGAACTTCAAGGGCTGAATAAAAGGGTTAAAAATTCGTATCAAAGAGTTGAAAAATTTCGGCACATTGTTTCGATTGAAATTTTGATCAATCGGCATTGTCTTAATTCATAATAATCGCTTTATTTAAGAAAGACACACGTTTATCATTTTGAAATCTGCTAAAAGTCTGCGAAAAACGCATATTCAGATACACAGATTATAAGACACATAAATTCACATAAAATGGTGATAATGATGATATTAATAATAAAAACACTGACAATATGAATGATGACACTGGTGACGATGATAATTAATACTTTTTTCACTTTTTCATTGCTTTGTTTAAAGCAAACATTGTCTTTGAAAAAGATTGAATCAATTTATAATTCAATAGTAATAAACATACACAGAATAAATGAAATAAAATTTTCAATTGTTTCAATGAAACATGGATATATTAAGTATCATTTGTATTTGATAAGCATACAAACATCCACATATATTTTCAAATTATTATTTCTGCTATTTTTAGATTTAGAGATGTTTAAATTCAAAGATCAAAGCAATGAAACATAAATGAATAAATTAAATTTTGAAGAAATGTGATTTGAAACTAAAACAAAACAAAACAAAAATGAAAATAAAAATGAAAATAATTCAAAGATTCAATGAAATTCAATAAATTGAAATAAAATTCAAATAAATAATATGAATGTGAGACGTGCACAAGTTAATGAGTGTAAAAATCAATTGAAAATAATTGTGTACTCAGTGTTATTGTTTGAAAAATGTTTGATTGTCCTAGTAGTCATCAATTCAATTGTATTTGATCACTGATCGTGTTGATTTTCATTAGGCTGTCCTAAAAGTTCATTCCGCTTAATCGAATAGAGTTGCTCATGAAAATCGGCCAGAACTTTCCGGACAACCTAATGTTAAATTTTGTTGTTTATTATCATTCATGCGTTTAAAACAATTAATTAATTCATTTATTCATTTATTTATTCATTTGTTTGTTTGATATATCAACAAAGAAATATTTGACAAAGTATTTGTGCAATTTTTCTTATTTCTATGATAAAAGAAAATAAATAAACACGAAAAATGTGCACAAATTTACGCTTTGAATCATAATTTCAATAAACAAAACCCTTTGCCGTCCATCACATTTGAAAAAACATTGAAAACCATTGAAATCTAATGGGCTTAAATGGTGCCTGAGAAGAGCCTAACGAGCGCAAAGTGCCCAAAGGTTTTCTTTGATTTTTTTTCTTTCAAAAATAAAAAAAATTAAAATAATTATAATTATGAGCGATTAATAGCGCATACTTAATACACTTGAATTATTTCAATTATTTTGATTATTATTATCGCTGAAGGCGATAAAATAGAGCATCTTTCAAACAAAAATATAAATAAAAAAATGTGAAAAAAATAAATTTTCTTCAAATCAAATCAAATTATCATTCATTCATTCATTCATTCATTATTATCACCATTATGGTCATTAAATATACTCTGTTATAAATAAATAAATAAATGTGTGCAATTATAATTATTTTAATGCTGTTATTATCACCATTTATTAATGAATTTGAAAATAATCAAATTTAATAATTTGAAATTTTTTGTTTTGTTTCAATTTCAATTCAATTTATTTGTATTATTTCAATTGATTCAATTATAAATTCAAATAAAATAATGATTGAATTGAAATAAACAAATACGAAAATCTTTGTATTTTGTAAATATAAAGAGAAAAATGTTGATTCAATTTATTTCAATTATTTGAATCAATTTCGATTGTAAATTGATAATTAATTCAAATCGATTATTTATTACTTCAAACAAACAAAAAAAAAATTGAAAATAATAATAATTGTTTCTATATTCATTATTGTAATTATAATGAGTGTGTTCAAGTGTCAAGAAATATTCATTACTTGAAGAGATATTCAAAGATTAATTCAAGAAATATTCGAAGAAATACATCCAAGAAATGAATATATTCAAAGATATTAGCTTTCTTGAAGAGATATTCAAGACTCTCTCAATGTTTTTATTGTCAAATGAAACAATAATAATTTTGACATATTAGACGAACAGTTATCGTTCCGTCTAATCGTCCGGATTAGACAAGATATTTAATGATTTAAATGATTTTTTTTAGATGAAAATAATAATTAACGAAAATTGCTCGCCAATTTTGTTTGACAACAACATAATGCTGCTGTTGTTGTTTTGATTTTCAATGAAATTTTACAATTAATTTCATTTTTTATTTTAGTTTGTTTCATCTATTTTCATCAATCGATTATTATCTTTGATTATTTTCAAATTAGGCCAATTTTAAAAAAAAAGTCGTAGAGAGAGATGAAGAGCTTGAGAAAAATTGATTCGGAAAAGAAATTAATTCAAATTTCACTTTAAAAACTCGGTGAATTTGTGTGTGTGTGTGTTTGAATCCGTATCAAATTGAAAATAGTTTGAATTGATTAAAAATTCATAATTAATCAATTAATTGCTTCGTATCAATTATTTCTTAGATTAATCAATGATTTAATAATCAAAGATTTCCGTTTAAGTTTTTTTTTTGTTGTGTTTTCTTAGAAACAAAATAATTATAATTATCATTTTCTTTGATTATTTGCCATTATTTTTACTAAATGATAGATCAAACATGTCATACATTCATCTATGTAAAATGCCTTTTATTTTTCATTTTCTCAAAAATTGTCCATCGACAATGTCTATGGATGATCGGATAGACTGATCGATGATGATAATAATGATGGCAGTGATTCAATGGGGCCATTTGATTGACCCTAAAAGAAAATGAAAAAATTTTTGACATGTTTCAAACAAATCAATTTTGTTTTCCAGCACAAGAAGCTTGCTTGGATTAAGATTTCGATTTTAATTCAATTTGATTTGATAAAATCAAACAATCGAAATCGAGAGCAATTAATTGTGATCTAATTATTTGAAAGCATAAAGATTTTCATTTCAAAGAGTTAAATGTGTTGACTTACCGAGGAGATTTCACTGAAAACATTGTCAATTTGAATCATTTCAAGTTGAAATGAGGTATTTTGAGTTGATTTTGGTCAAATTTCCATTGAAATAAATTGAAATTTTTTAAATTTTCAAATCAATCGTTGATTTCGTGTTGAAACTGTTGAATGATCACTGTAAATATTTCACAATTTTCCGGTCCCAATCGAGTCCAGAAACAAACGAATGATTACATTTGGTCAATCGACAGACTTTTGGTCAAAGCAACAAGCACGAATCATTAACTTTTGTCATTTTGTTTTGTTTTTGTTTTCAAAATTTGAAATTTCGACAACACCAAAGGGCCATATGGTTTTGTTTTATATTTTGTTGAATTTCTGATTCACTTAGATTCATAGAAAATCATTAATAATGACAATCAAACGCGCACTAAAACAATGGAAATTGTCGAATGTTAAATGAATGAATGCTTGAAATATGCTCGATATAATTCAATCATAAAGTACCAAAGTCCACATAAAATGAAATGAATGGAAATAAAACCAAATAACGTGCACGGTTTCATTGGTGGTGTGTGCACGTTACAAGGACAAATGTGTCATATTCATATGCTTTAATCAATTTCGTTTGTTCATTTGTTCATTTGTTTGTTTTTGGCTTCAAGTTTGGACTTTGATACATTTTCGATTGTTTTCAGTCTTAAATTGCTTCATTTTTCTGTTGAAAACAATAATCTTTGAAATAAAACAAAATGCAAATCGTTCAAGGTCTTCATCATGTGACCAGATGTTTTTGCTTGTCCATTGTTTTTTGCTTCATTTTCTTTCAATGAAAATCTTTGAAGTATTAATACTGAAGAAATACTTTCGGCTTTGTCTTGAAATTGATTGTTGAATAAGCTTAATTAAGGCATTCATTGATCTATTTGATTGATTTCAATTTCGATTTGCATCCAAATTTTCGGTGACTTTTTGGTGACCAGTTTCGCGAGCAATTTTCAGCCAGTTAAATCTCATTGTTTGGTCGTCGATTCATTGAATCAAACAGAGATTTCGTTGAATTGATGGGTCAAGAACTGGAAAATTGATTCATTTTTGGAAAACTTTTGTAAACATTTGGCTCAAATCAGATGTTAATTTGAGAAATTTTTTTTAAAAATTGAATTTGAAAGAAAATTTCCGGAAAAATTTTGAGCGGAAAAAAACACCTGATGTATTTATGTATGTGTGCTTTCATATTTGAATTTAAATAAATTGAGTTTATTTTTTAAATTTTCTTAGTTTTCAATGAACTTTAGTTCAAATAAACAAACAAATAAACAAATAAATTCAACTAATACTAAGACAAAGACATGAATTTTTCAAGCAAATAAACAAACGACGACGACAAACAACAAACAACAAAATTGAAAATAAATTGTAATATCCAAATATTGAAAATTAATGTGATCATTTAATCTGCCTACACTGTGAACATACTTAGATTTATTGAATTTTACATTTTACGAATTGTTCCGATCGAAAATTGTGAAAAAAAAGATCATATCATTCATTATAATGCGCTGATTCATATCCAAGACCAAATACGACGACCTGAAGATTATCGGAAATGATTTTAAATGATAATCATT
Organism: Psoroptes ovis; assembly: GCA_002943765.1. Lineage (NCBI taxonomy): Eukaryota > Metazoa > Arthropoda > Arachnida > Sarcoptiformes > Psoroptidae > Psoroptes > Psoroptes ovis. Next base: position 479,827 of record PQWQ01000008.1, on the reverse strand, counting down.
GGATTTGACCATCTTTCAATGAAATCAAATATGAAAATGGCCAATGACTGAATCTTAGATTAATGACCAATCTTGGATCGAAGATTTAATCAAAATTTGGGATCAATCAGTGGACTTGGTTCAGGTTCGTGATCATCTTTATCATCATTAGCCACCGTAGCCATGATTATCATTTGACAATTGATCAAAGCATTAGCAGCAGCATTGGCAACACAACCGCCACCGCTTAATAGCCAAATAATAATTAAAATTCTTTGAATAATTTCATCCAACATATATCAATGTAAGTAATGAAATACAATCATAAATTTGATTATCATAAATTAAAACAATTCATTTGAACATTTATTCATTCATTTTGGTAAGCAGCATGTGGCATTAGAATTATCATTATTATTATTGTCATTTTCTGATTTCACTTCATTCCATCATTAATACGACCATCTTTAAGCATTCATTTTGTATTATTTTGTATGAATTTCAAATGAAATATTCGTACAAGCACATCTCCATCTCTCTCTTAGTTGCTTACTCTTTCAATCGAGCGAAAATCTCTTTTCCATAAGAATTTATTATCATCTCCAATGATAATAATATCATTATTGTCATTTGTTGTTGATATTAAGCATCAAACACAAGGGCGTCATTCAATTTTCAAATAAACAACAGCAGCAACAAACAATGGTAAATCAACCTTATTATTTGTAAACCTTTGAAATAATAATCATTTCATTGATTATTATTACATTATTTCCAATGTATTTTGTTGTCCAAAAAGTTCATTCCGCTTAATCCGATAGAGTTGCTCATGAAAATCGGCCAGAACTTTCCGTACAACCTAAATATTTTCGCCATTTTCCAATTATACTTTTTGATCCTTTTGATAATTGGTGGGCGCTAACCATCGTTTGTTTGTCATCTAATATCTCATTGATTATGATGATCACACAATTGCCTTCATTCATTCTCTTTTAACAATTTTCAATTGTTTGATATTCATTTTAAACGAACAATCCTCCTATTTGTTTCCATTGTATCCATTATCTTCTTCCAATATATTGTATGATGATTGAATAATACAATTAATACGCAGTTATATCTGACATTATGCCACAGTAATTTCCAGCATTATTACACATAATCCTACCTGTGATTGTAATGTGCAGCTGCGATGATTTTATTTAAAGTTAAACGAATCCAAACAGCCAATCAACGATCGTAATAATCATTCCAACAACAAACAATAGAAGACTTCATACACAATCCGATGTATGAACAATCCATTGAATGGTCGGAAAACAATTAAAGAAGGATGCACAATGAAATATCGAATGAAAATAATAATGAAATCTCTATATATTTTAGATTGTAGATTGTAAATGCCTACGATTGTTATGTTTTAATAATTTGAATTGAATTGAATTGAAATGAATTGAATCAAACACAATGGATATTAAACGATGGGCAGGCGCCATCACGCCATTCATTTTTTATCTATATATGATTTATTATTTGTGTGTGTGTATTGTTTATTGCGATTATTATCATGATTTTATAAAGGATAATTATGTATTTTATGCTATTCAAAGCCATGAAATCATGGATATCGTTTTGCAAAGCTTTGAAAGAGCTTTCAATGATTTTTCTATGGATTGAAACAGCTTTCTTTGGATTGAAACAGCTTTCAGTGCCCGAGCCAAGCACGTGTTAAGCAGCGAGACGATAATCGATTGTGTTCAACACTTGTTGCCTGAACAATTGAATAAATAAAGAGATAAAGGCGTTACTTTGTTAAGTATTAGGCATCATAAATCCGAAGAAATTATTGTTTGAAATTGAATTAACATTGTTGAAATCCATATGAAATGAAATGAATGATTTAATCTAAGATTTGATTTAAATCTTTTGAAATTTAATGAATGAAAATATTATGAACATTGATGTAATCGTTATCCCTTACGACTTAAATATGATAATCAAGATTATTCAAATTAATTTTCAATCAAATACTTCAAATTTTCAATCAATCTTCTTCAATTTGAATCGATTTTAATTTACAAATATCAAAATGTTTGTTTTAAATGATAATTATGAATTTAAACCATTATCAATGATGTTTGATTTGAAAAATCAAACAAATTTCAGATTTTAAAATTTCAAAATTTTCGAAAATTCAAAAATTTAAACATTTAAAACATCATCGATTATCTATGCTTATTGATTGGTCAATGATTGGCCGAAGATTAGACCTTAGAAAAATGAGCAGAAAATTCAAATAATTGATTGATATCCGACAATAATCGATTTGAATTAAATAAATAAAATAAATATCAATTTTAAATAAATAAATAAAATGATTTGATAATTATATATGATCACTGAAGATGTTTAAATCAAACAAAAACAAATTTGATCTGTGTATAAATCAATAATCGATGATATTCAATATTCAAATCGAAAAAACAAATAGTCTTAAACATATGATTAGTTAATATTTACATATGTACAATTAGCTTTCAATCAATGTACAATGTTTAGTTGTCAATCAACACGTGTTTTTGTTGTTGTTGTTGTGGTTTTTAATGTCTAAATCAGTTTAAATCAAATCTAAAATAGATCAAAGATCATTCATCATTCATTGATGGTCATTCGTAGATCGCGAAAAATGACTAAATATCAATGAAATCAGATGGTATCGAAGTCAAGATGACTTAATCCGATTGATTTCAATGAATATCGTTTAGGATTGTTGATTTCCAATGATTTTGGCTTAATATGTTTTCCCAGAAGAAAAAATTGCTGGAAACAAAGCCTTTCATTCTTGACATTTAATTGGTTGCAGATGAATTTCTTCTGTCCAGTCGCTGAATTAATTACAAATCATTACAAAAACGAATCGATTAATCATATTTTTTTTGTTCGAATGTAATTGAATTTCCAATTCAAATTAAATTCGATTGAGAAATATCATTCTCAAATGTTCAAAGGTTTTCGAATCATTTTGGCGAAAATATTTGAAATAAGAAAAATTGAAATCCAAATATGAAATCTATGGCGAATTAAGAGCTCATCTTTGACCAAAGAAAAAATTATTAAAATTAATATTCACTCATTAATACTGGATTCATAATTTCATCATTTTCAATGATGATACTGATGGTAATAACAAAGTGAGAGAGAATCGAGGGTAAAAGCAATGATTCGTAGCAATGTTTTACGCTCATCATTCGTTGATTATTTCGTTGAACATTTGTATAGAATTCAAAGACATTTTGAAGACTATTATTTGAAGATTTTAGAAAATGTAATGTTCAATGTTCATGGATGTCCAAATGTTCAATGAACAATCGTACTGTGTGGATTCAAACAAAAAATAAATTGAATTTCAAATCAAATGAAAATAAATTAAATCTCAAAGATCTCAAAACCACTAATCACCATAATCAAACACACACACACACACGAGTAATTAATTGAAGAATAGGAATTTATTTCTTTGGCAATGATTTAATGATGATGATTATAATGATGATGATCATGATGATGGTGTCCATTTGATCACCGCCAAATAATGAAGTGACCATTAAATGAAATTCATTTTTTTCCCCAAAAAAAATAATCATTTCGCATCCAAATACCAAGTAAATGCCATCGAATATTTGGCCATCATCTGACCAACCACTGTGATGATCATCTTCACCGATACATTATCATGGTGCATTAATACATGTGTATCGATTCGGAAGATAAAGATGATTATTTCCTTATGATGATAATTCCTGTGATAATTGACAAGAGTTGACCATCAATGATGCTTTGTGTGACCAGTATCACCGATGGGGTAATGATAATAATAATAATGATTATTTGACATCGAAGAGAAATGATTTTCCGGTCAAAAAGATTTTGATTTTGAACAATTTTTTCGATTACTTCAAAGACGACAAGTGACAATAAGATTTATTTTTACCAATGAATTAATCCATTGGAAACAAACGGATTTTGAATTTTTGTGAATTAAAAATTCGTAAAACATTTCTGCAAAGTAATCTTACGGACTGATCTTGATCGACAAATACGACAAACTGATTCAATGATTGAATCAGTCAAAGGTAAGGTAATTCAATGTTATGTAAGGTGATTCAAAGATTTTCCATTATTTTTTTCTTCGAAAAATGTCAAAGACTCTGCCAAGACTCTTCTCTTATGAAGACTCTTCGAAGGTTTTTAATTCAAAAAACCAAAACTTAATTAATCAATCATTCGATTGATTAATTAAATGACTACAATTTTCGAAAATCAAAGCCAAAAATTGAGGGAAAAATTGAATCTCACATTGAATCACATTGCCACCATTGATACATCGAAGTAAATCATTGGAAAAAAAATAAAGATCATCGAATAGACTTGTATAGACATGGACATAATACAAGATTGAACATAGACATCGATTGAATTATCTTCGATTAATACATTCGCTTTGATTGTCCGTAAAATTATTTTATTTTTTTCGGCCGAATTTTCAATCTTTGACTTTTATTATTGAATTCACTCAATCGACTTTTGTATACGAAATTACTGAAATTGAAATTAATTATTTTATCATAATTTTTTGCAATTAAGACAATAATAATCAATTGACGTCTACAGCAGAGATTAGAGCAGGGAAAGATAATTATTTCGATTTGTTCTGATGGCTAAGACAAAAAACGAGCAAAAATTGATGCATTCATTTACTTATGTAATGACGACGATTAGATTAGGCTGCCCGGAAAGTTCATTCCGCTTAATCACAATAGAGTTGCTCATGAAAATCGGCCACAACTTCTCGGACAACCTAAAACAATTGTAATAATGCGAATAATAATGATGACCATTTCGATTTGATTTCGATTATTATTATCATCGTTATTATTCGACTAAATCGAAATTTATTTTGATTTAAAATCAAAATGATCAAACATAGACAAATCTTGACAAATCCGATTTTCGTTTCGATCATTTTTTTCTGTAATCTGTGTGATTTGTGCATTCAATTTAGTTTTCAATTTATTTGTTTCAAATAGTTTCAATCCATTCATTTATATTTGTTCATTTGTTGATTGGAAAAATCTTTATTCATTTTTCAATGATGATGATGATAATAATGATGTTAATCAACAAAGACGCGGCTTTATGTTTGTTTGCCTGGCTGTTCATTTGTTTGTCTGTTTGTCTGTCGATCAATGATCGGTAATAATCAAATAAACAAATGAACAAGTAAATACAAACGGATTAATACCATTAAATAAACAAACAAATTGAAAGTCAAAGAATTAAGTACCAAAAGGATTAAAAATTTTTTTTTTGCTCAGAAAAAAAATCAAAATCATCAGCCTTTTTCTTGTAATAAAAAGGCTGCATTGATTAGCGGACATTCATTAATTTTTAAATGTCGATTTCAAATTTTTTTGACCATCAAAATCTGTTGATCAGACAAATTAATGAAGATTTGGGACTAACAAACAGACAAACGGATAGAAAATCCTGAAAACTCATCAATCGATCGACCTTCATTTGGCATTGGGCACATTCGACTATCGAGCATCGAAGATGCATGAGAAATCAATGAATAATGATGATTGACCAAGTCTGAGTCCAAGGATTTACCAGGTTTTCAAATTTCGAAATTTTGATAGTTTTGTCATCGATTTTTGACAGGATTTGAATGAAATTTTCCAAAAATTTCTGACCAAATTTTTGACTGTCAAAGATTGTCACGAAAATTCAAAAAACTTGTCAAAAATGTCAACCAAAAAAAAAAATGATTGGCGACCTCCTTTTCTCTTCATTTATTTGATGAAAATAATGGAAAATCGATGAATCAATATGAGTGAATGAGTAAATCAATCTATGATGAGATAAAATGAAGAAAAAAAAATTGATTAAAAGTTGAAAATAAATGAATTCATTAATGTAATCAAGTAAGACATTGTGAAAGCGAATGAGAAATGATAATTATAAATAGATAAAATTGTATCTACTACATCACAACTTTATCCACTTTTCATTTTGAAAGTTACAAGTGTGGGAATGTGAAAAATCGAAAAAATAGAAATTAATCCGGTTGTCAATGTCAATCCAATGTAAATCCAAATTTAGTCAGGTTATTCGGCGATTTTCTGGCCGGATTTTGGCTTAAATTTCTACGGGAATTATTCGGATTCATTGGGATTCATCGGTCAATTGTGATCTGGTGAATAATTTGTGAGCTTTTTCAGATCAGTTTCACCTGAAAATCCTATTCGAAAACCTCTTAAAGAGGCCTATTTAGACCTTTTCACCTTTTGATTACCTTTCGATCACCTCTTTATTCACAGAGTTGATTATTCGATTGAATACACATTCATTCAATGTGAAAAACATGTGAAACATTTAATTAAAAATTAAGAAAAAAAATTGTGAATAATTTTATCAGGTTCACACCTTGAAAAATTTATAAAATAATTTAACAGTTCATCATCATTTAATACTGTTTTCCCCATTATCATCATCATAGATAATCGATAGTATCCGATAATGGTATTACAGCAATATTCACAGCTTTGTGTAATTGATTGATGCTACAACCATTATCATTATCATCAATATTCAATGATAGTGATGAATGAGTGTGGATGATGATGATGATGAACCGATGGGAATTCGGAAAATTTTCCCTTCTTCGTAAATGGATTAAAATTTCAAAAAATTTCCAACATATTTGGCTGTCCGAAAAGTTCTTGCGGAATTTCTATGAGAATTTTCGTTGATTCAATACGGATGAACTTATGGGGCAACCCGTTATTACATTGAATGTAATTGAAAATGCCTTATTGAATGTTTTTATTTTTTAAAAATTCAAAAATCAAAATATTTATGATTATTTTTCGAAAATTTTTATTCAATAATAATTTTCACTTGCGATATAAAATGATTGATGATAATCTCTCTAATAAAACAATAATAATGATAATCAATTTAATCGAAAACAACAAATTGAATTGATTTATCGAAATGATGAATTAGAGAGTTTATCGAGTTATGAATTCATAAATTCAATTGTAATTTTTGGTAAGAATTACTGAAACAACAAAATCAATTGTTGATCGTCGATAAATCATCGAACAAATCTTTGATTTGTTCGGGCAAGTAAACTTCGAAACAGTGCTTCTGAACCGCGGGGCTTAAATTTTCGTGAAAATTTTTAAAAAAAAAAAGGCATCACTGGTTGAGAAACGCTGATTCAAAAGTAATGTATTCAAAGTATTCCAATCAAAATATCCAGAAAAACACTTGTGAACACTGAATGTGTGAAACTGTTAAATTGATTTCGTAATTTTGGCTAGATGAAAAATTCAATTATCATATGATTATGTAGACATAATGATGATGATAATTGAATTCATCGATTTTCATCGAAAAAAAAAATATGAATTTCAAAATATATTTACCATGGATGCTTCGACGCTCCGATACTTAGGCAAAAAATAATAAAAATAATGGCCAGATGAATGGTCGAGGAAAATGATGATGATGATGATGGTGGTAATTCGACAAAATAATGAATAATTCAACATTAATAAATCAAATGCGTTTGTTGTTCAAAGAGTTATGAATTGGCTATGAATTAATCAATTATTCATTGATTAAATGATCGATTATGGTTCGTAAATTGTTTATGTGTTCGAAATACGTTTGTCTGCCCCTGTGTATATAAGTGCCTGGACTTTAAATTCATTTGACCAATGACCAATTGTTTTTTGACCAGTGTCTTCGGCCAGAAACGCTTCGAGGAACAGGGGAAAAATGTTCGGAAAATGGTCGATTATCATAAATAGACCCAATATCCAAATATAATTCAATCAATGAGCTCATTATTATGATGATCATCATCATCATTTCACTCATTATCACCTTGTAAATGTGTGAAAAAAATTAAATCAAATCAAATGTTTTGAATGTATTCTTAATAAATGATCGGTGATTATCATCTGGAAATGGCCATTGTGTCTTCCAGTGATTGTGTCTATTTGCTGATCCTCAATTTTTGAATTTTTTCGAGTCTAACATACCGATGGACATCGATTGTCCATGACGGTCTCACTGTTCTCAAAGGTATGAAAGTGTTTCGAAAATGAATTTTCGTATTTCGACCTGCTTCAAATACCTTCAAATAGCTTCATTTCTGATCAGGTGAGAACGATTAGAAATCGTTTATTATCGATTCATAACCTAAATTCAATTAAACAATTGCTTTAATTACAATTCATTCAATGAAATAGCCTTTGGGTAATTTGTGAATAAATTTTTGTGAATAATTAATTTACTTTTATTCATTTATCATTCATTCAATGTTTAATGGCATTTGGTTTAGTCAGTCATTTCATAGAATTATTTTCGATATTTTTTGTCCAAAATTCAATTATTATCACCAATACAGGTACAAACCTACTAAAAAGGTTTTGCAAGCTAAAAGGTATCGGTAATGAGGCCATAAATTTTACGAGAAACATTTAAAATTGATCAAATTAACCCTTTTGAATAGGCATTAAATTGAAATTGAGAAATCAGAGAAATGAATTGAATTCAGATTGAAATCAACATTTATTGAATCCAATCATTCAAACAAATAATACACAGAGATAATAAATCCAATTTCAACAAATGAAAACAAACACATAGATGATGATTCAATTTATCAGCGATCATCACAGAAACAAAATGAACAAAATGGCACACGCTCATAATTCATTTGATGTTTGATCATTCGATGTTTGAATGTAAATATTTATTTTTATAAAAATAATCATAAATATTGTGTGTTATGAAAAAATATCAACAACAAATGTGAAATGGTGTGTGGGAGGATATATTGTAATGGTATAATCTCTTATTTTGCTGGAAAACGCCCACAACCTTCGAATTTAAAGATTTTGTTGCCGAGAAAATGAAAATATACAGGTAAATCAATGATAATCATGGATATTTCAAAAGCAAACAGAACGAAACCGAAAAATATCCACATGTGTAACAAGGAACCATTTAATTGTATCATCATTCGTATCTGAGTTTGTATGTGTGATTTGTATCGTTTCAATCTGTTTTCGATGAATTCAAAATATTTAGCTTGTCCGAAAAGTTCATTCCGCTTAATCCGATAGAGTTGCTTATGAAAAACGGCCGAAACTTTCTGGACAACCTAAATAAAATATATTTGAAATACATCCATAGATTTTTGTTGTGTAAATATTCATTATGATAATGTATTTATTTACACTGATTCAAGATGTACACATTCACACAAATGCACAAACACATTCATTTATTCATTCAAATACAACCATATCAGTGTTGTAAGGTTTATCCGTTCAGTGTTTGTGTAGAGTTCATTTAAAATTGAATTGAATTTTGAATGAAATGTGAATTGAAATAAATCAAAGATAAGATAAAAGATTTATGAATTTGAATTCAAGAAAATAAATGGAATAAAATTTGAAATAAATGAAATCAAAGTATTTCATTTTAAAAGGTTAGAGATTATATACACACACGGATATCTTTTATTAATGGTATATAATAATCCAAAATAGGTATTTTATTGACTGTTTAATATGGTTAAAGATGTGTATTATACTGTAAATGGATTATTATCATCTTTACATATCTTTAAGTGTAATTCATTCAAATAATTTATTCCTATTTTTTACTTGTGATAATTTTGAAAATTTTTCCAAAATTTAAAATTTTTCAAAATTTTAAATCATTTTAAAATAAAGATGTTCATGTTTATTTATTATTTTAAGAGAAAAAATGAAATAAAATCATATTAACCCTTGCCATACGCATATATTTTCAATGATATTAATAATGGCAATCTGTTATCCATGATCATCATTGGATAATCTGTGAAAATGATCCATGTTGAATGATTATTAATATTCCACTTAAGTTAATAAAATGACCAAAATATTTACTTGTATCACTGGTTTTATTACTTGTATTGAGCTGTCCAATGAGATTTGGCTGATTTTCGATGGACATTTTCATTGTTTTGACAGAAATTAACTCATTGGACAACTCGAATTAATCAAATGTCCAGTGATTATCATTCGCTTTTGATAAATTCAAATATTTGAATTATGCAAATTATCAAATTGGTCATCATAATAGGTTATTTTGAATGGTATTCATAAGTTCATTAATTTCATTTGAAATTTCGAGAAATTTTTGAAATTCTTTGGAAATCTTTCAATTTTAAATCATCAAATTATCAAATCGAAATTTGGCCAATAAATAATCGAAACTATTATAACCTTTACTTGTACCTATTGTAATACTCGATGATAATGATGATGATTGGCATTAATTTTCAATGTAAAATGATTGATGATATTCCATTGTATTTAGAAAATATGTTTGTTTGATTTGATTTGATTGCATTTGATTTGGTTTTACATTTGTTTCAATTGAAGAAGTGATGATCAACAAAAAACAATTAAAATTCAATGATTGTTTTGTTTCGATTTCAAACGAAATATTTGAAAATTATTCTTATCAAGAATAAAACAATCAAATTTGTTTTATATGCACGCTAAATCTATTATCATCAATTGGGCGACCACCCAAAACAATCAATTGATGATTTTAACATGTAAAAAAATATTAGTTTGTCCGATAAGTTTTTGCCGATTTTCTCACGTATCTCTATACGATATAACCGGCAAAAACTTTTCGAACAACCTAATATTTAATGAAAGCAATGATCTGATGATGATCATTTCTCTAATAGTCAATGATCATTGCTTTCATCATCATCATCATCATTGATCATCAATGATCATTACATATCGATGGTGATCAATCAAAATCAAATTTAATTTCATTTAATAAAAAAACAAAAATGGATAACATTTTGAATTATTATCAATGAATTTAGCATCAAATTTTTTCGTGTGTTTGTGTGTGGTGATGGTGTCTTAAGACTGATAGTTGTTTCGTTTATATTTGTTGAAATCAAAGATTCAAAAAATCAGTGATTTCGCTGAAATGTTTGACCAGATTCAACATCAGATTTTAAAAATCAATTGGTAAAAAATTAATTGTTCAAGCCATTGCTTTAGACGGATGGATGCTTTGTATGCTTGTCCGCATCACTTGCGTTATATAATGTTTTGAAAAATGTAAAATCATGAAGAAGAAGATGAAGCGAAAAAAAAGACAATCAATAATTAATCATCGATAATGATTACGATACAATACAAAACAATTAATTAATAATTTCTTAAAATTTTTCAATATTTTTTTCCCTTGACTAATTTGCTTTAAAACAAAGATAACAAAAATTTATGAATTTCTAAGACATATAAACAGCACACACAGAAGCAATTTTTTGTTCAATTTTTGATGATTAATAATTAATATGTGTGTGTGTGTGATCTGTAAAAATGATTTTGATTTATTTAAATGCAAGAAAAACGAAAATTTATTGAAAACAATAAATTTAAACCCAAAACAATTGCATAGCCCTTAAATAGGAGATAATCAGAGAAAATAATTTTCAAAACAAAGTCTAAAGCGATTGTGAATCAAGGTAATTGTTCATCAACGCACACATTTTTACCTTATTATCACCATTAATTATAACCTTTGAATGAGCGAATGATTATATTCGAAAAATGAATTTTATTTTGAAAATTTTTCAGATCAAAAATTTCAAATTTTACCGCCAACAATCAATTCAGGAGAATTGATTTTGAATTTTGCTCCGAGAAATTTCATTGAATTTTCATTATTATCAAAAAATACACCTCGAAATCATCGAAGTGCAATCATCAAGTTTTAGAACTGATCAGAATAATGTAAGAATAAGATAATGATTACAAACAAACAATGATTGATCGATCGATCGATCAATCAATTGTTGATCGATTATCATATCGCTGGATAATACAAGTGGATAACAAAAGAATAATTTGAAAAATTTCATCTCCTGCTTCTTCTTTATTGAAAATCGAATAAATCGACTTACTGAGTTAAGAAATTTACCTTGAGATTATTGTTTATTTTCATTTCTTATTTACTTGTTAAGATTATTGTTTTTTCTTAAAATATCTTCAAACATCTCAAACGCATTAATCTTGCATAATTTATTTTTGTTCATTTGTTTGTTTGTTTGTTAATTTATTTGTTCGTTCTTCATGAATATATTCACAAACCATTAAGCCTATTATTATTACGATGATTATGATTATTATTAACATTATTCAAACAGATAATCTATGGTTAATTTTATTTGTTTCTTTGTTTGGATAAATCAATGAATAATGCATCAGTGGATACAGTGGTTCACCTGATGTATTCAGTAAACACAAAAGTTTATTAAGACAATCGCGATTGGAAGTAAAAACTAAAAAGATAAAGGCAAAAACAAACAAAATAAGTTTGAAAGGTTTACTTGTTTTGGTAAGCTTTTATTTGTGAGTTTAATCAAAGACTTAGAAATCAAATATCTTAGATATATGGTAGATTTAAGGTTGAATGATTTAAAATTTCAAATCCACGAACAATCAAAAAGGAAAAAATCAAAAGTAGAAAAACATAATTCAAGTAGTTCATATGGTTTATTCATTTATAATTCAATCTTTTTGATTTTGTTTTATTTCATTTATTATCTGATTTGATATCAATTTATTCATGGGTGCTCTGTTGTTCTATTATAAATGATCACAATTTATTTATTTATTCAATGAATAAATAAATAATTATAAAATGTAATAAATGGTGAATAAAAATTAAGATTTCCACCAAAAAAAAATAAAAATTAAGATTTCCACCAAAATGAATAAAATCATCCAAAATTGAAATATCTGAAATGAAGAATTTCCAATTTCGTTTGTTTGTTTGATTAGATGATGATGATCATCATTTCAAATGATGATAAGCTTAGAAATCAAATAAAATGGAAAATTAAATAATCACAAATGTGCACCAGTGGTATTGTTATTAATGGATGGAAATCATTGATGGAAATCTTTCAAAAATCTTTGATGTAATAATTTGAAGAAAAGACTGATAATAATAATCGAAACTGATTAATTATTATTACAAAAGTAAAATTTGAAAAAAATGAGAAAATTAATTGTAATCATTAATCTCTCGTACAAGATAAGATAAATAAGACAAGTAAATAATTCGTGACATGAACATTTACACAATTAAGTCATTGTTGTTGTTGTTGTACAATGATTAAGATGATTTGGGGTCGTATTTGTTTGATTTGGGTTGAATTAGTCGATTGTTTTACATTTTAATTTGGATATTAAAATACATCAATCTCAAATTCATATCCATCAATGATATCCATTCACTGATTACTTCGACTACACGTATTTATATCTCAAATCGATTCCCCTTCCAATTTCAATTTTTTCATTTTTCCATCGTGCATCTAATTGTTTTCAGTGAATATTTTTTGGGATCTAGCCCTCATGAAAGCTTATGAAATTTTGCACAAACAATAAAATAAATGAAATTCAATGCTTTAAAATGAATAATGATGATAATATCATTATTCAATGTTGTTGACCAATGAATGAATAATTGTTGTCGTTTTATTTCTCATGGAAATTAATAATTCATTCATGAGGTATAATAAATTTAAATTTCAAAAAATTTAAAAAATGAAATGAAAAAATTTACATTTTTGCACCCAAAGAATTTCAAAACAAAATAATGGTCCACCACTTTGGTCCTTTTGTTTGTTTCATTATTCTTTGTCATATTTGTACATTGAATTTTAAAGAATTTCATAGAATTTCATAGAATTTCACAGAATTTTAAATTTTCCATTCACCATTTCACCATTTATTTGTTTGTTCTTGCATTTACATTCACATTACATTCAAATTCATGTATTGTTTGCTGATACTTTGAAAGGCAAAAAAATTCTTTTATTATTCAAATTTATTTGCGGTTATTGTCATTCATTTATTTATTATTCCTCTGGTCTATTGTCGGCAATTTCTCACCACACACAATACATGCACTGGTAAAATGATGAACTTGTAAAAATATGCACCGAATTTCAAAGAATTGAATTCATGAATCATAAAGAAATCGAGAATTCGGAAATTCAAAAAAATATGAAAATAGAAAAACATATGGAATTTAACATGGAAAAAAACGAATAGAAATTTCAATTTGAATGGAAAAATTATTATTATTCTTTGGCAAAGAAATGATTCCATGTTTCCAACAATGGACATTGTTGTTTTGAATTCATTCCGTAAAAATGAATAGAAATTGAATTTCAAAACAAAATAAAGATATTTGAACAGGAAACAAACAATGAACGAATTCCAGCAAAGCAGAAAAAACACATGTTTCAGGTAAGAGCTGTGTTATTGAAGGCCTTTTGTGTTAGGGTATGGTCATATTATTTCACTGAATTATTCCAGTAAAATTATTCGATTGATTTATTTGTTATGTAGAAAGAAAGACATCATAATAAAATCAGCTCATATCAGTAACGAATAAATCAAATTATTAAGAATCGAAGAACTTTTCATTCTTATTCTTAAGGAATCCATAGAATCCAAGAATCTGATTTTCTTTGAACCAAAATAAATGAAAATAATAAGATGAAATTATATCAACATTATTATCGTTGATTTATTCAGAATTCATTTGATTGAATGGTAACAATTGTAAACATCAGGTTGGTCCAATATACAAACATTTCAGATTTCAAAGGTCCAAAGATTTCAAGGTTGATTTTTTTGAAATTAATCGAATCAATTTAATTGATTAAAATCCATGAATTAAAATCAAGAAGCGAAAATCCTTGGTTTCATCATTTAACATTCCATCAACCATTAGATTATCAATCATTAATTTCAATTGAATTTCACAAAAAAACTTCGAATAATACGAGCGGTAGCGCATCAAATAATGAATCATTATCATCATTACTGCCCATCATTCCACCATTCTACCGAGTTCTAACGAATCAATTGACCATTGAATTGTCAATTGTCATTCGTCATTTGTTGTTTGTTGTCGTTGTTCGACCAAATAAATGTTTTTTGTTCCATTCTTTCCATTTGTTTCATTTCATTTGGTATTAGGTTGTCCCATAAGTTCTTGCCGTTTTTTGAATTTTTTTTCATTTAAAAAACGGCAAGAACTTATGGGACAACCTAATATTAATATTGAATAGAATATATAACATGTGACAAGAATTTTTTTTCCATTTATCAAATTCGTTATTATTATTTGTTTGTTTGTTTATTTGAATTGAAATTTGAATTTGAATCGGAATTCAGAATTCATTTGTTATTATCATTCGTTATTCTATGATTTGTATTCAGGAACAAAACAAATGTGAAACAAAACAGGACAAATTCTTTTGTTCCATGTTTGTCCCGTATTCGTTCCGTATTTGTTCCAAATTTGTTTCACGTTTGTTCGTTTGTTTATTTGTTCACCATTCATTCGTACATTCATTCATTTATTTGTTTGTTTCTTCGCTTGTTTGTTCATCATTGAATTCAGTGAATTCATGAAAATAAATGAAAAAAAACGAGAGAAAAATTCATCAAAAAAGGCCCAAAGAATCCGACAAAGCGAATAAAAGAAGGTCCATACAATACACAAAAAGAACCTGAACAAAAAAAAAAATGAATCATTGAATTCAATGAACACAAAGCGAATGAATCGTCATTGTCTTGAATTGTCAATTGAGAATGATTGAATTTCAAATGATGCAAGAATAATGATGATGATGATGATGATGAAATAGACAAAAGAATCCGAAGAATATCAAAAAATCAAAATAATATTGAATTGAATTGCAAACAGAATTCGGTAACAAATAAATTTACCATTTGAAAAATACACGATGAATCAATGATTGAATGTATAGAGTGGAATCAATGTATGTGAATCAATGGAAACATAGAAAAAAAAGCAGAAATTTTTTTGAACAAAAGTTGAATTGAAAATAATGAAATGAAAAAATAGAAAAATAGAACAAGAATTAATTGAATTTCAGTTGTTATATTATTATTATTATTATTCGTGAATTATTAGAAATAATAATAGTAAAAATGAGAATAATGAAATGTGAAATAATAATAAAGAATTTGAAATAATGAAAATAAGAATAATACAAGTGAATACAACAAGGCACATGAACAGAATTACAGAATTCAATTGAAATTTTTCGTATTTTTCAATCAAAATTCATTTATCATCATTGAATCATAGAATAATAGTAATAATATTTTTCAATCATCATCAAACATCATTCAATCATATTGAATTCAATATGAAAATACAAAGAATACAAAATTGAAAAAATTGTCATTTGATTTTTTTGTTTATTCGATTCTCAGCGAATAATAGACTAAACATAAACAAAGGCAAAAGCAAAAGCAAAACAAGGTCTATTCTTTTTGATATTTTCGGCAGTAATTTGTGGAATTCGTTGAATCACAATCGTCATAGAATAGAATCAAAGAATAACAAAAGTCATACCCTGAGAATCAAAGAATCAGAGCAGTACTACTGAATCAGAAGAATCGGTGAATCAGAAAATTACCGAATCATGGATTCAAAGAATCGAAAGATTTTTAAATGAAACAAAGAATTTATAAAGAATTTTGATTCGTGTCATTTTCAATTTTTTTTTTAATCGAAAAATTTGTATTTGAAAAGAAATAATTTGACAATCAATCAATAATATTTTGACTTGAAGTTGAATTAATTAAATTTTTGAATATTGAAAGAATGTTGCTCATTTTTTCAATTATCACCTGGATTCTATTGTTGCTATCGAGAAATATTTGAATGAAATTGATCAAATTTTTCAAATCAATTCTTTGTCGCAACGAAAATTCAATGATTGTAAATTTTGACAAATGATTGATTGATTGATTGTTTGAAATCTAAGAATCGTTTCAAGCCATTGATAAGACAAGAAATTGAATTCAAAGAATTTTGATTGATTTTTAATTGAATTAAATTCTAATTCATTTTGAAATTATGAAATTAATCAACAATCTATGATATTTATCTTTTAAATCAATGAATTACTTGAATTTCTATTGTAGAAATAAATCAGGCAGAAATTCATGAAGACATGACTAGTTTATGTTCAAAAGTATCTTTACGATCAACTCCAACTTCAAAATCGTCAATTTTCTCGTCAATACCAATGTACAAATGGAGTATTGTAATACCTGTTCATTGATCATTGATCATTGTGTGATCTATTCACTTGTCCATTTGAGATCGATATGAAACATGTTTACTCGTTTATCGTGTATAAATTCAATGTTTATGACAGACAGGTATTCGAGCTCTTTTTGTGGATTCATTCAAAAAAAATTTCGGGCAAAAAATCAATGATCATTCATTAATTATTTGATTTTGTCACACAAATTCATGTTTACCTTTTCAAAGGTATCTGATCATCTAAGATCGTCATTTACAGGCAAAAAAATTTATGACAATTTCTTCGTTACGTTTGTCTTCTTGAATTTTTTTGAAAATCATTAATTTATTTGTTCATTCATTGAGTCATTCATTCATTAAATTTCCATGGAATTTTCAAAGCTTGAAAATAATTATTTAAAATAATAAAAATAGATAAAAATACCTGGTAATAAGGTTACCTGGTGATAATTTACCATCAAATTGTTGCCAGTGTTACCACATTACTATCTATGCTATGATGATAATTTAGCATCTTCATTCATTCGATGATATCTGTGCCAATGTCGTTGCCAATGTTGAATTTGGTTGTTGTTGAATAATCGAAGAGTATCGAAAATTAAGCTCGATCGATCAAGGAAAATGAATAAATTTTGGCCGAATCATTTCATTATTATTATTATGTCCGTAATAAATAAATGATGCTTCGAGAGCAAAAATGCGGATCAATTATTATATTCGTCCAGTTCAGTCTCGACGATTGACAATTGTCAAAATTTGTCCATTATCTCTCGGAGAGAAAAATTGAACAATTTGATTTAAAAATCACCAATTCAATGGTTCGGAATAGAGGTTTGTGCCCTATCAAAATCATTGAAAATTTGGCGTAAACTTTTATTTATGCGAAAATATTTACGAGTGAGAGAAAAGGGAAACAAGATTTTATTTAAGATTTTTCATTTTTGTTATTTGTATTTCGACATATTCATCCATTCGAATCGAATAATGAATAATGAATAATGAATAATGATCAAATTTACTAATCAATTTAAACATTTCATTTTGAAAATATAAAATTATTGATTAACAAAGATTATCAAAGATTCGAAATGCTTAGATTGATTATTTTTTAGATTTTTTCTGATTTTCACTTGAAATCTTTGAAATCATTGGCCATCATTTGATTATAATTACAATTGATTTTTATACAAAAAACGAAAATTTTCAACATTTCCATTGTAAATCAATGAGAAATTTCTGATTGTCTGCATATTTACAAATGAATTTCACTGAAACATCTTCGTAAAAATGATTTCGACCAAATTTTCCCCAACTGAATACTTACGATTCGTTACGCATTTGAAGCTTCATTTCATTCAAAATTCATTTCAATTTTCTTCAATCGTCAGTCATGAATATCGATGGACTTTTTCAAATATTTAAGATTTATACATAAAGATACAAAAAATAATTGAAATTCGAAAAATAATTAATAAATGAATTTTAAAACCAAACAAAACAAAACAAAACGAATGATTACATTATCATTCTGCATTAAAATTGATTCTTGAATAAATAAACTTTATCGGCCATTCTGTTCCGAATCGTGTTTCGGATTCTGGTCCAAATTCTTGCCAAGATTCTGTTCTTTTTTTCAAAATCTTGTCCATTTTATCGTCCATCAGAATTTCTTTTGATCTCTTCTATTTCCAGCTTACGAATCACATTCGCTGCAATTAAATCAGATTTTCGATTTTCGATTTTTTTTTGTTTCGCAATTTTCCAAAATTCAATTTTCAATTGAAATCCATAATAATAATTGAAAATAATAATACAAAGCTTCAAGAATATCGAAAGATCATTAGCGAATTATTTTATTTTTTTCGATTACTTTTTATCATTATTTTCTTTCAATAAATAAAATTCTCGAAAATTTCCTTTAATGAAACTTGGATTCAACTATTTTTTTCAAGATAAAAGATTCTGTTATTTTCATTTGTATTTGTTTGTTTTCGTGTGTTGAGTATATTTACTTATATAAAAAGAATAGATTCAAAAGATT
This sequence comes from Psoroptes ovis, assembly GCA_002943765.1. Classification (NCBI taxonomy): domain Eukaryota; kingdom Metazoa; phylum Arthropoda; class Arachnida; order Sarcoptiformes; family Psoroptidae; genus Psoroptes; species Psoroptes ovis. Next base: position 460,530 of record PQWQ01000008.1, on the reverse strand, counting down.
TATTTCAAAAAAAAAAAAAATAAAATAAAATGAAATGAAATGAAATAATTCAAACAAAATAAATAAACAAACAAATGAAATGAAAACTTTTTTGTTTTTGTTTTCAAATTCCATGATTCCCGAAATGATTCTAAAATGAAATAATTACGACCAAATAATTCGGCAATCATTTGGCAGTGTCTTTTGGCAATGTGTTGCTGAATAACAGAAGCTCAAACATTGTTTTAGCAATGTTTCATGTAGCATTTTAATACCCTTGATATGTTCTTAAATGTTTTTGGAAAATTACAAAGGTTATACACTTAGTTTGATTGTATCGAATGTCGAATAATGATTTAGATAAATTGAATGAAATCGTATGCATTCAATTCAATTTGAATTTTCAATTCATCAGTATTTATCAGTGTAATTCTATGTGTATGGGATAGACAAAGAATGAAGAATGTTGGAGAATATTCTGTTTTTTGTTTCATTTTCAAACATTTCCCAATTGAGAATTCAAAGAGTTTTGGAATTTTTTCTATTTTCTCCTTTCATCTAAATTTTACATTTTAATAATGATAAAAATTCAAAGAATTCATTGAATTCATACAATTAAATCATTAACGAAAAAATACGAAAATAAAAGAATTTAAAAGAATCAAATTCTATTCATTTTTGATTCATGGCCCGTGTATTACGCATTTAACCTTTTTTATTTTTTCATGCGAATTTATCTAAATATATAGCTTGGAAAAAAGTGTTAAAATGAATTCAATGAGAATTCAAGAAGAGTTCAAGGAGTTAAACAGTATCAATGGAAAATAATGGCGATTGATAGGTGAACACTTATCACTCCATAGTCTCTATATTGGAACTTATTGTTTCAACATTTGTTTGTTTGACTATCTTTGTTCATCAGAAAAAAGGAGTTTCAGATGTTTTTTATTGAATTCAATATGCCTTTACATAGTATAAAGCATATATAAAATACAAAATACAAAAAATAAAATAAAAGATGCTTAAAACAAAGAGAGTCAGAGTAAGATGATAATAATGATAATGATGATGCGTACAATAGAGAGACTTGCCCATTGTTTTTCAAGTTTGTTTAAAAATGACAGGCGCCATACAGTTTTCGTGATTATATTGTGACTGCCTGTATGTGAGTGTATTGTTTCATAAATATTATAGGCTTGATTATTTGAGAATTTTCCATGACGAAAAATCAGTGAATCTGCTTTTGCTTTGTCTCGAAAGAAATTTCCTGCCAAGAATATTCCACCCGATTCTCTTAATTCCAAGATCATTCACCGAGAGACTCAGTATTCTCAGTGCTTTAGGTGGAAAAAAGAAGGTTAAAAGGTTTTAAAAGGGTCAAGGAGGGAGTTCGAAGGGTTAAAAATTGATTATTCATTTGTTTTGTTTGATCAATGACTGGTTCAATTGATTGATTAAACAATTGATTGATTGATTACGAAATCCACTGATTTGAATGTGAAATTTCATCGAAAAAGTTTTGATTCACTGATGATCATTTTCAGTTTATTTCTGGTGTAAAATTTGTTACTTGTTATATCGCCCGAAGGGTACTAGTAACAATTTTCAGACATTTTTCTGTGGCAAAAAAGTTTTACGAACAAAGCAATGAACAAATATAAAATGGTCAATCAATTTAATGATGTAAAACATCATTCAAATAAAACCATCATATTCATTAAAATTAGTTATTTATTTAATTTATTTAGTTTGCATAACAAGCATAGAATTGTTTGTATTTGGATAATATTCAAAATGAAAATATCAATTGATTTTGCTGCGAAATTCTTTAATTTGTTTCCAATTCCTTGGACTTATAACACTGGTAGAATTATCCAATGGTTCGATTTGTCCTAATTCTTAGACATTCTTTTTCTTAAGGCTCAAATCTTCGATTTTTCTTCGATTTCGAACGACGATTTCGTAACAATTCTGTTGAATTCCATGAGAATTTATTCCGATTTCTTTTTATTTATTTATTTTTTTTTTGTTGAATTTGTCTTTGAATTGAAATTCTTATATTATTATTATTCCATTTTCTCATTTCTATGCATTCAAAATGTATTATCATCATCATTGTCATTATAATTCTTATTCTTATTATCATTTCTATGGGAATTTATTTTTCTTCAATTTTTATTCTACAAAAGCATTGAAGCATATTACTTTTGTTATTATGATTATTTCTTTATTATTTGTTTGTCATTATTGTCACCATTATTGTTGTTGTTGACGCCATTGTCACTTTATTATTATTATTTGTTTGTTATTATCAAATAATGACAAACAAAGAAAAGAATATAAATTCAATTGTAAATTGACAAAAGAAAAGAAATAATAATAATAATATTAGGTTGTCCGAAAAGTTCTGGCCGATTTTCATTAGCAACTCTATTCGATTAAGCGAGATGAACTTTTCGGACAACCTAACAAAAATAATAATATAAATTTCACACCATTTTGTGTTTATTTTGTGTCCGAATGTCCAAAATATCAATCATTGAATATTCTTTGGAATAAATTTTCCATTATTTCTTTTTTTTTTCTTCAATAATGGACAAACAAATCATTTTTGAAAAAAAATAAAAGAATAAAATATATTCTTTGGAATAAATTTTCTCAAATATTTTCATTCAATGGACACAAACAAATCATTGAATAGTGAATTCGGTGTATCAATGGACACATTCACAGAGAGAATTGAATATCATCAATATCAATTGAATATCGTTGAACACGAACACAAACAGTCTTGTCCGAACAATTGAATATAATCTTCGGTACCAATCGATATCATTGAATTACGAATAATAAAACATTAATATCTTTCAATGCATATATTCAATGATAATAATAATAATACGAATTCAAAATAAATGCATTTCAATTTGAAAAAAAAAAATTGAAAATAAAAAATTTTACCTCATTTATCAGCGATTCAATTGGTCATAATAATAGTCATAATAACAATGACTGATAATAATAATGGACATAATAACAATGAATACGAATGATTCAAATTCAATAGTGTTCCGATTCGGTGTTTCAAATCGATATTTCAATGGCCATCGAAATGGATCCACAATTTGTCCGAGAAGGATGTGTGTATGCACCAATCAATGGTCCATTAATGATCGGTTTATGGGGAAAAAATCAATGTTTTTCAAGGGAAGAATTGAATTTTGAATTTTTGAAAAATTCAAAATCCAGAATTTCGAGAATTCCCAGTGAATTTGAAATTTTAATTCTGAAATTTTTTTTTTTGGCCAAAATTTCAACAGAATCATTGAATCATCGAATCACTGAAATGATTTTCTATGTTGACCATTGAATTATCAGAACACAAATTCGATGATTGATTGATCGATAATTCTGATAGTTTTAATATATTTTAATAAATCGAATGAATTTGTTGGTCGTTTGTTTGCTTGTTTTGGTTGACTCTATTATGAAATATCAAATTTGTTTCTTGTAATTCGATATTTCTGGACAAGAATTTCAAAGAATTTGAAGAAGAAGAAAAAAATTTAAATTTATTTTATATCAAAAACATCATTTGCGTTTTTTGGTTCAATCAACTTCAATTCGATTCAATGGTCATTTTTGATTTATTTATTTATTTTTCTTAAAAATTATCCTCAATCCGAAAATCCATCTCTGATCCATTATCTTTGTCCAGCAAAAAAAAAAGTACTAAAAACATTGGTCTGTCCGAAAAGTTTGCTACGGTATTCAGTGGACATTCGTATTGATTCAACGGACATAAACTTGTTTGAACGACAATTTTGGTTTTATGAAAAAAAAAAATTCAATTTGTTTCAAATGAATTTTATGTTTGATTTACTTGCTTGTCAAATTCATGAAATTTACTCGATGTTTTAAAATTTTTCAATTGATTTTTAATGTTTTTGAAAAAATTTAAATTTTAAATTTTACAAGAAAAAATTTATTCGTGTATTCAATCAACTATGTATCTGTGTGTGGACATAATATAATAGCATGACATATAACATCAATTATCCAATTTGATGAATTTGAATTTTTTTTTTTTTTTTTTTTTGGTCAGTTTTTAATGCATTTTTTTTTCATTTTATTTCAACATTTTTGGCTGGTCAATCAACAGAAATATCTTTGACAAATTTTCCAAAAAAAAGAAAAAAATCCAAATGGATTCACTTTTGAATTTGGATTCGCTTTTAAATTCATAGAAAGATCCACTTTGAATCCATTCCGAGTTCAAAAAGGACCAAAAAAAAAATCCATTTCAAAGAAAAGCATAAAACCAGAATACAGAATGACCAATGACCATTATTATTGATTATATTGTATCAAATGTTACCACTGTTATTCATTATTGTTGTCGTATATTTGCAAACAAACAAAAATATGCAGACATACTGAACAATAACAATGATAAATGTAATCCATACAAATGAAATCAAATCCAAACAACAAAAAAAAAAAATTCAAATTCAAATGAATCCAAAATCAAAATTCAAAAAAAATAATTGATTTTATTTCATTTCAAGTTTCATTCAAAAAATTTTATTATTCTTGAATCATCATTATTTATTATTATTCGTCATTGAAATAATGATTAATTTTTATCCGGTCAATATGATCATATAACAATAATAATAATAATAATAATAATGATTCATATGGATATCATATGACAAATGATATTATTATTATTATTTCATTTGAAATGATAATAAATTGATCATTTTTTTTCCATCAAATATCAAATATTGATTACAAACATTGATAAATTGTAAATTTTATAACCCTTTCCCTCAATGATATTTCCTTAATTTCAAAAGCAATCAAAATACAATTCAATACAATAATAATCCATAATAATAATACGAATACAAATTATAATTGTAATTGTAATTGGTTTTTGATTTATTTTCATATTATTTCCATCCATTTTGAATTCTTTCGATTATTATTATTTTATTATTTTTATTATTATCGATGATCATAATAGAATTCTATTGCTTTAACCCTTGCTCGAATTCATTCTATTCGGTTTGTTTATGGGTTCTATTGAGGAATTTTGTTCCCAAATATTTTTGTTTCGATTTTGTTTATTGGTCTGAATATTTTCTGCTTATGAAAATTTCCAAATCTGTAAATTGTACTTTGGAGAATTTAGGGAAAATGTTTCATATGGAAACATATTGGAAATTGTTTGTTTGTACAATTTTCTATTCAATTGTATAATACAAAAAAGATATGGAATGAAAAGGGTTGAAATGATGCTTTCAATGATGCTTATTTTATAATATGCTATTTTTTCCGTGGTTAAATAGGAGAGAGGCAGAAATATTGTGTAAAAAGAGCTGTTTTTGATTCAAATAAGACTAGAAACGACGGTTAAAAGGGTTAAAAATAAGGGAAAAAATGGCCAAATTTCATCACAATCGCTTAATCATTAACACAAATTGAAAAAGCCATTAATGGCATTAATAATATTTCCATTATATTTTTTTATATTAATGATTTTTTGATAAATTTGTTGATTTATTTATTCGTTTATTTGTCTATTTGTCTGTGCCCTCATTTCTTTCCATTGAAAAATATCCATCCATTGGTCATAATAGAAAATATATCCATAAACAAATGAAAATCAAATGCCATATATCCATGTTGGAAATGTGTGGATTGGTAAATGGTAAAACAACTAAATATTGAAAAAAAAAATCAATTTTGAAAATTAATCTTAAGAGAATTGATTTCAAATTTTGAAAATTTCAATTGAGTGTGATTGTAAGTATTTGAAGGGTTTTTCAGTTGGTACAATTGGTAAAAATTGACAAATTTCAGTACAATTTGGTTGGACATTTTTCCATTAAATCTGTATGTCTCTATATTTGGGTTAAAAATGAAATTTTATTTGATTAATTGTGCAATTGTGTTACTATCAAGAACCTTTGAACCTTAGCCTGGACCTTGTACCCTGAGTCCATAGCTTTCTTTTTTTTAAATAGATAAAAAATAAACAAATTTGAATTAAAATCCAATTATCAATCAAGTCAAATTATTGTCGATTGCCACGTGTTTCATTAATAAACAATTTTCCGATTGAAAAGACGATGATTCTCCTTGTATAATTCATCGAATAATTATTCAATGATAATATGTCTGTAATTCATTCGCACCAAATCGACACTATTATCATCATAATTTGATTCAATCATTTATCAAAATGAATTCAATTGAATTGTTCACGGTTGGATACATGTTTGTGTTTATTGACTGAACATACACACACAGATACAAACAATTCAATTTTGATGCGCGACAAAGACACAAAGACTTTGCGAAGATTGTTACAAATCCAACTGTGTGACAAACTGTTTCAGTCAAAAAAAACTCAGTGGTTAAGCCACATTCATCGATTGATGACATTCATTGATTGTCATTGTGTGATCAAAAACAACAAAAGAGTAAGAGGTGAGAGACATATCTGACTGATTGTGTCATAACTGTGTTTGTCTAAAATGATTGAATTCTTCATTTGATTCAAAACACGTACCAACAAAATCAATTGCGTGAATAAATACATTTGAAAGAATACAATGTAACGGGTGACAATTAAAAATGTCCAACTGTGATTAATTCATACCGAAATAACTCTTGTAATGTCATTTATTCATTTATTATTTTTGGTAAACAAAGTATTCAATGTTTGTATTTGTAATGATTGTTCATCATCATTGAATAATAATCATCATTGAATAATCATCATCATTTCCTTTTGAATCTAACTTAATTGTTTGAATGATTCGGGACAAATTATTTTGTCAAATATTCTTCGGGTCCCAGTATGAAATCTGTGCATTTATTGAATTCATTTTCCGACAATGACAATAATGAATAATGACAAAATGAAATGACAATAATGAATAAAGATGTACCCGAAGTCTTTTGTTTGTCCCTGTACTCAGCACACATTGTTCTTCATAGTCATGCCATTCTTCGGTACTGGTCTCAGTTTATCTAAGCTCGCTGCTGGTGCATATGAATTTGAATGTGTTTATTAAGCTTAGATCTATTATCTAATATGAATGCTTCTCGATACAGACCCTATGGATCTCTCTGTGTGGATCTTCAATGCTATCTTTGAATGCATAGTGCTTGGTAAATGCATTGAATTTTGTTGTTGCTGCTGCTGTGCATTGTTTTGTATTATTCATTTTCACATTTTTCATAGTGAAAAAATGGTGAAAATTTGAATGAAAGAATTTCAATTGAAATTCATTCGTTTCTTTTGTAATCAATGAGAATACATTGATTGAATAAGGAATAAATTACAAATGTAGAAAAATACTGGATGAATTATTTGTTTGTTTATTTATTTTCTATTCTATTCAATTTATCGCATCTATCTGGGTATATCATTGAAAATGCATGAACACAAAGCGACAGACAAAGACACTAAAAGAATAGACAGAGATAAGAATTACACAAAACAAAGCATAACGGCAGCGGCCTTTGACAATGGAACAAGGACAATGGACAATGGACGATCGACAATCGTATTAGATAATGCATACAGACACATAAAGACATGAATAAATGAAGATGTTTTGCTTCTGCCAGTTTTTTTCAAAGAAACAAATGAAATAATAATGGATCAGTGAATGAATGAATAAAATGGCCCCTGGTTTGACAAGGACAATGGTGATAATAGAATTAAATACGAATTTGAATCCAAATCTAATTCAATTCAACTTAATTGTATACGAATACAATTCTATTCAATTCCATTGTATTTAGATTGAATTGAATCAAATTCAATTGAATTCGATTCTAAATCAAAGTGTATTTATTCTCATTTTGATTATTATTTCATTTCATTTTCGATTTAATTTATTTTTTGTCCCTAAAAATTTTCAATTTTCAAATAATAAAATTCATTTGGAAACTTCATTTGAAAACTGGTAAAAGTAAGTAACTAGGTCCATTGAATTATTACATCCGAAACGAATAATAATAATAATTATGTTCGCGCATCCAAGTTTGTTATTGTTTTCATTTTATTTTATTTTTTGATTTTATTTTTTATTATTCACACATTTTATTTGGCCAAATGTTTCCGAATAATAAAAGTGATCAACAATGATGATCAATCGTAATGAATAAATCAAAGAAAAAAATATAATAATTCATAGCAAAAAAGTTCATGAGGTCGTTTCATTTGATTGATTTGACAAATCAATCAAATGATGATACATACACTGAATACACAATGAATTTATTGAATCAATAATTATGAGTTGGTTGAAATCGACCATGAATACTTATTGTGGAATGAAGCTTAACATTTGAATACAATGAAACTAAAAGCATGGAAAATGCATAAATTCACATAAATCAAATTAATGAAATTTGCATTGATTATCACCAGTGATAATCAATGATTGTATCTATCGTTGATAAACACTATCATCATTATCACTGATTATTACTCGGGTTATCGCTTGATTATCGCTTAATAATTGATTGTATTCGATGGTCGTTGATTCAACTCAAGAATAATTCCATTCAAGAATTCGATTCTAAACATTGATTGATTGATTATTGTTTCAAGTCCTTACATTGTATGGATTGTTTCCTCTATTGTATAGCTTTTTACAGCCATTATTTCTGCATGGTCTTCCGTTGTTCCCCATGATCTTCAACGGCTTTCAAATAGCCTTTACGAGGGTCATTTGTTCATTTATTCATTTGTTTTAAATTCAAATTTTTCTTTTCAGAAATTCCATTGAATTTCATTGAGTTTCCCCGAAATTCCATTAATCAAAAAACAATGACAAAATGTATCATTAGTCAATGTTGTATTCAACAACAACAACAATTATTCCATTATACAATGTTTTACCATAATAATTGTTTCCGTTTTCAAGCCAAAAATTCATCAAACAAATGAATTCCAAATGAATTCATTTGGATTCAACGAATGACAATGAAATATTTCAAAATTTTTTCGGCCCAAAAAAATGGATGGAATTGAATTGTGAAATAATTCACAATTTTAATGGCCAAAAACTTCAGAAATTTTCGAAATGAATTCAATTCATTTTCAATTGTCCAAGGCTTTAATTGTGTATTTGCAGCGATGAAAGTTCCATTATTTCAGCTTAATATTTGTTTTACGAAATAATCCACTTCGAATGGTGCATCCACTCACTCTCGTAAGCTCTGCAGGGCCATATTGAAACAAGCCGAAAACCAAATATGACCAAACAAACAAACGAAGACAAAGCACCAAGGCATTTCAAATGAAAATAATGATTAATTGATTATTTCCATTTCCTTTTGTTTTGAATTTTGGTTTTTGTTCAGTTTATTTTGAAATACATTTGTTTGTTTGTGTCCCAACGTTTGTTCTTTGAAATCCATTTGTTCATTTGTTCATTTGTTTTTGTTGGTCAAAATCCATTTCCAATTCCATTATCACTGAATCCATTGTAGACATTCATTTGTGCATCAGCTTTCGGTTTGAAACAGAATTTTAGAAGAATTTCAACGGAATTCTGGCTCCGAAATTCCTGATCGGACAGCTGTTTGTGTAGAATTTGTGAAAGATTCATGATGATTTTTGGTTCAATTAGAAATATTTGAAAAACAAATAAAATTCCAGTGATTTAAAAATTTTTAATTACCAAAGATTATAATAGATTAACCGCGTTAAATGATGAAATTCAATTAATCAAAAAATTATTTCGCAAATATTTTTGGTGATATTCGGGAAATAATGGCTGAGTAATTTAAAAAAATTATTAGACAGTCATTGGTGTGTAATTTGTGAAGGAAATTTCGGCTTAGAAATTAAATGGATTCAATGATTTTTCAAAGGCCAAGACAATCAATTGTTCAACTAAATCGACCGAAATCAAAATAATCAAAAAAAAAACTCCCCGCAGTTGTTGTCAGCGGTGGTAACCAATGACTTTGACAACAACTAAATGACAATTAGACAAATTTCAATGGCAAAATATGCCTTTGAATTTTGTCACTTGCGGTTTTTGAACAATTTGATCCCCTAAAATGAAAAATTTAATGACAAATCATCGTCACATTTGAGGCTATTCATCGAGGCAAAACAAAATAAACATTTTCCAACAATGAATCGATGGGTAATCGTCCAATTCATTTATGCCTTCCATGTTGCGCAAGTTTCACATCTAATCATCATAATTGAATCATTTGATCTTGTTCAAATCTGCTCGATTGGTTTGCCACACTTTCAAATCAAATTTAATTTGACCATTGGTCAAATAAATCTTGATAGAAACCTTGTTTAGAACATTATTATTAGTTTACCTGTATTTACTTTATATACTTGTTTATTATTTTTCCTTTGAATTTTTTCAAATTAAAAAAAAAAATTGAAACAAATTTCAATGTAATTTGTTCAATGTAAAACTTGTTACTAGTAACTATGTGGCTATAGTTATGATGGCTATGATGACTTATGATAGGTAACTTATGTGTGTGTATTATAATCTTCTTTTTCAAAATTTTTTCAGAAAAAAATAAATTAAAAATTTATCAGGTGAATATCCTTGAAATATTCAAAGGTATCAGCCTTATCAGTCATATAGATTTTTATTTCATTTTTTTTCTTCAAAAAATTTTTATGATTATTTATTCACAAATGTCAATTGATTTTTCATTCATTCATTCATTCATTTATTTCGTTCAAATCATAGATTTCAATTAAATTTTTCATTTTTTTTTCAAAATCAAAAAAATCTTATCACAATTTCTTATTTTTATAAATAAGAAAATTTTGATTTAAAAATTTTATTAATTTTGAAAAATAAAAATTTTTCCATAAAAACTGCCAAAAACGTGTTTATACGTATAAGATATACGTAGTGGTGAGCGCAATTTTGGTTGAATTTAACCTTCTTTTTTCACGAAATAAATTTTTGACACAACAACAAGTTTTTTTTTTTTTTTTTTTCGTAAAAGTTTTATTTATTGATAAAAAATGATAATGACAACATTTGATGAAAATAACGACTGACTGAATAATAATTGAAAAATTGACAATTTTGATTAAAATGACGGAAAATATATACATTATGAGAAAGGAATGTGATAGAAAGGTAATTAAATCGAGGATGTTTTGAATACTTTAAATCATAATGATGTGCATGTTTAGCCAATGTGATTAGATTGGAATTTTTGCCAAATATGGTAATCAGCTAAACATTATCATCATTAAGCTAACGATTTAAAAATTAATGATGTTAAATAACATCTCTTTAGATCAATAACTACCATTTCTATTACATCTCCCCTCTAAAAAAAAAAAAACAATACGGGGGGGGTGAAAAAGCGCAACTTTATTTTGGATTGACATCAATTTCGTTTACACAGCGGTATCATCTACTTCTGGGCTATTTGATCCTTGTGATCTAGCTTGATTTTCCAACTCGATGAATTCTTGCGATCGTTCTAATATTTTTCTCTTCTTCTTTGTCAATTTTATCCTTCTCAATATTACGATGAGTACACCAGCGATAATAATCAATAAACAGACTCCTGTTGGAATAAGCATCAACCATTTATTAAAACGATCTTCTTCAGGTTCATCAAGATTATTCATTTCCGCTAGTAATTGATCTATGTTTTTCGTTTGGATCGAATAATTATAAATTCCACTGTATAAGTTTTTCCCAATCAATTCGTTTTCATACAAATGGAATGAATGATTTCCCAGCGTTTTGCGTACTGATGGTCTGTGATGGAAACTTCCAGCGATAAACTCCTTCTTCTGTGGGATTTTATAAATTTTGTTTTCGCATTCACTTGTTATGTTTTCGATCGTTATCAATTGTTTGTAACAATATACAAAAATAAATTTATTGTTATAATGAATTTGTAGTTCTTCTTGATTGAATTTTGATTTTGTTTCACAAAATTTCTTTACCCATAATTTTTCGATTTCATCATCCTCTTGACAGCTTGTTGATTTATTTATAATAAAACTTTCTGAACGTTTCTTATGATGAGGATGTAAATGGAGTCTTTTTACGCAATCTTTTTCTAGATTATACAGCATGTATCGTGGGCCACTGTATTCGTACATACAAAATTTATCTTCTTGTTGTTTATATAAAGTAAAGGGATGGCTTTCATATACAATTAATTCGTCATACGGTTGAGGTTGTATAAATTCCAAAATTAAATCGGAATGTGATGACAAATCACATCCAACGAATTCCCATTGTTCATATTTATCTTCGGAGGTAACGATTCCGGGAAACAATAATTCAAATTCTATTGGGATTATACCACGAGCCAATTCATTAAAGAATTTTTTTAGATTTTGACTGATAGTCACCATTTGTGATCCCACCATAAGGTCATAATGTAGACCATCTATTAAATCTTCCATGGTTTTTCTGTTGTTCATTTGTATTTCGCCCATCTTATCCAACTTGTCCACCATTTCTTTCAATATTTCTTTTTGAGAGTTCATTAAAACCTTGATTTGTTCTTGCTGTTTTCTTTGTGTTTCTTTCAATGACTTTATTTTCTTTCGTTCAAACCAATTAGTTACAAATCCAACTATCGTTTGTCCAATATGTAATACCTTATCGTAATTTTCGAATAAGAATTTCGTACCTTTTAAAATACTTCCAACAAATCTTTTTCTTCGCCGGTTTTCTTCCATAAAGTCATCATATGTTATATTAATCTTATCGCAATTTTTATTTATTGTTTCCATTATCCAGAAATCATATCTTGCGTTACATTCAAAACGTCTATCCGTTCTTTTAAGGATACTACATGGATTTACTAAACGAATATAATAATAGGTATTAACTAATTCTTTTGTGATAGTATGATCGGTTTTTTTCCCAAACAATAGGATCTGCGACGGAGGGTTCATATTTCCCATTAGCTAGGTGTATCAGCATTAGTAAAGTCAATAGCACCATATTAAACGGATGAAATTTTGGCTTGACTTGGGAAATGTGAACTTTTTCTAATTTTCCCTTCTTCTGGATTTTCAGCATTGTATTCCCTTCTTTATCGATCACTGGAAACGGGCCTTCAAATCTTGCGTCCAATTTTTTCCGGTTCAAAGCGTTTCCTTTGGAGACATACACTTCGTCGATTATTTCCAATGGTAATTCTTTTCTTGTTTCATCATATTTTTTCTTATTTTTTTCATGCATTAAATTTGAATTTTGAAAAGCAATTTTTCGTGCTTCTACTACTTCCTCCGGTCCTAATATTTCTTCAGCATCATACCCTGTCAACAGAAATAATGGGGAATACTTTGTGACACTATGAATGGTTTTATTGTATTCTTCAGCTGCTTTTGCAGCATGCGTTGCCCAGGATAACGTCCTTTTTTCTTTAGATGTTTCGTATATTTTATGACGGATTCGATCGCAAATTGTTTGGTTTACACGTTCGACTATCCCATTACTGGAAGGATGATCCCTCGGGATAAACATAATACCTATGTTGTTCCTCTTTAAGTACGTTTTGAATTCGGTTCCTTTTTATTGCCGGATATTGGTCAGCAATAATCAATTTTGGTTTCGTTACGCTTTGAATTTTTTTGACCAAATTTATCATATCTTTTGCCGTCTGCGTCTTTGAACAAATAATCCATATAAATCTTGTAAAAGCATCGATTGCTAGATGTAAAAATCGTTTATTTGATCCAAAACTTTGGAATCCTCCTATTGTGTCGATATGGATGATTTCGAATGGTAATTTCGCTGGTCCTATTTGACCCATAAATCCAAAACGATAAGAGTTTTTCTTGGTGATGTTACACACCTCACAATTTTGCACCACTTTTTTAATGATCTTCATAATATCTGGGGTGTAATATCGTCTGGAATAATGCTCGTATAAATGGACTGAACCTATATGGCCAAATTCGTGGTGAATTCTTCTGAGTTCGTTTTCCGCTTCCGCCTTTGGGATGAAGATTTGTTCAAAATTCTTTTTCTTTCGATAAATAATTCCATTTTTTTCATAGCATTTATTCAACTGTTTCGGATTATAATTTTTTTGAATTGCAATAATTTTATCAGTATCTTCCCAAAGATTTGTAAACATGATCATCGGAGCTTTGGCCATCTCTTCTAAATCATGGATCGGATGGCGTGAGAGGTAATCGGCTTCTTGATTATCAGCGCCCTTTCTGTACACAATAGTAAATTGATACGAGCTTAGCCGCAAAGCCCAATTGAACAACCTTGTTTTCGGCTTTTTTATTTTTTTAAGGCTTTCCAACGGTTTGTGATCAGTAACAATAGTGAATTTTTGTCCAATTAACCAATAATGCCAATACTCTACCGCTTCAAGAATTGCTAAGCATTCTAATTCAGATGCTGAATATCTTTGTTGATATGGCAACAATTTTTTTGAAAAGTAAGCGACAGGATATTCTTGTTCATTGGGATGAATTTGTTTCAATACCGCACCAATACCTTTTAAACTTGCATCTGTGTAAATTTTAATTTCAAATTTAGGATTGAACAATTTTAAAATAGGTTCTTTGATAAGCAAGTTTTTCAAATTTTCAAATTCTTTTTGTTGATTTTCGGTCCATTCCCATTTCTGATTTTTCTTCAATAATTCCGTTAGATAATACGTCTTTTCCGCTCTATTTGGAATGAATTTATGGTAATAATTAATTTTGCCAAGAAATCCCCTCAAATCTTTCAAATTCTTAGGTGGTTCTGCTTTTACTATTGCTTCAATATTTGATCTGCATGGAGCAATTCCATGTTCAGAGATCTTATGTCCCAAAAATATAATAGATTTCATACCAAAGATACATTTCGACAATTTTAATTTTATATTTTCTTTCAACAAAACGTTCATTACATTATCCAAATGCGTAAGATGTTCCTTCTTTGTTCTTGAGAAAATAATAATGTCATCAATATAGTTGTGACAGTACATGTGTAGATTATTTCTTTTTATTAATGACCATATGATTCTTTGGAAAATCATCGGAGCGTTTTTTAATCCAAATGGGAGTCTTTTCCATTGATACTGGTCGTATTTTGTCACAAATCCTGTTTTACCACGATCATCGGGATCTATCATCACATGATAGTATCCTTGGCTAATATCTAAAGTTGTAAAATACGTCGAATTTATTAAGCGTTCATCAATATCTGATATTTTCGGCATGGGATAATGTTCTACAATTGTTACGTCATTCAATTTTCGATAATCAACACATAATCTTGTTTTTTTTCCTTCGTCTTTCTTATCAACCAGTACTATTGGAAAACAGAATGGTGAGTTTGATGGTTCAATAACATCCATTTTCAATAACCGGTCAATTTCTTTATCGATTATTTCCTGGTCCATCGCTGTACAGGGGTAAGGACGGCATGTGATCGGTATTTCATTTGATAGATGAATTTGTGCCATTTCGTTTTTTATACATTCAATATCTTCTTTATTTTTAGCAAAAACATCTTTGTACTTTTTCAATAATTTTCCTATATCGTGGTCTTCAACGTCCTTTTCTTTACCTTGACCAATATTAATTTTTACTTTCCATTTGTTTTCATCTTCTGGAATAATACTTATTCCAAAACTTCGCATTGCATCCCTGCCTAAAGCGATTATATCTTTTTCATGCGGCACCACATAAAATTTAACTTCATGTTCAATATTTTCAATTTTTACTGTTGTCGTACATATGCCTTTTATATGAACATTTGCTCCCAAAGTGAATATATTTTCGTTTGTTGGTTTCTCTTTTAGCAACAGTTTTTTGACATACATCGGTGTTATGAAGCTGATGTTTGCTCCGCTATCAATCATGAGTTCTTGTTCAAAACCATTCACTTGGGCTTTCACTACCACTGGTTCTTCCAAATCTTTTCTTTTAGCCATATCTGTTGTTTCCGTCTGAGCCATCATCATGTGGAGCATATTTGATTCTAGATTTGATAGACCAATTAACTCATCCTCCATTGTCTGGACTTCATAATCATCGGGTTTTGTATCTTTCATTTCTTTTTGTTCATTTGTATCGGAATTTTGTTGAACATGGGACTTCATATCATTACTTTTTGTATTCATGGTTTCGCACACATAACTTTCTTTAACTTTTGTTCTTGGGGTATTCGATCTTTGTTGTGGGTATTCAATCATATTTCTTTGTGGAGACGTAATCGATCGATAATTTCCTCTGTTAACATTAGATTGATTAGTCCATCTTGGATTGTCTTGCTGAGGTGTTTGGCATAGAATTTCATGATGACCACTTTTACAAATTTGACATATTCGTTTTGAATTACAGTTTTTCATACGATGTCCTTTTTCTAAACATCTGATGCATAAATTTTTTTCCCAAATTATATTTTTTTTGGTTTTCAACGGTATTTTAGCGTAGCAATCAATAGATTTATGTGTTGGATTATTACAAAAATAACAATAGGTTGACCTTGTATTTTGTCTCTGTGGACTTGTTTTAACAATTGGATTGCAATTCAGGAAATCATCAAAGAGATTCTGATCTTCCCTTCTACTTCTAGCCAATTTATGTTCTTTTTCCAATACTTCGATAATGATACTTAAATCGGTTTCGCTAACACAACCCAATTTACTAATAATTTCATATGTCAATTTTTGATAGATGATTCTTTTGAATTGATACGTGTAAGCGGGATTAATATTAACCTTTATCATTAATTTTTCAGTTTTCTTTATATCTTCCAGTATTCGTTCCATACCCATTATATCAAAATTATTTGTCAACTTTGGAAGACTTCTTAACTGTTGAGCTATATTTAATACGACTTCATACGGATCATAAAATTTTTCACGCAATATGGTTTTGACCTTCTCGTAGTCGTCTTCATCGCCCATACTATTTATAAGTTGTCGACTTGGTCCATCTAATTTTTCAGCAATTATATCGATTTTTCGTTGCGGGGGTAAACAGCTAAGGTCTAAAAGTGATGTTAGACTTTCGAAAAATTTCCGAAAATCTAAAAATTTCCCCGAAAATGGTTTAATTTTTTCAATTTCTTTTAGAATAAATTTTTCAGGCATCGTTTTTGGTTCAGCTTCGGTTGTCATTGTGATTGTTTCCTGTTGAACTTGTTGATTAGTTATATTTGACTTACTTGGTTCATTTTTAGCTTTAGTTGCGTCGTCTTGGATGGTCATTTCAAATATATTTATTTTTTTGATGTCCTGCTTTGTTTTGTCGGCCACTTCGTATATTTTATCAAGTTTCTGATGATAATCTGTATTGATCAATTCATATTTTTCGGAATCAAACGGAAGTCCATGTTCACGTCCATAATCTGCTGATGCTTTGAATTTGGCTCGATAGTCTGCGACTCTCTTCGCTAATTCCAATGTTTTCTTTACCAAATCGTAAGCATCAATCGTTTTTTCGTTAATTTGGTTAAATACTTCAGTTATCATTCGCCTAATAACTGGCTTCTCTTTCTCCAATTCCTGGAGATTCTTCATCAAAACGTCGGAGGTACTCATCTTATTAATATTTTGTAATGTTCAATCTTGCTGGCTTATAAGATATACGTAGTGGTGAGCGCAATTTTGGTTGAATTTAACCTTCTTTTTTCACGAAATAAATTTTTGACACAACAACAAGTTTTTTTTTTTTTTTTTTTTTTCGTAAAAGTTTTATTTATTGATAAAAAATGATAATGACAACATTTGATGAAAATAACGACTGACTGAATAATAATTGAAAAATTGACAATTTTGATTAAAATGACGGAAAATATATACATTATGAGAAAGGAATGTGATAGAAAGGTAATTAAATCGAGGATGTTTTGAATACTTTAAATCATAATGATGTGCATGTTTAGCCAATGTGATTAGATTGGAATTTTTGCCAAATATGGTAATCAGCTAAACATTATCATCATTAAGCTAACGATTTAAAAATTAATGATGTTAAATAACATCTCTTTAGATCAATAACTACCATTTCTATTACATACGTTTTTACTAATTTTCATGTTTGACGTAGTACTACGTCAGTTTTTACGTAGTGTATGGAAAATTGCCGGCGCTTTTCAAGCATAATTTTAAATTGTCAATTGAACGCTTAGATCACAGTTTTGAATCATTATTTTTTTTTTTTTTTGGTTCTAAAAACTTGCTCAACTAATTGTGCTTCAATTACCTGTATGGATATTATTTACCCTGTTTTTTATTCATTTCATTCGATATTGATTATTAAATTGAACATTTTTTTTCAATAAAATATGTTTGATCAATGTTTACTGGTCGAAAAAATGTTTTTTTTCGACCTTAAAACTATCATTTTATCAAATTGAACTAAAAACTTTCAAAAGCCTAAATCAATTGACAATTTATTATTATTTATTCAAAGATCTCCGGTTTATTTTTCTTAAGAAAATTTCGTATTAATTTCAAGCGTTCATTCGGTCATATATATTCGGTTGACAAATTGGACATTTTCTACCATCGAAAATGCATAAGAAATAATCATTAAAATCATTGTAGAGGTCACACCTTTGCCTTGTCTTTTGTGCGATATCTATTTTTCAATATTATCTATTGATATATTTCCATATATTCCATATCTACTACCTTTTAAAGTTTATACTTTTTAGTTGGTTTATACCTTTGGTTGATAACAATTTTTTTCTGCCATTTTTCTGTTTCATTCGAAATAATTAAATCTATCTTTGGTCTAAATGGTTGATACATATCGTCTAATGTATAGCATCCACGAAAGGTGTTGATGATACTATTGATAATGGTTTTATCCATTATTCATAGAATAATGATGGTGATATATCATATTTCAAGTCAAGGAAGAAATATTTTTGGTCAATTTGACAAACAGGTGGACATATATTTTACATTTTTTTACTGATGATCATAGAAACAATGATAAACAAAGATAACCAAATTTTAGTAATTGGATATGCCGGATTACAAAGGTTGAAAATGGTAAATTTCCATTGATTAGTGGTGATGGTTGATGCCCGATAAGTGTACCGAAATGGACAAACTGACCAACAAACATATGGTCAATGAATGACCGTATGATGATAAGAAAATGACCTGTAAAAATATTGAATAATGAATTTCAAAAAACTTGAATTAAGCAAAGTGAACCTTGACTTTTTGAAAAATATTGATGCATTTTCAAATTGCCATACAAACACACACACACTTGGACAATGCTACAACAATTCATGGAGAAAAGACTTAGGACAAAAATTCAATTATTTTTATTTTAAAATGAGGGCTCAAAGGGTTTTTTTAGAAAGGATTAATTTTATTTATTGATTTTTTCGATTTATTCCTTGAAAAAATAATGAATATTTATTCACCTTATTCAAATGATTTAGATTTTTATCTTTTTTTAATTATTGTTATCAATGAACATGAAAATGAATACAAATATAGTTTTCATCCGGTTTCATACGGTGATTTAACAAAAAATTTTAATTTTAAAATTTTAATTTTAAAAAATTTAAAATAAAAAAAAAATACATTAAGTTAAATTGATCATCATCAATATCATCACCAGGTAACTACTTACCTGTCAGCTCGGTATTATTAATCACTGAAATCACCAGTATAATAGCCTTCAAATATCCACTGGAAGAGTAACTAGTGTTGATTATTTTGAAAAAAAATAATAGCCTTCAAATGCCTCGTTCAAATGCCTTCGTTGTCTTCTGCACTCTTTTTTGCATACAAACAAATCCCATCATCATCATCATTGAAATTATGATAGAAAATGTCAATAAATTATCACAAAGAATTGAAACAATTTTAATTTGAATTTTTTTTTCTTTCTTTCTTAAATTTTAATTTGAACAAATTACCAATGGTCCAAACTAATTGAAAACCAAGAAAAAAATAATGGAAAAAGATGCATTGAAGACCTCTCTTTCTTATTTGATTGAATCATTACGATGATATTCAATGAATCAAAGATAATGACCACGATATAACTTCTGGTTAACCTTTGAGAAGATAATTATCATCGGTATGATCATCGGTATCATCATCATCATCATCATTCGTAAATTTTGAATATTCAAGATTTTATCTTATCATAAATTTTATCATTTTTTAAATTATTAAGCATATCGTAAGTATTAAGAGGCAAGAGGTATGAATTTGTAATTTATTATTATTATTATTATTATTATTTTAAATTATTTCAAATTATTATTTCAATTGTAAATTATTAATTTGTTTTTTTTTTGTGATTTTATTTGTAATTTTAATTGTAATTCAAGCAATTATTCTCATTGATGTTATCAATGTTTTTTTTTCAAATTATTTCAAAGATGATAAAATACGATCAAATTTGTGTGTACAAATTTTCGGTAATCAACCGATTACAAGGTGGCCCGAAACGGCCGATTTATCCGAATCACCGACTCACTGAATCACTCGGGTAGTGAAATAAATGGTGGTTGTGACGGTGGTTTAGTTTTTTTATTATCATCATCATCATTTATTTATGATCATTTATCAATCATGGTACTTGTCAATTTGCCATTTCGAATTGCTTTGAACACAAAAATTTGTGGGTTTTTAAGGTTACTACCTAAGTGTTTATTTGATTTGTTTTTCGATGCTTTTTTTTTGAATTTTTTTTCAAAATTTTTTGAAAAACAATCGAAATACGATACACCTTGATTTGTTTGTGACCAAGGTGTGTTACCAGCTTGAAACAATCGTATTTCAAAGATAATTGTTATCAAAAACCTTACTTTACCTTTTAACCTTTTTGAAAACAAAACAAATCAAATTTATTCCAATTAAATTGACCTAAAATCGGATGTCAATCAATCGAAACGAATCCAAATATTGTTTGAAATTTAAAAACAAAAGAAAATTTTCAATGGAATCTTTGAGAATTGATAAGACATACCTTTTTCATTAAAATGTATAACCTCATTGATAAGAGAGGGTAAATATTGCCTTACCTTACCCCAATACCTTACCATTGCAATTATCAATTATTATTATTTAATGATTATTCGTTGATAATTGAATCATATTTTATCAAAAAGTAGTTAAAAAGGTATCCTCTTATACACATGGATGACATTTAAACAATTTGTGATCAAAGCCAGTTCAAAGCTACCTGAGCCCGACATCAGAGCTTCTGTGTGTATCTGGTCATTCATAGTCAATTTGGCATTGTTTTCACTGATAAACAAATCTCGATCATTTTTTGATTTCGTTGAATTTTTCAGCCGTCATTGATACGAGAAAATAAATGAACAAATATTTTATTTCAAAGAACTAAGAACAAATAAAAAATTAATCGAAATTCACATTACACACACATAAAGACATTATACGAAGATTACACAAGAAATTCAAAGATAAATAATCATTCGAAATGTTTTGTTTCATTCATTTGATTCCAAAAAATAATTACAATTATCAAAGCATTACATATTATCATTCAACCTCATTCATTCATTCATTATTCAATGTTGTTATCATTTCATTTCTACCTTAGATTATTCGTATGTATCCATTGAATGTCTAGCCAAATGGATGGATGTTTATTGGGCTTTAAAATTAAGGCAAAATGCTTGAATTGGCAAAATGCTACCTGTTTTACGCTCGATTTTCGTTCATTTCATTTCATTTCATTTCAATTGAAATCATTTTCAATCATTTTTGTTTGTTCTTTGTGTTTGCTTTGTTTTTGATTCATTTATCTTTATTTTCATTTATTCCACCAATCACCAATAATTTTACCATTGAAA
Source organism: Psoroptes ovis (assembly GCA_002943765.1). Taxonomy (NCBI): domain Eukaryota; kingdom Metazoa; phylum Arthropoda; class Arachnida; order Sarcoptiformes; family Psoroptidae; genus Psoroptes; species Psoroptes ovis. The sequence continues at coordinate 438,721 of PQWQ01000008.1, read as the reverse complement.
TGATTGTCCAATTAATTTTTTTCATTTATTTCAAATTGGCTTTGTTCTTTTCAAATATTAATTCAATGAATTCATTTATTTTTCTTACACAGAAAATAATACACAGAAAAACAACAGAAACAAAAAATTCCAATTAGGCTTGTCATTTTCAATTGAAATTCATTTTGAATATCTTTGAATTTTTGATTAGATTTCTTGAGATTGAATTGATATTTCATTGATTGTTCATTTTCATTTCTTAAAATTTATTCATTTGATTGTTTTTGTTTTATTAATCAAATCGTTGATCATGATGATTTCAAACGATTTGATTTTGATTGTTGTAATTATTTATTTATTCATTTATTTATTTGTTATTAGCCAAGATTTTTTTTTGTTTTGTTTTTGTTGTTTTTATTCAGGTATTATTATTCAGGTCCAATCATTCAATGGTTCATTATCATTATTAGTCAGTATTATCATCATTAAAAATTATATTTATTTCAAATATTTCTACGTTGAACAATGCTAGATAACAAAACAGATATTTTTCAATAATAATGATTAAGAATAATGATATCAATGATTTAATAATGATAATACTTGATATTATTATTTACATTCATTCGATAATAATAATGATGCTTATTGTAATTATGATTATAGTTACATTATTTTAATAATCATTATTAATAAATGTATTCATATCAATAACCTGTACATTCTGGTTGTTGCCATTTACATTGTTACTGATATTATTAAGTTGTCCAGAAAGTTTTGGCCGATTTTCATGAGCAACTCTATTGTGATTAAGCGGAATGAACTTTTCGGACAATCTATTAAATTGTTATTATTTGTATTATTTATTATGATTGGATTTGATTTGATTTGATTCATTCGTTTGAACATCATTCGCTTGTTCATTTGTTTTTGATTTTGTTCTGTTGATTTTGATTAAATTAATTGTAATTCATTATCGATCTTCATCAACTGCATCATACTTGATTTGTTTTTGTTTCGAAAATGAAAAAATTCATTCATTGATAATCATAATAACTGATAACTAATCATAACCAGTGACTGGTAAATAATGATTTCAATAATAATAATGAATAAATAATAACAAATGAACCAATCATCATCATTATTATTATCATTATCATTGAATTAAACAAACAATCAAAAGGAGAAACAAAATATGAATTTTTTCGAAAAATTTTTGAATTTTTCCATTGATTTGTTTTGATTTGATCTGAATTTGATTTGATCTGATTTGATTATGATTTCACTCAATTCGTTTAATGATAAATTAAATATCAAATTCAGTAAAAATGAAATAATAAATGATGATACATCGAAGATAAAACAAATGAAAATAATAATAATGATGATGATTATTCATGTAGAAATCATTGTTATTTTTCGCTGTTGATGATGATGATGATGATAACAATAATTTCATTTGATTCGATCACCATCGATCAATGATTCAATGATCGAATCGATGATGATCAAATCAGATCAATCGAATCGATGATGATAATTGTATTTGAAATGTTTTACGTTTGAAATATTAATATGATACGTGTGTTTGTGTGTGTGTATTTCAATGTATTCAATGTTTGATGATAATAATTCATAATTATGATGATGATCGAAATAAAAATAATTGGAAATCATTGAAATTCATTGAATCATTGAAATATTCATCGAATTTAATTTGTTTGCTCTGTTTTCTCATTGAAATTCATTGATTCATCTGAAGAAAAATATGGCCACCGATTTTTCGATAAATCATTCGATAATCATTCCGTTGTTTTGTTGTTGTTTCAAAGAACAAAAAAAAATTGAAAATACCCTTGAGGGCCTTCTGAAAATTCAATGGAATTTAACCAGAGCAGTTCAGAGATGGAGAATTCATTTAAATAGAAATAAATCACAATTAAACGATTGTCTTAGACTTCCAATTTTGGCAGAAATTTAAAAAATTCAAATTTGAATTGAAATTTTCAAAAATTTCATATGAATTTCGACCGAATTTTTAAAACATTTACCTACATCAATCATTGGATTGATTGTGTATTGATTTTGATCAATCATTGTGCAATGATTTTGATTGAATGATTGATAATTATTATTTCAATGATGATAATAATAATAATAATGAAAATAATCAATGGATATTCGATAAATCGATAATCTATCAATTGATCATTATTATTATTATTTACCTGCTCTGATCTATGGTCAATCATTATATCTGCTACCTGGTAACGTATTCAGCTGAGCAAACAACTGATATCATAGCGACTAATGTATTATGCGTCTAATTATCATAATGATAATAATCCATTATTTATTTATTTATTATTATTTGTCTAAGACAAACAAATAATAAAAATTGACCATTGAATTATTGATCATTGAAAAATGGTTCGAAAAAATAAAAAATTTTCAATGAAGAAAAGTATTTCTTAAGAAATTTTCTTCAATTTTAAAATATTTAAGAAAATATGTTCAATCATTCGAAGCTCAAAGATCGAATAATAATAATAATAATAAATGATCGAACCTGTTCGAGTCTGTTGTTCGGAGAAAAATAATTGACCATTGAAATTTCATCGATTTCAAAGAAATTTGATTGGTTATTTTATAAATTTTAAAATTTCAAGCCTTACGGCATCAATTTTCGATTGTTTATTTGCTTTATTTGTTTTTTGTTTATTTATTTTCTCGATTTTTGACAATTGAATAATTAATTATGATAATTGTTAATAATAATAACTGGTATTTGTATCGATATATCTTGGTCCTAATAATAATCGATCATTACGATATCCGATAATAACAATGATTATGATCAGAACAATCATAAATAATCTTTGATCTTTTGAATTTCATCAATTTAAAATTAAACCAGTAGTGTTTTAGGATTGAACAATGTTGAATCGACCAATTATTTTGACCCATTAACCACTGGTCATTATTTATCATTGAACAGATATTTTTCGATGCAAGGAACGTGGGTTACTGGGTTTGCCAGTTGATATCGATTGTTCTCCATAATTATTCATTGATTTCAAATAAAGAATAGGCGTTTAATTACTCCGTAAAGCAAACAAACAAACAAACCCTTTGATTGATTGAACCCTTTGACAATCAAAGCATCAGAGGCGTCGATTTATGATCAGCTATCAATTTACCGGTAGTCATTGTTAATGTAAGGTAGTCAATCATTGATTATCGCAAAGTTTTTACCATCGGAAAAATTTATGCCGACAAAATGAGCAGAAAACTGTGAGAATTTAGCTTGACACAAGCGGCAAAATGCAGAGAATTCAACAATCAAATCATATGATTAACACATACAAATGTTCATCGGATTTCAATTTCAAGACTTATTCAAATTCAAAATTGATTGAAATACGCTGACAAGAATAATTCATTTGAGAAATATTTCACAGGTTCAATCATTTTGTGATTGGTAATCAATTTTCTTAATCAATTCAGTTCATTTTTCTCTGTGTGAGAATTTCATTCACAAAAAATCCATTTCCGACCATTTCACACAAAGATGTTTACAGAATGAAATCGATTTAAAAAACAAATAAAATGATAAAATCAAATCAAACGATGAAATCAAACATTTGTCATGTTGTCCGAAAAGTTCATAAGTTTTTGTCTCATTGAAAATCAATGCAGATGCTGATTGAAAATCATCAAAAATTTTTCGGACAAGATTAAATCAAACAAGATGAAATGAAATCAAATCAAACAAAATGAATTAATTTCAGAATCCATCAAACTACTGATGGCAATGATACAGTGTATTTATTCCATTGATTTTATTTCATTTCAATTCAAATAAATGTAATTTTTTTTCGAGTTTTTGCCCATTAATCCTGATATTTGTATGTATCAGGTTGTCCGAAAAGTTCATTCCGCTTAATCAATAGAGTTGCTCATGAAAATCGACCAAAACTTTTCGAACAACCTAATACATCTACTTGCACTGTTTGACTACCAGTTGAAAGACTATTACCTGATTGAAAATCATATTAAATTCAACAAAATCTGTTCATCTTTATACGATTTCGATATATCAATGTGCATGAAATGCATTCATTTACCATCAAATGTAACATGGTTTATATTTTTTAGGTTTTTTTTATTTACTCAAAAATATTAAGCTGTCCGAAAAGTTCATTCCGGTTAATCAATAGAGTTGTTCATGAAAATTGGCCAGAATTTTCCGGACACCCAAAAATATATTCATTGAGTTATTTATTCTAGTTTAATTTCCATTTAATTCAAAGTTGATGTGAAATAAATCTGTTAAACTGAAGCAAATAGAAGGTTCACCGGCCGGATAAATGTAAAATGAATAAGATTTTTGATTAGTTCTTAAAATAATATGAAATAATAAATTTTTCTACAATTTACAAATCAATTTGATTTATATTTATTCACATTTATTTACATTTTTTTCGAGCATTGGAAACATATATCTGTTATATAAAGGTATTTTACATAAGAAGTATTAGATTTAATGTTTAATTTAAAAGGTATATACCTTTTGATTTTTAAAGGTTTTATTTTCTCAAAAAAAAAAAAAAAAAAAAAAAAAAATTCGAAAATAATCTATTAGGTTGTCCGAAAAGTTTTTGCCGATTTTCCAATCATTTTCTATGATATAATCGGCAAAAACTTTTCGGACAACCTAATAAAAATGTTCATTTTTTGTGTTGATTTCTTATGATTTCTGTCATTATTTTAAATACAAAATGATTGTATTTTCAAATGTATTTTGAAGAATCAAAATACGATTATATCAAGTGATATCAAAGTTTGTTTTTAATAATTGTAAACATAAATATATTCAGCTATGAAAGCATGGGAAAACAATCGGAACAGGTCGAAAATTAAACAGGTAAAATGATAAATTCATTGAAAGTCAATGAAATCATCATTGAATTCAATTTGAATTTATTCAAATTTTAGCTCTTCAATTGTATTCACATTGGATTTTATTCACATTTGATTGTCATTTTCAAATTTGATTCATTGATAACTTTGCTTGGCTTTTGGCGTGTAGATATTTCATTGAAATATTTTTTTTTTAAAATTCAAAAAAAGCAAATCAAAAATAAAATTAAACAATGAATAAATGGCCTGTATTTGTTGGTATGGGATATTATTTCACTATTTGATCTATATATTTTCATTCATTTATTTCTAATATATTGATGTTTTCACCTACACACAAATTACAATTGAAATTCAACTAAATAAATAAATAAATTCAATGACCATAAATGGTCATTGATTGTTATTATTATCATATCATTATTGAATCAATGTGTTACAGATATATCTGAATATATGAATTGAATTAAAATGAATTGTTTCTGATTTATCTTTGCCATTTTTAAATCAAAAATTTATATATTAGGTTGTCCGTAAAGTTATGGTCGATTTTCATGAACAACTCTATTGATTAATCGGAATGAACTTTTCGGACAACCTGATATTTGATTAAATTAAATATCATAAATACATTGATATATCTTGTCCATTTATCCATTTTTTTTTTTTTTGATTGTATCGTAATTGAAATTGTATTTATTTATTCAACATTTCTCAGATTTTCAATCCATTTATCCTATCTCTGCCATTACACTGCTTTAGTGATGATATTACTGATTATATTTATGATAATAATGATAGTCATTTGACATTTTTAGTTTTGAAAAAAATGAATGAATTATAATAATCAAATATCATCATTGAATTATTATTATTATCATTAAATTATCATTATCATCATCAATTGGCACACATTTATTAAATCAAATGAATTATTCTATTCAATAATAATAACGATGATGATAATGACAAGATATATTATCATCTTTCGGTTTTTGATAAGGTTTACACCTGTGAAAACGACAATCAAACAAACAAGGTTATACATTCAACATGGGTATTCAAGCGTAAAATTTCATTGTTTGTTTCAATCATTGATTCTTATATTGATTTTCGATGAATTTTCAAATTGAATTTGAATTTGAAAAACAATTGAAATTTGATTCAATTGTTGTTCCCATCCAGTCAATGATCATTGATTAGCGATTGATTGATTGATCGATTGTTATTCATGAATATTTTTGGCTTAGAATGATTTGATGATAATAACCAGTTCATATTACCGAATTGATGATTGAATTATGAGTGTTTATCATTTGTAATAATGGAGAACAATGACGTAACAATGGTGCCAATCATTCATTGTCATTTTCATCACCTTTTTCAAAGGTGATAATCTTCCGAAAAATGTTTGATCGCCTTTGTTATTCCCAATGTTTCAGTTTAAATTCAAAGGGTATCCTACAATAACTGCCTAAGGAAAAAAATCGAGAAAAAAATTATCGCATCATGTTCTTGGTCAATAGGGATGACAAAAAGTCAATTATGGTCATCTCCAATTCTTGACCCTTCCGATCCAAAAAGGGGGTCAAAAGTCAATAATTGCGATATCTCGGCCGTTTTAAGAGGTGATGTCTCAATTTTTTCAATAATTAAAGATTATCTAGCCATTAATCATTGGTGAAAATATCATTGATTTAAAAAGATTACTTTTTGAGATATATTCATTTGAAGTTACCATTTCCATTATCTTTAGGTTTTTTGATTGACGTGTACACGTCTAAACTGGAGATTGCTAAGGAACACAAGCATTAATGATAATTGCTATTTTCTATGATCATCAATTGATGACCATTTAAGCCCGAGCATTTTCATTCAAGACATTCTTATAACAACAAGATAGAAAATGAAAACCAAAAACAAAAATCAACATTAAGTTATATTTTTAAAAATATTTGCATGGAAAATGTCATAGAAAATAGCAATTATCATTAATGCTTGTGTTCCTTAGCAATCTCCAGTTTAGACGTGTACACGTCAATCAAAAAACCTAAAGATAATGGAAATGGTAACTTCAAATGAATATATCTCAAAAAGTAATCTTTTTAAATCAATGATATTTTCACCAATGATTAATGGCTAGATAATCTTTAATTATTAAAAAAATTGAGACATCACCTCTTAAAACGGCCGAGATATCGCAATTATTGACTTTTGACCCCCTTTTTGGACCGGAAGGGTCAAGAATTGGAGATGACCATAATTGACTTTTTGTCATCCCTATTGACCAAGAACATGATGCGATAATTTTTTTCTCGATTTTTTTCCTTAGGCAGAATGACTCTATCTTATTAGAGGTTACCCTTTTTTGATTTTTTTGAAATGAAAAATTCAAAGATTTTCTGCTGTCAAATCGAATCGATTCATTCACCCAAATCAAACCAATGATTTCACCAATTCAATGAATGTATTGTCAAGGAATATATTCATATTTTTCTATTTTTCCAATTTTGATAATACATTCAATACATTTGGGACCATTCATTGATTTTTTTGAATTTTACTGGTGTCAAATGATCATTTGAATTTTTTCAATTTCAAATCAATTGAAGATTATACTATTTGTGATATGGCAACTGAGTAAATTCAAATTTTAATTTAGAGGTTGTCCGAAAATTTTGCACCAGCTGAATAAATGAAAATTTCGATTGAAAATCGGCCAAAACTTTACGAACATTGTCGATATTATTTGGCCAAACACAAACAATAAATGGCAATGGTTAAATGAAATGGAAAACTACCATTTTCAAATTTTCAAAAAATAATGATAATGATAATGGTTATTGTGATGTTGATGATAATGTTTATTGTCAGATTTTTCTACCAACAAACAAACGAATGAATTCAAATTTCAAAAATCGTAAATTGACAAGTAGACAATAGACGGCAATCGTTTGTTTCATTGATTATTATTAGCATTATTATCATTATTATTATTGATGATTATGATCATGGTTATTTGGTGTAAATATTATCATTATCATCATCATCATCATCAACATCGAAATGAATATTTGCTTCTGATTTTCGATTTTCTTTTGATGATAATAATGGCACTTTGATCTTCAAGTAAGTCTTTGTTCAATCAAAAATGATTATTTTTGATTGGTTGGCCCTAAAAAATCTATGGTGATGATGATCATTTTTTCTTAATCACAAATAATCGATGATTGGGTGAATAGCAATGGATTGGTTTGCCAGTGTTTCAATTACACTTGAAATCGTTGAAATGAATAATCAAGGAATGTTCCATGAATCCATGTTTTACCGAGAAAATCGTTTGATTGGTGGTAATCGATTGGGAATTATAATATTCTTTGAGAATTATTTTTAGATGGAAAAATCCAATAGATTTTATGGTTTATTGAGAATTGAGATGGAAAATTGGATTGGGTTGGAGCTCTAAATCATTTCTCAAACATACAGTCTAACAGCGTTATCTGTTGTCATTTGAATTAGTTGGCGAAATTTGAAAAATCACTTAATTTTGTCGTTGCACGTGATGGTAACGGGCAAGTTTTTTGCTTGTTAGCTGCTGAGCCGGAGAAAGACTCGTGCAATTTCCATGTTGAAATGAAAACTCGACTTCTCGACCAACGAAATCGAGGAAATCTAAAAAGCAATAATCAGCTCAAAATGTACATTTTTTCCGTTCTTTTGTGAATCCCAATTGACAATTGACAAAAATCAATGAAATCAATGACATTCAATCAATGAAATTGATTGATTAATATCAACAAATGTATCAATGAACCAATCGACGAAAACAAATGAACGATCATGCGATACCAAAAACAAGACAAATAAACACCATGAACACCAATGATATGACAAAATACCATGACATATTTAATACAAAAATTTTTTTGGAAAACATTGAAACCAATGGCTAATCAATCGATTGATTGATTATTTGGAAAAATTTCCTGAAAATAAATCACCAACACCAGCAGCAACAAATACATCGACATTCATTTATTGTTCAATGATAACCATTAAACTCATGTACATCATTGAACAGCAGCAAACAAATTGTCAATGACTGATTGATGTGGCAGCTGTTGTTGTTTTCGTCAGTGTTATCTCCATCAACATTGATGTTTTTGGCTGTTTTTTGGTTATTTTTGATTGAACAAAATTTAAAAACTTTGAGATAAAAGAGTTTATGATTGTTTTTTTGGGTTTTTTGTTGGCGTTTGACTGATTGTTTTTGTTCATTTAATCCATTCACTGTTCATTATTCATTTGCCAGAGTCGAATAGACCCATTAATTTTAAAGGATCAAATTAATTAATTTATTCATTTATCGACCATAATAATTAATTAAGAATATTTAAGAAATGAATATGAAAATCTTGACCATTTCGTTTGTATTATTATCGATGCTTGCCATCGAAATGTTCGATTGTCATCCAAATCGACTGCAACATTTATCATCTGAAGATGGTATCGAATTATCACCATCATCACCGAGACCAGGAAATCAAAGTATGTAGCTTTTTATCTTTTTCGAATTTATTCGATTCTTTCATCGATTGGTTTATTTTTCTTGAACCAGTCATCAAAGGGTTATAACCTCGATTTAAATTGTTTCATTCTTTTTCTTTTTTGAAAAATTTTCAAGGAAAAAAATGTAGTCAAAATGAAGAATTTCATGAATGTGGCACCGTTTGTCCTGATACTTGTCAAAACAAAGATAAAGAACGTCCTTGTCCTATGATCTGCAGATCCGGTTGTTTCTGTCGTCAAGGTTTTGTACGTTCAGGTCGACCAAGCTCGAAAGTATCGAATGAATTGGGCGAATGTATACGTGCTGATCAATGTCCAAAATAAATTATTTTTTCAAAAATTTCTTTAAAAAAATTTGAATTTGAAAATTTTAACTTATGGAGACGCTGGCGCCATCTCTTGTCCAGTTTTTAAAAATATTTCCGAGAAATTTTCATTACTCTCAAAATCAACAGATGGCGACACTTTTGCAAAAATTTTAAAAAATTTCAATTTTTAAAAAAATTAATTTTTTTTTTATTAATCATTTTTAATTACAAAATTTTCAAAAATACAAAATAAATAAATACTAAACAACTAAATATTACAACAACAACAGCAGCAAAAGCAAATAAATATAAGTCTACAATACAATTATTGAAAATGAATGAATGTGAATAAGGATAATCCAGTTATCCATTTCGAAAAAATTAATAAAAAATTTGAAAAATTCCCCTCGGGTAAATAATGGCGGAAATATGAAAATTCAAAAATATTCCAACTTAATTGTCGTGATCGATCAATCAAGATATCTTATCAAGGCAATTGATCACTTTTCTAAATCATTCAATCGATGGATGTCGATGTCGATGTCGATGCTTAATAACGTCCTGAAGCATCATTTGACGGATCAAATATGATCATTTTGAATTATGAGAAATGAAAGAAAAATTGAAATAATTATTATTTTTTTTAATTTTAATCAATTTTTTTTTTAAATTAATTAATTTTGATTAATTAATTTTCAGTTTTTTAAGGTGTATTTTTTTTTGATTGAATATTTCAAAGATTTAAGAAAAAATCTGGTATCACAAATGCTTGTATTTGATTTGATGCAGCAGCAGCAGCACCGGCAGCGGCAGCAGCAGCAGCAGCTGGTATATTAATTATGGTACCATAATTTTCATCTCTTAACACTGAAACATCTTTTTTAGCTATCTTTCTTAATGAATCGGTTGCTATTTGTGTTATTTTATCATTCAATGTATGACCAACATTTAATTGTTCATTATTTTCATTGTTTTGTTGTTGTTGTCGTGGATCAATCATTGAATAATAATCATATTCACCTTGTATATTTGTACCTTGTCGATTATATGATTCTTGTCCTTCATTTTCGGTTGAAAAATAAAATAAACGATTATTATTATTATTATTGCTATTTTCATTATAATTGCTTTCAGCATCATTATTATGATGATGATGATGATGATGATAATGGTTATAATATGATGATTCAGGCATATAATTATCATGTTGTTCATATCGTTGATATGCATGTTGATCATCATATTCTGATGGACCATGATATTTAGTTTCAGCAATATAATGTCGTGGTGGTTGTTGTTGTGGCTGATAATCATAATCATGTTGTGGTGATTCTTGATGATAATGTTGTTGATGTTGATGTTGATGATGGTGTGGTGCTTGATAAACAGCTTGATGTGATGATGGACTTTTATAACGTTTAGTTGTTGTTTCATAGTAAGGTACATCATTCGATGGTAGCTTATAATAGCTTGGTGGACCATGTTTTTTATATGATACATGATATTTACTATATTTTTTTGGTGGTGGTGAATAATATGATGGTGCATAGCCACCACCATGACCATAACCACCGCCATAACCATAACCTTCTTTTACATTCAATTCAACACGTGGACCACCTTTCATTTCAAATGAAGAATTTGAATTCATTCGTTTAAATTGATTAATCAATGTTTCATTGAATTAAAAATGATCGATATTTACCTTCATAATCTGGTGGTTTTGGTGGACCGGCTGGTGATTCAATTTCAACACTACCTTCAAGCTGTAATGCAGCTGTTGGTGATTATTGGCCAAAAAACAAATCAAAATTATTCAACAGGTTAAATCAAAGCCCAGATTATTCTAAGACCAACAAAAAAAACTTACTTTGTCTAATAGTACCACCGTAACCACCATAACCATATGGATTACCATGAACGCAGGCAATGGCACCTAATAAAAATGATGATAAAATGAAAAATTTTGTCATTTTTTCCCTTTGAAAAAGGCTTCAAGATGTTGTCGAATCAATGCAGTCAATGTCTAGGGAATGATATATGAACAAATCTTAAATAATCGAAATTACAAAATGATTTTCAATTTTGAAAATATTTTATGAACTTTTATATCTCACGAAAAAATGAAAAATTCAATCCAATCATTGTAGATTAATGAATCAAGAGACACAATCATAAGCATAGATGGCTACATAGATAAACAAACTTGTGTATATCAAACAAACAAATGCGATGGTAAGGTTAATGCCTATGAAAAATTAATGAAAATCGGGAAATCAAAAAGCCTTAAAAAGCGAAATTAAAGTTTTCTCTTTTTTGATAATTAATTCCCAAGCTCGTGTTTCATGTGTGTATTTTCATTTTTCAATGATCCCATAGTACTCCCATAGTCTCATTAATTTCAAGTTTTTCATTCAAAAACTAACAAAGGTCCATTAAGATATTGGGGAAAAAAAATATATTTGAAATTAAAAACTAAAAGAGATTATTTGAATTCGAATCATAATTATCAATATCCGCATGTTGGCATTTAATCCCGTACATGTATGAATATCATCGACACAAATTACATTGAAATAATGATGATTAGCAAAAGATCAAGATCTTCAAAAAAGGGACCGAAAGTGAGTGAGGAACAGGTCCAAGTCAATGAAAATCGAATGAAAAAGACTGGATTGACAACAACTGCAGCCACAGCCGCAGCAGTCTAATACCTCTTAAATGTCTTAAAATTTCAGTCATATTTTCAATAGTCAAAATAAAGTCAATTTGACCCATTTCAAATCATATTAATTATATTAATTAATGATTGTATATATCAAAGTACACAGCTCTTAATCAATGCTTAATATGTTTGAAACACATTCGATTCAGTGGATCCCGATCGGGATTTGCCCCCTAAATTTGTCCACAATTTGTCCGAACAATTTGTCCCGTTTGATCACCACTGACCGAGGTGTGAACTCAGTTTCACTGATTTTTAATCTGAGTTTTTTCCCGTGTAATTTCTTGTGGATCGAAATATCGTATCCATCGAAAAAACATCGAAATCGATCAACGTCAATCCGATGCCGAATACACACACGTATTGATTATTGATGTATCCATATGTATTTAAGTGTTTGTGCGTGACAATTTTTTCGTTTAAGGTGATTTGATGGTCGAAGAAATTTTTTTTTAAAGAAAATCATCTAAGAAAATCGTTGAATTTCCTGTATTTTTCGATTTCGATCGCAGCTGATCGTCCAAAAAAATTCATTATCATAATTTATAACCTTTTCAATTCGATCCACATTCATAAAACTTGACCTCAGATTTTTTAATTTTTCGAAGAAATTTTGATTGGAAAAATGAAAATCAATCAAATTTCTTGAAATTTCTCAAATCAAAATGAAGTTCAAATGTCAAATATTAATTATTTATTTGTTTTAATCATTTCCATGAACAAACAAAATAAGATAATTAATCATTTTGTCAAGGTATCAAGGTTTCAAATCGAGCTGATTATGAATATTTCATGAACTGATGCTCTCTTTGCTCGAGATTGTATCATCCAAAATCTTTGAAAGTCTTCAAAGAGTTGAACATCTTTTGTTGAACTATGATTATGAATTGATGATTCATTGACTAAAATATATGATCAATTAAAAAATCAATTTAATCGAGAGAAGATCAAGGAAATATATTTCGAATCGAAGATCAAATAAAGCTCATCAAATATGAATATTTTGACCAAATGATACAGTGATGATTCAATTCCATCTTTCAATTTTCAATTTTTTTCAATTTTTTCAAATTTAAAAATTCAATTCTATCATTGAATCATTGATTATTCAATCGAAATCAAATTGATTCAATTTAAATGATTCAATTGACTCAGATTTAATTGAATCACCAATGCACAATCTACAATCCTTGATTTTTTGGCTTCATATTCATTGAATTGCGTGTGAAAAATTTGAAAATTTTGTACAATCTTTGATTTATGATTAATGATTTCGTTAGCACAAAATTGATCAAAGATTAATTGATTATCTTCAATCAAATCGATTGATTTATTTAGCAATAATCAGTAGACATTGAACAATTTGCAATAATTCATATCGCAAGCATATCATTCATACGTAAATAATTGTTATTAACATGATGTTATCATTCCCAAAAAAATTATTATAATGCAAAACGTTGTCAAATCAATGATGGTGATTGGAAAATCAAATCAATAACATTCAATTCGATGAATAATATTCAATATTTTCATCTAGAAAAATTAATAATTCATATTTAATAATTGAATTTATTGATTATTATTTCATAATAATCAAAAATAATCAATGAAACAATAAATACAAGTGTAAAAATAATCAAAATAACAAGTTCCAATCATCAATCTATTGATCATTGATTGATTATTGATTTGAACAATTTCAAGTTGAAATATTTCAAAATATCAATAAATATTTAAGGACATCTAACAACCCTTCTGGAGTTCCTTACGCTACGATATGCTTATGGAAAAACAATGCATTTTCTTCAATTGAAAATGCGTTTAATTTTGATTGTTTGCATCATTTGTTTGTTTGGTTTGATTGCAAATACAAATGAAATTTTTCAATTCATTCATGGCATTTGAAATTTTCAAATTTCATTTGTTTAAATACACGAAATATTGCTCCGAAAAAACCAGATAAAAATCATTCAATATTAATAATATTTCAATGTTTTTGATAAACATTTCAATTTATTGTTTCAATTTAAATTTTCAAATTTTTTTGATTGTTTTCATTGTTTTATTTCATTTCCATGTTTTATTTATTTCAATGTTGATTTAATTATTAGGTTGTCCGGAAAGTTCTGGTCGATTTTCATGAACAACTCTATTCGATTAAGCGGAATGAACTTTTCGGACAACCCAAAATAACTATGAACAATTTTCCATTCGAAAAACTACGCCGCAAAATTTGCCCATTCAATCATTCATTCATTTTTATCATTCAATGACCACAATTGACAATCAGATACCAAATGACAATCAAGCAAAAAACACAATTAAAATCGATCAAATTCAACAAAATCCAATCGAAAAAAAACAATCAAATTTCAAAGCTTTAAATGGAAAATAATTGAAAATTGTCATGACATTTGAAACAAAATTTTTTTCGGGATAAAAATAATGAATGATGCTTGAATAACGAATTCATTTGATTCAAATTGATTGATAAATGAAATAATAGACAATAATAGAGATAAACTGATTGATAAAATTGATAATGGATTGTTTACAAACAGTAAATGTGTCAATTATTTATTAGGCTGTCCCATAAGTTCTTGCGGTTTTTCGAATGAAAAATGAATTTAAAAAACGGTAAGAACTTATGGGACAACCTAATATTTATTTTTTGTTTATTTTAGGCCTTTTTACCCCAAAAATAAATTGTTTTTTCCAATTGTTTTCCATGCCAAAATAAGCAAATAAATTTTTAAATCAAAATTAAATTCAAATTATCTAAAATTTAATCCACTTTCGCCTACTATTCGAATTATTTATAAACAAATATATATATATCATTATTATTGAATTAATGAATTTGAATGGATGTAAATATTTGATGCTCAAAATAGAAATCGGATTGAATTGTTTTGTTTGAAAATTGAATTAAATTCAAATTTGATCCATTTCAAGATTAAATCGCAAAGCGATTATCTGGTATCTTGTATTGTTTAATGCTGAAATTGTCTCGATTTCAATCAAATTTCAAAGGGTCATAGTCGAAGTAATTCAGTAGATCAAACTCAGTTGATAATGATTGTTTTGGGGCCAAAACCTTCCACATTTTTTGGCCATCAATGATGATCTTTGGCCATCATTGATGATGTTTGTCTCATTCTATTCGCCGGTATACATGATATGACAATGATCATAGTTTTATCTTGAATCAATCTTACCACAATCTCATTGAATTGAATGGTGATAATGATCTATTTATTCATTCATTGAATTATTGTCAAATAGGAATAATTGTCACAAAACAAATAATAGAAATTCGTCGTTCTTCATCTTTTTCATTATTAAATCCACAGTAATAATTATAATTTATTCATTTCAACCCTTTAAGCTCGGCTTTTGTTGGTAAAATTATTATTTTTTTATTGATGTCAACTATTTGTGTTACAATGATGTTTCTGTATAATTCTTATAAATTCTATTATCTCTGCCTTATCCCGAATAAAAAAAAACAAAATCCATTAAACCAGATTTATGGCAGATTGAATGATTCATAGATATTCATATGAAAATTCATATGTAGATTAATACATACATTACCTTTATGCATACACCTTATAAGGTAAATAAATATTTAAAATATTCATATTTTAAATTAAATTTTTTTTTTCAGGTGAATTTAGGTAAATTATCCTCCGTTTATTTTTCTTATTTCAATCTGCCAGATTTATTGTTAATTGTTTTCTTTGAAATTTTTAAATTTTAATAAAATTTTTGGTTCAAATAATTCACTTACAACGCTTTGCATTCGAAAGCGTTGGCAGTTTTTCATGTAAAACCCATTACAGTCTTGGCGCCTGCCAGGCGCCAATCGAGTCCAAAGGGTTGTTGGTTTATTGAATTTTACATTTTAGATTTAACTCTTTGATGAATACTTGAAATTGCCACCATTATTATCAAAATTATTATCTTATTTGGTAAAGATTCATATCATTTAATATCCATTTTACATTTAAATTCTGAAAATCTATCCACTTTCAATTTGAATACAATTGAATTTGAATTTTTTGGATGTTTCGATAATTCAATTGTTATGCGATTGCAATATTTCAATGGCTACCATATCTCAACCCTTTCATTTCACTTGCTACCATTTAGCCAATTAAGATGTTTAGCTGGTAGTCATGACTTTCATGGTTTTGCCAAGCAATTCTTGAGGATGCGCTCGTATCACAAGATCTTCGTGTTGAATCTTTGAATTTTCCACAGATTTATCTCATTTAAGCTTTCACAAACACATTAATTAAACACAACAATGGCCATGAATTAGTAATTTTCTGATTATAATTTGATTATCATTAATTCAAAATAGAGATATATCTATGTAAGACTATACAAACAACAAACATTTAATTATTTCGTCAAGGGTTTTTTTCAAGGGTTGAAATCGCAACCTTTTAATTTGGAAAAATTTCCAGCCAATTCTTTAACAATGGATACCTGTTTAGTTACCTGGAAATTTGATTACGAAATCATGGAGTTATAAATATGTAATTTGAAGGCAGGAGAAAACATCGAAATACTCCAAAGCAAATTCAAACGATTATTACCTGACAATTAATTGCCATCATCATCATTTGATTTGATTACCTGGACACCGGAATGTACATCTTGGATGCGTAACAATCGAAACGAAGAAACAATTAAGGACAAAACAAAGGAAAATTTTAATATTTCCATGAAAATGCATGAAATTAATGGGTTTGAAACTTGGAAACGAGAAAATATTTAGGAAATTTAAATATTTACGAGAAAATTTCCCATTCAAAAATAGCACTTTTGAATATACTCAACAATAAATAATCAAAGGTAGTAACCTTTTTAAATAAAGATGAAACAATTTGAATAAATCAACAGGTGAAAGTTTCGAAATTGTTTAATCGCATTTAATCATTCATTCATTTACGATTTCCTACTTCATCGCATTCGCTACCATCAGTCATCGACGACCGTTTACCAGTAGCAGTCGTGGGGTCATTCACAGAGCATCTCTTAAGCATCTTGGACTCAATTGTTCAAAAAATTGAAACATTTGAGATTTTATGCAAATCTGCAGCCCGAAGGCAATCGAAATTGAGGTGAAATAAAAGCGAAAATAACCCGTTAATCCAAAGGTAATATAATTACAGGTAAATATTCAGGTAAAAAAGCCTGTTCAACACTAAATTAGATCAGTGGGAAAAAAATTTTTTAGGCGAAATTTGAAAAATTTAAAAAAAATTTAGACCAAACAATAGCCATCAACCATTATCATTCGAAATAATCACAGTGACACAGTGATAAGTGGCACAATGATGATGACGATTATACATGATGCCTGTGCGTGTGTGTGTGTGTTTGTTTACCTGAATTGAATTTATTTACCTGAGCTGAATTTTCCCTGAATTAAGTGAATTTACCTGAGCTGAATTTCACCTGAATTGAATGTATTAGGTTGTTCGGAAAGTTCTGGCCGATTTTCATCAGCAACTCCGATTGATTAAGCAGAATGAACTTTTCGGACAACCTAATATTTACCTGAGAAGAGTGTATTTACCTCGGCTGAATATTTTGCCTGGAGAGTCTTCGTTGACAAAATGTTGATGGTAAAATGGTGCCATTTCACCATCAACATTTTTCTTGAATGAATGTGAAAATATTCAAGGAAAATAAATGAAGATAAATTCATAAACGATGCTCATAAATTATTATTATCATTACCAATGGCTACGCATTTTTGATGAGTGATGACCAACAAAAAATGGAAAAAAATTATAAATAAACATATTTAATAATGATAATTTTGATAATTTAAATAATAAATAATAATGATGATGACAATTTATAATAATAAATGACCATAATAATAAACAAATAAATGATGATGATAATGGTGAACATCGGTGTCCAATAGTGGCGAATGATTCATTGTACAGCTCCACTGTCTCCACTGCAGCATTCAGCGATTGTTGATAATTGATGATAATTAAAATTTCTCCTCAAGAGCCATTTGTTAAATTGTTCAAGACTATTGTTTTTTCTCTTTCTTCAGGCAAATCTGTCTCTCCAGGTAAATATAAATGAATTATCAGTGTTTTGTTTTTTTAAAAATATTTTCTGAAAAATATATTTGAAATTGACAATTGTTCAGAATGAAAATATCAAATTGAATTATATCTCTTCATTGATTGCTTGGATATTAACAACTGGAGATATTCGAAAAATTCAATGGCAAATATTTTTGTTGTTGTTGTTGTCAGATACCAATTGCAATTATGATTTTTGAAAACATGAAATAATGATTTGAATCTATGAAAGGTTTTTGCCAAAAGTTTTTGGCCATAAATATATGAATATCTAATTGAAATTAATGATTCAAATTAATTGTGATTGTAATTTAATTACAATTTAATAATTGTTCCAGAGAGAACATGATTTGAACAATGAATAAGTTTTATATTAATAAAATATAGATGTGTATGTAATGTATGCAAATGACTTAATTGAATTGGATCAAAATTGAGTCAAAATCGATTGAATTGAATTGAATTCATTCCAATTACAAATCAATTATGAATCGAATCGAAATTCAAATTGAATTGTAATCGAAATGGAATTCAAATCGAATTACAATTGGTAATTGAATTCAATTTAATTCAGTTCAAATCAAATATTTCTGATATAATTTTTCCAATTCACATTCCTAATGAACACGATTCAATTTACCTGTATTCATTTGATTTTTCAATTTACTTTGATGGAAAAATATTTGAAATGGAAAGCATTAAACATTTCTCCTTTTTACCAAGCTTTCACTTTCAAATTTTCCTTGGTGAAAATCTGGTAAAAGGTAATAAAAACCCAAAATCATTCATTCATTCATCAAATGGCCATTGTACTTTGTTGTGTGAATGTATTGTATGATTGATTGCTGTGGTTACGGAGACAATTGAAATTCAATATTCAGGTAAAGATAAATGTCTGGAGATTCGGGTTTTTTTTCCTCTGGTAATTTCCAATGAATTCAAACCAAAGCAATTTCATCGGTTAAAATTTCACCGATTTCTGTGATTTTCTCTGTGAAACACTGATCATTATTTTCACATTTACTTTCAACGAAGAAATCAAAGAGTTATTTCGGGTAAATTTTTCAGTTTTTTTGGTTTCGGAAAAATTTTTCGAAATTTTCTCATGAAAATTTCACCAGATTTACCCGATTTACCAGACACACACACACAATTTACCGTCGAATTGAATCAAAATGAATCAAAATGAATGAATTAAGATGCTCGAATGGGTCCAAGAGTGATGAACCCACAATGAATGAATGAATGAATGAATCATATGAATATTACGTGACAACCGAAAAAGTACCAAGAAAAAATTTGGAGTCAAAAAAAATCAAATTGTCAAAGTGAAACCTTCGGAAATTATCATCAGAAATTCACATCATCAAGCGGACAAACCTGATAATTTCCGAATGATGATGATGACAATTACCCGATTAAATTACTGGTAATTTGGTGGGAATATCCACGAGTGGACACCTGTTGAATGCCTGTTGCATACCTGTTGAATATCTGCTGAATACCTGTTGAATGTGCACATAATTTTCATTTCACCTGGACATTTCCATTTCCATCTCGATTTTCTGGTCATTCCGAATGATTCATTTGGAATTTTACGAGGAAAAACCTCGAATAACACAGGCGAAATTACCTGAGGAGGATAATTATAAATGAGAAATGACATGACTCAACGACAAACGATGATAATTTGGTCACATAAAGAATGGTAATCGTCATCATCATCATCAGTGGAACAAAATTTTAACCATGTTAAACACCGTTCACCACCACCATATCATCCACCACCAAACCTACATACCTGTTGCATGTTTATCATCGAACCTAAAAATAGAAACCTCTGATATCGCAAAAGATAACTGAAACAATCTTTGAAAACATTGTAATCAATGATGGCCAATGTGAGAGCATCATTCGTTGTTTCCAGAGATGTCAGAAGATGTCTTTTGACGATGATTTGTTGATTCGTTGATGATGATGATGATGATGGCGATGATCATTGTCCATAGTTTGTTACCGAAGAAATCAACAAACAACGACAATGTATATTCATGTATAATTATTATAATTTGAGAGAAAAAATGAATGAAATTTCAAGAGATACCTGGCCTCTGTGTATAATTATTTACCTTTATATAAGAGTGTGTAATTATTTATTTATAACAAAAAAACACTTTACCGATATGAAATGAACGTTTGCTTCGATATTTTCTCTTCATTCATCTTTCATTTCATCACATATTTGATTCACATTGATTTCATTTTTTTTAAAAATGAAAAATTCATAAATAATCATTGATTTCGGATTGATAATCAACAGGTAGTTTGATGATGGTCAATAATAGTAACTGATAATCAATGATAATCAATGATTATGAATGGTAATCAACGATCTTCAATGATGATATTTCGATGATGAGAACATCTCTTGAAATTGATTCAGTAAAAATTGAAAATGAAAATTGATCAAAGTGAATGTAAATCAATCGAATTGACCAATCATCGATTGATCAATTGATCAATGATCGATCGATCGATCTATTAATGATCATTCAAATCAGTTTTCGAAGTCAATCATTTTGATCTATTTTCAATCAATTTTAGATCCTCTCGAAAATAATAAAATAATCCTTTCGATTATTGTTCTCATTATTATCCTTATTATTACAATCAATCATTGAAATATCTCGATTCATTTTCAATTTTTCAAATAAACAGGATGCATACCTATTAATCAATCAATCAATTGATTGATGCATTGATTGATATATTGTTTGTCATTGTTCATTGTATATTGGATCAAATTCGATTCAATTGAATATTTCCAATTGATCTGATTTGATGTTACCGAATCGAATCGGAAATAAATGGATTGAATGGATTACTTCGGATTATCATTGTTATTATTATGATTATTACAATTATATTTCTGGGACATAACATCCCAAACAAATATTTAAAAATAACTTTTGGTTATAAATGTAACTGACAAACAAACAAAAGGCTTAAAATAGTTTTGGATTTTCGATTTTTTCGCTTTGAAATTACTCGTGATTGGATCAGGCGTTTCAATCGACCATTGGTCAAGTGTCCGATTCGATCAAAATCGAATCGAAAATTGGTCATTTTGATTGATGGAATCCATAGACGAATGCTGTAAGATGAATATGTGCCAATGTGATGATAATTTGACAAGGAAAATCTTGCCAAAGCTCCAGCAACAGCAGCAGCAACAATCAAACAGTCCATCCGATCTGTCCATTCGCCTTGAAACATCAGCCACTTTTCATAGTTCATAATTACTTTTGGAACACTTGGATGCTTCTTAGGCCTTTTAACATCTTGGGCCACTTGGGCCTTACACTGGAAGCTTCTTCAAGCTATTGGACAGCATATCTGATGCTTCGGCACTTGCAAGGCACCTTGAAGCTTATCGTTTCTTATAATGGACAATAAATCAATTAATAATTGTCATAAATGAATTTTTATTTGAGAAAAAAATTCAAAATGAAAATTAATTAATTCCATTAATCAATTATAAAACACGTGGCAAACGGGCATCCGAATGCACGTTATTTATTTTCATTTTTTTATCTCGAAATATTCACACGCAGCTTCTGTTCGTACGTGCTTTTGCATTTGCATGGTCAAACAATTATCCAATTCAATGATCATTGAATTTGTTAATTGATTAATTATCCAAATGTTTCTAAAAAAATGTTTGTTAATTGATTTTAAATTCAAAATTTCAAAAACACAAAGTTAATTAATCAATTAATTAACTGAATGAATTGATAATTAATTCTTTGGAAATAATTGAAATTTATTTGTTTAATTAAAACTTGAAAGTTTTCAAAGTTTTCAAAGTTTTTCAAATTACAAATTGTCTATCATCAGTGAATGGACAAATTAACTCATAAATTAAACGAATTTGATTGTCAATGATCTTAGAAATTCTTGATAATTGAAACATTTTGAATCAAAGTTTGTCAAATTAGTTTTGTCATTGTATCAATTTGGATGGATTTCGATTGAATTTTAGATTCAACTAAAATCAATCAAAATCAATTTGGATTTCAATTCATTCATTCAACGAAATTCAATTTGCCATTTGAACACATGGATTTGGATGATTTGCTGATAATTTCTGTGATTATTTGATTTATTGAATCAAATTAATCAAAGAGCACAGAAATTCAAGAAATTATTCTTAGAATAAAAATTAAAAAAAATGAAAAAAATTACAAAATAAGAGCTGTGATTTATTATTATTAGAAAAAATTAATATAAAAATTAATAATTCATATTTTTCATTAAATGAACACAATTTTTCAAAATGAAATTCATCAAATAAATCAATCCTCTTGAACTCGACTATAGAAATATTTCTCGTGGGAATCTATGGCGCACTTGGTGCCTCATGGGCGCCAGTAGAGTGCAAGCGCCATGGTAAATTTATCATCATCGCCATGATGAAAACTTGCACAATCCTTGCGTGTTAATCCACCGAGGAATATACAAGCCCATTTATGATTAAAACAAAAACAATTCATCAAAAATTATTAATCATAAATTTTGGTGTTGAATTTCACGTACTTTGAAATTACACGTGCACACACAAACTTGCGTAATTTACTTTGATTCATTCATTTGATTAATTAAATTTCACAACTACGATAAATGCGGCTCGGAAGCTGTGCCGACATTGCTGACATGCCATGATGCCTTTCTGAGGTCCAAGATGCTCGGATACCTGTCGGTTCGGTTCCATTTTTCACATCGAAAAACTCATGAATTGATTCGGCCCTGCAAATCAACCCTTTAGCGCTCGATCTATATATCATTCCATCCAAGCAAATTTACTTATTTATTGATTGATTCAAAAAGAGATCAACGCTCGACATATTAATCTATCTTGAAATTGATTTAATCCTTGGAAATTCATCATTGAAAATTATTGAAAATGTTTCATAATTAAAACTAATAATTCATTCTTTAAATAATTTTGTAAATTGAAATTTTTTTTAATCAAAAAAATTTCCAATAAATAATCAAAGTTGATTGAATTCAATCGAAAAATACAAAATTCGAAACATTAAATTGAAAATACACGAATTTTCATAAGCATTTCATTCATTCATTCATTCATTGTACGTGTCAATTATACAAAAATATCTTTGAAATAATATCTACATAAAGTGGATATAAAATGAAAATTCATTACATGTTGATCGATGATAATCATCAACAATCAATGATAATCAACAATCGACAATCGATCAATTCATCATTCGAATATAGCTTATGCATAATTTGTAAACAAAAATAAATTTCTTCATTTTTTCAATTTGTTTGTTGTTGTTATTTGAGGTTGAATCAATTCAACAAAATTTGTAAATTTCTGAATGAATTTCACTCGGAATTGATATTGGCGTGTCCGATAAGTTCTTGCTGATTTTTCTATAGAAATTCATCTAAAAATCGACAAGAACTTTTCGGACAACCCAATAAAATTTATTGAAGAAAATTAATTCTTCAAACAATTGTTCATGTTCAATCAATGAATGTATCCACTTTCATCGATTTATACTCGTTCGAAGACATCATTTGAATTTGTTTTTGTTATTTTTATTATTTTGTGTTTTGAATCATTTATTTATTTTGATTTATTCGTAGACATTGAAAATGTTTATTGAGTTGTTCGAAAAGTTTTGGCCGATTTTCATGAACAACTCTATTGATTAAGCGAAATGAACTTTTCGGACAACCTAAAATATTGAATTCAATCAACAACGAATTCAATGCACCACTTGTGTTTCAGTTATTTTCGTTTGCTCACCATTGGAATGTTTGACTAGTCAAAAATTGTTATTAATGATGATTACTTTGATGATGGATAATAATCATCAACACTATTGTTTGGATAACAATCGTTCATGGTGATGATGATTATGATGGTGCAAAATTTGATGGCAAATTATCATCCAAAGAATAAGGATTAATCACTAGTCACTTATCATTGATCACTAGTAGTCATTTCACTATCGTTGAATGGCGACTATTTCACTGTTGAAGATCAGTTGTAGCGTTACAATCATTGATATTATCATTACCATTAGGATTAGTATGAAATGGCTTCAGGGTACGCAAACACTTTTGATTTTATTTTTGTAGTTGCTTTTCTCCGTTCAAATATTAGGTTGTCCAGAAAGTTCTGGCCGATTTTCATAAGCAACTCTATTGATTCAGCGAAATGAACTTTCCGGACAACCTAATATATCAGCTTGATTTCAATTTCAATTACATTTGATGCTGATTTGAAAAATTCAAATTCAATCGTTGAAATATTGAAATTGAATCAAACAACCATGACAATGATCTCATATACAATTTGTTTGATTAATGTTTCAAATATCAACATCAATATTCAATGTTAAATTGAATATTTTCACTTTTAAAACAAATGAATTTCCTTAATTCAAAGGATAGATATGCAAATTTGATTTCATTTCATTAATTCAAATCAAATCAAATCGAATTCAAATCTAAAAATAAATACAATTATGGATGTGAATGGAAATGAAATCGTAAATTGAATTACGTACACGTAACTTTAACGTGATCATCAATCATCAATGTTTGAAATGATTATACGAATGGAATTTGATTTGAAATTGAAATTACAAAATGACAAGTCAATTTACTGGAATTCAAAGGCGAATTGGACAAGTGAATTCATTGAATCAAATGGTCATTGGACAAGTGAAACCGAGTTAAATTACCGAAAACAAATAAACATTAAAATCAATTAAAAATGAATTCAATTCAAAAATACCAAAGCTAATTGGTCATTCGACATTGATTTCAATTTTCAAAATTTCAATTTCTTCAATTTCTCCGTCTTCTTTTGAATAATTATTTTACATAATCTTCGAATTATTTTTATGGTCAAAAAATAATTGTGTATAACCTTGAATTATCCAAAAGAATGATTACAAAATTTTTAAAAATTTCAAATTTGTCACAATTTTTTCCGGTCAAATTGCATAAACATTTGTATTCGATTGTCCGAAAAGTTATTGCCAATTTTCCAATCATTTCCTACATGATAACCGACAAAAACTTTTCGGACAACCAAATATTTGACATTGCCATTGAATAATGTTTTGATTTGAAATTTATTCAAAACTTATCTTTCTCTATTTAATCACAATTAATTGTAATCAATTTTTGTAAACGATTTCGGCGACCAGTTGACCAGTACTAATCGCTGTACACCTGATTTGTTTCAACTGCTTCCAGTCGGCTTTATCCTTGATAATCCTCGGCTGATTTTTAGGCGTAAAATTTTCACCTGTTACGCATTGTATTGACGATTTTCGACAGGAATTTTCTTAGATAAAAATATTGCGCAATCTTTGCGTAGTATTTATTTCACATTGTCCATAAATCAAACTGAAAATCATTTCTCAGAAATTTTTGAACCGAAAATCATTCCAAAATCCTGTACTTGAGCGTGTGTGGCATTTACCTACCTGTAAGCATCTAAAGTCCATAAATCAATGAATTTGCTTTGTTTTTCTACATTCAAAGGTCTATGGCCCTTGAT
Organism: Psoroptes ovis; assembly: GCA_002943765.1. Taxonomy (NCBI): domain Eukaryota; kingdom Metazoa; phylum Arthropoda; class Arachnida; order Sarcoptiformes; family Psoroptidae; genus Psoroptes; species Psoroptes ovis. The sequence goes on along the minus strand of PQWQ01000008.1, from coordinate 412,480 downwards.
TTAATTTCTTCAAAATTTCAATTGATCAATTCATCAATCGTACACAATGGCTTACTACTTTTGACTACAAAAGTTCTTCAAAATTTTGACCAATTAAAGTATTAATCAAGGATATTTCGTAGGTAAAACAAACAGTAATTGATCATTGATCATTAATCTAAATTAAGGAATTTTTGCGTGCAAAAACAAATGTCGAGCACTTGTCACTTGTAACTTTATTAATAAAATAAATTGCTCTTAGGGGACGAAAGGGGAAACCAACAAGTAGACGATTGTCTTGCGATTTTCCATTGAAGAAAATACATTGAAAAAAATTTTTAAGAAATTTTCAAGAAAATTTTCTTAAAAAAAAACTTGGGAGTGTTTCCACCATTTATTTCACTGCTATTCGATAAGTTTACACGTGTGTGTGTTCTACGTGTGTTTGATACTTGTTTTCACCTGAATTGCTGTTTACTGTTGCCTACTGATTGCCTGTACAATGTGCATGTTATCAATTGAAAATTACACGTGTAGGTTGTAATTTTTCAATTGTTTCATTTTATTTTATTTTGATAATGATAAAATAATTATTAATAATAATAAATAACTAAGTAAAACATTAAAATAAAAAATTTCATTCAATCACTTGAATATATTTAATTTTTTTTTCGGAAATTTTCCTTCAATTTGATATATTGTTTTTCAAAACAATCGAAAACATAATTTACATTCATTTTGTGTTTTAATTATTCAAAATTATTATTCAATGTTCTGTCAACTCGAATACATTGATTAAGACATATTCAAGTGTCATTCGTTACTATTAATTCAACTAAAATCACTTTCATCGAATCAATTTATCCATCGATCGATTAATTTGATTAATTCATCATTCATTCATTCATTGATAGAATCATCAATCATTAGGTCCATTTGTCCATAATTAATTCATCTTAATCATTTACAAATAATTAGAACATCAATCGATTGATCAAATCAATTCATCCAATCAATTGATTCAATTCAATTCATCAATTCATTAATTCTTTATCAATTCATCCAATCATAGATTCATAAATTAATCCTTTATCAATTCATTCAGATCATTCGTCAATACATTTCAATTCACAACATTTATTTTATCATCATTATCATTAATATTCTTCGAATAAATAACACATCATTGTAATTGTTGTAATTGTGAATTATAACAGTAAATTGTAACAAATGAAAATTTCGTTAATTTCTTCTATCAAAAAGAGAAAATGTTGAAAAATGTGAATGAGAAAAGCATCCAAAAATAAATTCATTTTCAAATCAAATAATGATAATAATAATTACAATCGAAATTGAATGAAAACATTTTGGACAAGAACAACAGATGCTTACAACGACTTATGGGGCGTCATTTCACTCCATTGTTTTTCTACGAACACAACGAAAACACGAGAGAATCTGTTGAATTGAATTGAATGAAATGAATTTAGATGAATTTTCCAATGAAAAATTCAAAATTCAATGGACAATGAATGGAAACACATAGGAACATACATATTCATCCGTTCTTGTGCCTCTCTCTCTGATTCAAAATTTCCCCATCAAAAACACATTCAAAAAATGACCAAAGAGAACTGTTAACTGTTATTATCATTCAACATTCATTGTGTTTGGATGTTTTTCCATACAAATATTCATTTATTCATTCATTCAGAAAACAGATCAAAACAGATTTCATTCCAAATGAAATTTTCTTTCCAAAAGATCAAAGATGCTTACATTTGCTTTGTGTTTTTTTTCTGGGTTTGAACCTTTGAATTGAGAAACCTTTGTTTGTCATTAGAGGTAAAAGCCTCGAGAAAATATTTGAGAATATTTTCCCACTGAAATATTCAGCGTAAATAACAGTGAACAACGGTAGCTTGTGTTGAGAATAACCGGTGAACAATCATTAGCATCAGCAGCAGCAGCAGCAGCAGCATCAGTCAGAAACCTAAATCGTCAACCAAGCCATATATATACTGATAAAGATTTGAATTCACGAAATTCAAATGAAATTGAAATTTCAGGTTGTCGGTATTTGAAATTTGTTCAGAAAATTTTCTTTGAAAATCTTTTAAATTGTGATTTGAAAGTTTGAATTTTGCTTCAATCAAATACTTCGAGCCGACATGTTCAATTCAAATAGTCATTTTATGATAAAATGATTCAATAAATTCGACAACCTGTTGAATATCTTTGAATAATAATTTGAATATTAATTTACCTGTGAATCTTCGTGTATTTTTCATTTTTTTGGCCAAAATTTCAAATATTCAATCATTTAAATTTTACAAAATCAACGAATCAAACCAAAATGTATTATCATCATAATCATCGACATCGATCATCACCATCATCATCATCGACAATGATGATGAAAATGATCCAACAAATTCATCAATTTACAATTAATAAATTGTTTTCAATCAGAAAAATGATAAATTATCAAAATTTAAACCGATATAATTCATCAATATTATCAATATTATTGTTATCATTAATTATAATAATAAATCAATTAAAATTTATTGATTGTTTTCGTCCATATAATTATTATGCACCACATCAATATCCAGAAACTGGTCCATTATCATATAAGTAAGTATTTGGTTTCATTTTCATTTTTGACCATTTAAAAATTCAAATTAATTCCGATTTCAATCCATTGAAATAATGAATTATTAATTAATTCATTAATTAATCAATTTCTTTGATTAATTTTCATATGTTTCGATCATTAATTTGCATTATGTTCATGCGCGAATGGCTTAAACCGAGGTTTGACTAATCTCAAACATGTTCAACCAATCACTTGTCACTAATCAATTACTTGTCATAAATCACAATCAATCGTTGAACTAATCAATCTTTAAACTAATCAATCATTGAATTAATCAATCAACCAATCACTCATCACTTTGAATAAAAAATGAATTAATTGATTAGGCAATCAAACAAGATTAATTCGGATAATCAATTCAGCTAATTGATTTCATAAATTAATCCTTATCAATTACTAATTTCAAATCAATCAATTAATCAATCAACATTGAAATATGATAATTAACATTGATTATTTAACATAATTTTCCAATTTATATGCATTTTCTCATTTCAATTTTCAATTTCATTATCATTATTATCATTACCATTATAACAATTATTATCATAATCCTTATTATTATTATTGTTATCATCATAAATCCACCAATTAATCTCCAAAATAATCTATGATAATGACCCATAAAATAATTAACAGAAAAAATACGTTAATTAAACAATTTGTTTTGTTTCGTTGTTTTTCGCTAATATTAAAACGTGATCAACTGTTTGATTAAGCGAAAAATGTTTAATTTTTAAAAATATTTAATTCAATGCTTTGATTATTAACAATTTTTTAAATTAAAAATAATCACAAACACGTATGGCCATACATAGGTCCCCATTAATTTACACAATTAGTGATAACATTGACCTGTAACAGGGCTTCATCTTAACAGGTCTATGTGTCCATAAATACACAGAATTAAACGTAAATTAAGCAAATACACACAGATATAATTTCCATGTAGATCTTAGACATCTTAGACATCCATAGACATTATCGTTATCGTCATTATTTTCTTAGAATCTCCAAGATAATCAACAAAGCAACATCATCATAACCATAATAGCATCATCGAATCCGTCGATGTGCTCCGTAGATAGAAAACAATGCGCACAAATGGTCACACAACAACAAATGACCGTATTATCGGAGACAATGAACATGTATTATAATGGAATCCGTGCCATTATTCCAATATATTTTTGCCATTATTCCAAATCCACGTGAATTTGTACGTGTTTTGTTTGTAAATAATGAATCGACGAATGAGATGTGAAAGAGTTAATGTGTTGTTTTACGGTCAATTTCGGACTATTATCAGCTTAGTAGATGATCTGAGAAAAAATAATCAAAATGAAAATGACTAGTGAATGACTTGTAAATACGAACATCAGTCCATATCAGTCCTTTTTCAGTTTACTGGCCACTGATTCAGCTTGTCAGCCAGCAAATCATAGTCATATTCATCACAGTAAATCATTCATTAATGGTAATGGATGATTATTTTGAATTTTGATAATTCAAAATAATACAAAGATCTTCGCCCAAATTATCATTTTTGAATCAGTTTCACTTGTTTCGCTTTCACTTGTATATATGTGATCTGTATAAGATCTGCTTGTTCTCCATAGATTGTACGACTTGTTCTTCATCATCATCGTAGATCTGATTGATAATTTCCATGTCCATGTCCATATAAACATACAGACTGATTTGATATCAGTGAATGAATAATGATAATAATTTACAGATGATTTACATGATTTAAAAATGAATTGAACAAACATAAATATGAATTGATGATGATATGGATTGATGATATGATGATGAATGTATTTCGATTCATCATCATATCATTCACATAGATTTATGGTGATTCAAAACAAAACGAAAAAAAGAAGGATTGGTGGGTGTGTGTTTTTTTATATTTGCGTGTGTTTATTTGATGCTTTGAAAATCGCTGCATTCATCCTCTTGTATTATAAAATGATAATACATTAGGCTGTCCGAAAAGTTCATTACGCTTAATCCGATAGAGTTGCTAATGAAAATCGGCCAGAACTTTTCGGACAACCTAACGTATTATCATTGAAATCGAATGTATTTTAAATCGAATTTTGATTGTTGTTGAATGATCGTTGATTTTGTTGTTGTTCGCTGATCATTTTTTTTTTTCAAATGATTTTCGCAGTAATAATGGTAGTGATTGTAAGGATGATGATAATACAAGTTGGTGTTGACTTGGTGTTTGATTATAAATAACTGATGATTAATGATTGATAATCTTTATTTATTTATTCATTCTTTCCCGATTCAAAGTTTTCCATTAATCAAAGCATTTCGTGGTGAATTAACACCGAACAATATGCTTTCACAAGCAACACACCTATGTGAAGGTGCATTAATGGGTCCAAGTTCATTGGTTGTTTATCAACATTATCTTTACACTGGTACAATTGGTGGCGGTATTTATCGTTGTAATCTCGAAACTGGTAATGCAACACGTATTGTTAAAGTAGCGAATGAATTATGTCGTACCAAATATTGGGATTCATCACTATGTGGCCGTCCACTTGGCATACGTGTCGATCGTTCGGGTAATCTGTATTTTATCGATGCATATTTAGGTTTGCATCAAATAAGTTTTTATGGGAATAATCAACAACGTTTACGTGTGAAGCGGCTGCTATCACCGGATCATGTCGGATCCCGTTATATGACACATTTAGCATTGGATGAAGGTGGCGGTACTAATGGTGGTATCGTATTCTACATAACCATTGCCAGTACTCGTCATGATTTGAATGAATGGCCACGAATGATATTGGAACCGGATCGTTCTGGACGTGTAATACGTTTCGATATGGATACGAATCAAACCGAAACATTGATGCAAGGATTATGGTATCCTTCGAGTGTTCAACTATCCGATGATCGAACATCGATTTTAGTGGTTGAATTTACTGCACGTCGTGTTGTACGTCATTATATTCGAGGTAATCATTGATTATTTATTAATTGGTTGCCTTAACCCTTTGATTAATTTTAAAATTCTCAAATTTGAATTCATTAAATGAATTTCTCTCTGCCTTGTAACAGGTCCAAATCGTGGTAAAACTGAAACATGGATACAAAATTTACCAGGTGAAGGTGAACATTTGATTCGTAGTCTTGATAAATATCAAGAAACCTATTGGCTCCCGGTAGTGAATGCCCGAAATGTTTCATCACCATCAATGATCGATTGGCTTAGCGATAAACCATGGATACGTGAAGAAATAATGCAAAATTTCACTGCTTTAGGACAAAAAATTGAAATGCTCGGTGCTAAATGGTCAAATTCAAATCTTGAACGTTTAGGTTTTAGGCTTAAAAATCTTCATTTTTTCTATGATGAAGCATTGGCAAATGATTATGGAATGATATTGGAGCTAGATTCAAATGGCCGCCTTCTTGGTTCATTACATTCAATTGATGGCAGTAATTATCGACTGTCCGAAGTTGTTGAAGGACCAACCGAAAATCCATATGAACGTGTCCTTTATATTGGTTCATATACAAATCCATATATTTTAAAGCTGAATATTCCAAATTTTACTCAAGATTATCAACAAAAAACTAAACAACAACAAGGGTCTACAAATAAACTGAATGATAGTAATAATGGTATTGATTTTAGCCTACTACCATATAGTAGTATTCGACGTGCAATTACAACCAATTTAGATGGTAATAGTATCGCTGATCATCATAGCCGTAATGATAATCTATCCGTATCACCATCATCATCATCATCGACAGCATTGAATCGAAGATTACGTAAAGATGCAACACGTTATAGCAGTAGTACATAACGATGTATGATTGATGACTGACTATAGCTTTAACTTGAACATGAAATTTTAAATTTTTAAATTTTCAAATTTTTCAAAAACTTCAAAGCCTTTGACCATTGAATTCAAAGCTAAACAACACCTATTGTGACGTTGTTGATGTCTGAAAAAATTATCTTTCAAAACACGTTCCCCGACTAAAACGAAATTCGACACGTATTCTATTCTATTCTATTCGCCAGCACTAACAAAGCACGTGCAAAAACACAATAATTATTTCATTATCTTCATTTTCAATTTACTTATTCATCATTCATTTCGTTCGTCAATCATATACTTAGTATGAAAACACATTTGACCATCATTTATATGAATTTATATGATCAACATTCATCCATCCATCATCATCATCATACATCATTATATTCCATCAATTATCATTTCTCAATTATATATTAGATTGTCCGAAAAGTTCATTCCGCTTAATCAATAGAGTTTCGCATGAAAATCGGCCAAAACTTTTCGGACAACCTTATATTTTTCCGTCCATAATTTTTGACCATAAAAAGATTTAAGAAAATTTTCAAGATTTTGATTCAATGATAAATCTATTAATTCCCTTCGATATAATTAGCCCAATGAAAATTATTGAAAAAAATATTTCAAAGAAAATGATCAATATTCAATCATTATTGTTTTTGATGATGATAATCATCAAATCAAATCAACATTTTCAAAAATGATTTAAATTGGATTTTTGATCATAATTTTCTGGATGTTCCTTGCAATCCGAAGGCGCCCACTGGGCGCCATGGCAACCCTTGTCGTCCAATAGACCGGCCTCGATGACCGCGAGTGCAAAGTGTCAGTTGTTTTCACGATTTTTTCAAATTTTGACCAATTCAAAGAAGAAAATTTATGATTATTTTGTTGTAAATAAATACAATTTCACACGTGACAAATTTTAATTACAATTTTTTGTTCACTTCTTTCATTTTTTAAATTTGTTTTTAATTAATAAAATTTTTTTTTAATTAAAATTTAATTTTTTTGAGTTTTTTTTCCGGAATTCACGCTAAATTCTCATGACATTAATTTTAATTATGTTTGGCCAACGTGAATTTCAATTTTCCATGATTTATTATCATTATCATCATTGGATTGATTATGCTGGACATTGAAAAATTTTTACGATTCAAATATGTATTGAAAGTATGAATCCATAATGAGCAATTTAAAATTAATTCTTCAAATTTCAATTTTGGCCATCGATCATCGATTTGAATTTGAATGCAATTAATTTCATTAAATTCAATAAAATTTAATGAATTTGAATTTGATTGAATTAATTTCAAATTGTTCATTATGGATTGATAATTAAAAATTTGAAATTGACATATTCGATCATATTCAATCATATTCCAATGGTCATTAACAATGAAGATTATGAATTTAAATCAATTTAAAAATAGTCTTAAGCCTTCAAAAAAATTTTTGCTTCAAAAATAATTTTTAAAGTTCGAAGTTTCGAATATTTTTCATCATTGATTTCGATTGATTTTTCATTGATTTCCATTGAATTTCAATGTACTTCAATGTATTTCAATTGATTTTCTATGAGTGGCTTGATTTTTTAGATTTTTGAAAATTTTGCGTCCATAATTCAAATGTTCGCATTTCTAATTTTTGATTCCAATGCCTTTTGGTGAATGAAGATGCGACCAATCCGAAGAAATTTTATTCTTTTATTAATTCTATCCATTTTTACATGGATTTATTTCTATTATCAACTCACTGATAATAATAATAATCAATACCAGATTGATCGAAAACCGATCAACAAAAATCAATCATCAATTGGAATATTACTAATCGTTTGTAACCGATTGCCGCTTATTGAATCAATCATAAATCAATTGATCACGGTTAAACAATCAACAATTGAATCATTTCGTTTACGTTATGGTCATAATGGCAATAACACATTACAATCAACACTCGAATCAATACCGATTATAATTAGTCAGGATAAATTTTGTTCAAACTCATTGAATGTATCGAAATTGTTGGCCAAATACCTGTCAGAAAATCATGTGGAGAAATTGTATGAATATTATTTCTATCGAGAACGAAATTATAATCAAATAATTCAAAGGAAAATCTATAAGAAATTCTTCGGATATTATCGTATTAGTCTCCATTATCGTTGGATATTTAATCAAATATTCAATCGAGATTATTGGTATTTAGATAAATTAATCGTTATCGAAGATGATCTGCAGATATCACCAGATTTTCTTGAATATTTCATCACATTATCATCATTAATTGATAAATATCCGGGAGAAATTTATTGTATATCATCATGGAATGATAATGGTAATCCAGAACTTATCGATTCCACTGCAATATCGAAATTATATTTAACCGATTTTTTTCCTGGTCTTGGTTGGATGTTATCACGTCGATTATGGTCGCAAGAACTGCAACATAAATGGCCAGAAATATTTTGGGATGATTGGCTTCGTGATCCACGACAACGTAAAAATCGTTATTGTGTAAGGCCAGAAATCGCACGTACAAGTACAGTAGGTAGCCACGGTGTTAGTCATGGACAATTTTATGAGAATTATTTGTCAAAAATTAGACATTACGAAGATTATTATCAATTCTATGATGACCACAATCGTATTAAGGATGAGCTAAATCCAATATTATTCGAAAAAAATTTCCTCAACAAAGTTTATAATCAATCATTGACGGTGAATGCATATGCACTGAAATTAATGGATTTACCCTTATCGATCATTCGACAACAACAATTATCAACATTTAATGAATTATCATCATTCAAAGATCATAAATCATTGCTAATCATATATCATACAAGAATAGAGCTGATTGAATATACAAAATTATTCAATTTAATGTATGACGTTAAATATGGTGTACCACGTACCGCTTACAAAGGTATAATTACCTTTTATTTTGAAAATTTACGTGTGTATTTAGCACCACCACCAATTCGTGGTGGTGGAAAATTTTTCTATTTAATTGATTGGTAAAATTTGAAAGGATTAAAAATTTCAAATTTCATTGAAATCCAAAAACTAAAATTAAACATTTTCCATTCAAAGAACAAAGAAATCAATTAAAAAATTATTTTTGAAATTATTTCCAAGAAAAACTTGGAAATAACGTATCTTTCAATGACCTTAAACGCTGGGATAAATCCATCGCATTCAAGCTCCTTCAATCACACTTGGCCAAAACGATGGCAACACGTGATGGAATATAAACTAACAAAGAATTCGAACGACCATTGAATGGCTGATTTTCAGTAAAATATCGCTGATCTTCCATCAACAGACCATGGCCACCAAATCTTGGATTATCAGTGTTTAATATCAGCCGATAACAACCTGGTTGTTCTACACCACAACGATAATCGGTAAAACTTTTCGTTGGATTAAAGTTGAATACAAATAAACATTTTGATCGTTCATAGACGATTATTTTGTCGGTTTCATGTTTACACGATACATAACCACTATCGTTTTCATTGAGCCAATGATATTTTTCATCACAAATATTCATTTCACGATCAAAATTATTTAGAAATGAATATCGTAGGAGATCATCATCGGCCAGATTAAATTGTCTTCGGGCATATTGAAATGAATTTCCATTACCTTCACGTGGAAAATCTAACCACTCGGGATGACCAAATTCATTGCCAATAAAATTTAACCATGATTCACCACCTAATGTAAAGGTTATAAGCCGTATCATTTTATGTAGGGCTATTCCTCGATCAATTATTGGAGTATTTGGTGATAGCTTTGACATATTATGATACATTTCAGCATCCATCAACCAAAATGCAAGCGTTTTATCACCAACCAATGCTTGATCATGTGATTCAGCATAGGCTATTGTTTTCTCTTTCCAACGACGATTGGTCAGTGTATGTACAATATGTCCCATTTGCCAATCATCATCTTTGTATTCTTTCAGCAACTTGATCCACATATCAGGTATGGCCATACCAAGACGATAATCAAAACCACAGCCACCTAATTCGATTGGCATACACAATGTTGGCATCCCGGAAACATCTTCAGCCACTGTGATTGATTCGGGATTGAATTTATGTACAAGATAATTGGCTAATTGTAAATACAAAAATGATTCTGTATCGACATTGAGACCAAAATATTCTTGATAATTTCCACTAAAACTATGTCCAAGACCATGTGAATGATAAAGCATCGATGTAACACCATCAAAACGAAAACCATCAAAGCGATATTCATCAAGATACCAAAATAGATTCGAAAGCAAAAACCTCAATACTTCCCAATGTTTATAATTAAACAGTCGAGAATCCCACAGGTCATGTTGACCACGTGCATTATCACCATGAAAATAACATGAATTCGTACCATCAAATTGATTAAGGCCATCTAAAACATTTTTCGATGCATGTGAATGTACAATATCGAGCAATACGTAAAGATTATTTTCATGTGCTTTATCAATCAGATATTTGAGATCATCCGGGGTACCGAAACGGCTTGAAACAGCAAAAAATGATGTAACTTGATAACCGAATGATGCATAATATGCATGTTCCATTATGGCCATAAGCTGTATGGAATTGTATCCTGTAAATCGAATCATATTGATCAGATCGAATAATTGATAAAACCTTTGAAATTACCTTGTCGCTTGATTCGCGGTATAACATTGTCAGCAAATTCACGATACGTTGCTATTCGATGATCAGGCGAAGCAATGCCAACATGTGATTCATATATTCGTAATGCACGTGGTCTGGATGGTTTTTTCGATCGAAATTCATATTTACGCTCATTTGGATACCAAAATACATGATCATAAAGCGGTGATGATGATTGATCTTGTACTACATATGTTGACCATGGATCTAGCCGATCAACCAGTTCATCCGTTAGTGTTTTGATTACTAGCTTTATTTTACTTAAATGTTTTATTTTTGGCTGACCATTCGCATCTGGCGGTATAATACATTCCCATTTTCCATGTTCTAATCGTCGGAATGGATATTCAGTTTGTCGCCAATCATTAAAATCACCACGTATGTACAATTCTTTGGCACCTGGTGCCCATTGTAGACACCGGATTGAATTGTCATCTTGAACATGTATACCAAATTGACGATATGAATGAATGAAATTTTCAATACCTGAAACAAAATTGAATTAAAAATTAAAAAATAATTATCATCAGTGTAATTACCTTCAGATTTATCAATTTCCAGCACTAATTTTTCTAGCTCATTCACTCGTCGTTGAATTTCCTTTTCAAATGGACGCAAATATGGATCAATTTTGAATAATTTATCATAATCAACATTAATGATTGATGTCGGATGTCCGTTTGATTGATTCATTATTTTTATTATTATTATTTCACTGATTCAAAGTAATCAAGGACAATTAAAAACAGTAACAACTTTGAAAAAAATGAAATTATCAAATAATTATGTCGAAATAATCAATTTGACATTTAATAAACTAAATAACAAGCAGACAGCAACAGAAAACAACTGTGATTCAAATTTCAATAATAAACAAAATCAGTGGTGGTGGTGGTGGTGGTGACAGTGAAAATTGAAAGATTATTTTTGGCATATGGCTTTGAATTAATCACATTTGAGATAGTGGAGATAATAATTATGAATGAATGTATTTCATTCGAAAGAAAAAATCGGAAAATGTCAAAATTGGTGGTGAAAGACAAGATTATAATGGAAAATGTACTGGGAAAACGGGAGACATCAAAGTTGAATGATTGAAATTATTTGCAGTAAAAATGACAAGGAATTTTTGATTTGAACTTGAATAGCAAAATGGTCAATGGTATTTGATTATTTGGTCTTTTAATTTGAATTTTTAATGTAATTCACAAACAAACATTTAATTGAATAAATAAAAACATAAACAAAAACAAAAATTTTTTATTATTTTTCTTCTTCTTTGAAAGATTCATTCATAATAATAATGATCATGTTGTTATATTTTGATTCGTAAATTGTAAAAATGGTCATTAATAATCTTCATTCGAAATTCAGATTAGAATTGGATTAAATTTCAATTAAAATACAAAAAAATAATAAAATACAAACGATTGAAAGGAATCATCGAAACAATTGAATCAATAAAATGATTGGTGATTTGCTGTTGTTGCTGTTGGTGTTGATTTGTAAATTGCTTTGAATTAAAATCGTACAATAAACTTTGGGAAAACTTTAAAAATTTGATAACAATAAACGTAATGGTTGAATCATGATCAAAAATGGCCAAAATTCTGTTTGTTTCTCCACCATTATTCGGACAAATCGATGAATTGTTCATTGATTTAGACTGGTTGATAGTAGACTTGTAGATCGGATAAAATTGTTATAAATGTTTTTTTAAAAGGATCAATAATTATTAAACAAATATGGAAGTAGATAATAAGTTTTCACATTTTCAAATTTTTAAAAATAATCTCGTTTGTTTTGCTTCAAAGATTCGATTATTGTGGGATTGATTATCATTATCATTATGCAAACAGGAGCCATACAATAAATATGATGGCTAACCACATAAACAACTTGGATACAAATTGATCTTGTGCTAAATCCATTCCATTCATCATCATTGGATTATTGCCACCGACACCATTACGGAAATCACCAATATTAAAGGTGCTGGCAAAAAACCCAAATGGTAATGCACCGATACCGAATGACATATGGAAACCATCACCGAAACCAAAATTTGGAAAGCCCGACTAATGTGAAAATGCAAATACATTAATTATATTTGAATTTAAAAATTTCAAATCAGAACTTACTGTACTATAATCTTGTTCCGTACGTTGTCCCTGCGGTCTTGGCGGTATTTTTTTCTCTCTCGGATCTTTCTTTGAACTACCACGACCATACAACGGGATTACTTGATCTCTTGATATTGGATTCTTACATACTGGACATGTTTGTCGTAATGGTTTCGTTTCGAACCATTGATGTAAACATGGCCAACTAGAATTTGAGGAGAGAAAAACAAGAATTAAAATCAATCATTTGACATGAATTAACAAAATTTACCAAAATAAATGGCCACAAACACTAACAACAGCATCTTTAGCCGTATCTAAACAAATATTGCATTCAAAATTTGAATCTGATGTACTACTACCACCGCCATTATTATTATTATTATTATTGCCAGATTGATTCGATGATGAACCATTATTGTTATTATTATGACTTCGATCGTTTGATGTTGATGCTTGCGATGTCGTTGTCGATGAATAATCATCCATATTTGATCGGGTGTCGAGGGCGGTAAAGTGTTGTTTGTTTTACGTTGTATAATCAAGACTAGTATTATGTTCTTTTGTAATTATTAAATTTTTTGGTTATGAAAATAAATTATATTCAATTATCGATTAGTAAAAATATTAAATCAAATTCCAATTACATTATTCGTAATAAACTCGATTGAAAAATGAAAAATTGATCCTATGAAACAAAAGAAGAAAATAGATTAATCGTTATCAAATGAATTAAGAACAATTGGAACTGATTTCACGTATTACGAGCAGCAAAAATAACCAAATTGTTTACAAATTTAAATTTTTAGACACTAAAAATATTGTATGAAATACATGAAATACTCACGTACCCTTCAACAAACAAAACAACACAACAACAAAATGTTGTGTAATTCGATTAAATTCAATTTGAAATTTTAATTAAAAATAAACAAATTAAACCAATTCATTGTCTGATCAAATGAATTAATTATTTCAATTTTTGTTTACAAAAAAAAAAATTTCATCAAAAACAAATAAAAACTCGTCAAAACAATTTCACAAATTTCTGGGAAACTTTTTTTTCCTTAATTTCATTGGTGAAGTTTACGGGAACTTTCTTGAAATTTTCAAATTTTTCAAACAAAAAACCAATGACAATCAATGGTAATCAAGGTAATTTTAATTTAAAAGTAAAAAAAAATATTTAATTGAATTTATCACAAGATTTTCAATTAATCATGATTTCAAAATCAATAATGATTCAAATGATGGTATTTACTTGTTGTTTTCAATGTTTTCGGTTGAATGATTCTAATTAAGATGATGATTATGATTATCTTCTAATTATGATCTTCGATTTGATTAATGATCATTGGTTAATCGATGATTTGATCAATTTGAAACAAAAGAAATCAAGAAAATCCTTGATTTAATCACCTTTCTTCATCCATGATTTGATCACCATTCGACAATGTTTCATCACAAATCATTTACGATTGATTGATTGAATTGATCATGATCATCATTGAACCAAATCAACCGGAGACAAAAACATTTTTACCATTGCATATATCGACAGCTTTTGATGATCAGCATATGTTAAATTTACTTGTGACAGTTGTTCATCCAGCGGCGGTATTGATTGACATGTTTCCGAATCAAGGGCGAATGAATCTGAATAACAAAGGAAATTCGTTACACCACTCAATAATTTTTCAATAACATTTTTGAGTAAATCTTGTGAATCCATTTGACATTGTTCACCAATCTTAGGCATTGTACATTGTTCCCATTGACGATATGCACAACAACTTGCATCCAATGCATAATCAAATGGTGAACGTTGACGATCAGGTGAATGTGCATTCATTTCACCCCATGCAATCGTTATGAACAGCGGATTATTACATTCGACTTTGTAATCATTTTGTGATAATACTTTTTCATGGATACATGGTGCTTTTTCGAGGACATCTTTGATCGGGTAGAAGGCATTGAAATTCGATTAAAAAAGACCGAATTTTTAGAAATAAAAAGCTTACTTTGACGAAATTCAGATTGTTCATCACATATTTGATTCAAATGTTCTAACAATGCATCCGATACTACTTTGGTCAATTCTTTGTGCAATGGGGTACCACATTTTTTCACATAATTCAATATACATTCAGTGAAATCTTTTTTGAGGACCCTATTGAATGACAAAATAACATGAATATTGATTAGAAAAGCAGATCAGCCAATGATTTTCAATGATGTCAATAATTACCGACAAATTTTATTCAAACCATCTTCAGATGTAAGAAGATATGATGGATCTTCATTTGCATCTTTCAAATGATGTAATTTATCAAAACATCTTTCAAGCTCAATCATATGACATCGAGGATAATGTTTTGCTTGAATATATTGAATGAACAACAACGTTATTTGAATTATAATCAATTGATTTGCGAATAATAATTTCATTATTTGAAAATTTTAAAATTTAACCATAATAACAACAGTAAATGATTTGTCAGTCATTAAAGATTTGAAAAAAACTAATCAATGAAATATCTGCATCTATTTATATATCACAGCAAGATTTCGTATGGAAATTACTAATCAAATCACATTATGAAAATTACTAATCAAAACCATTAATTATTCGGGTAATTAACTTTTAATTTCAATCATTTTTAATTGATGAAGAGAAGAGAGGATTAATGATTAATTACAATTTCATATTTGATGATCATGAAAATATTAGGTTGTCCGCGAAGTTCTGGCCCTTTTTTCATGATCGACTCTATTATGATTAAGCGGAATGAACTTTTCGGACAGCCTAATAGAAAATCAATAAGTGATTAATCGATAATTGATGATGTTTACGAAACATTATGGAAGATTTCAAGAGTTTTACAATAGACTTGCACCTCTTGCATTTATTTTTCATTCATTTCTTCGATGATTTCTTTTGTTCTTCGCAAATTAATTATCATCATTACTTTTCTTAATTATTTCTATTTTTAATTGTTCATTTCATAAATCGAAGAAAACAATTATTATTATTTTTGAAATTATTCAAATTCAAAGAGTTTGATCATGAATATTTACTTTGTAATTGTTGTTGAACTTTATCTGATGGTGTGAGGAAAAATATTCTCGATCCTGGTTGCTGTACAAAGATATTTGTCTGTGGATAATAAAATTAAATAAATTAATCTGATTAAATTAATAATAAATCAATGAACCTGTTCGGATGATGGATGATGCTTTCGGTTTTGTTTGATCATCTTTTCAATCTAATTATTGGAAATTTGGTGATTTGATTATTGATAGATGATCTCACGTTTGATTTTCAATACTCACGTTTTCGGCTTCATTTCGGGTCAATTTAGGGAATGGATCCATTTTTTAGATTATCTTTATTTTTAGATTATATTTTAGATTATTGTCTATTTGTACCTGTTAATAATAAAAAAAAAATCTATTTCAACCTTGATAACATTGTTTTCAAATTTCAAAACAAATGTTTTTTTTTTGAATTTTTTTTTTAAATAAAATTCTTTTTTCTAACACAAAACAATGCTGCTAGCAGTTGTGTAGCTACTTTTTCAATTTCTGTCGTAGTAGTAGTCAAGAAATTAGTAGAAACAGAAAAATCGAATTTTTTATTCGTTCATTTTTCCACATGTGTTCCTTTTCCTTTCCATGTGGCGCGTGTTTGATAATTTTGATTTTTGTACATTTTTGACTCTGAATTTTAAGGTTTTGACCATTAATTTTCACCGATAATCAGCAGTAAAATGGTAAGTTTTCTCATCTGAATTTGACCGTTTATCATCGAATTTTACTCCCCACCACAGGCTGCACATAAAACATTTCGTATCAAAAAAGTTTTGGCCAAAAAAAAGAAACAAAATCGACCAGTACCGCAATGGATCCGAATGAAAACTGGTAACAAAATTCGTTACAGCTCCAAGCGAAGACATTGGAGACGTACAAAACTCAAGTTGTAAACATTTTGTCCTTTTATTATCATCATTTCAATTCGGTGATCATCATTTATCGGGAACGTATTTTGACCCGCGGACAATTTGAACACGAAAATGACACTTGTAACATCATTTTGATGGTCATTTTGAATCGTTTTATTGATATAAATAATTGAAATGAATGAAAATAATAAATAATTGACACTTTTTTTCAATTGATAACGTCTTAAATTACAAGAATTTATGAAAATTGATGGCGACAATTGAAGATATTTGATGATATTCACGATGACCATTGATCATCGGTCAATATTTCACTCATCTATGATCAATCCTCGATGTTTTTTCTTTTTATTTTTAATTTTTCTTCTTTTACCCGTTGATGATGATGAAGATTTTCTTCGATCATCAATTTTTATGGAAATTTTCTTTTCATCTGGCTCCGATTTCTCATTTTTATTATATTTCTCATTATCATCGGCATCAGCCTTCGATGGTTGGAAATTTTTCGATTCAAACACCCTCTGGAGGTGGTCCATGAGATTTACCGAAGGTTTTTCGGCTTCGGCCGGTCTGATTTCTATCATTTTGGTCGTTTCGGTTGTCACATTCGGAGGTTGGGTTGATTTGGCCGAGACATCAGGTGATTGAAGCGTTTCGGCCGTATCATTGGTCGACCGGATTGATTTGTTCGACGATTCGAATGTCGAAATTATGATGATTTGATCGGGTACATGTCTATGACTACCAGGTACCTGTTGTAGGTGTTCGATTTTCAAATCGAATATCGGTGATTCGGTCATGGTCGATGATGGTGGTGGTGGTGGTGAAGGCGTTGTAGAGGGTATAATCGGGGTCAGAGTTGATGATTCATTGATCGGATCCACAGTCGTTGTGTCGTTCGTTGCGGCCGCAGCCGATGGTGTATAAGCCGATGCGGCCACTGTGGTCGATGTATAGCTTGTCATCGTTGTTGATGCGGATATTTGGTCATTTGCCGATGTCGCGGCCGCCGTACTGGTCATCAGTCCATGACCATGCAACCGTTTACGACGACTAAAATAAATAACGGAACCATCAGGGCTTTTGGTGAACGTACCGATCATACCCCAATTATGCCAACCACGTGCACCATGATTATGGAATGTACCGTGTTCGAAAACCCAAATACCGAATCGGGTACCATCCGTACTGAATGCTACACTGCCATAAAAACTGACACCGAACAGCTGTTGTTGATGTTCTTCGGCTAAATTGAATACGATTACATTATATTGTTGTCCACTACGATAAAATGCCGTATACAAGAGATCACGTACAAATGCGGCCCGATTCCGTTTGTGTTGTGATGCATCACGTATATATTTGGCAATATGTAGGGTATCGATTTGTATTTGAAATAAACCGGCTGCTGATGCAGCCAATGCTGTCAATATCGGTATGATTGGTGCATTATCAATCGGGATTATGTGGTGAAGTAGTAACAGATACAAGATTATCAGTGGCTTTGTCGATAATGATGATGATGGGGATGAATAAGACGATAATCGAATCATTTTTCACTGGTTAAAACATGGTAAATTCGAATCACTTGTCACTGGTCTTTGGGCACTGGTCACTTGTCACTTGTATTATTATTATTATCATTCGGCTAATCATCAAACAAAACAAAGGTGAAGAAATGAAAACATGGAAATTCATTTAAACATAACCAGTTTCTTCAGGTCTTGACCATTGATCGATGATTCACATGTTGACTGACTGCTGGCGGCTGCTTAAGATGCATCGGACAAACAAACAAGAAACCATTGACCTTATTACACCGAAATAATCAATTAGATAAGGTATTTGAAGGTATTCAAAGGTGTATTTTGAAAGGTATTCAAAGGTAGGTTATGTTTGATACCTGAAGAAGCACACATAAACAGACGAATCAATGAATGGATGCAAATACGGCGAATTGAATGAAATTAAATGAATGTATAACCCTTCAATATGAAAACTAGTTTATCATTTGAATTTCACCGCGAAATAAATCAAGATGGTTACCACTGTGAATCACTGTATTACTAGTGATAATGATGAAGTGATTATAATTTGAACAAATCACGCAAGTACAATGAACCATAACGAAATGTTGAAATATTCAAATGATTATGATCAGAACACAGGGACAAGCATCGACAAAGCATTGAAATTCGACGATTATTTAAATTCGAATTAATTGAAATTCAATTTTCATATGAAATTTGAAAATACTTCCATGCGGAACAATCGAATTGAAATTTGAAATAATTCCGAGTAAAATTAATTAATATGGCAGTTTAATTAATGATTTATTAATAATAATTAATTTCACCATTAATAATATGGTCAAATCGAATCAATTCATTTATGAGTCATTGTGTTTTTATCACTGATTGGTTGATATTTAGGTTTGTGGTATCATTTCGGTGGTGGTATCGATGATCATCGATATGATCAATGATCAATTGATTTAATGGAAAAATTTCGTCGATCATCATCATCATTAAACGAGATAAACAGTCTTGTTGGACAGCGATGATAATGTCAACGATGATGTTGATGATGGTGTCGATGATGATGATGATTTCAATGTTTGTTGTTGTGATTGATCCAATTGTTTCGGCTGCGATTCAGATTGTGATTGCGATTGCTGCTGTTGTGATTGTTGATCATTAATCGTAAACATTGTCGATGGTGGATCACTGGGTGTCAGCGTCGGTGTCGATATATAATCATAACCATAACGTTGCATCAATGATTGATCAATACGATAATAACGGCCACTACCATCTTCATACGGATAACAATTCGAATGCAGTGATGATGATGTTTGATTCGATAATTTCGAAAGACGATTCTGATCATTTGATCGATCAATGTTATGCGGCAACGACCTTGGGACCATCGGTGGTAAATGATATATGATCATATCATTTCTTGATGGATACCATTGACCAGGATGATTCATCGGATTACGATAACGATATTGTTGCCGAAGCAGTTCAAGGCGTTTTGACGGTTTGAGCTTTTTCATATTATTTTTTCTTTGATTATTATTGTTTCGATCCAACGATACCTGTTGTTGATGATGATGCTTCTTTTTCAGTTTTTCTTCATTCAATTTATGCAGATATCGGAATATATTATACGAACGTAGGGTTACCATTACAATGGTCAACAGTAAAAATATGGCAAATACAAATAGGATCAGTGAATTAATAATCAAGAAAAATAACAAGGTCATCAGGGCGAAATTTGCCGGCGATTGGGACATGATCAATATTCGAGATATACGCCGCGCTAGCCATACATATATGAATGGATAACAAAATACAAACGTGAACGATACGAGAAATATGAAGAAATTATATCGTGACCTTTGGTTTAAATTGGCCATACACAGCAGATAATCACCGATATTATAACAAACAATGATAATGACCACGAATATTATCAGCGCAAATACAACATTAAAACTTTTAACAATTGAATATACACCAATATTATGCCATACATATATCGGTGGTAATTCAGTTATCCATACGGATATATTCATTATTGATAATAATAATATTATTATTTCATATATTAGCAATATGAGAATGTTTGAATAAAATTTTAATAAATTCATTTTTTTTGGATGGAATTGATTGATTTAAATGGATTGATTAATTATAATTTGATTGATTAATTATGATTGATTATTGATTGAATGAATTCAAATCTTCAATTATTTCGATGATCGTTCAATGATTGGTGATTCTTCAATGATCAATGGAATGATGATGATCGATTTAATTGATCGTCGATTCAGTTGATCTTCGATTATTCGATCAGTTAGTTGATCTTCGATTTAATTGATTGATCATCAATTGGTTGATCATGATCATCGATGATAATCCATTAATCAAAAATTAATGATGATCATCACCCAGTGAGAGAAAGAGAATTTGTTCTTGAATTTTTTCAATTTTTAAAAATTAATTCACATAAGATTCATCTTTCTATTTGTGAAAATGATTTAAGTAAATGTAATTTAGCCAAAGAAAATAATTGAATATTCCCACTTCTATTTTTTAAATTTTCAAAATTTTGTTTTGAAGTTTTTTGGCTAAATGCCCATTAATACATCTATCCATCCATCATCGATAGCCTTGTACATTCTCATTCCATGGCTGCACACTGCCATAATTGATTAACATGATTACAATTACAATCATTTAATTACAATTACAATGTGAAAATTATTATGATGAAAGAATAACAAAAAAAAAAAAAAAAAATGTCACAAGAATTTCTATCATTGAAATTTACGAATATTTCAATGATTATTATTATTATTATAGCCATGAATTGAATGCCATTTACCATACTGAAGAATATTTCAAAGAATATTCTTCAGAATTATTCTCATAAATCGAAATAAACCAACAAAAATCTATGATACATTTCAATTCATAAGGCGATGGACCATTGAAAATTTCCATCGGTCAAATAAATAACGAATAAATCAATTCAATCAATCAAATCAGAAATACAGGGTTTTCAATTTTTGTTCGGGGTTCAAAAATTAATTTTCGGAGTTATAAGATTAATTTCTTTAGATTTGGAATTGATTTTCGTAGCTGTGAAATTAAATTTTATAATTTCAAATTTAATTTTCACATTTTTGAAGTTTAATTTAGTAAATATCCATATTCATATAAATAAATCATCATTATCAATAAAAATACTGAACCAAATCAAAATATCAGTCTAATATTTCCTCATTATTGATAGTTTTATCGATTTGTGCAGCACTAACAAGAGCTGGAATCTTGTATTACGATTCCAAAGTTGGAGCATACAATAGTACAACGTTCCACAATTTCCTAACCGATTTATTAGAAATTCTGGGAGATGATGCAGTCAATCATCTAATCATTATTGATAATGTACCTTTCCATAAGTGTGGAAACATAAAAAATTTATTTACCGAGAAAAGTGTTAGATGTGAATTTTTACCACCATACTCACCTTTTCTTAATCCGATTGAGAATATGTTCTCAAAATGGAAAAACTTTGTTAAACGTGCTGCACCTAACAATGAAAAAGAATTGCTAGATATTATAGAGGACGGATCAAATATTATATCAGAATCCGATTGCGATGGCTATTATTCAAATATGCTAACGTACATCGGTAGAAGTATCAATAATGAGGAAATATTAGACTGATATTTTGATTTGGTTCAATATTTTAATTGAAAATGATGATTTATTTATATGAATATGGATATTTACTAAATTAAACTTCAAAAATGCGAAAATTAAATTTGAAATTATAAAATTTAATTTCACAGCTACGAAAATCAATTCCAAATCTAAAGAAATTAATCTTATAACTCCGAAAATTAATTTTTGAACCCCGAACAAAAATTGAAAACCCTGTAATTTCATTTCATATTTCAAAAATTTTGATTTATTTCAGTTTCATTAATTTCAAAATATTGAATTCAATGTGATCAACGCGTGTGTTTGTGTGCATGTGTTTAATTGTAATTAATTAATCATAGTTAATCAATCGATATTATTTAATAGATGGATATTGAATAGTTTTATTTTTCAAATAAATAAATAATGATACATTTTACAAATATATTTGATAGATTCATAGAAAATTTGCATTGAATTGAATATTAATTCATCAATATTTACGATATAAATGTTCAAATCTACCTTTTCGATGTCTATATGGTAAATGCGGTAGCTTTTCAACATCATTATCGGTGCTATATTTGGATGTTTGCAACGGTCGATACATATCACATTCGATATCATGTTGTCCTTCGAGGCGTTTTTTACGCATTGTCATATCGATAAGCATTTCACGCAAATCATTATGATTTAATTTTGCTCGCCGCAAATACCAACCATCAGCATAATCATTACCGATATTTTGATAAACATCATGATAATAATGTCCAGCAGCATGGCCACCTTTCATTGAATTATAAAGGTCAAATGATTCATTATAAGTGTTTGACATTTTTGCGATTTAAAATTTTTGGGCGAATTTTGGCGTTGAATTCAAAGTAAATTTACGCAAATCACGATACGATTCGAATGAATGTTCGGTGGCGAATGGATGTCTTTTGTTTGCGTCAAAATTTTTTAGACGAAATCAGATTGAACGCAATCAACTAATCGCAAGAATTCACAAGAATTCAATGCTCTAACCATAATCGGCAGCGGTAAAGTATAATTTAGGCCTACAAACGAGTAAACAAACGATTTGAAATTCTAAATCTGTTCGTCTAAATCTATTGGTGTGTACATAGATTCTATTCGCATGTACATTCGCCATTCGGCAATGATCATCGGGATGAAAAATTCAATGAGGTAACGAGCATCAGCAGAAGCATTGAAGATTGAATGATGGTAATCGACGAAATCAATGCTTGATTGTAAATAAACATTCGAAAATATCTTCGAATAAACATACATTCGAAGTAATATACGGCTCGAAATAAAATGAATTACGTCTAAACCATGATAAATGATTGTTGGTTTGTTGTAATCAACAATAATGATTGCAATCAATTAAGTAAATGAATTGAAATTAATTACGACAATAAGACATATGGTGCATATGGCATAAGATATGGTGCATATGTGGGTGTGTGCCAGTGTGCTTATGAGTGAGGATTGCATCGACATTGAAATTCGAACATCTTTAAGAAAATCTCCAAGAATTTTCGAGGTCCTTGAAACGAATTATTTTCAATTCAATTTTCGCTCAATCAGCAGTGGTATTGTCAGCGCGAATCAACTACGAATATCGATGCAAAGCCAACGAATTTAGCCTAAAAATTTCAGGCGAAATTTTCATTGGACAAAGGCTTCAAATTAAGGCGAATTTAAATGATGTGCGCAAGCGACTAACTGTTAAATAGGGCGGAGAGGGTTGAAGGGTTTGCCTTGAACCCTTTATGTGCTTGCTGCTTGCACTGGAAGGCTTTTTCTTGAAAGAAGCTTACGCTTAAGACTTAAGTCTTACGTTCAAGCAATCGGCTTAGTGAATTATCAAATGGAATTAAAAGGGTTTAAAAAAGGTGGAAAATTCATAAATTTTATTTCAAATTTGATCAAATGTTTGAATCAAATTACAAATATTCAATTCAAATAACCAATCAATGATAATTAATCGATTAATTAATCAAGATTTCTTAATCAATTAATCAAAATTTCTTAATTAACCAAAAATTTCTTAATTAATCAAAAATCATTTTCTACAACGGAAATTGATACATCGTTTGTGCAGCCAATTTTTCTTACAATCATTATCACTACGGCAAATTTTATGTTTACTTGGTATACAACGGCCACCAGCGCATTCAAAGTAAATACCATATTTAAGACAATCACCAGTGTTACGGCAATCATAACCTTGTTGACAATAACCATTTGTACATTGTAAACTTGAAGCACAATCAGAATCATAACGACATGTGGCTGCTTCAGCCATAAATGAAGACATGGCGATTATGGCCACTAATAATGCGGCGAAGATGATGAATTTATTCATGGTTTATTTCGGGATAATTGGAGCGATGATCGAGCGATTTGCTATTGAAAATGTTTGTTTAAGCTTTGGCTGATTGTTTGATTGTTTAAATTGGAAAACAATTGAAATTTGAAACTTTTAAATAATGAAACTCAATCGTCATTTAAATATGATTTCTTAAATATTTTGAAATTAATACCGCTTGTTATCAATGTAACAATGTAATAAATCAATTATTATTATTGTTATCTTTGATAACAAACAACTTCAAATGCCAATTGTTTGTGAGAAGATGATGATTTCAACCAATTTTATACGATTATTAAGGCTAGATTAAGTTAAGTAAGATTAAATGATAATAATAAGGTAGAAACTAGGGAATTGTAATTGAAATTCAATTTGAAAATGAATAGCTTGAAGTGAATTGTATTGAATTGGATTAAATTGGATCAAACTAATTCAAATATTATCACAAATTTTATCACCAATTTTTAATTGAAAAACAAAATAAAATAAAATACTTGAGTGTATCCAAAATTCAATTCAATTTCGCCAAAGATTTCAATTATCTCAGATTAATTGTTTCAATTTTAATGTGTAATAGTCATCATATAAATATTGTCTAATTTTTACAGGTAAATTGATGTGACAAATATAAACATCTGTGTATATCTGCATCGTAATTATAGGTACTGTACAGTGATTCTCAACAACTGTGTCGCGGCACTTTTGTTTTTTTATGAGAAATTTTTAAATTGTGCCACCAAATTTTGGGAATAAATCATAATCCTTTACTTCGTGTATCGCCAAATTTTGAAATTTTTAATTTTTTATGCCGCAACAACGAAAAAGGTTGAGAGTCACTGTCAGTCATCACATTGACAACATGGATTAATATGGATTTCATTTCATTTATTACCTGATTAGATTTCAAATTACAATTGACAATTGATTGATCCATTGATTAATTCATTAATAATATTATTGTTTTCTTGATTTCGTCAATTCCTCTATTCAAAGTATTAGGCTGTCCCAAAAGTTCATTTGGCTTAATCAATAGAGTTGTTCATGAAAATCGGCCAAAACTTTCTGGACAACCTAATACAAACATTTCAGCATTTCTTATGATAGCATAATCAACAATAAAAATATAAACAAGAAATGATAAGATAATAATGATTGAAATATGTTTGGTGCTCGTGTTCTGTCATCATATCATCATATTGATGATAGCTGCAGTGATTTCGAATGATAATCATTGATTATTTTCGAATGATGATAAGGATGAATCATGGCTGAATTATTGAATCATCTTCCACTGCTCATTTCGGTTTTGAATATTTTGGTTTTCCTCGGAGCCTTTAAATCGATCGATCAATCGATTGTTTATGTATTTGATTGCTTATTCAATCAATTGAATATTTGAAGTATTTCAAATAATAACAATAACGATGATACATTCAATATTGATATTCAATACACAAGGTAAACCACGTTTGATTAAATTTTATGAACATAATTATGTAAGTTCATTGAATTATTTCGATTAATCAAACATCAAAAATCAACTAATTATCAATTTACCGTATTAATTCAACCCTTTCAACCAATTCAAATCCTTTGACCAACCCTTAGCCACCAGATATCTGCAAGGAAATCATCCGCCATGCCTATGACCTCATACATTATCGTGATTATTCTGAATGTCAATTCATTGAAACCGATATGTTTGTATTTGTTTATTTTTCAAATTTAAATTCGAATTCGAATTAATTATGATCATCTTCTTCATTTCCAAATGATTTAATCCAGATTAAACGCAGCGAATTCGAAATGTCGCCACCATCACCATTCAGATGATGATGAATTCGATTATAATTATCATGACCATGATCATCAACAACAGCCACTGCTACTAATGTATCGTCAATATGCAACCCTGTACATTGTATTCATTGTCGATATGAATGAAAATGAATTGGCCATATTGGATTTGATACAAGTATTTGTCGAGGTGATGGACCGCTTATTCAATGCTGTATGCGAACTTGATCTTATATTTAATATGCATAAAATTCATTTCATTTTAAATGAAATCATTGTCGGTGGTATGGTCATTGAGACGAATATCGATACAATCATTTTGCATTATCAAGAACAATATAAGCTCGAAAATGATTCGGTTAGTGTTAGAATTGAAATATTGGGTTGTCCCATAAGTTCTTGCCGATTTTCCAATGATTTTCTACGATATAACCGGCAAGAATTTATGGGACAACCTAATAACATTTATTCAAATCAATTGATCTTTGATTAACCCTTTATCTACTTTGATTTACTTGGCTTTGATTGATCGAATCGAATCAAATCGAATCCAATCAAATCAAATAAAATCGAACAGGACCAGCAAATCAACGGCATCAAAACGATGGCCAAAATCCGACATCAAATCAATTTCGAAGGTCATTTGAATACGTTGAAAAAAAATTTGAAAAAAGTGAGCAAATAATTCTTCCATGGTTTATTAGGTTGTCCCATAAGTTTTTGCCGTTTTTAAAATTTTTTTTTCATTCGAAAAACGGCAAGAACTTATGGGACAACCTAATATTTATTTATATGGATGGAATGATTTATCCATTGAAATATGAATCCACGGATTAATTAATTATAAATCAAAATAATTCATTACAATATAAATAAATAAAATAAAAATGACGAAAAATGCAAACGATCCGAAGAATCCCAGTGTTGCTATATGAGAGTAAATTGTAATTGATTGAAAATAAATTGAAAATTTAAATTAATTATATTAGATTGTCCGAAAAGTTCATTCCGCTTATTCGATAGAGTTGTTAATGAAAATTGGTCAGAACTTTTCGGACAATCTAATATTTTAAATGTAATTTGGAATTGAATTTGGGTTGAAATTGATCAAAATTCGAATCAAATCAAATCAAAATCGAATCAATTTGTCGTTCAACTTACCACGTTTCGGTATCTTATGCAATACAATACGATTATCGACCGAAATCGATATGAATGCTGCATCAACCTCACCAAACAGCTCACCACCGCCACCACCAACACCCATAAGTTGTAATGATTCCGGTTTGGTCGGTAAAAATTCAATACCCGTTACAAATATATTATGAGCACGTTGCAGCGTATAACAACATTGAAGACTAAAGGTTATGTAAACATCAATATCACCAGTTTGTTTACCAAGGGCCAGAAATCGACCATCATCATTAACGGACATTGCAAACAACGGTATCGGCCCAATTGATTTATATTTTTCCAGATAATATTCATGACTATTATTACCATTCTTACTTATGGACCATCTTAATATGAAGGAATCCATAAATTTTTGACAATTATTATTGACGGCTACGAACAGTCGTATGTTGGTATCATCACCTTCGACCGTCACATAACGACATAGCCGAGGATGAAATTTAATTTTTTGCAATTGTTTCAGCTGTTCATCGCTTTTAATGTTTGGTTTTGGCAACAGCGACTTGTAATCAAGTATTTGTACCAATTTATGATCATGAATATTCCAAATGGAACATTGTTCATCACGTGATACTGTACATAAATGCTGGAAGGTTGTCGTTTGAATCAAGTCCATGTCATCAATTTCATTATTATGTGCCTTGATTCGAGCTATCCGAGAATATTCTTGATCATCAGTATCATTGATATCATCTGTATTCAGTGACCAAAATGATATGTGACCATCAGCACCGGCCGTAATCAGCTGATCAGTGTCCAATGAATACCGAATCAACTTTTGATATGGTTCATTCACGGCAAAATCTGTTTGAAATGATTTTTTCAGCTCAAATTCAAACAAATAATCGGCAATGTTTCCATTGGAATTGTTTGATGCGTGGGTGGAAATCTTCTCATGATTATCATCGATCGATGGATTCGAATGATTATCCTTGGTGACATTATCATCACCATTGTTGATATCATCAACCAAACCACTTTCTTCAATATCTTCGATTGAATTTTGTGAACTGAATGACATGTGACGACGACGTAAATTCGAATGGCTTGAGTCTTCATTGATTAAATGTTGATAAGTTGATAGTCTTCTTGTCGAAGCTGATGATGAACTTGATGACGTCAGACCATTTTTAAATTTAAATCGAACATCGTATATGTGGCATAGACCTTGCATACCACCACATGCTAATTCATAGTGGTATTTGGTTTTCGGAATTATGGCCATGTTCATGATTGCATTTGGTCCTAAATTGTCGAATTATTCATCAAAAATGAGATAAATCATGATCAAAAATCAACGAACTTACCATTATCAAAATGTGCAACCAACGTAGCCCGAGCTGTATTCAACTGGCGATCATATTGAAGCTCATAGATTTCAAATGGATTCGAGATGCCTGTTTTGGCCATGCCACCACCGCCACCAATCAGAAAATGACGTTCCGAAATCGCTCGGATGCAGTAAATAGGGAAGTTTACACGTGCCAACAGGCTTGCACACGTACGATTATCATCGGTTTCGGACATTTTTTCGACTTTGATTTTGATTGGATTAAATCGGATTTAATTCAAATTAATTCAGATTTCTTGGTAAATCTTGGTTGATTTGGACGCAAAACAATCGTTTATTAATGATCAAATCAAATAAAATCAATAACCGACGTGTTCATATGGTAACACGTAAACATTTGATGATAATTGAAACATAAAAAAAATCAAAACAAACACGAATGAGCATGCGCAAATTATTTTCAAATTCAAAACAAATGCCCGTTCATAGAGGATAGGACGGAATTTTTTCGAATTTTGTTTTTTGGTTTTTTTTTTAATTTAAATTTTCAAAATTTTGAAATTTTAAAATTTTGGCTCAAAAAATTTGAAATCTTTTCATTTATTTCCATTCATTTTATTTTATTTAAATGCAAGCATAATGAATATAATCAAATACATCCAGTTTCAAATGGAAAAAATTAAGAAAATATGATTATTTAATGAAAAAATCAAATAAATAATGAAAAACAGCTGATAAATAAATTCAAAAATAAAATTTGACGTAAATAAACAAGCGAAAAACAAAATATATCCAAAAATCATTGAAATAAATCAATCAATCAATCGAAAATCAATGTAAACACTGTCCACATTAATCAATGATGACCGAGCCATCGATCGATCATGATCAAGCCATTGATTGTTGATGATCCATAATTTTTCATCAAAAAGATCCATTAAGCTCAGTCCATCACTGCTTTCTGTGCAATAATACGTATTTGTCCATATGTTAATTCATATTTATCTGGAATACCATTTTCTTCGATAATTTCCCTTGAATACAACCGAAGAAATGCTTGTTTAACATAATCACTTAGGCCAGAGCTCATTATTAAATTACGTTTGATTGGATCTTTTTCGATTAAATATTTTTTCGTTAAACTCGGGAAATATGGTAAGACATCTAATGTGGAATCAATGATAATCAAAATTAATTCATTTTCATTCAAATTAGGCCGATCAATGATGACTTACTGGTACGAAATTCATTTTTTGGATAAATCTGTTGTAAATGTAATGTTTCAATCCAATGAATTGTGAATCGATTCTTTTCGAACAATGCTCGTAACCGTTCTTGTTGCTCTTGTTCAGTCGGTATTGATAATATTTCGGTGAATTTTCGCCGCTCATTCGTGGATAAATCATTGAACAAATCGAGCAGTGTGGTTACATTTGCATAACACATACCACCTGGCCGTAATAAACGATACAAGTTGTTGATGGTTTGATTTTTATCATCAATCCAATGTATGACACGATTCGATATGATCAGATCGATTTTATTTTCAAAACTACGTACGAATGGGTCCAGTTTATCCCATGGTAATGAAATGTCCATCATTTGATAATGTATTCGTGGTGATGGATAATTTTTTTTCGCATATTTTATCGCTTTCATATCGATATCGATGGCTATGATTTGTTCGCAACGTAAACGGCAATCAATGAGGCTAGTGACTCGGCCACTGCCGCAACCAATGTCCATCACCAATTTGTAGCTGCAACGAATTGAAGAAATTGCGATTAATCTGATTCCAAAGCGGATCGATTTCAAGATCAAAACGATCCCACAAATCACTTACTTGTAACCACAATCATCGATAATATTATCAAGCAAATTGTTTGCATCACGTAGATGTGCATGATTTGAATAATCAAAATCGGCAATATCGACATCCATAATGTTTAATTTAAGGTAATTATTCAAGAATTGAAGATTCAAAATTCAAAATTAACCGAGAAGATTGAATTATATTAAATCAACTTTGAATCAAATCAAGTTTAAATCAACTGTAAGTCAACTGTAAATCACAAACAAATCAAATCACAAATCAATTTAATCATTGAATTTCGGGTAAGTTTACTTCATTTAAATACTTTTGAATTTTCAATTCAACCATTGATAATGTTGTATATATTGTATTTATGTTTACCATATTTGAGAAAAAAATTGAGAACATCAACACATGTACACATTGATTAGGTTTTTTGGTTTTTATTGAAAGTACATTCCAAATAAGGATTTACCATCCGTAAGATAAGATTCGAATCTTTGAAAAAAAAAATTTTGAACATTGATCAATCGATTTGATTTGATTACTTCAATTGATCGATTCATTGATTTAGTATTGATATATATATGTGTGTTTGTTTGATTGATTAGTTCATCAATTGATTTTGTTTGTTTGTTTGTTTGTTTACTGCAAACCAGAACAAAATAAATGAATGAATGATATTCGAAATTGATTGAATGCCAAAATCAAAACATGTTGTTGTATACTGGTTCATAAATGCGTGTGTGACTGTGCATCAATGTAAAATGTATCAATTTATTGATAAAATTTTTTTTCCGAAAAAAAAAATTGAGGATTATTTGATTTGATAAATCTTTTTCTAGCTGAAAGGGGAAAACAATATTACATTGTATTTTGTGTTTTCAAAAAAAAAAAAAAAAATGAAAAAAATCATGTGATTTATTGTAAATGAAGGAAAAAGATGGAAATTTATTTACAATTTATTTAAATGAATAAATTTCCAATAAACAAATTCATCGATTATTTCATTGATTATTGATTAATTCAGTGTTTCCATTGATCAATCGATTTGGTATCTGATTGATTATTCAATTAATTTATTAATTAATTAATTCATAATTCGAATATTTATGAATATGAATCCATATACCATGCATCAATTTGATAATAATTACACTAAAACGATGCCATTATTAATCACAAATCACAAAATCGATTGATCTAATTAATAATTGTTCGATAAATCTGATTAAATTGATCCCTAATTGGTTCACTAATTAGTTATAATAATTAAAAATACAATTATAATTAGTTATTATTTGAAAAAATTTAATGAAATTCAAAGCGTACAAAGACGAAATGAATTTTCATAAATTTTTCAAAATTTTTATTTTTCTTAAATTTTCAAATTATCTTATTTTTTGAATAAAAATAAATAAATTTAAAATTTAGAACAAACACGTGTTTGTTTAAAAAAAAAAACACGTATTCAAGTCACTGTGTTTGTATGTTAGTATATCATTATGTTAGTAGTGTTTGTGTTTGTCAAAAATCATTATTATTATCATTACTATCATAACTAATGAATGAATGTATGTAAATATCGCTTTAAATATCCATTTTCGAATAATTATATTTCTATTTGAAATATACACATTGCTGTATGGCATATTATTTATAATGTGAATAAACATTATTACATAACCTTGACACTTATAAAATTTGAAAAAATTCAAAAAAAATTTAAATTTAGTCATTTAGTTTTGTTTAGTAGGTCAATCACCACCGCCACCACCTATTCGAAGACTTGCATGTGAATCAAGCGGAGTTTCAAATATGTGTATTTTGAACGTTAAAATGTGCTGCAGTGAAAAATGGGTTCCAGTTTGAATGGTCAGAGTCGTGGGATCCGCAGCGTCGATCAGTGGACAATGTACGATCGAAGATATTGATATTCGACCTTAGATTCGGCCATTGGCATCAAAGATGGCTTGACGAGGAGCGTTGCGAGAGTGAGTCGTGAGTGGTGAAGGGGGAGATGGAGAGAATTTTTGACCATTTCAATTTCAGTGGCTGAATCAAAATTTCAAATAATGATTATTTGATTTGATATTTTTCTCTGGAAAATAATGTTTATTTGAATTCAGCTGAAGCTGAATGTTGTATAATACAAAGATTTGAAAAAATTTCGATTTGAATTTTGTCATCATATATGCAATGCATTGATGCATCTTTATGACTATAAGGATTTAATTTGATTTGAAAATCAAAAATTTTGAATTGAAATTTCGATTTAATTAATTTTTATTTAAATTTCTCTGAAATAATAATTATTTGCCCAAAACGACAAAACTTAATTATTGTTGAACAAATTTTGAAATAACCTTGACCCTATTGACACTGTAAATTTATCAATGATATAAACAAAATTTTATAAAACAAAATAAATTTTTATTTAGAAATTCAGTGGAATAATGATTGATTCATTTTTAATGAATCAATAATAATTATTAATGAATAAATTAATCGATTAAAAATAAATGAAAAAGTATAGTGATGCTATACGCCCACATATGTGGGTTGAATTTAAGAAAAAAAAAGGGGGAGTGATTCTATGAATATTTTAAATATTTATTTCTTCATCTTTGGTGTCCAAAGGGTTATACATTTTTTTTTGGTGGGTATTTTTTTCCTAGATACATTCACAATGACCGCATGATACATTCCAATGACCGAACGATACATTTGCGATCTCCAAGCGATACATTTTGCGATATCCAAGTGGACGCACACGTATCAGTATCAATATTTCGATAAATGATGCTGATGATGACGAGTGGAACCGGTTGCTGCAGCAGCAGCTGCAGCGGCAGCTGCGGCCGCTGCTGCTGCTGTCAACGGTATAATCGTTATGTGGGAATATTTTTCTTCCCATAAATCTTGATGATGATGGTGATGTTTCGATGATAATGGACTACTAAACGGATGATGATGATGATAATGGTTACCATCATTATTACTTCGGCTGCTGCTGCTGCTGTTATTGTTGTTCAATAAATATTTATCAAATGATGATGAACGATTATGGCCACCATTACTGTTATTGCTACTGTTATAATATCTTGATGAACGTATCGGTGATGATGAACCAGATGATGATGTTGATGATGATGATGAACGATTATATTTCGATGATGATGTTGATGTAGGTGATGATGATGATTGATCAATATCAGGTACTATTTGATCACCACCATGATTTCCAGTCGGATCATCATTATTGTAGCTGTTGTTGTTCCAACAAGTTTTCCAAGACATTTTTAAAGTTGATTTTCGGATAATTAATGTGTCATTAATTAAGTAGAATCATCGGATTAATTATGATTGAATTTAGATTTGAATTTGATTTAAATTTGATTAATTTTAAAATTTTGTTGACAATTCAATGAATCGTTATCAATCAACCACCTGTTGATTATTTGCTTATGATTAGTGTCAAAATAATAATGATTTGATTAATAAATCATTTGTTTATCGAGTCAATAATCTTCTCAAATTTTAATCTGATGATGATTATCATATTAATGAAATTCGATAAAAGGTTGAAATGCTTTCGTTTTTTTGATTTTTTTGGCGTTGTTATTTTTGGATCAATAGTCAAAATAAAGGGTTGATGCTTTTTCTTTTTTTTTTTTTTTATTGATTAATCGTTGTTATCGGTCAAATTTGAATCGAATCGTTGTTAATCACAATCTTAATGTCACAAATAAACAAACAAACATGTTGAAAATGTCGTCGTCTTTTGAATTAAAATTAAACTAAATTAAATTTTTTAAATTAATTAATTAATTAAAACAATTAAAGCAAACAAAATGAAATTGATTTTGATTTCAAATCGCATGTATTGTATTGAAGAACACATACAATACAATGTATTTATAATCAATACATACATGCACATCATATTAACGTTATACTAATGTATAATGTGTATGATATGGTTTCTAATGTTGATTATCAAAATTGTCAATTTATAATGATGATGTTTTATTTAATAATAACAATGATGATTGATTGACGTCAAAATATATATATTGTAACAATTAAACATATAAAATTAATATGAAATTTATATAAAATATCTTTTTTTGTTTACATGATTATAAAAGGTTATAACTGTCAAAAATCATTCGTAGTAGATCATCATCATCATTATCGTTTTTTTCTCGTAGTAAATTATCATTGTTCGTAGTAAGTGATTGTAGATTATAGATTCAAATTAGTATGGAATGGTATCGCATATGTGGTGAATCGTATGAATCGGTATCATTATGTCGTGATTTGATCATTTGATTGTTTTAAAAGTTGATTATCGTAGATTATCTCTTGAATCAAATTGTGGTCAATTGATTGATTAATTAATCATGAATCGATTTCGGGTGAACATTTGGGTGAAATTATCTCAACACTTTGATGATTAATTGATTAAAATGATGTTTGATTGACATTTGATCGTTGATCATTGACATATCTGTGGACACAATTTTTTTTTAATTTGAAGTTTCTATTCGATCAAAACAAGATTAAATGATTAATTTAATTTAATTCAATTCAATTTGTAATCTTTCACATGGTTAAACGATTCGATACGTTCGAAATGGTGATGATTTGAAATGTACGAAAAACAGATTCGAATTAACCAAATTTAATGAATCACATAAGTAAATATGATTACCGACACAATCACCAATCACAATGATTAACCACTTAGGTCTATGAACGCCTTAACACACACACACACACAAATCACAAGCGGCAAATGTTTAAATAAAAACTGATGCAATGCAAAATAATTGTTTTGGATGGATATAACTTGCTTAACGAACATAAATCAAAGCTTACTAATCATAAACAACAAGCTTAAAATAGAAAATTATATCATAAAACATTCAACAGGTTGATTTGATGTATTCAGGCAAATTTTACCTGTTACACAGAAAATGGGCGAGAAAAAAAAATGGACAAATTTAAATAGATAATACATGGACACGTACGTGCGTACGCACTCACACGTACCTGTGTGTGCGGACCGTGTGTGCGTACGCCCGTACGCTTGAGGTGTTTGCCTTTGGCTTTATGTTTCAATTAATTCAAATCAAAATAACCAACGACTATCAGGTCGCTATCCTTGCATTCGAATGGATTATTTTTTTTTTTGAGATTCGAATCGTTTCAGATTAATTCAAAGATTAATCAAAAATTTAAAAATAGACAAAATTGAATGAATACACGTTGAAGAAATAGCGCCAACACGTTTTGAAAATGTTTAAAAATAACCACACGTACTGGATTTGGATCAAATTTGGAACAGCCACAGTTGAATATCGAGGATTTTCAATTGAAGTATCAAGTGAGGCTTTGCTTGAGAGCGCGCCAAGCAAACGACCAATTGATTGGATGGATTCAAAGAAACACGTTTTTGAATTGTTTGAAACACGCGTTTCTCAGTGTCTATTTGTGTGTCTGTATGTTGTTTTTCGACCAAAATTGATTTATTTGAATACTGTTCTTGTTGTTGTTGATGCGTGTTGAGAGAAAAATGATTTAAAATTGAAATTTGTTTCGAGCTGTCCGAAAAGTTTTTGCTGATTTTCCATCGACTTTCTATTGGAAAATAATGGTGAACTTTTCGGACGACCACCTTTCAAAAAATTTGATTGGTGAATTTTTAAGAGTAAATAAGAGTGAAGTGTGCATAATAAGCGAGAGTGAAGAGAAAATGAATAAGAAATTTTTTATTTTAATCTATGAATCATTTTAATTTAAGTATTTGACTGTAAGTCTACCGAAATGGACTTTGATTATTACAGCAGATTAGAGATAATCTAATAGGTATAATTTTAATGTAAAAGTGATCATATGACCCATTCGTAGGTCTTAGATTATTTTAAAATATTTCAAAATTACAAAAAAAAAACATTGATAAAGCAAAAACTAACCTTTAATTTTTGACAATTTAACACTTGATTTATTGGAAACACTTTCTAATGAATCAAAGTGATTAATTGGTTAATTAAATGATTAATCAATGACAATTAATTGATGATAATGATCAATTAGAATTAGTTCCAAAACAATTGAAACCAAATGCAAAAATAAAATAATCACTATTAACGAATAATTAATTAATTATTTATTCATTAAGTTTAACTAATTCGAACAACTTGTTTGAATATTTGAATATTTTTGAATATCAGAAATAAAACAAATCAACAAAAAATTATTGCATCAATGTATTGAAAATCATTTTGAAAATTTTCAATGAATTTCAAATTTCAATTCATTTTTGTGCTACGAACAAAATGAATTCAATTCATGATCATTCAAAATCAATCATCAATGAGCAAAAAATGAAGATCAATGGTGAAATTCAATGGTGAAATCACCTCCGAAGACATTGAAAATGTACACAGAAATTCAACAATCGAATATGCATTGAGGAGAAGAAATGTCAAAGAAATATCCATTGAAATATATATAAAAATTGAAATTGATTTGATTTGATTTGTTCGTGTGTCAGTCAGCCAGTGTTTGTGTATGCACTGAATTGATTTGTACATATTCAAATCAATTTCGAATTGAATATGAACAAAATATTAAGCCAGTGAATCAATACAACAAGCTGGCTGAATGAATGAAAGGAATGGTGAAAGTAAACAACAAAAACTACCTGTTGCGCATATTTTCACCCTGTTTTTTCTTGTCTGTTTTTGTTGATTTCAACTGGATTGAAAGTATTAGGTTGTCCCATAAGTTCTTGCCGTTTTTTGAATAAAAAAAACAATTAAAAAACGGCAAGAACTTATGGGACAACATAATAAAATTTGAAAGTTTGTATCAATTTGTATCATTGTGTTTTTAGGGTGTTTGTAAGTTGTAAGTGTTTGTTTTGTTTTGTTTTGTAAGGGTTGTACCCTTTTAATTTAATTTATTTTTTTGATTTTGATATATCAAACTATTCCTGTTTTTTATTACTGATTTTTTTTTTTTTTTTTTTTGTAAAGGGTTAATGCAGAGTATATAAGTTAAGTGTGTTTGATGTATACACAATACGATTTTGTGATGTATAGCCTTATTGATTATATTCATTCTTGTTTAAATGAATATTGTTGCTCGAATACATGAAATATTTTCTCCAATAAATAATCTGACTCATTTTATTAGGTAATTTTATTTCTGAATATTTTAAAGGTGCAAATTCGAAGATTTTAATAGGTTTGCCCCTAGATATTAGAAATTTCTCAGAGGTATTCGGTTCTTTCAGAGGGTCCTCGAAGATTTTCCAGTGATTTTAACAGGTCCTAGGGTTCATTTCAACCTTGATTATCCCGAAAGTTTTTCCCGAAAATTATAGTTCAATTCACACATCAACCACGAAGAAATTCCACCCAAAAATAATAATAATAATAATTGAATTTAAATAAAATCAAAATCAATGAATCATCTCTAAAATTATTCATCGAAACAACAACAATAATAATTTTAGACAATGAATTAGTCATATTCCGCGTTTGATTTACAATAATTCATTGTACATAATTACAATAATTACATTCATTAGAATGTAATCATTGACTCAGATCTAATCAAATCTTGAAAAGATTGACAATTTTTTAATAGAAATTCCATTAATTGAAAGTAATCATCGAAAATGAACTCAATCAATGAATCGAATCAATGAATTTGATTAAACTGAATTAAATTCAATTCACTTTAATTGGTATTTGGGTTTTTTTTTCACCAATCTCCTCACCGATTAACGCTTATTTTGCCCTGGAAAATTTTACACAGATTCCTGTTTACTCGTATTTGATTATGTGTTTTACAGCCACAATTGTTTTCGTTTTCACTGTATGATTGACATTTACAAATATTCAATTTATGTATATTTTATGGATGAATAAAATCTGGTTTTTTTCCTTACACTCGTTGGCATTACGATTCTATTTGTACTCATTTCAGTACAAATTCAATTAATCAAATTATTTTGATCAATTTCCTTTGAAATCTGATTGATTCGCGGAATCAAACAGGAAGAAATAATAAACTAAATAAATACTAATGATGATGATGATATCAATAAGGGAAAAAACTGTCAAAATTTCATCTTTTGATCTAATTTTTGATCGATTTGATTTGATCGATGAAATCTTAGATCTTTGACTATTTTGCCTTATTGCTACATGGGTGTTTTTTATTTTGTCGCAACATTTTGACCTACAAAAATGCAAAGATTTGCCAACATTTGAGTCTCTGATTGAGTCTTTGAGGTGGTTGGTTGGTTGGTTGGTTAATCAATTAATTGATTGCGCAATCACTGGCGTAGAACATCGTCCAGCGCTGGTGTAATGATCAAATCGACAGTCGAATGGTGGCCGAATCAATTTCAATCCGTATTAAGCCGTCAATGACAGCTCTGAGCGCGCGGTTTTTTTTCAAATTCAAAAAAAAAAAAATTCAAAGTCGTCCATTGTGAACGGTAAACCCATCAAAATCACTGTGCACAGTGATTTTGAAG
Source organism: Psoroptes ovis (assembly GCA_002943765.1). Classification (NCBI taxonomy): domain Eukaryota; kingdom Metazoa; phylum Arthropoda; class Arachnida; order Sarcoptiformes; family Psoroptidae; genus Psoroptes; species Psoroptes ovis. The sequence goes on along the minus strand of PQWQ01000008.1, from coordinate 372,938 downwards.
ACGAATCACGTGACCTTGAAATATAAACAAACAAACAAACAAAACAAATCAATGAATCTTAATATTTTAATTGTTTGCATTGATTTCAATTGATTATCTTCGATTTGATTATCATTGATTGTGAATTAATTTCCAATAAAATCTTTCAATTTTTTTTCCAATCAAAAAATTCGATACACTACCACCACCAGCACCACCACCACCATCAATCTCAAATATCAATTCAACGATTATCAATTTTGGTTTCAAATCACACCGTTTGTTATCATTGTTTGTTTGTTTATTTGTTTATTTGTTGAAGACAATTTTGAAGATAAATTTATTCAAGATAATTGAATTGAAAATAATTGAATTGCAGATTATTGAATACGTAAAGATAAATCAAAGATAATTGAATTGTAAAGACTTAAGACATTTTTCCTGAATAATTTGAAACAATTATTGATTTTTGTACATTTTTGATTCGCAATTTTTTATTGTGGAAAGTAAACAAATAAATCAAATCAAATCAACCAAATTCAAACCCTTTCAATTAATTCAATTTATTCAATTATTCCAATCATCGATCATTGATTGAATATATCACTGATTTCCGAGAAAACCTTTTTGAGATTCTCTTGAATAATTCATTAAATATAACTTGAAGAAGAAATACTCGAGATATTTTGTTATATTATTATTATTTAATAAAATAAGTAAATAGATAAATAAACAAACAAACGAAAAAAATGTCCAAAATATTGACAAAAACATTGAATCAATTAAAAAGTAAAGAATTTCGTTCATATTTAATGAGGTAATAATCTTTTAAAATTTTTGAAAATTTTGAAAATTTTTTAAATTTTTCAATCGATTTATCGATTAATTCATATTCATTTCCATTTCATTTCGCATAATTTACACGGATTGGAATTTGTTTGGCAAAAATTCATTGGAAAAATTGAAAATCGATAATTAATTCTTGGACTTTTCATCGAAATTAATTCACCGATATCGTCATTATCAATCTTTGATTGATTGATTAATTGATTCGATTCAATCTTTGATTGATTAATTAATCATATCATCATCACTGAATGATTCGTTGAATTAATGCATTCAATGAATTGAATTGAATTGGATTTAGTACGGTAATGTATTCTACTATTATCATTAATTTGATTTGATACGAATGTTGATTGATTGATTGATTTATTTTTGATTATTTTGATTAATTTCTCGTTTTTTTTTCTTAAATCTCATAGCACTTTTGGGGTCCCGGTATGACAATTTTAAAATTTCTTTGAATTTTCGATTTTTCAATGATTTCTATTAACCCTATGAATGTCCAGTGGCAAATTGGGGCATCCCTTTGGCTGCGTTGGCCGACATACAAAAAGATCCGAGCATCATTAGTCCAACGATGACATGTGGTCAGTTGTTTTCAATTTTTTTGATTTGAATTATTTCGATGATCATCAATCGATTAATCGTCGAATTTAATTGAAATTCAATTCTTCAAATTTTGATTATTTTATCCCATACCGACCCTATAACCCTGTTATACCACTAATGGTATGGATGTATAGCCTTAATCATATATTCAGCTGCATTCATGCGTTTTGCCATCCGAGTACAACCACGTAACATGTTGTTGTTTGCTTGTCATATTACGAATTTCACAGCACAAAGTGTTCAAGGTATTCGTTATGTTAATCACCGGTAAGTAAAATTACGGTCTAATGACCTATTCGTTGATTGATTAATTCCCTTTAATTTTCTCTAACTCTTTCAACAGAATCAAATCTAAATCAAATATTTGAAGAGGATCGATTCGAAGATTCAAGAAGATCTGATCCAAAAATATCATGAAACCGAATTATCCATAGGTTTTATCATCATGATTTACTTCTGTAAATTTAATCCGGGGAAAATTACTCGTTGGTTCGGAATTAATGATTTGTTTTCAAATTTAAATCTTTTATTAAGTCGTTGATACTCAAAAAATTAACCTTAATTAATTGCTCAAATTATTATCACCATTATTATTATTATTTAGTATTTCGAAGAGATAAATAAATAAAAATTAGCCAAGTTATTGCCAATTCAATGGATCAAAATTGGTCCCAATTGATCGTGTATGGGTGTATTGATCCAAATTTGTTCGACATTTCAAAGCCTTTAGGGCTTCAAACCTTTTAAAACCTTTGGAATTCATCAAATTCCATTGGAAATAATTCTGAATTCTATGAAATAATTGAAAATAATTGAAATTCAAATTAAAAAATCTTAATTTGTTTTGAATTATTTCGAACATTTAAATTTCGTCAACGAAAAGCCAATTTAATTGTCGATATTTGGATTGAAATCATTGGAAATTCAATTTATTTCAACGTCTTTTAAGAAATATCAAAATGATTTTGATCATTTTGATCCTATTCATTATTTGCATATTTCTATCATTGTTTCTATACATTTTCAGCTGTATTTCACTGCAACATCAATGTAATCGATATACGAAGAGCACCACCACCAACAACACCGACATTATCATCGATATTGATGAACATAATCAAAACTGCTCGAAACAAACTTCGAATAACGACGATGATGATGATCGCAATCTACGAATATCAATCCAGAAATCAACGTCTTCGGCTAAATCTACCGAGTTATGTCAACAATTCAGTACGTTGGAAGAGAATTTTTCCACGAAAAAACTACCAAGCGTTATACCGGCACCTGGTGATGATTAATTGATTAATTAATTACTTGAATTAATGAATTAATTAAGAAAAATCATTAAAAAAAATGTCTTAAGCATCAATTTCAAACAAAATTGATGCGCGCTGACAACGCTCTCTATTGTATAAAAGGTCAAGGCTTCATCATCGCTTGTTTATGTTTTAAGATTATTTTCTCATCATTTAAAAGTACTCGATTTTGTCCTTGATTAATTAATTCGACAATAATAATTTCAATTGCTTGCATCATTAATGATTGATTGAATAATTTAAATCTAAATCAAATTAATTGACTCGTAAAGTCTTAAACCTCTTAATGTTCAAAAGTATATCGTTGAAATTGACAATTTCACATTCCATTAAACATCGTTTCATTGATTTCTCATCATTTCACCATTGTTTTCATCGTAGAAATTTGTCTTCCAAAATGTCTGCCGATCTCAGTGGTCAGTATTTTGAGTTGATTTGATTGGACATTGATTGAATTCTATTTGAATTTTGGCTGATTTTTAATCGATTTTAACCGATATTTCATTGATATCACCGGCACAGATATGCGTAAACCTTATTGTGATAAATCACAAGCTCTGAATGATGATAATATTATCGATAACCCTTTCGAATTGTTTCATCAATGGTTCGAAGTGGCCAAGCAAAATGCTGGAAAGTACACGGAGATTAATGCAGTTTGCCTCTCGACCACCGTCAATAATCGTCCATCATCACGTATGGTACTGTTGAAAGGTTATGATCAACAGAATGGTTTTCGTATCTTCACCAATTATGAAAGCCGTAAAGGACAAGAAATCGTATGTTGATGTATTTGAATTTGAGTTTCAAATGACTGATCATGACCCAATGTTTTTAGGAACAAAACCCAAACGTAGCCCTACTGTTCTACTGGGAATACCCGCAACGGCAAATCCGTATCGAAGGTAAAGCAAAACGTGTACCCGAAGCCATGTCGGATCAATATTTTAATAATCGGCCAAAATTATCACGTATCAGTGCAATTGTAAGTCAACAATCGCAACCAATCGATTGTCGGGAAACGTTGGTACAGCGACAGCAAGAAGAAGAACAAAAATGGATCAATCATGACCAAATTCCTCGGCCAAAATTTTGGGGTGGTTACAGTATATGGCCTGAACGTTTTGAATTTTGGCAAGGACAAAGTGATCGTTTACATGATCGTTTTATATTCGAGCCCAAAATCAAGGATGATTCGAAATCATCGATCAATGGCAACTCAGATGATCATCATAACGATCATGATCAACAACAATGGTATCATTATCGTATTCAGCCATGAAATTAATCAATGAATCACTGAAAACACGTGATTTCCAAGATTTTCAAAAAATGGTGAAAATTTTCGCCACCAGATGTCGCTGCTGCCCCATTAATTTTTAATATTTTAAATTTGAACCCTTAGATTGGTGGTTTCCAATAGAAACTTGAACAAAAATTTTTTAAAACGAAAACAATTCAATTTTATTCATATTTTCACATTCAAATACACCAGAGACAAGTTCATTGTGAATTTGTCCTGAAAATGCTTGTTGCCAAACGTACCTTTGTATCTGCATTTAAACACATAAACAAACACACGATTAGACGATATTTGTGCCCAAATTTCATTATTCCTTGATTGTAATCAACAATGAGCTCAAATGATGATTTATTCATCAAAACCAATAAATCCAAGCATCATTCGATGCATATTAATGATAATAACGATGATAATAAACCGAGAAATAATGATTTCGATTCGAATTTAGAAATAATCGATTTGACCAGTGATCCAGTTGATGATCGATTCGAAGATCGAACTGAGTTATCATCGAAAATCAATGATTTACGACTGCAATCATCAATAAATTCGATGAAATGCTTTGACAGCTATCAGTCTGAGCCGATTGACCATGTGACAGCTGTGGTTTGTTTGATTTTGTTTTAATTAATTAAAGAATTAATTAATTTGGTTAATTAATCGAAATTTTCAACAGAAATTAAAACAAATCGTCCTCGGTGATTCGAAGAAAAAATTTGCCCGACAATGGTTGGAACAATATTTTGATTTCAATGATCTACGATCACCTGTGTGGTACGGGCTTAGACAACACCAAGGTGGACCTTGTGGTGTTCTAGCATCGATTCAAGCATATTTACTACGGGAATTTTTCCATTCTGACCGTGGTAGCTCGGACATTACCGATGATTACCGCCACGATTGTCTTTGCCGTTCGATTACGGACATTTTGCTTCAACTGAAGAGCGATAATCAATCGATATTGATCGCAATGTAAGTCTTACGAAGTGATTTGAGTTTGAATTTCGATTAATTCTGATCCTTTTCGTTGATATCATTGAATTGGCCATTCGATTGACCACCAAGTGAAACCAATGACAAGTATCTGGACGAAACCAAATCATTCAAAGAAGATAATTTGACCGAATTCTTGCGGATATTTCGATTCAACCGGTCTGATCGCCTTAAAATTGAAAATTTCTTGAAACTCGCGATCCAAAGTCTGCCGAAATCATTTGGTGCCATAACATTCATGTATTCACTCGTACTAACACGTGGTGTTCAGTCGATTCAAAACGACTATGATCAATCAATACGATCATCAGTATCATTACTGATATCAAATACACAGATATGTTCACAAGAATTGGTCAATCTATGCTTAATTGGTCAAGCATTGTCCAATGTATTCGATAATCATATCGATTATGATGATGGATTGAAATTGTATGGATTAACACAGCGATCGACCATCGGGTTTTTGACCATTCACGAGTATTTCGGTGAAATAAAGGTTCGATTCGGTTGATTTGATTGGTTTCACTTGACCACTAATCAATTCACCTGATTTTACCTGATTTGTCTGATTATTTTGATCAATTACAGGTGGGCAACAATTATAAACAACCAAAATTACCCATTTACGTCGTGCTCAATGAACAACATTTTACAGTCATGTTTTCAAAGGTCAAAATGGTCAACGAAGGTACCCAAGATTCAATTGAAATCTATTACTATGATTGTCTGCTCAAACAAGACGATGAGATTCGATTGCGGATCGAAAAGTGTCCACCAGAGTGCTCGAATGATGACCAACGATCCTCGATAGAATCGGTAATCATGACCAAATGGCCCGAATATCGAATCAATTGGCCGCAATCTTCGATTTCATTTTTGTAAATTGCGATATGGATCAATGATATAATTCAAATTCAAATTTTTATTTACAAAATTCAATTCAAACATTTTAGATTTAAAAAAAAAATTTAAAAGTAAATAAATGGATGGATGGATGGATCGATGTGACAAGTATTTAACAAGTATTTGACAAGCTGAAAACCCTCGAAGGGTCATACCCTTTTGCGACCCTGAGGGTCATACCTTTTTGGCGACCGAAGTTGCGATCTATGCTCCCGGCGTCACTGACGACTAATGTTGCGACCGACGATCGATGTGCCGATTGGCGATGATTTGGCGGGTTACGACCTCTTAACTCATTCAGTCTCTTCGCCTAAACCTTCATCCGGTGAATCACGTGGGGCAAATGAAAATTGATGCAGATGGATACCATTTTCAGTGATTTTATTATTGCTCAGACGATTTTGCTGCTGTTTATTGTTCGAGATCAAAGGGTTATGACCTATTGATTGATTAGCCAATCGAATCATTTGCTGATGACCGTTTGAAGCTGAAGTTGAATTCGATGATGACGGTACACTGCTCGTCGATGATGATTGATCGATTGCTGAATTAGCTGGCGGTGGATCATTTGCACCGCAATTATTGGCCGCAAAACGTTTTTGAAGCTCTTCGATCAATTCCATCGATTTGAGGATGTGTTGATTGGACATTGGTTGGACATAGTTTGACCCGTAACCTGCTTGCGGCTGCCTGGGCAAAGTCTTGGTCATAGACGAATTGTCCATGGGGTTCAAGCGGATGGTGGCATGCGTCACTGAATTATTGATTAGCGTCGATCTGCTGGTGGCCATATTTGGCCGCTTCAGCTGCGGCTGCGGCGGTAGATTGGAATATCTTGAATCACAAAATCTGGTCGTATCATTCGTCGCCGAATAATTTAATGGTAAATCGATGGACATCGAGATAGGCATCGGTTGCGATTGTGGCCGCATCGGATGATAATCATACATTTCAATTTGATCATTCTGAATCGAATTTCGAGTTGGTTGAAGACTCGAATCATTCGAATCAGTCGTAATCATGACAAATTGTTGCCGAAGCTGCTGTGGCTGGTGATGGTCATACAACACCGACATTGATTGATTATCCAGTACGGTTTCGCCGATCGAATTCTCTTCGATCGTATTCAATATCGTTGGTTTCAATTTATCATTCGTTAATCCGATTAGCGATGTCGATGTCAGTATTGGAGCTGTCAGATTAGGATTAAGGCTATCACTGATATTCGTATTATTCGATGATAATGACACAATTAAACGGCCATTCGGCTGTTTGTACCCGCCATCATCGTGGTCTCCATCGACATTGGTGTAGTTATAACCATGGACATCGAATCCATGTTGTCCATGTCCATGATGTCCCTGATCGAATAAATGCCCAGCATTCGATGTTAATACGGCCGAAGCTGTCGCTGGAGCTATCGTTGATGTCGGTGCTGTTGTCCGTGCCGAGGTTATGGCCGTATAATCTTGACATTCAATCAGATTACCATTGTTATTGTTGAATAATAATAATTGTGTATTATTATTGATATTATTAGAGTGGTTATGATGATTCAATTCATTATTATTGTGACCACCACCAACATTGTTGGTGTTGTTGTTGGTGGCGATATGGATGGCACCATTGACGCTATTTTGATTCGAATTAATCGAATTCATATTCGTATTATTACGATGATTACGATTGAATATATTTCGATAATATCGATTATCATTGCCATCATTGCGGTTATCGGTGGTGAACGCGAACCATTTCTTCGAACGTATTACCAACGAAAATATTGTTACAATCAATAACGCAACGATCAATATGGTACCGATAACAATACCGGCCATTTCTTGCCGTGAATATGCGGCCGCTGTCACTTGTAATCGTCTTAACACTGTCAGTGTTATGTTTGCTTCGACGCTGCCAGCTTTATTATAGCCGGTACATACGTAGCTATATTTTTGGATTTACGGAATTTGGAATTAATGAATTACGGATAGGAAAAATGGAAGAAAAAATAAAAGATAATTAGTTGAAATTAATTAGCCAAAAGATCATTAGCGAAAGATAATTAGCGAAATTAATCAGTGAAATTAATTTTCATAAATCATAAATCACACACACCCACACGAAATTCATCATTTCTCGTTGATAATTACGAATTTTGAATATTTCCACCCCTTATAAAGGTACACACCCTTTCAAAACTCTGGTCTACGGACGACCACTGATCGCCCGTTGGTCCTGACGCTAGGACCCAAGGACTTGGGCGCTTTCTGGGCCTAGAATAGCCTCAGAAAACCGCATCACCTCTGCCACTCTTTACCCCTCCCTCTCTGTGTTCCCCCCTCTCTATGGCCGTGAGACAATCCAAAAAATTGACTTTGAATCATTCGAAAAAAGTTTAAAACAATGACATTTATTGGTCAAAATGGTCAAAATAGTTGAAAATAGTTGAAAAATTGTTCATATGAATTTAAAATGGTCAAAATTGAGTCAATACTATGATAAATCGAAATATTAGTTTGATGATGTTGCATTTTATAAAAATGTGTTTGTTTGATTTCATAGTTATAACTATGTTCCTAAATATGTGTGCCATCAATTGCCTCGTCTTCTCAAACGTAAACACAACGCAATAAAATTGTTCGTTAAATTGTCATCATTATCATCAACAACAACAACAACAACAACATCATTAATATCCATCATTATCATTATTACCATTATCTTCGAGAAATTAAATCATCCAAAAAAATGGTAATTATCACCATTGATGTTACATTAATTATCATTTTCTTTTGAAGATTACGGAAATATTAAGATTTTTCTTCTTTTCTCTCAAAGTCATTCAATATGATCATTAATTCATCATTAAATCTTGATGATGATTTACCGGAAATTTTCTGGAAATTTATTCGGAAATTTCCTCGTAAGTTTAACCCTTTCATTTCAAAATTCATTTCCCCCATTTCATTCCTTCCATTGAACCAAACAATATGAAACCCTCGAAGGTTGTAGCTTAAGTGAATCAGGTGATCTAATCAGGGCCTAAGCCCTAAGAGTTGGACGATTTTCTACCAACTCTTATGACCAAAAGAAATCAGCGAAAATTATCGAAAATTGGTCAAGAAATTTCCCATAAATTTGCGGAAATTTTCCGTAAATTAATTCCAGTTATAGCCATCATATGTGTTTGAGGTTGGTATGCGTGCGTGTGGTGTTTGATAAGTTTATGGCGTTTGGTGTGTGTTTATGGTGTTTTGTGTGTGCATTGAATCCATAATTTGGTCCAAATCAGGCCCGAATATGGCCCGTAATTGGGCCCCAAATTCGGGTCCGAATCAATTTAAAATCAATCTGAAAAAATCATTTTCTCGGAAATTTTCCCGATTCCGTTTGTTTGTTTTTAATTTCGGGAAACATTTCTCTCTCCTTTATCTCTCTCCTCTCTATCTCTCACACATCCCGTAGAGATAATTGAAAATACAAACAAAAGACCTTATTGTAGGTTCCTTATTGGCCCAATCTCATTGGATCAATACAACCCTACAAAATTTAATGACATTTAATTTGATTCGATTTTCGAACGAACGAAATTATTAGGTTGTCCGGAAAGTTTCTGCCGATTATATCGTTGGAAATCATCAGAAAATCGGCAAGAACTTATTGGACAACCTAATAAATCAAATTAAATTTCATTTTCATTTGATTTTCAATAATTTAAATTGTAAACAATATGATCATCATCAATTCGGATCCTATGAATGATTTTTTGTTGACTTTTTCTCTTGGTTTTAGAATCGAGTTTGAAATAATTGAGCTGTCCGATAAGTTCTTACGGTTTTTAAAATTTTTTTTTCATTCGAAAGATCGGCAAGAACTTATGGGACAACCTAATAATTGAGCCTTATGTGTTGCCAGATTTTCCGGCGGGCATTGATCCCTCGATTGATTCTTCCTCCCAGTGATTATGTCACCGAAACCAAATTTGATCAAAGGTTGGGAGGGGCAGGGTGAAACTATGGACCAAATGGCCCTTGTTTAGTGGGGGAGGAGGTTGTCAGAAACTAATCATTGGGTTTTTCCCGGAAAATTTCCGAGATTTTTCGGGCAAAATTCCCTATTTTCACCCTTGATTATTCCAGAAAGTCGTTTTTTTAAAAAAATGCCGACCATTTCGACTAATTAGTCAACAATAGACCATGAGAAGAAAAATTTCCGACAAAAAATTAATCAAATTGAAAATTTTTAATTAGTCGAATTTTCAAAGTTTTCCGGGAAAATTTCTCCAAAATGAAAAATTTCTCCAAAATGAAAAATTCCATTTCCAAAATTGAATTTGGACAGCAATAATTACAATCACCATCATTGTCATTGACAACGACAATAATTACAATAGTCGATGACAAATAATTTGTCCACCATTCGAAAAGTTGAAAACAATATATTAGGTTGTCCCATAAGTTTTTGTCGTTTTTTAAAATGTTTTTCAACGAGTAAATCGGCAAAAACTTATGGGACAACCTACCGTACAAAACTATAGCATCATTGATAATGACTAACAAACAAACAAACAAATTAGCGAGTATTTTGAAGACTATTGTTCAATGAGAAAAGCGGAGAGAACGTTGAAAAAAAATTCGATTTCAACCCTTTCAAACTCGATTTCAACCCTTTCACCATTGAATTCGAATGAATTCGAATGTTTTTTCGGGAATTTTCCCAGAAAAAACCGGAAAATTTCCCGTAAAATTTTCGCCGATTTGGTACCAAAAGTGGTACCAAAAAGTGAACAAAAGTTTTCACTGATTCCATTTGTTGAAAAGTTTTTTTAGGCTGAAAATTGGACCCAAATTGCCAAGGCAATTTAAATCCTAAAAGAACCGGTTAATTTATTTATTTTTTTTTCAAGTGAAAATATTAGGTTGTCCGAAAAGTTTTTGCCAGTTATACAGTAGAAAATAGTCGAAAAAAATTGGCAAAAACTTTTCGGACAATCTAGAATAGAATGAAATGAAAAATTAAATGAAATTAGATTGAAATTGAATTGAATTAAATTAAATTAACTTAATTCGTTAAAAAAATAAAAATAAAAACAAATGAAAATTGAAAATTGAATTTAATTCAATTCAATTTAATTTAATTGAAATAATTTCTCAAGTTTTCTGGGATAATTTCTTCGGATAATAATTCTTTGGAAAATTCTTGAATAATTCTTGAATGATTCTTGCATAATTCTTCGAAAGTAATTTAATTGAAATTCAAATTGGTTTTACGAAGAATTTTCAATTTTCAAAGCAGTGAAACAAACTTTTGAGGATGTCTTTGAACTTTAGTCTTTAGTCTTTATGTCTGTACATGTTGTGTGTAGGTTCATTTCTTAGGGTTTGTCTCTTAGCCAAAGTTCATGAATGAATGAGAAATTCCTATTCAAAAATTCGAATTGAAATGTCTTTTTCGAATTCCTCATGATTTCTATCAGTGATTCCGATTGAAATTCAATCAAATTTTCAATTTCTCATCAATTCATTTGATTGATTTTTCGTATTTAGGTGTGTATAAGTATATTTGAATTATTTGAAAAAACAAAAATATTTGAAATTTCAAAGGTGCTGTCAAGGTCTGTAAGACTCATATTGAATGTAAATATAGAAAAATTTTCATGAATCAAAGTATAAACCTTTTACGAACTAAGAATCTTTTGATTTTTTTACTGAAGAAATTCGGCCAAAATTTCTGATACTTTTTGTATGACGGTTCATTATGATTTCAAATTCAATGATTGAATAGCCCTTGATGAATTCTTGAAGCAATCAAAAATTTTTTTTTTTTTTTTTTTGGGGGGACAATTCTTACTGAATATTTTCTTAAGAATATTAAAGAATATTCTTGTTATTTTTACTCAAAAAAAAAAATTTCCCAAATGATTTAAGAAATTCACGATTTGAAATCCTTGAAATTCTTAAAATTTTAAAAAATTTTTTTCAAAGAATCTTTGAATCTTTGAATTCTGCGGAATTCTGCCAAGAATTTCTCAGGGATTCCTCGTTTAATTTCTTACATTTCTATCGATTCTTCAATATTTTTCCCCTTTGATTTTTGTTTTTGCTGTTTGTTTGTTTCAACCCTATGTCATATCACCCCATTAAAATATATCATATAAGGGTTTGATTCTCATTAAGATTTTGCCCGACAAACAAACAATTGTTTTAAAATCGAACCAAAATGAATCGAAATTGTGCGTGATTCTCTTGAAATGTTGATGATGATTGCGATCAATTACGTCTTTGGATCAATGATGTGGTTCCCATATTTTTTTCTAAGCTCATCAAAGAAACAACAATACTCAATCGTCTGAAATCATTACTTAACCATTCGAACCATTCAGATATGTGAAGAGCTGAAAAAAAAATACAGCGCCCTTGTCACAGGTCTCAGGGTCGTTATATTAACCATTAGCACTCGAAGCAATTTTAAGCGCAAGCAAGCCAGCAGCTCGACAATTTTTAACACTTAATGTAAAATTGGTGACTGAGGGACGCCTATCGAGTTGCTGCCTCACATCTTATGGTGAGTGATGCTCACCGCTCGAGTTTTAAGGGTTAATCTTCTTTGTGTATCTGTCTGCGATTGTCCCGGTGTTCGGAGAATCCGAAGATTCTCCTCAGACCCTCTTAAGAACCTGAGGCTTATTTTGAAAATGGCTTGGAATTTCAAATAAAAATTCATTCAAATTAATTTGTTTCAATATTTATTCAAACAAAATTCAAAATAAATTGATGAATCGATGAAATGATACAAATTTTTGAAATTTTCAAAATTTTGAAATTTTGAAATTTTGAAATTATTATTATTTCTTTCAGAAAAAATAAATGTAAACAAAACAAACATATAAACAGATAAACAAATAAGAAATGAATTCATATTTTGGATCCAATTTGAATTTTTTGGTTGAATTTCCTAGTTAAATCATTATTTGATGATTGGGTACATGATGATTGCTATCGATGTATCTGGTGCATTTGTATCTGGGTACATTTGTGTATTCGCATGTATCTCTACTTGCCTCTGCTGCAATCGTTTTGCTTGTCTCGGGTGATTTTCTTAAGCATTCCAGGCCAAGACTTCTTGGGAACTTTGAGAAATTTTCTTGTATTTTTTTTCTGAGGAAAATTCCCTTCATTTGACTTACTATGTACTGAATAATGACTAGTAATGATGGCAAGAATTCTTATTAGGTTGTCCCATAAGTTCTTGCCGTTTTTCAAATGAAAAAAAAAAAATCTAAAAAATGGCAAGAACTTATGGGACAACCTAATATGCAACGAGTTTTCCCGAGAAACTTTCTTCCAAGAAAACTTTCCTTGAATATCAACGAAATAATTCACCGAAGAAATAACAACCGAAAAAAAAAACGACAGCAAACAAAATACCATTTGATTGCCCCGAGGGTAAATTGATGTACCATGAATAATTTATTCATCAAATTCATCATCATAATCATCATTCGAAAATAATGAATTCTTATGTTAGGAAAATGTTTGGAAAAATTTACATAATGTTCTCCTGTGTGTGTGTTTGCATATGTAAGTACGTAATAAGGTAGGTACCTTAGAAAGTAACTAAGTGAATCCATTCTGGAATCATTTATTCTGGTACCAGAATAATGGATTCCGTTGAGGAATTGTTGTGATGGAATGACATTTAAATAAATGATGATGAAGGACATTTTCATCGAGAGAGAGAGAGAGAATAAAGGCTTGTTTTGTTTCATTTGGTTCTGCTGAATTTCAAGAAGAAAAGATATTTAAAATGTCAAAAAGTACCGAAAACTGACAACAGATGGCGCTAAAAGTCAATGACTAGATCAGTCAAATCCTATGCAAACCTTTGATTGAACCCTGGTAAAATATCGGTTAAACCCTTGTAAAACCCTGCTAAACCCTTATTAAAACGAGTAAAACCACGTGAAAGTGAGGTTAAAATAGAAAAAATACCTTAAACTTTCGAAAGGTATCCAAAAAAGGTATCTTATAAGGTATCCCCCATAAAAGGTATCAAAATTAGTTACAAAGTAAAATATCTGGCAAATAAAATCATTGAAAAAATTTAAATTGAAAATAATCGTTGTCGGTAGCCAAATATGGGTAACAAATGGCGTAAATCTATTTAATTTCAGTGAAAATTCAAAGCCTAAAGCAGTCATTCTCAACCTTTTTTTCGCCGCGGCACACTGAAAAAAGGAAAAGCCTTTATTTCCAAAATCTTGCGGCACACCAAGTAAGGGAATAGTAAAGGAATGAGTTAGATTTCCGAGATTTGGCGGCACATTTTTGGAATCTGGCGGAACACTAAAGTGCCGCGGAACACCGGTTGAGAATGACTGGCCTAAAGATTCATAGATTCTGGTAATGCGTTTAATGGAAATATATTTCGTGAAAATCTGTTGGTATCAAATGGTAGAAATCTGGCGTCTAATTGGATATGGATTGAATCAAATTGAACCAAATTGAATTAATTTGGTTCAATTTGAAATTCAACCCAGAAACAGAAAAGAAACAAAAATCTGGCACAAATGAATCAATTTGAAGAATCATTTATCATTATGAAGATAATGTAATTCAACCGGTATGAAATGAATGTCGGCTAAATGAATGAATGAATGAATTCATGATTCATTATTTTGATGATGGCTGAAACACCTTGCAATTCTGGCACCAGAAGAATTCCGGGATTTGGCCAAAGAATCCTAAGAATCGAAGAATCACCGGAGAATTTCGGCCAGCAACTTTTCGGGCCCGTAAAATGATCGGATTCTTCTGAATGAAACAAAGTCGAATAATTAATCGAAGAAATTATTTGGGTTGTCCGAAAAGTTTTTGCCGGTTATATCCGTGAGGGAATCATTAGAAAATCGACAAGAACTTATAGGACAACCTAATATATAATTACAATAATTTGTACAAGACTCAGGTGAATTACGGAATTTGAAGAAGATGAATTCAAATACTATTAGGTTGTCCCATAAGTTCTTGCCGATTTTTGCCATAATTTTCTACGATATAATCGGCAAGAACTTATGGGACAACCTAATAATTACTTTGTTTTTTTTTTTTTTTTGGATCCACCAAATACGAAAATATTTATGAATTATTTAAAAAAGTTTTTCTCATTATTCGATGCCTTGCCAAGAATATTCTTGGGCCCAGAATATATTCTAAGGATATACGATCATCATTATTATCATCATCATCATCATCATCATCATCATCACCAATGATTGCCTTTTGCCAAATCGAAGCTATCATTATTAATGGATATTAATGTTTTCTTTCATTGTGAATCCTTGGTGTCTTTGTTTCTTCGCTGTAAATTCTGTGAATTCTTAGATTCTGTGAATTCTTTAAGATTCTGTGGATTCTGTGGATTCTCTCTGAATTCTCAGTGTATTTCTGAGATTCTCCGCTTTCATTTTCGGTGAATTATTATTCGGTGCATTACCGAATATACTATCGAGCATATATTGTGTGACATATGGACAATTGTGATATCAGCAGATTTTTACCTAAGCACTCGACACACACACACACATACCTACACGTCGACATACCACAGATGTTTAGGATGAAAACTATGAACGAATGAATTACTTTTTAGGAGTAATAATTTGTCCATTATCAGTGCTGTTTTGTTTTGGCCAAAAATAGACATTTATTTATTTATTCTATTTAATACTTTAATTCAATGCTATATTATATGATCAATGCATGGTATGGTACAAATTCGATACGATTGTATAATCAATGAATGGATCGTACGATGGACAATGGACAATGGAATACAATGGACCATAAGTAAATACAATGGTCATTAATTGATCATTAAGTTTTTATTTATCAGTGATGTTTCAATGAAATTCGAGCATTTGGATTCATTGAAATATTAGGTTGTCCCATAAGTTATTGCCGTTTTTCGAATGAAAAAAAAAATGTAAAAAACAACAAGAACTTATGGGACAACCTAATATTACCGAATGAAAACAGAATCTTTGAATGAATCCAATTCTGTCATTTAAGATTCTGGTCATAATCTGTGCTGTGTGATTGATCATAAATTCAAGTCGTTTGCCTCGATTCGATCATCATCATCATCATTATGATGAGTACGAAGAGGAACCAGATGATCAGTGACCATCATATGGTCAATGATCATTAGTGTGGAGGTTGGAATGACCATTGGATGGCCATCGTATGTCCCTATGGATGGTCGGATGCCAATGTTTTCATTTTAGGCCATGTATTATTAGATTGTCCCATAAGTTCTTGCCGTTTTTCAAATGAAAATAAATTTAACAAAAGGCAAGAACTTATGGGACAACCTAATATTAGGTATTTTTATTGTTTTCAAGGTACAAGGTAAAAGTCTTACAAAAAATACAAGAACAAACCAAAGAAGAATTCTTCAAATCAAAACAATTAGGTTGTCCGATAAGTTCTTGCCTTTTTTTTCGAATTTTTTTTCATTTGAAAAAACGGCAAGAACTTATGGGACAGCCTAATAATATTTGCTTTTAATTGGACAAGGAATTCTTCTTAAGTTGGAATTCTAGTAATAATTATCTCTTTCTTTCTATGTCTTAGAATGATTGTCAATTATCATCATCATCATCATCAACAACAACAACGATGACGATGAATGTAATTCATTGGTGAATATATAATCCGGTTGTCCGATAAATTCTTACCGATTTTTGCCATAATTTTCTACGATATAATCGGCAAAAACTTTTCGGACAACCTAATATAATATGTGCAAAAATCAAAGATATTTTTCGAAATATTTTTACTTAAATATTTCTTCAAAGAGGACCAAGTAAATAAATAAATAAATAAATGATAATTATGACAATGTTTATCAATGATCATAATGAATGTGTGTGTCTGTGTGTGTCTTAATTGTCAAATGATTGATTGACATAAATAATTGATTATTATATCGGGCTGTCCCATAAGTTCTTGCCATTTTTCGAATGAAAAAAAATTCAAAAAACGGCAAGAACTTATGGGACAACCAAATAATAATAATAATGAATGAATGATAATGAATGAATGAATGAAAGAATTTCGAAAGAAAGAATATTTTCTTCAAGTAAATATGTCAGAATTTTTGACAAAAAATTCTTGTCAGAATTCCCGGGAAAATTTCCCTTTTTTCTGGGAAAATTTCCTATTTTTTGACAATTTTGACAGACAATTTTGAGTTTTGAATTTTTTTTTGAAATTTTACAGAAATTTTTTTCCTTAATGATCATCATTAAATTATTTCATTTTTTGTCTTTATGAATAGGAGAAGAATTCTCGAAAGAAATATTTCCGAAATTCTTAGATTCAGAGCTTCTTTGGGCACAGATTTCTTGAAGAATTTCGTAAAATCTCGAAGAATTTTCAAAGAATCTCGGAGAATTTCGAAAAGTTTCTGATATTTTTGAAGAATTTTTGAGAATTTTGAAGGATTTTGAAGAATTCAATGTAAGGGTCCAAGGGTCCAAAGGTCCTAGGGTCTGAGGATTCAAGGGTCCAAAGGTCCTAGGGTCTGAGGATTCAAGGGTCCAATGGTTCTAGGGGTCCAAGGGTCCATGGTTCCAGTGGTACTATGGGGGGGCACAATGGGTCCTGAAAAAGCAAAAACCCGAGAGAGAAGAGACAAAGACGACTGAGTTCAAAGGATTCAAAGCGGTTGGAGAAGTTCAAATTAATCAAAGAATTGCTGCTGCTGCCGCTGATGATGAATTGTCAAAGACAAGACATCTTCTAAGTCTTAGACTCTAAGACAATCTTTCCTCATGTTTAAAAAAAATGGTATTTAATCATTACTAATGGTCATTCGATGGCTGACTCGTTTTGTTTTGAATTGTTAACCCTTAGAACTCGAGACATTTACAGCGCAAGTGAGCCAGCAGCTCGACGATTTTTCACACTTAATGTAAAATGGTGACTGAGGGGCGCCTATCGAGTTGCTGCATTACATCTTATGGTAAGTGATGCTCACCGCTCGATTGCTTTCAAAGGTTAATAAGTGGCAAACTAGAGGTTATAACTTGTGTGAATATATATAAATCAGGCTTGTTCGGTGATGAGGCTCTACTTAGCTTCACTTATGATGATTTTCGTGTTTCATGTCAAACGTGTATTTTAATGACAATTTGTGCAGATCGTGCTTGAAATTATTAATTGTTTACACATGCTGAACACGTGTTTGAGTATCAATATTTACAAGTAATTATTTTTAATAAGTTTTAACACGTGTTCATTCATTTTTTAACCCTTTATTTTTTTTGGTCAAATATTTCGAATCATTATTTCGATCGAATCATCATCATCAATGAACAAGGTTAATGATTATCTCATCATCAACCACAGCTGCAAGTCATCCAATCGCTAGTCACAAACCATCTATTGTAAATCAACACTGAAGAACAAAAAATACTCAGGTAATTTGAAATTTTGAAAATTTTGAATTTTCCGAATTATTAGGTTGTCCCATAAGTTCTTGCCGTTTTTTGAATGAAAAAAAAATTTAAAAAACGGCAAGAACTTATGGGACAACCTAATATTTTGTGTTTATCTGGATCATGTCAAAACAATTTATGTAAGTTCATTTATATTAATTATAATGAGAAGGTTATAAGTCATAATTATAACATGAAAAATATTGCTTCATTTACAATGAGACAAGTGTATGTGTATTTGGGTTGTCCGAAAAGTTTTTGTTGATTTTCACCAGTTTTTTCAATTCGTAAATCGGCCAAAACTTTTCGGACAACCCAATATTTAACATTTTAGTTAATTGAAGGATGATGATGATTTATATCTGTGTGAGTCTTAATTATATTCTGCCATTGGGCCTATTGAAAACTAAACCAGAACCATGATGACCATTTGGGTCTATTGTTTTTTCGTGGCCTCTAACATGATTATCATTTGTTAAGCGGCATCTGGACATTTATCCCATTGTCCAATGTACGATTAATTAATCATGAAATTCTTTGAATCTTTGAATTCAAAATTATAATGAACACATGTATTTTGGCAAGGTTTTCAAGCCCCAAAAACCTTGAAAATTTTCAAATCTTTCAAGCTTAAATCTTGTTTATTACCATGTTGTTAGGTTGTCCCATAAGTTTTTGCCGTTTTTCGAATGAAAAAAAAATTCAAAAAACCGGCAAGAACTTATGGGACAACCTCTAACATTTGCTTGTCCATTTGTTTGGCCGAAAAAAAGTGTTCGGGCCAATTTGCGAATCGGCGATTTGAATTCCAATTGATTTTCAATGGACATTCTGTACAAATGTACGAATGTACCAATGATTGACCATCATTAGTTTAATTAATTAAAATTTAATTCAAATGAAATCAAATAAATTTTTAGAGAAAATCAAAAATTCTTTGAATCAAAATCTTAAATTCTTAGAAATGAATTCGTAAATTCAATTCGGCCATTCGTAAATTGATTCGTAAAGGTCTTCAAGGTCGAGAAAATTCTTTTAAAAAAATCAAAATCAAAGCAAAGCAAAGCAAAGCAAATCAAAGGATCCAAAGAAGAAGAATATCCAAGGCTATTCTTCGATATTCTTTGAATTACTTTGAATTCTTTTGATTTCGTCCAGAATTCTCACCGAATTTATCTCATAGAATTCCTCATCTTAGAATTGCTCACAGAATTTCATTGAATTTCAAAGATTCGATTCCGTGAATTCTTTCCTGAATTCTCGCTTCTATTAATTCTTTAAGAAATTCTCGTAGAATGATTTCTTCCCATCATTATTCTTCTTCCGAAGAAATTCTCATTTATTAGGTTGTCCCATAAGTTCTTGCCGTTTTTCAAATAAAAAAAAAATTCAAAAAACGGTAAGAACTTATGGGACAGCCCAATAATTTCATTTGATTTTTGCTTTTGTTTCGTTTATTTGTTTATTTTCCCATTGAAAATTCTTTCACTTATTTCATTTTTTCAATTATTTTAAATTAATAAGACTTTTCAATGATCAATTCTGCACCGAGAAACAATAAATATCAATTTTCTTCTTATTCTTTCTTTCATAGATTTTCTCTTATTTTGAAAATAAAAAATAAATTCAATATCTTTCCATTCATTTGATAATAATAATAATTGAAAATAATTGTTTTTTTTTTCGAGAAGAAAATTTTAATGTTATAAGGTTTGTCCGAAAAGTTTTGGCCGATTTTCACTGTACGTTTCCATTGAATTTCAATGGCATTAATACGCAAGAATTTTTCGGACAATCTTTGTTTATTTTCATTTTAATTTATAATTTCATATATATTTCTCGTATTAAATATATCTTCGAATGAGAATATATACGATCATATAATATACTAATCACTATGAACATTGATAAAAATGAAAAGATGTTCAAATCCAATGAATTTGTTGGATTTTCAGAGAAATGGGAGTTTTGTCCAAAAAGTTTTGAGGGGTTTTCAATGGGCAATTTCTATTGAACTCCATTGAATTAGTCACCAAAAACTTTTCGGACAGCGCATTTTACATATTGTATATCAATGCTTGTCATTTTTCCTGTATTTCTTCGATGATTTCAACTTTCAAAATTATCAAATTTTCGAGTTTAGAGTTTCTTAGATGGATTTCATTATTGTTGTTGTCGTATCATCGATTGATGTTGTTCAATGCCTGATGATTCCAATGCCAATTTCAATTCAAATTGAATTCAATTGAATTCAAATGACACCCAATGGAATTCTCAATTTGATTGAATTTCATAATTCAAATGATGTAATATGAAATTTCATCCATCATTGGTGAACGGGGGCAAATTCAATTTATTCGATTTTCGCACTTGAGGAGCGAGTGCAAAGAGGACCGAAGCATTCAAAGGCTATCACCCCATCATCGGGTGGATCCGATGATCTGAAGCAGCGTGGAGCAGCTCAGCTGTTCAGTTCGGACCAATGAAGCTTCAGCAGCAGCTCGAGAGCCTGCAAGGCCTAAGCTCAGAGCTCTGAGCTAAGAAATATCTTCTTCGGAAAATATTCTCGTGTCATTCTCGCAGCAAATCGATTCACATTGAACAAACCAAAAACGACATATATTAGGTTGTCCGGAAAGTTCTGGTCAATTTTCGTAAGCAACTCTATTGTGATTAAGCGGAATGAACTTTTCGGACAGCCTAATATTAACCATATATATATCGATATCGATATTGTATCCAATGTTCAATGTGTATGTATTTCATCGTTAGACCATAGATATTTGATCGATATATTTTGATCGATTTGAAAATCATCAATCATTTCTCTTCATCATTCATTCATCATTCAGAATCGATTCAATTCAGTTCAATTCAACTCCATTTGATTCGATTCAAATTTTCAAATTTTCATAATTCACAGAATTTAAGAATTCTACAATTCTTGTACAGTCCATTATGACTGTTTGATGCCGTCAACAATGATCAATTCTTGATACAATATCTCTAAAAATGGAAAATTTCAAAATTTCAAAAATTTTCGACTTTGTCCGAAAAGTTCCAACGTATTTGATCATTGTTAAATCAATGAAAACGTTCGTTAAAAATACGCATGAACTTTTCGGACAACCTAAAATAATTCAAACCATGTCCCCTACTCGCTGTGTTCAATGAATGTATCAATATTTTATTTCCATATACATTTCATCGGCATAATAATAACCATTCATTGAACATAATCGATGACGATCATCATCATCATCATCGATGATGATCATTATTATGATTGTTTTTGTTTACCACAAACAAAAATATGTATGTTTCACTTGTCATCGACAATATGTGTGTGTTTTGGTTACATTGTTAATATCGGCGATGCTTCGGCAATCCTTAAAGAGTCTGGCCGAAGCCTGATAAGACTTTTGGAACAGGGGCTCGAAAAAAAGGGGGCTCAAAAATGGCTTGATTCTAGCGGTAGTTATCAGGCCTTGAGCCTTGTGGAAATACAATTTTCTTCGTAGGAAGAAGAACGAGGAGAAAATTTCCATAAATCAATGATCTTGAAATGATTTCTTCTTCTTCGGTGAATGAATTTCTTCTGTGGATGAATTATTTTTCAGTTATTTTGACTTCCCCATGGTTATTCACTGTTATTCACCAAGTATTTACTGTTATTCAATGAGTATTCACTGTGTATTTACTGTGTATTCACCAAGTATTTACCAAGTATTTACCAAGTATTTATTACTGCTGTTTATTCACTTAAGGTAATTTTCTTATTTATTTATTTGTTTATTTTCAAGAAATTCTTATTCGATTCGAATTTTTTTTTCGAAACATTAAACAAATTGAATAATTTTTTATTTATTCTTCAATTTCCCTTTTAAAATTATTTAAATATTTTAATAATAATAATAATAATACTTATTATCCATAAGAATATATTCATTCTCGCCAAGAATTTGTTCAATGAAATTTGTTTTGAGAAATTGTTGTTAAAGGAAAAAAAAAATATTATTCTTTAAGAATTTTTTAAAGAAATTTTTCGTAAGAATTTTCCAAGAATATCTTTTAAGATTTCTTGTTAAAGAATATATTCTTTGGATTTTTCTCAAAGAATATTCTTTTTTTTTGAGAAAATTGTTGAAAAATGTTTTTCGGAAATTCTTAAAATTCAAGAAGAATATTTTTGGAAAAAATTTATTTGAAGATTTGTTTAAGAATATTCTTAAAGATTTTTTTTTTTAAAGATTTGTTAAAGAATAGTCTTTAAGGAATATTCACTCGGAGAATATTCATTTTTTCTTCGATTTTGTGCATAGATTTTTCAATTGATTACATTTAGTATTGTTTATTTATATTTTGTAAACATCTTAAAATCCTATTTTGATTTCCATCATTTTCTTATTCATTTTGTTTATTTTCTTAACAAATAAACATTCAATATTCAATCATTTACTCGTTATAATCAGCCATATTCATTATAATCATATTCGATTAATAAATGATTTAAAAATTATTCGAATAAAATAATTTAACCCCTAAAAACTCGAGCGCTGAGCATCACTCACCATAAGATGTAATGCAGCAACTCGATTGGCGCCACTCAGTCACCATTTTACATAAGTGTGAAAAATTGTAGAGCTGCTGGCTCGCTTGCGCTGTAATTGCTTCGAGTTCTAAGGGTTAAAGAAATATGAATAAACACTACTAATAATGATGATGATAATAATAATTGATTTATGAATAAATAAATAAACGAGTGAATATTCAGCTTATTTAATGGAGAAATTTCCGGGGAAATTTTCCGAAAAAAAATGAATAAACATAAAGTTCTCGGTTTTTTTTCCCGGGAAATTTTCCCAACTCTTTTTTCACTTCGAATAATAATGATAATTTAAGTAATGAAAGAGTTATTTGAGAACGAGAGAGATAAGAAGGAGTATTCGGTCGAAAATTACTTGTTTCAAGTCCTAGTAAATTACTTATTCAATCTTTCATCATCTCATGTATTCAGTAATTTGATGGATTTGAAGAAATTTTCCAAAAAAAATGAAAATATTTCAATTAATGGATTATCTAAGTGCTTTAACAAGAAAATTACGAGAAACTTTCTCCACTTCTTTGATAATTTCCGAAAAGATTCTGAGGGATTTTCCGGGATTTTCGAAAATTTCCTAAAAATTTATTCATCAAACAGTCTGTTCGATGAATGTATAGCCTTGGACGGTATTAGTCTTGGATTTTCTCAAATGTTTACAAAGTGTTTTCTGAGGTTTTCAAACTTTTTCAAGAGTTTTCAAAATTCACTTACTTTCCACTATCTTTTTCCAATGCATTCATAATGTACAACGTGCTGGTTCGTTTATTGGTCATCGTACCATCACCACCGATGTGGCCATCAATGTTGTCCGCCGAAGATGATGAGGTCATTGAGTCCGATGATTTCAAAGGTTTATCACCATTCGTGGTCTGATGGCTAAGGCCGCCATGATGATCCATTGATGGCCGCCGCCGTAGATCTACAACCTCTTCGTATGATGATTCTTCACCGAATGATCGTTGGCCACCACCGATGTGGTCAGTGATTAAACCTTGTCTGTACATTGTTTGATAGTCATGGTGACCATGGTCATCGTCGCTGGACATGGCCGTCAATAATGATTCATGTAAACTGTGGTCAAATGGCTTAGTTGGGGAGTCAGAATGGCCATTATTATCGTTCGTTGCCGTGGTCGATGATGTCGCCGATGTCAATGATGGACCATTGTACAATGTTTCCCGAATCAAATACATTTGTCGCCCGAATGTCATCAGCGACATGTTTCGTATCGGTTTACCACGCCATTCCCATTCAATTTGGACATTTGGTATTGCTTCCATTACGCAACCGATGGATGCATTTTCACCTGTGAAAATTGAAGGGTTAAAGGGTTAAAAAATTATTAAATCGATTGATTAATTGATAAATTTTTCCGTGATTAAATGGTTTTGGGTCTATTTCTGCACATTTCGGTAAAACCGAATTAGGTCCATATTTGTGTTTCATGAATTTTCTTAAAGGTTTCAAATCCACAGAGAAATTTTCCGGAAAACAATGAAAAAAATCAATTTTTTTCTCTTTGGTTTTATACAATTTAAGATTTTGGAGAAATTTTTTGTTCAGGGAAATTTCCGCGAAATCTTCTACAACGCAAATTCCATCAAATTTGAAATGAAATTTTTTGGTCCAGAAGTCTTAGAATTTCTTAACAAATGTACAAATCCTTGGATCCCGAAAAAAACCCCGAATAATGACGACGAAAATCATAATGGTAATGATATAAATTATTTGAAATTGCCAAGAATCTCGGACCCCAGAGTTTGGGGACCAAATACCCAATAAAATAGTAAATATAATGAACCCAATAAACTAAATCGTCATAAATATCCCTTAAATGTTTTGGTTCTGGTTTTTCAAAAAAACAAAAAAAAATTCAATTTTTTTGTTTCAAATTTCAATTTAATTTTCATTTTCTAGGGACCTTCGGGTCCCTAGAAAATTACCAGAGAAAATTTCTGGCAATTTTTCTTCTTAAGAAGAAAAATCATTTTCTTAAATCATTTTTTCTTCTTATTTGAAAGTTTTCCGAAAGTTTTCTTTAAGAAAATTGGAAATTTTCCTTAATTCTTTTGTTTTAAATTTGACCATTTGGGTACTTTGGGTACTTTGGGCGCCCCCAAAGTTCCGAGCCTAAAGATTTGGGCCTTGTTTACTCTGGTGAATTGATTTTGAGATTTTGATTCAATTCAATCAATTGATTGATTGATCGAATTCGGGTAATCAAACTGGCAATCAAACATTGTCAAATGATCATTGATATATTAGGTTGTCCGATAAGTTTTTGCCGATTTTCTTATGATTCCCTACGATATAATTGGCAAAAACTTTTCGGACAATCTAATATTTGATTTAATATTATTATTATTTTGAATTAATTACAATTGATTATGATTTCAATTAATTCGATAATTCGATTGAATTAAGTAATCAATTCGATTCAATCAATCGAATACTGAATGTCTCAATGAATTCAAAGGATTTCAAATGATTTTCAATTAAATTCAATTGATTTTCGATTATTTTTAATTATTTTTGATTTCGGTATTCTCAATCATTAAAGGGTTATAGTTGCCGATTGAATTGGTTGAATTGTCAAAGGTTTGAAGCCGATCGAATTGATTGAATTTTCTTAAGAAATTCCCTTTATTCGACCACAAAGAATAATTAAAGATTCAAAACCCTTGAACAATTATTAGACCCTAGCTAATTATTACGCTTATTTCATTCGAAATTTTCGGTACAATGATTCATTTCAAGGGTTATAGATAATTATGAGTGTGTCTTTGAGTGGACAAATTATCAAGAAATTCATTGAAGAATTCATTTGAAAAAATTCAATTCTAAACAAATGAATTTTGGTACTTCTTAATGATCATTGAACATACATATATTTCCAGCTGATGTTCCTAGTTGATGATGACCATTGTCCAGTAATCTAATTCATTCATTTATCAATTCAATTCAAGCAATCAAGTACTAATACAATCCAAATGAATCCAAGAAAATGAACAAATAATTTTCAAGTTCATAAATTGAATTTTCGTTTTTTGGAAAAAAAAATTAATGCATTTCTATTAGGTTGTCCCATAAGTTCTTTCCGTTTTTTTAAATTTTTTTTCATTCGAAAAAAGGGCAAGAACTTATGGGACAACCTAATACATTCCATAATCAATTGACAATTACGAATAATGCCCAAGTACCAAATGTCCATGTCTTTGAATGTCCAATCAATGACCGTGTCTTTGAATGTACTTCGAATACATTGGCACTTGAACACTATGGTACATCAGTACTTTAACATTCTCAAGTTCTTCAATATTTGGTACTTGGGCACTTGGCCATCTTTGTTACTCTGTGGTACAAACACAGACCAAACATGTTTATGGTGATGGTCATTCATTCAATTTATTGTGAATTCAGTTCAATTAGCTTTCGTAACATTTTTCGAAAATTTGTTGGTCTGAATGTCCATTCGATTTGTCAATGTAATCAACATTATCATTATGTAATCAGTGTTTTCTACATGGCCCCATCCTCTACGGGTCCCTCTCTCTCTGGATCCCACCCTCTTGCCCCCATCCTCTGGCCCCAACCTCTAGTCTCATCCTCTAGCTCCATCCACTAGCCCCATTATCTGGACCTACTCTTCGGTCTCGTTCTCCGGTCCCCTCTCTACATGGCCCCATCCTCTGGACCCACTCTCCAGTCCCCTTTTTATAAGGACCCATTCTCTAGTCCCATCCTCTGGACCCCTGTTATTCTTAGCTATATGATCTAATCACTTGGTTACACCAGAATCTCTTTAATGTATATATTTATGTTTCATTTTCTTAAAATGAAAAGTTTTTTTTTTTTTTTTTTTTGGTGGTTGTTGTTGTTGAAAACATTCATTTGGATACATTTTGGATTCGATATTCATTTGGATTCATATACAAAGTATATACGAATATCTGAATGAATTTCGAATTGAATTTTTTTTCTCTAAGATTTTAAATAATTCATTTATTCATTCATCCATGAATGTACCATACCAAATGCATTAATATTTATTATAATCAACATGAACTTGACAATTTTCATTTATTTCCATTCATTTCCATTCATTTCAATTCATTTCCATACATTTCCATTTTCCACATAAATAATATTAGGTCGTCCGAAAAGTTCATGCCGGTCAATCTCAATAGATTTGCTCGATGAAAATCGGCCAAAACTTTGCGGACAACCTAATATTTTCAGTGAAATTCATTCATGAATTTATGCATTCAGCACTGACCAACGCTATTCGATTGAGTCAATCGAGTCAAATGGCTTAGAATCAAATTGATTCATTGATTCAAACGAACAAGCGAACAAACAAACGACAAATCATTCATTTCATTGAATGAATGAATGATTCAATGTTTAATGCTGTTGTTCAATTTCCTTATTTATTCATTTGTTTGTCGTTTGTCCGTACAGGCCATTTCAAGTTTTGAAACATTAAATGCATTCACATATATATACCAATAACATATTGTGAAGAAACTAATGATTACACGGTTTCAAGTTTCCGAATTCAAAGTTTTGCAATTAATTTTCGTAGTTTTCAAGTTTAATTTCGTAGTTTTTGTATGAAATTTTAAATGGTGAAATTACGAAATTTAATTGCAAAACTATGAAAATTAATTGTAAAACTTCGAAATTAAAACTTGAAAACCCTGTATAATTTCAATTTTCTATGAATTTTTCCAAATTTTTCAAATGACCAAACAAACAACCGAACAAACGAACAAACAACCGATCAAAATGATCAAATGCCAAACGCAAAACGTAATCAATTGCTAAAAGTCAAATGCAAATCGAGTCGAATTGAATGAATTGTAGAATGAATTTAAGAATGATTTGATTCATAAGAATCGAATGAATATTCCTTGAATATTCATTTGAATTTGATTTCAAATTGAAATTCAATTGGAAAAATTAGCGTATCGATTCATTCTTTTTCAATTTTTAAATTCAATTGATTCAAAACAATTTGAACGATTCTGTTACCCTAAAATCTACGATTTTTCATTATTCAAAACATTCGAGAAAACCTTCAAAGTTACCATTAGGTACTTAGCCTTGAAATTTTGTACCATATTTTTCTTTGGTACTTGTTTATTTACTGCGACCAATACAAAAGGAGAGATCCCCGAGAATATTCTTAGATTCAATTTTGAACGAGAATTTCTTAGTTTAAGGAGACCTTGGTATGCTGCTTGAGCTTAAGCAAGCAGCAGCAGCAGCTGCTGCTGCAATCAAATTTATTATTTTTTTGCATTTTGTTGAATATCTTGTGTGTAATCTACAGACTTAAATATTATGTTGTCCCATAAGTTCTTGCCGTTTTTTGAATAAAAAAAATCTAAAAAACGGCAAGAACTTATGGGACAACCTAATACTTGAATACACTTGCATACACACACTGAAACATATTGAAACACCGAAACACTGAACGGTAAATCAACATAATAATAGTCTCTGGCTGTGTGTGTGTGTGTGTCTGTGTTTGTAATTCAATGAAGAAAAATGTCTACGAAATTCTTTTGAAATTGAAATTTGAATGTAAAATTTGAATGCGTAAAAATTCTAATAATTCAATATATTGAAATTCAATTTTGAAATCAAATTTCGATTCAAAATCAGTGAGTCTATAGATGAAGAATCAATGATTAAAATGGACGATAAATTGGTGAAATGCTTTTTCATAATGTTTCAATGTATGTTAAATGCTTTGAATTTTAAATCTATGAAATTAAAAAAGTCAATCAGTCAAATTGAATTTTGAATCAAACAGCATTTGTGGAAATCAATGGAAAACAAAAACAATACAACTAAGTTCGATATGCGTGTGAATTAGTATAACAATTAGTCAATACAGTATCAATTACAAAGAGTTCAATATGTTTAAATCAATAAATATGTGAATCCAGATAGATTCTGTTGTGCCGATTGAATTCAATAAATATAATGAATTTCTTTCAATTATTAACTCACCAAATGATTTTCTTTTGATTTGCATCAAAAGAAAATCATTGAAATGAACCAAGAAAATAATAATAATCAATGATTCATATATGAATATTTGCAATTTCAGCAAAAATTTTTCATTATTTATTCAATAATCTTATGATTATTTGCAATTCAAAATAATATTAGGTTGTCCCATAAGTTCTTGCCAGTGTTTCGAAAGAAGAAAAAAATTTAAAAAATGGCAAAAACTTATGGGACAACCCGATAATATTCATGTTAATCAATAATATTCACGAAGAGAGAGAGAGAATCGAATCGATAATTGTGATTATTCATATGTGTTCAAACAATGTGATACATTACGATATGATTTTACATGACGATAAGTTCATTGATTTCATTGGATTCATTGATTTTTGATGCATTTTTTTCGCTTCGAACAATTTTCTGGATATTCATCAAAATTTTCGAATGTTCAGAATCTGGCGAATCAGAATTCTAAAATTAATCGAAAAAACCGAATCGGCCGAAAATCAGTCAGAATCTTCGACGCCGGAATCATTAAACAAGTCTGGCTCCTTTGAAATTAGAAAATACCAAGAGACCCAACGGGTACAAGGGTCCGAAAATGGACCTAAAACTGATTTACAAGCGAATATTTGCAAAGTTTATTGCGCAACGATTGCGTAATGAGTGTGTTCAATGTTAATTACAATTAATGGATGAATACCGGTCAACATTATTATAAATAATGTAATGAAGTAATTTGGTTTTTAATGAATCTCTGTGTCTGTATGTGTGGGTGGTTGTCACTGTGTGCGGGGGCATTTGATGATGCACAAAGTGTATCCAGAATGCCTCCAGACACATCAAGTTTGGGCCTAATTTTGGTCTAATTTAAGCCTAATTGAGACCTAATTCGGACCTAATTTTGGTCTAATTTAGGTCTAATTTGGTTCTTGAGAATATTTCATCTCTATCGATGAAATGAATTGACATTTCGATGCATTTTTTTTTCGAATATTTTGACAGTAAATTAATACCGTGTAAATTATTGAAAAGGCCTTAAATAACAAGGCCCCTAAGTAATAAGTCCCATAAGTGCATCACAAAAAATTTGTCCCCGAAAAAATTTCGATGAAATATAAAAATGTGTAAATATTCAATTATTAATGATCTTTGTATACGAGTAATACAAGGGTTTCAAGTTTTAATTCAGAGTTTTGCAATTAATTTTCATAGTTTTAAAATTGAATTTCGTAATTTTACGATTTAAAATTACATTTAAAACTATGAAATTAAAATTGAAAACTACGAAATTGAATTACAAAATTCTGAATTAAAACTTGAAACGCTGTAATAAATGTATCGGAATGTAAAAGGAGTAATAATGATGATGAAATTTTGTCATTTTCAAGTGGGTGAAACTTTTCAACGGAATAATTTACAGAATATTCCACGAAATTCACAGAATATAAATTCTATGGAATATTCTGGCCAGAATAAATCAAGTTCCTTTGCGATTTGATGAACCAAACATATATATTAAGGTCCAAACATATGGCTATGGCCAACTATCAGTTAAGACTCCATAATTGGTACCATAATTTTTACTAGAAGAATACAAAGAAGAATACATTTTCAAAATTCAATGAAATTTCAAAATTCATTGAACAATTGAATTGAAAAACCCTACGAATTGTACGAATTTTTCCACATAGAACATTTCAACCACAGAACCCAAATACAAATGGCCCTTGCTAAATTGCCATTATTGTCATTAACATGTAAGAAACAGTGAAAATGAAATGAATTTTTTTTATGAATCATTCATCTGTGTTTGGTCTCTTAGGGTAATTTTTTTTGTCCTTTTCTTACAAATGTAAGAAATTGCAAACTTTGAATGCAATCAGAAGAGAGAGAGGCTGTCCGAAAAGTTTTGTCTGATTTTCAATCAAGCATTTTCATTGTTTTAAGCAGACAAAACTTTTCGGACAACTTGCAAAGCGCAAAACTTTTGAAATACGAGTGAAATATGAATGAATACGAATGAATATGGTTATGAATATGACAATTACATTCAAAAATGATTTCTGAATGAAATTTCTTCGAAATTCTATGGTCCCATGGTCCCATGGCCTCATATTAAATGAGCCTTGAATGAACAATGAATGAACAAAGGTTTGAATCAATGAAGTCTCAAGCTTTTGTTCATTTTAAAATTTTGAAAATTCTAAGAAAATTGAAAGAAAAAAATTCATAAACAATGTTACACTCTTTTATTGTCATCATATTGTACCAAATCATCATCATCATTATCATTATTTGAATTTGAATTATTTGCGATTCTTGGCCTTGTATTCTTAAGAGAGTGTGCATCTATGCGTCTTTAATAACAATTACAAGCAAGAATATTCTTATGTGTATGTTAGTGTGTTGACAAGAGAATATTCTTTTATATTCTTTGAAGAAATATTCGCATTTTTGTGTATTCTTAAGAATATTTTCTTAATTTTCAACCCTTTAAACATTTATTTTTTTTCATTTTCTTTTGAATCATTATGAATTCAAGAATCTAATTATTTTTTTTTTCTCTCACTATTCTATAAGAATCATGCTACTTAATTTATAAAAATTTCAATTATAAATTTTACACACAACACATAAGACTATTACTATGAACACAAAACCATTTGGTATATAGTAAAAAAATATAGCTCCCTAATATATACACTTATATATATTGTTTACAAACACACACATATATCAACATTAACCCTTAGAACTCGAGGCATTTACAGCGCAAGCGAGCCAGCAGCTCGACAATTTTTCACACTCATGTAAAATGGTGACTGAGCGGCACCTATCGAGTTGCTGCATTACATCTTATGGTGAGTGATGCTCACCGCTCGAGTTTTAAGGATTAATACATGTGCAATATACAAGTATATGAACTAAGAATTGAAATAAATATAATTCACAATCAAAACAAATGACAAAATAAACAAACAAACAAACAAACAAAATGATCATAATGAAAAATATGTTTTTATTTACACCATCATCATTATTTACCATTATCATCATCATTATTATTATTGTTATCATTTCATAATTTAATGAAATTTTAATGATGATAATGATGATGATCAACATCAAGATCATTGTTGTTGATGATCATCATTGTTAAATCATCATTAAAAAATAGATGGTTGGAAAATCATTTTCGAAGTTATTCGGGGCCAAAGACGCCGGGAGAACTTGATGATCAGCGATTGATGCAAGTCGTCGGGGGCCAAGACGTCCGGAGAAGAAGTCATTGCCATTGTTCATCATCATTGGTGGACCCCACCACCCCTGCCACCACCCCTACCCTCGACCACCAACAATGACAAATGGCTTCCATCATCAAGCCATACACATCAAACAAACATCCCAGACAATCAATGGCAGTAGTAAACAATGGCAGCCATCAACCAGCAAGCATCAAGCAGCAAGCATCAAGCAGTGATGAAAACAAAATTATCTTCGATTCTTCAGATCTTCTTTGGTTCTGTGGACTCTTTGGTTCTTCAGATTCTTTCGGATTCTTTGAACTCATTGACTCTTGGTGCTTTCGATTCTTTAGATTCTTTTGGATTCTTCAATCAAAAACAGAACAGAATTCAAAGAGAATTCTTTATTTCAATTCATTCGAATTCGAATTTCGAATTGTAATCAAAATGAAAATTCTTTAAATATGAATTTCAAATTCTTTGATGAATTCAAAGAATTCATCAAAGAATTCATTGAAGAAATCATTGAAGAATTCATTTCAAATGAATTCATTTGTTTTGTTCTCAAATGTTGAAATGTTAAATTAAATCAAATCAAAAACAAAAACAAAACAGATCAAAAACAAATGAAATCAAAATCAAATGAATTTCAATGAAAAATTCTTGGATGAATTTCTTTGTGGAAATTCTTGATTCTTTACTTGATTTTTCTACGATTCTTAGAATTATTTCTTAGAATTTCTCCGTTTTTTTCTCGTTTCCTTCAAAGAATATTCTTCAAAGAAATTTTTTACTTTGAAAAAACACAAACAAAAACAAAAAACAATCGAATCGTCTTTATTTCTTTGTTAACTAAGAAGAATATTCTTCACTATCAAAGATCAAACAGATCCAGAGATCATACACACAAACTGCAACCAACAGACTCAGTGTTGGTCTTTGAAAGTTTGTGTTTCTTAAAGTTCGAGAAACTTTTTTTTAAGAAAACAAAAACAAAGAATTCTTCGAACAGTAATTTACACAGGGAATCGTTGTGATTACAGGAATCACATGAATCGATTCTGAATTGTTTTTAAGAAGTTTCAAAGTCTCGAAGAATTTTTTTTTGAAATCAAAAATTCTCAATTTGATTTTAGATTGATTTGAAATTGGAATTTTGAAATTTCGAAATTTGAAAATTTTCAAAATTTTGAATTTTTGAAATTTTGAAATTTCGAAATTTTGAAACTTGGCAAAGTTTCAAAGTCTTTAAGAAATGAATTTTTCGAGAAAAATTTCTTCGAGAAAAATTTCTTTAAGAATTTCGGAAATTTTCCCGAAATTTTCAGAAATTTTCCGAAAATTTCCCAACTCTTTAATGTAAAATTTATGGAAAAATATTTTCGGCAAAAAATTCCTCTTAAAATCAAAATTCTCTAAAATTGAATAAAAATCTATAACCCTTTGCGAAAAGGGTGAAAGGCATAACCCTCATATATTTTTTTTTTTTGAAGCATCATCATCATTTGATTCAATTTGATTTGATTTGATTCGATTCGATTTTACATGATTTCTACATTAAAATTTTCAAATTTTTTTCTTTTTATTTTTGATTAGTTTTTCCTCTTTGGGATCATTGAATTAATTTATTCCGAAAAGCATTGAACCATTTCGAACCAATCGTTATTATTATTAACCCTTCGAACTCGAGGCATTTACAGCGCAAGCGAGCCAACAGCTCGACAATTTTTCACACTTAATGTAAAATGGTGACTGAGCGGCGCCAATCGAGTTGCTGCATTACATTTTATGGTGAATGATGGTCACCGTTCGAGTTTTAACGGTTAATTCAATGGTTATTATTATCCTTATTACTACGGTTATTACTACGACGATTATTATTATCGAAATGGAACCATTATTATTAAATCATAAAGATTTATTATTATTATTTTCAAAAAAAAAATAATGAAATTAATAATTCATTTCTGGGAAAATTTCTCAGTCTGTCTGTCAGTGTATAAGTCTATGAGAAAATTTCCATAATTGAAAATAATAATCAATCATTTTTCCGTAAAGTCATTTTTCTTCGTTCATTCACAGAAAAGCTGAAATAATTTGAACCAAGTAGCCTAATAACCATGGATTTTAGGGTGATGACAGGTCTATGGTGGCTGGGTTAGTGACGGCAGATCAGGGTGGTTGTAATGGTGACACCAGTGCTGCAACTGATAGTGATGGTGGATGCTTTCTGAACGCTCAAAACCTTTGAAAACCTCTGAAGAAAACCTTTGGACAAACCCTGAAAAACCCTTGGACAAACTCAAGAAAAACCTTAGACGAACCTAAGGAAACCCAAGTCAAATTAGCCACAATGAAGACCCTGGATAGCCTTTTGGGCTTTAAGGGTTTTAAAGGTATGGGTTAGATGATTGTTTCTCAGGTCAAAACCTCTCAAACCCTTTCTTCTTAACCCTTCAAGTTAATTTTAAATAACGAATGATGATCAACACCAGTGATTCCCAAACTTTTTAGGACCATCGCCCACTTTCATAAAAAAAATATTCTTCATCGCCCACCCCTTAAGAAATGTTCATTGCCCAATAATGTGCCTATGGACCATTATCGCCCACCTGAATCGCTAAATCGCCCGTGGTGGGCGATATCGCCCAGTTTGGGAATCATTGATCAACACTTACCTTCATAAACAATAATATCCGAATCGATTGATAATAATTTTGGTCGACAAGCAAATTCATCCAAATCCAATTGATTCCATGAACGTCCTTGTAAACGTTTTGGTAGTGTACAATTAGGAATATATGATGATATCGTCGACAACAGTGATATACGTTTTTCAATCATCCATTCACGTAATTTACGAAGTTTACAATCACATGTCCATTGGTTTTGATGTAATGTCAGTTCATATAATGATGGTAATGATTTCATAATGTTTCCATCGATATATCTGTTGAATGGAAGGTAATTAAATGAATTAGTTAATTAAACGCTTGAACTAATTAATAACTCAAAAGTAATGAAGCATTCAAAGGTAATAACGTGTTAAAATTCAAAAAAAAAATGTGAGGGTCTCGAATGTTGGCTTCACTGCAAGGCATTTACAAAAAATTTTGCATTTAACCTGCCAAGCCCGTGTTGAACACGGGCAATTTCTACTATTTTAGTTCAAAGCAAAAGCCAGAACCTCGGACGAAAAAAAGTTTCCCGTAAAATTTAAATAAATCAAAATTAAACTTTTTTATTTTCGATTTTTTCCCAGAAAATTTCCCATAATTCATCCGAGAAAATTTTCCCGTAATTCACCATACAGAATATTCTTTGAGAATTTGGAAAATTTCGTAAAATTTCCCTGAAAATTCCCTGAAAATTTGTGAAATTTGAAAATTTGGGGAAAATTTCCCCGAAAAAATTCCCCGAAAAATTTCCCCGAAAAATTAAAATTCATAGCCCACACAGAACAGACAATGGCTGTGTTGAAACGTGAAGTATTCAGTTTTGTACCACAAATGTGAAATCCAAGACCCACACACGTTTTGCTACGAAACAAAAATGTTTAAAATTCATTGAATTTCTTCACAAAATTCAAAAACATAACTAAGATATCAATGAAATAAGATATGAGATATCCAATGATGATGATCCATCGTTTTGGTATGCGATATTTGGCGTGAAATATTAGGGTTGTCCCATAAGTTTTTGCCATTTTTTGAATTTTTTTTCATTCGAAAAAACGGCCAAAACTTATGGGACAACCCGATATTTGGCGTAAAATATTTTTCAAATTCCGATCACGTAACATCTGCTGTGATGCTGATGCTGCATCTGCATGAATGTGTGTGTGTGTGTCTTTGTCTTTGGCTTTGAGAATTCAATGACAAAATTGTTTCGTTGAAGATTAGCAGGGACAAAATTATAGACGAATGAACCAAGAATAAAAGCCTTGGATCGCTTTGTTTTTGGGGTATTTTGGTTGTCCCATAAGTTTTTGCCGTTTTTAAATTTTTTTTCATTCGAAAAACGGTAAGAAATTATAGGACAACCTAGTATTTTCTGGTGTATTTTGGACTATTTTCTGGGCTATTTCGGGGCTATTTAGGGCTATTTTCTGGTGTAATTTGGGTCTATTTTCTGGTCCTTTATGTGTGGAAAATTGGCCAATTTTCCCGAGAAAAATTCTGGTGAGATTTAAAGGAATTTTTGGGTCCACAAATAATTGAATATATGAATGGTTCTTTGGATTTTTTCTCGTCTCAAATAGCCTCGAGGCATTTGTAGGAATTTCTAAGAATTTTGCCTGTATGGAAACGATTGAGATGAATTGAAATCATTTATCGCGAAATTAATGTGGTTTTTTAAGTTTTAGGATTTTTGAGTATTCAAAGGGTTGAAAAGAGAGGGGGGCGCTCGAAATCAATTAGTTTCATAGTTTTAAATGTTTTGATTCGTGTTTGCTGCGGACGATAGATGCTGCAGAAGATTATAATGGGGGCTATTTCGATATTATTATTTACTGTCAGGGTCGATATTGAAGCTTAAGGGTCAACACTGAGACAACAACATGAAAAGTTATAGCCATTAATTCATTCAACTTATTGATGTTTGAGTCATATATACGATTGTAATTGGCAATGTGTGCTGTGTGCAAGCTGTGAATTTAACCCTTAAAACTCGAGCGGTGAGCATCACTCACCATAAGATGTGATGCGCCCCTTAGTCACCATTTTAGATCAGTGTGAAAAATTGTCGAGCTGCTGGCTCGCTTGCGCTGTAACTGCCTCGAGGGTTAAAGCTATATAAAGGCATGTGAATCAATCAGAAAACCATGTTGTTGTCATATTGTTTATTTTTTAAGACGTGTAAAACGTATAAGCCGCAACATTGAAATCATCAATCATGTTTATTATTAATGTTATTGAATTTTTAATTGTGTTTTTAATTATATTTAATTAATTAATTATATTTATATATTATATTAAGTTTGATATTTAAAATTTTCACCATGGTTTCATGATTTGGTTTTTACTTTTTATTTTAATAATAATAATTTTGGTCATATTATTTTTTTGACTTCTATATGACTTGGTCATAATGTTTTTGTTGATGACTTTTGGAAATGTTTGATTAGAATTTTTATAATGATTTATACATTCATAAAATTAATGATTTGAAATTATCGATATCTTTGTGGTTAAATGATAAACCAATTATGTTTCGTGAATGATTTATATAATTGGTTGTCCCATAAGTTCTTGCCGATTTTTCAATAATTTTCGACAATATAATCGGCAAGAACTTATGGGACGACCCAATAATTAAACAATAATTTTATCATACAAAAAACGATGTTTATGTGATGATCATTTAGAAATATTTTCACCTATGACACATTGTTTATATGTCAATTAATCAATCAATTAGTGAAACACGTTGTTGTTCATATTGTCATATATTTTATAAGACATATCAAACGTATAATAAGCTCAACATCGATATCATTAATCATGTTTTATTATTCAATTTATTAAGGTTTTAATTGTGTTTATTTTTATTCGGTTGTCCCATAAGTTCTGCCGTTTTTTTCAATTGTTTTTCATTCCAAAAAAAAAAAAAAAAAAACGACAAGAATTTATGGGACAACCTAATTTTCAATTAATTAATTGTGTAATTAATCATCATCATCTCTATCAAATATCTGATCTCATCAAATCTGATCATCAATAAGTGACTTTTACTCGTGACAACTTGCCACCTTTAATTTTTCAAAATCATCATCCACCCCCCTTGACCATCATCCACCATCCTTCATCCACCATCCATCATCCACCATCGTTGATCATCATCCACCATCCTTCATCATCATCAACCATCATTGACCATCATCCACCATTGACCACCCTTGACCATCCTTCATCATCATCCACCATCATC
This sequence comes from Psoroptes ovis, assembly GCA_002943765.1. NCBI lineage: Eukaryota > Metazoa > Arthropoda > Arachnida > Sarcoptiformes > Psoroptidae > Psoroptes > Psoroptes ovis. The sequence continues at coordinate 334,675 of PQWQ01000008.1, read as the reverse complement.
GTTGACCATCCTTCATCATCCACCATTGATCATCCTTCATCATCATCATCATCGTCAGCCAGCCAGTCAGCTATCATTCAACTAAATCAACGATATAATACTTCAACCAGCCAGCTGACCCATAAGGTAGGTGGTATTTTATTTTTTTTTTTTATACACAAAAATCTATTTTGACCCAAATATGAACCCTACGAACTGATGCGCACAATAACTATATTCTTGAGAGAAATTTTATTTGAAAATTCTGTCATTTGAGTCCATGCACACAATAAGACCAGAGAATTCTCATTCTGTCTACGTAAGGTTATTTCTGCGCAGAGAGAGAGATGGATGAAAATAGAATCTGTGATATCTGAATGAATATTATTAAGCTGTCCCATAAGTTTTGGCCGTTTTTTGAATTTTTTTCTCATTCGAAAAACGGCAATAACTTATCGGACAGCTCCTTAGAATATTTTCTTTGAGAAAATCGAAAAAAATCGATATCAGAGAATTAATTTATTCATTTCTTCAAATACGAAATATTGATCATGTAATATATATGACTAGTGACTATGAATTTTATGAATTCATGAATCCATGAATCTTATGAATTTCATGAATAAGCCAAGTAAGAGTATGAACCTTATGAATTTCTTATGAATTTCATGAATTTTAAAATTTTAAAATCGAATTTTTTCAATTTTTTCGAATCACCACGATTCTGGTTTAAGAATTCTGTGCACCGGAATATTCTGTCCGTGCTCCAGAATTTCTGTCGGTGCACCAGAATATCGTTTGTGCACCAGAATCGTGTTTCAATTCAGAATTCTGGTTCGACTTTGAATATTCGGTTTGACTTTGAATTTACTGGTTCGACTTAGAATTCTATGGGTCGATATTCTGTTCAATATCCGAATGTTGAATGATAATGAAGCCTTAAATTTACCGGTTTTCAATGAATATTTATTGATTCATATGAATATGAATGAATATCATGAATATTCGCGTTGAAAATCGTTGATATTCATTGATATTGATTGAAATTGATCGAGCTTTATGTGAAATTACACACATAATATTCAGTGTTATTATCTATAGCAGTCATTCTCAACCGGTGTTCCGCGGCACTTTAGTGTTCCGCCAGATTCCAAAAATGTGCCGCCAAATCTCGGAAATCTAACTCATTCCTTTACTATTCCCTTACTTGGTGTGCCGCAAGATTTTGGAAATAAAGGCTTTTCCTTTTTTCAGTGTGCCGCGGCGAAAAAAAGGTTGAGAATGACTGATCTATAGGCTTGAAGTGTATGTGCTTGTGCAATGTTCAAGTGCATTCGAACTTGATTTAAATTAATTTCAAGCTAAATTTTGAGCCACAAATTTGAACAATTTGAAAATTTCGGTGAAAATATTATGTTGTCCAGTAAATTCTTGCCGATTTTTCCATAGACATTCACTTTGAAAATTGACAAGAATTTTTCGGACAACCTTTATGCGATAATCATTCATTTTGCTATTCAGTTTGTATTCATGGCCACTAAATCCATAAATTTTATGGGTCAGCAAAAAGTGCTCATTAAGACAAATGATCATATGGATAATAATGGAATGGAATGAATGAATAATTTCATTATTATCATCGTTGTATTGGTGTTTATTCAGTCCACGAATCTATCCTAGTACAAATCTATAATCTCTTGGAAAATTTCAATTTGTTTGAAATGAAATTTTTTCATGTATTTCAAACCGGTGTTATCGGGTTTTTCGGACGCCGAAAAACCCGAATTCTGGTTGTCCGGCTATTTTTGGAAAACCAATTCGCGTTGATTTTTAAGGGTGCATTCCTCCATAGAAAGGATCGATATTCGATGATTTTGGGCCCTTTTGGTCGGTTTGTTTGTTGATGTTTGATGTTTGATGTTTGTCCATCAATGATTTCAATCATTGATTTGTTTTGTTTGTTTTCGAAGGGTCCCTGAACACCCGAATCGAAATCTAAAATAACGCCATGGAGCCAGTGGGCCCCAATGGGCCCATTGGAGTCCAACGATGGCGTTTGAAAGAATCCAAAATCAAACACTAAAAGTAAACAAACGAATTTCGAAAAATAAAAATTCGATTGAAATGATTCCGAATCATCGGCCACCATCATTACACAATGGTCAGTATTACTATTATTAGGTTGTCCAATAAGTTCTTGCCGTTTTTTAAATTCTCTTTCATTTGAAAAACGGCAAGAACTTATCGGACAACGCAATATTTCCTTTGATGAAACTTTGGTCAAGAAAAATTTCCCGAAAAAAATTTTCGGGAAAAAACTTTTCGGGAAAATTTCCCTCGAATCTCATTATTTGTAAACTTTGAAAATCACTGATTTTGCTTCGATTTTGAAATCGAAAATTGTGAATTCTGAAATTCTCAATTTCAAAAATGATTCCGATTTCAAATGATTACCAATCAATACACTCATATCGAATATATTAGGTTGTCCGAAAAGTTTTCCGCCAATTTTTCAATGATTTTCTACGATATAATCGGCAAAAACTTAGCGGACAACCTAATATTTTCGATAAACACACGCACACTTACACACACTAACACACACGGAGTAAACTTGGACATGAAATTTTAGCAGGAATTTCACAGAGTTTTTTCAAAGAATCTAACAGAATTTCAGCTGAGTTTCGTTTTAAAAAGTTTTCTTTTTAAGTGAGAAAACATATAAACAAACAAATCATCAGATCTGTGAGAGAGAATTTGAAGAGAAAAAAATCGATTTTCCAAAGAAAATTCTGAATGATTTTCGTGATTTATTTTTGATGAATTATTAGGTTGTCCGAAAAGTTTTTGCCGATTATATCGTAGAAAATAATTGTGAAATCGGCCGGAACTTTTGGGACAACCTAATATTTTTGATGAATTATTTTTCAAGGTATTTTTTGATTCAAATTCTTTAAAACGAATTATTTGAAGAATTCTTTGATTCTGGTGATTCTTCTCGAATTTTTTCCAGTAATTCTTTGCTAAATCATCTGTCAATCAATTGACAGACCCTTCTAAGATTTAAGACTGTAACCTATGACCTTTGTCTTTTGCTACTATTCTAAAAATCTAATGCCATTGACGTCGGTGAATTATAAGGGGGTCAATGAGGGGTGGTCAAAATCGATAATTGATTCATATTTAATCAAACAATAATTTTTGAAATATGAAAATTTTGAAATCTTGAACATATGGCCACCAAAAGAACTTGAGTGCCTAAGTACCTTAAGTACCCTAGTACCAAAGAACTTGAATACTAAGACCAAAATTCCAAGTAAACAAACATGGAAAAATCCATTAAATAACCGAATCGAATAAATACCAGAATAAATACCCGAACACAACAAACAAATGCCCTGAATAAATTAATTCCTGAATAAAATAATCAAATGAATAAACCGAATAAATAACCGATCGATTGATCGAATAAATAACCCGAATGAATTGAATGAATAAACAAATATTTGAATAATAAACACACATACATATACACACACAGTGAGAATTGATTGAAACCAATTTTCAATCAATCGAAACACACAGAGAAACACATTACTCAAACAAACAAACCAGCAGACACTTGGAGACCGAAAGAACCAGAAAGTTCTGTTCCGAGCAAAAAGACCTTCTTTTAATATCTTAGACTCTTAATATCTTGGCTAAGACAGAATCTTTCATAGAATTTCTCCAATCTCGATTCTCTAACATATTCTTTAGATTCAAGAATTTTGGAATTTATTTGAATGAATTCAAAGATTTCAGAATTCGTTCTCTGAAAGAGAAAATCCAGAGGGTGGTGGTGGTGGTGGAGGTTTCAGTGTATGCTTGGACCTTGGTCCAGGACCAATGGATGGGCCTTGTTTTTCGGTGATTTAATGTTTGTTTATGTTTCTGTTTGTCTTTGATTATCGTAAAGTGTAAAATGAGAATTTTCATTTTTACTCGATTTCTTATTCTGATTCTGTTTTTGAGATTTTTCCGAAAAGAATTTCGGGAAATGTTTACGGGAAAAATGTTCACGGGAAATGTTCGGTAAATATGTACACGGGAAAACTTGAATACTCGGTAAACATAAATCACCACCGTAAAACCATTTAAAATAAATGTTTTCATATTTTGAGTGTAAATCTGATGCATGTCCTAGATATGTCTCAAATTTCTGAGTATATTTATCCGCCAAGAGTATACCAAACCAAGAACAACAATACAAGGGTACCTAGCAGCAAGGGCCAGTAACTAGACCCCAGTAGCTAGGGCCCATTGGTCCATGGCCAACGATTGACTCAATTTTTCCTATTGAACCTGATCGTTTCTATTTGAACCTTGATCGTCGACACAAATTGAACCCGATTGAACCCTGATTGATAAATCGATCAATTTCCAATTGCCAATTGATCAATGATGATCGTAATGATGATTGTTCATTGTACATTGTTTATTGTTGTTGGGGTTGTAGGGTTGTAGGGTTGTCATTATTATTATTGTTTATTATTAAATATCGTTTATTATTATTGGTTATTGTTTGTTTTTGAAACAAACAAAATATCGAATACAAAATAATCATTTTGTATTTCGATTATATTTTTGTTTGTTGTTGTTATTGTTGTTCGATATGAAATAAATGATCAAAGATTCGAAGAATTCGTAGAATTGAAGAATCTAAGAATTCATAGAATTGAAGAATTGAAATGTAATTCTTCGTTCATTTCGTTTTATTTTTTATTTCTTTTATTTTCAAAGCAAACAATTTTCTTTAAATTGAATTCTATCTTTGAATTTAAGAAATTCTTTGAAAAGAATTCGAATCTTCGATTCTTTAATCGACTAAGAAATGAATGAAATTGAATGGAAATGAATGGAATTGAATGATTCATATTTTATTTATTTTTCAATTTTCAATTTGAAAAATTCTTCGTACAGAAGTAGTGTCTGGGTGCACAGAATATTCTGTACTATTCTGTTTGAATGTATCGAAAAATATTCGAGTTTATTGTTTGTTTGTTAACAATGTAACTCAAAAAAAAATTGATATGAGGTTGCTCGGAAAGTTTTTGCCGGTTATATCGTAGAAAAATGATTGGAAAATTGGCAAAAACTTTCCGGACAGCCTAATCGAAACATTGATAGATATGAGCTATAGAGATTGATGAGACAGAGAAAGACTTGGGAGACAGAAAATTGATGAGAAATTTTCCCGGAAAAAATTTTCTCGAAATTTTTTTCTTGAAATTCTTTGATAAACAAACAAAAGAAACAATTTTAAAACAAAGAATAATCACAATTTCTTATCTCATTTCTTACATTTGAAGAATTCATGATTGTATCAGGTTGTCCGCAAAGTTCTGACCGATTATACAATAGAGTTGTTCATGGAAATCGGTCAAAACTTTTCGGACAACCTAATATTTTCGAAAATTTTCTCAGAATTTTCTCGGAGAAATTGTTTTTTTCCAAAATTAATGAAACTTGTCAAAAAAATGTTTATCTTTGAATTGTTTTTGAGTATCAAAAAGAGAATAAATTGACAATTTGACAACATTACGACATGAATGAATGATACATGAATGATACGATTGATCAATGTTGTCCCTATGTCTACAGATATGCTTGACAAACAGGGGTCGGTGGTAATAGGGTGAAATTTTCAATTTTTCAAAAAATCAATCTCGAAGCAAAGGGGTTGTTGTTTGTTGGCTGATTGAAAAAAAACGTTGATACATTAATAGGTTTGAAGGGTTTAGCGGGGTAGGGCAAGGGTTCGGGTTTTCCTTTGAAAGTAAAAGGTGTAAGGTTTTCAAGTTATTTCACCGAATTTCATGGAATACTCTACCAACCAAATATATTCATCTGCCAGAATTCTTTATTTGTCTAAGAAAATCAATTATTCATTCATTGACAGAATTCGGAAGAATCGCTTTAATATTCAAAGACTCACTAAATATGAATTCAAATGAATAATTTAAGACGCTAAATCACTGCTAAATGATGATATGTTATGCTATGCTATTTATTAATATTTGAAACATTTCATATGTGAAAAGTGAACAAATATCAAATATGTCGAAAATAGCCGTAAGGCTATTGTCAATATTTCATGTGAATATTTTCAATTTTCTTAGATGATTATCATCTATTATTAGAATAAACATTAGATAAAATGGTAATATATCGCCATCACAAGCCCATCATATATCACCAATTTTCTTGTATATAATAATGTAACCATTATCAGTAATAATATTCATGAATTGTACATGAATGTTATTTGATTTTCATTCTAAATGAATATTTTCAAGAATAGAAACATTTTCCCGAATCTTAACCCTTAGAACTCGATGCATTTACAGCGCAAGCGAGTTGCTGCATTATATCTTATGGTGAGTGATGCTCACCGCTCGAGTTTTAAGGGGTTAATATTCTGATTTTGGTAATTCTGATATCATTTTCTTTGGTTGATAGTCGATCATTGATTGATCATTGATTTGTTGTTGTTTGATTTTCTCGTTATTTCTCCATTTATCATCTCATGTTAATAAATTATTTGAATGAAATGATAAAGATTTAATTGAAATCAATCCTTTCAAAGTGTTTTCGTTAGCACATCTTGTGCATCTCTGATATCTCTGTATATTTCCACATCTTTGATTTTAATGAAACCATGATGCCCTTAAGGGTTTGATGTTCAATGTCTGATGAATGTTTGATTGAATTTTTTTCCACTGATTTTCTCATTTTCTACAACCCTTCAAAGGCCAGAAGGGTTGATTTCACATTTTGATTTGTTTCATTTTCATTTGTAAGTGATGATCATCGACGAGAAGCCTGAGAAATTAATTAATTTTCTGAGTTTGTAATTGAGCAATTGGGAAATTTTCCGAGAAAGTTTACTGGGAATTTTCCGGGAAACTTTCCGAAATAGTTTCCCGGGAAAGTTTCCCATAAGTTTTTCATTTTCTTTAAGATTTTCATCTTAAGACTATAAGCTCATCGATAATTCATAATAATGGTGATTATGACAATGATGAAAAATGGCCGAATTTTCCACCATTCTGGTGTAATCTATTTTCATTTTTCTTCGAAAATTAACCCGAAGAAACTTGGAACAAAAAATTCCCGAGAAACTTTCCGAAATTTTCCAGTAATTTTTCCTTCAAATGATTCTTCTACCTTTCGAAAAACCTCTTGGCAAAAATCTACTTTGAGTAATTGCCACCTTTACCAAGTAATTTACCTTCATCGAAGGTAAATTACCATTTTGAAAGAACCTTAATTTGACAATTTAAATCGATTTCGAGTTTAGCGGGGTCGGGGGGTATTTACAAGGGGGTAATTTTGGTCTATTTTGGTCTAATTCGGTCTAATTTGGTCTAATTTGTTGTATTTTCTCCTCCTCCTCTCTCTCCTTATCTTCCTCTCTCTGCCTCTTCCTCCTCTCGAGTAATTTGTAATCGAGTGAATCATTCAATGTAAGAATTTAGGGGGTAATAAATTTCCAAGGAAATTTCCCATGAAAAACGGAAAAATTCCTTCGATGAATTATGACCATAATGCACGAAAAAAGAAAAATTCTCAAATTTCAGAATGTCCCATAAGTTTTTGTCGTTTTTTAAATTTTTTTTCAATTCGTAAAACGGCTAGAACTTATGGGACAACCCAATACAAATTGCCATTCATAAAGAGATTCAATTCTTCTAGTGAAAATCGAAAAAATAATGACAAGTAATTTTGCGAATATTCTTCGATATTCTTCGTGGATTCTGGCATATTCTTCGAGTATTCTCTGTGGTTCTTAGAATTCTGTGATTCTTGGATTCTGTGATTGAAGAATTTCGAACAAATTTCATAGAATTTCAAACCGAAATTTCAAACCGATTCTGTTCTATGGAATTTCATTCAGAATTCTTTCAATTCGTTCGATTTGTTTTTCTCTCATGAATCTTTCGTGATACTATTAGGTTGTCCCCAAAGTTTTTGCCGTTTTTCGAATAATTTTCTACGATATAACTGGCAAAAACTTATGGGACAACCTAATATTTTCACCGAGCGATTCTGTAGAATTCGAAATTGCTTTTGATTGCTTTCGACAATCGTCTAATGTTTGCTTATGATCTGCTAATACACACACACACATACGGCCGTAGATTTATTCATATTGCCCGTAGGGCAATCAATTATTAGGTTGTCCCATAAGTTCTTGCCATTTTTCGAGTGAAAAAAAAATTTAAAAAACGGCAAGAACTTATAGGACAACCCAATATTTGTTTTTTATTTCCATTTTTTTCAATGAAACTTTGAAATTTTCATTTTCCACAATTGCAATTCACAATCCACGGATTGGTTTTTGATGAATTGAACCAAAATAACCCGAAATAAACCCAAATAACCAGAATGAATCCGAAATAAAAATCTGGTTTTTCGATGATTTACCCGGGTTTTTACGATTTCAATGTGTTCTATCCAAGATTTATGAGGTCTTAGACCTCGAAAATAATGATGATAACGATCATAATAATTTCAGTAAAAGTCATTGCTTATAAGGCTTCGAAAATCCGAAAAGGTTTTCGTAAAGTTTCTCTTCGGTTTGTTTGAATTATTTGAGATCAAGGTTTTCACTCGTATAACCTCATAGGACTTTCCGAACACCCCTAGATTCTAATCAAAGACTTTAAATTGCTTCCAAACATGATTTAATTACAAGTAGAGAAATTTCCCAGAAAACTTGCCGAAAAACTTGCCAAAAATTTAGAAATTTCCCAGAAAATTGTCACCAACAAAATTTCTAATTGACAATTTACGTAAACGGGAAATTTTTCATTCATTTTGTTGTCCGGAAAATTCCCGGAAAATTTCCCGGAAAAAATTCCCGGAAAAATTTCCGTAAATTTTCTTTGTTCTAATCAAAAAATCATTTCGAAACAAACTTTTTTGTTTTGTTTTATTGAATATCCGGTCATCAGTACCCGAAGAAACAAATGGCCGAGTGACAAATGAGAACACAATGAACCCGAGTAGTCGATTCCCGAAACTATTCCCAAACGAATTCGCCATACAAAACAAATGGCAACCGGAATATTCTCTGTGTGTTTACGGGAAACTTTCCGGGAAACTTTACGGGAAAAACGATTTTCTTTGGTGCCATTGTTTCACATCGGACATTGTTTTCTTGGGTGTTCGGATGTTTTCCTTTTTGCTTGTTTTGTCCGATTGATAATCGTCTCTGATTGATAATGCTGCTATTTGGACAATGGTCAAACACTGGTATATTCCTGTGGTTCTCAACCTTTTTCTTTTGCTGCGGTTTGAAATTCAAAAAATTTCAAAAATCTCAAAATTTACAAAAAAAAGTTGGCCTAAAAAAGTCCTGCAGCGCTCAATGGTTGAGAACCACTGAGATTTATTCACATTCATTGACGATACAATGGTCAAACATATTTGGAATTTCAAATGAATTCATCATTACGAAAATGACTTTATTTTCGGAAAAATTTCGCGGATTCCAAAGCACGGAATATTCCTCAAATATTCTCTCTGTTTGCTTGACAATATATATTAGATCGGAGGAAAAGTTCTGTCGCATTTTTAAATCGATTTCAATCAAAAAACACGACAGAACTTTTCCTCCGACCTAATATATTGTCATTCATAATTGACAATGACAATAATTCATACGCATATATTTCGAATGAATGTAAATAAATATTGAATTCATTGAATAAATTGAAATTGTCCATTGGTACACATTATTACATTGGTGTATTCGATTGTTTATTCACTTATCAGTATTTTGACACATAATCATCATCATTATCATTGTTGTTGTTAAGGTTCACATCTTCATCTATTTGGGTTGTCCGAAAAGTTTTTGCCGATTATATCGTAGAGAATTATGAGAAAATCGGCAAGAACTTATCGGACAACCTTATACATTATTATTGTCATCATTGTCTTGTCAACAATGATACATAGTGCATGTTCTAGGGTCCATGGCCGTCTATGGTCCGTGGGCTATAGCGATACATAGCTCAATTTTCCATTTTCATACATGGTTCTATTGTCCACAGTGATACATGGGTCTATTTTCAACTGTCCATTGTCCACAGGGATACATGGGTCTATTGTTCACAATGTCGATTATACATTGATATATATTGGCATACATATAAATCATTGTATAGTTTATATACATATATATATAAACTATAAATATATCTGTTTATTTATAATATTCTTAAGAATAGAATCTTAATATAATCATCATCATTCATCATTCATCATTCATAATTCGTTATTCTTGAATAATGTTTATCATTATTATTATCGTAATTCGTGAGCAAGAAATGTAATTCTGTAATTTACACAGAATTACATTCCAAGAATTATTAGGTTGTCCCATAAGTTTGTGCCGTTTTTTTGAATTAAAAAAAAATATAAAAAACGGCAAAAACTTATAGGACAACCTAATACATTCCAAGAATTATTATTTCATATTCTTTGAATTGAACAACAACAATAAAAGTTGAATGATTTCGAAGATTTTGAATATTTTTTCTTAATATTTTCTTAGATTCTTCAAATTCTTCAAAAGTAATGAAGATATTTAGCCTATTTTAGGGTCTATTTCTTTTCTTCATAAGGCCTGTATTTTGCTTCTCAAAGACCCTGTTGTATTTTGTTTGCTATAAATATTAAGTTGTCCAAAAAGTTTTTGCCGATTTTCTAATTATTTTCTACGATATAAACGGACAAAAACTTTTCGGACAGCCTGAATAATAATAATAATAAGGACCATTTTGTTTATTTATTAATATTTTGAATATTTGTATTTGCATATGATGATGATGATCATCATCATCATCATCGGTTTGGTTGCTTGTCATTTATATGTATGTTTATATCTGTGTGTGATGATGATAATGATGTATTTTACTCACGCAAATCATTTTTTGGTTATTACCCTGCTTTCATTTCAGTGGTTCTCAACCACTGTATCGCGGTTCTTTAGTGTTTCCCGCCAAATTTCAAAATTAAGCCGCCAAACCCTTGAAATTTTTCAAAATTTCTGTGCCGCAACACCCATAAAAAACGGTTGAAAACCACTGCTTCAATGAATAATCAAAGAATATTCTGAATTATTGAAGGATATTTCCGAAGAGAAATTCCCAAAGAAATCTTTATTATTATGATGTGATAATCATGAGAAAATTTCTTGGGAACCATTTCATGAAATTTTCGGGAAATTACTTGCCAAAATTTCTCGGTGAATTTCGGGTGAATTATGGGTGATTTTATGAGGTGATTTATGGGGTGATTCAAGGGCTATAGCATATGTGTATGTCGGGATTAATAAATTAATTATTAATTAATCAAACAATTGAATAATTTAGAAAAAAAATTAAAAGGTACTAACCTTAGCCGATTATCATGCAGATATAATTGTTTAAGATTTATCAGTTGATCAAATGAATTCAATTCAATTATGATGATTTGATTTGAACTGAGGTCGATTGATTGTAAATATTTAAGATTAACAAATGTATCATTTTGTATTAATTTCAATTGATTAAATGAAAGCGATAATTTCCGAAGAATTGGACAATGTTGAAATAGTGAATCAGCTGATTTAGGCAATCTTTGAAGCTCATTATGAGCTAAATTAAGCTCAATTAAATTCGATAATGATTGAAATGTATTCGAATCAATCGAGGATAATTTACAATTATCCAAATACAGACGTTGTATGTTACGAAGCTCTAATTTATCAAATATACGTTCACTTAGCTGTGATAGCGGATTACCACTTAGATATAATACTTGTGTCATTGGATCTAGTTCGGTTGGTATTTCCCTTAAGGATTGTTCAATACATTCGACCCATATTTTACCTGAACGCCATTTACAATTACATTTTGAAATACATTTGGTTTGACTTAGTTCCATTGGTATGGATTGTTCAATATGAACAATTTGTTTTGAATATTTATGTGATTCAGTGGAATTATTCATTGTTTGATAAAGTTCGTGGCCATGGCCCTGGTCTCGGGGGTCACCTTGGTGCTGTTGGTCACCTTGGTACTGTTGGCCGTGGTGGTGCTGTTTGTCATTGATGTGGTCGGACTGATGATAATGATGATGGTGGTGGTCATGGTGGTTGTCGGACCGATGATAATCGTGCTGGTGGTGGTGTTGTTGTTGGTCATTGTGATGTTGGTGGTGGTGGTCTTGGTGTTGGTGTTGGTGGTGGACATGGTGAGGATCGTGGTGAGGATGGTGATGATTGGTGGCAAATTCTTTGAAATGATTCGATGCTGACCGCTGGTCATCGTCGATGATCTCACCCTGGTGTATGTGATCGACTGGTGAGTGATAATGGTGATGATAATATTGGTGAAATGGCAAATATTTGGCTGATTGATTTTGATTTGACATTGATGATCGTGACTTTGATGATAATATCGATGGTAATGATGGCTGAATTATCGTTGAATTTTGATGATTTTGAATCGATACATAATTACAATTAACATTTTTAATTAAAAATATATTGAGCAACATTAACAATAATAACATTATTAATAATAATTGTTGATTAACAATGGTGATCACATTTGTAATAATATTAAATTTGAATGGAATTAAATTCGATTTAATTAATTTGATTGATTTAAATTCAATTAAATGATAGATTTGTTTTAATTGACAATTACAATTATCAATTAATCTTGTCCATCTTTGTAATAAAACGATTTGTAAAATATTCGAGGTTATAACCTTATGATTTGTTGATGGCGATGACGGTGATGATGATGATGATGATGATGATGACCATCGATGGTCACCGAATCGACCTTCGTAACGAAGGTCAACTCGATTTGACTTGCTCATTGCTTCGATTATTTTTGAGAAGGTCTTTGACTTTGAAATCGGCCGAATTCAATGCATTCTTAGGTTCTGAGGATCTGTTCTTAGGATCGATTGCGGCTGATCATGCAGCTATCGCAGTGGGTCCATCGGCTCAATTCGATGATGTCTGATTGCGTCTCTATTTCAAAAGAGATAAATGAGAAAATATCAAAAAATTAGTCTTTAAGCTCTCAGTCTTTAAATGAATGATGACATAATCATTCATTTATCATTGATAATATCATTGTCTAAGCACATCTATTCATCCATCCATTCGACCAGTGAATTGTCACCAGTGAAATCCAGTGCAATTCCAGTGCAATCTACTGGATTCCCCCATTGAAATTCACCACTGAGTTCCACCAACACTGAAATAATCACCATCAAAATTCATCCATCATGCGAAATGATTGCAATCTACCCCAGACAATGTCTTAGAAACATCCGAGAGGGAAAATTTCCTCGGAAATCTTTGAAATTTCTTAGTGATTCCTCAAAGTAATTTCACCATTATTTTTCACCATTATTTCAATGATCATTTCTATTGTTTAAATCTTGGGTTGTCCGAAAAGTTCGTGACGATTTTTCCAATAATTTCTCTACGATATAATCGGCAAAAACTTTTCGGACAACATTATTTATGGGTGCATTATCTTGGTTTTTGTTTTTGAAAAAAAAATGTTTCCAAGAAACTTTTCCATCCACCAAACACACACAAACAAAGACCCTAAGAATAAGATGTGTATGTAATCCAGCCAAAGTATAGTCTTTGTCAACCATTCAATGATTCATTGTATTGGTCCATTTTTGTCTAATTCTTATTTTTTCCATTGGTTTAGTCGGAGTTTTGAATGTAAATCATTCATGTGTGAATACATATTAGGTTGTCCGAAAAGTTTTTACCGATTTTCTCATTATTTTCCTACGGATATGATCGGCAAAAACTTTTCGGACAACCTAATATTTAAGAAAATTAATGACAAGTATAGTGAATATGACTGAATGAATGAATGACTAAAATGAATGATTTAAAATGACTTAAAATGACTTAAATGAACAATTGAATTGTCACACAATTCTTGTGGAGGACAATTCTTTATTGTCCTTGTTGACAGTCATTTTTCATTTTTTATGTATTTTTATGTATTAGGTTGTCCCATAAGTTCTTGCCGTTTTTTGAATGAAAAAAAAATTGATAAAACGACAAGAACTTATGGGACAACCTAATATTTTTCATTTTTATTTTTACTTAAGAAATTTTGACAATCTAAAAAAATTGAAATGTTTCTATAGCCTTAGCCCCGTTGAAGATAAATGAGAAAATGTATGAGAAATGTATGAGGCTATGGGTTCTTATGCCTTTGGATTCTATTGTTTTGCATCTTGGTGTCGCTCAGTTCTTTGAGATTCCGGCATCTCCCCTCTTTATTTCAGATTCTTTGGTGCATCTTAATTCTTTGGGATTCTGGATACCCCTCTTAATTCCTTTGGATTCCGGCGTCTTCAGAATTTTTTGAAACATTTGTCATTAGTCATTTGACTACGATTACAACGATGACAATGATAATGATGATGATCATCATTATCATGATGATTATGATCGTTTATTATCAATGTATGGTACATTAATATAATACAAGTAGTCATATTTTTCCATTTTTCATCTTTGGTCGTTCATGATCTAAGTTATGTTTGTTTCAAGTTATGGTTCATGTTTATGAATGATTTCGCAAATCACAAGTGACAAGCGTATATAATTTTTGACTGAATTTCATTGAATTAAATTGTTTCAATTGTTTCATTTTTGAATCATAATTCATGGTTATTAATTCAGATGATTCAAGTCATATTCTTTGAATTGATTTTTGTCCATTTTGGATCATGGCGAATTCTCAAAATTCGTCAGTGAATGAATGTTTTTGAAGAATTTTCATTCTCAAAAATGACCAGAAATTGATCAGAAATGATCAGAATAGGCCAAAATTGGTCCAAAATAACCAGAATCCACTAAAAAAAATGACCAAAATTGACCAAAAACAATCAAAAATAGTCGAAAATAGATCAAAAATAGATCAAAAATGATTAAAATAATAATTAATAACAACAAAAAACAAGTCGAACAAAGCAAACAAGCAAAAATTGAATCGAACCCCGTAAACACAATGACAACAACAACAACGACGAAAATATTCGAGGTTGTCCTAAAAGTTTATTCCACTTAACCAATAGAATTGCTCATCAATAATCAGCCATAACTTTACGGACAACAACATTGAAAATATTAATAATAATAACATCTAAATAAACTTGATATGAGAAATAAAATAAATAAATAAATGTAATGTAATGTGTATTTGCTAGTTGTAAATATAAGGTTGTCCACAAAGTTCTTTCCGATTTTCATGTACAACTCTATCGGACTCTAACGAATGAACTTTTCGGACAACTTAAATAAATAAATAAATTAAAATAAGCGTAAATAAACACCAAAAAGCGAGCAAACAACAGCAGCAGCAGCAGCAGCAGCAGTTGAATTCCAACGAGCATAACCGAATAACCGAATGATGAATGATGAACGGAAATTTACTGAAAACAAAACAAACGAAAAAAATAAATTGAAAAAATGATTTATGATTTTACGATATAAATGATTCGTATGTGTTCATTCAATGTGTTGTGTAATTCAATACAATTTCAATGATGCATTTTCTATGCCTTCAATGCTATGTGTTGTTTTTCTACGGGTGTTTATTGTTAATAATGATGCATTTTCAATCAATAATATTAGGTTGTCCGCAAAGTTTCGGCTGGTTTTGTCGTAGAAAATCATTGGAAAATTGGCAAAAACTTTTTGGACAATCTAATACATTTTGATATGGCCATTGATTTAACCATAGATGCCATTATATTTCTATGGCATTTTTTTCCATTATTTTTTTCGGCAAAATATTCTTTGCCAAATAATCAATGTTGTTTCTATTTTGTTTAATAGCGATGAATATAAATCTTTGCGAAATTGAATTTTTTGATTGCGAGGTTTTAAAGGGTTTGGTGGGGCCATATTTGGCTCCATTTGGGTTCTATTTCAAGATTTTATCGGGTTACACTGGGTTCTCTCAGGTTCTAACGAGTTCGATTGGGTTTTTATAGGGCTCCTTTGAGTTGAATGGGGTTCTTTAGGGTTCCATGGGGCCTTTTTATCCTTATTCTTGAAAGTTTTATTGAAGAAATAAGGGTTTTTACGGTAATACCTTGGTACACAAGGTTCAATTTGATTCAGTTGAGATTCACTGTGAATGTATTCAGATTATTGTATTTTGTGTTCTATTTGATTTGAAACAACAGAAAAAGCAGAAATACAAATATTTCTCAATTTTTATTAATATTTTCTCAATGATACTTGTCAAAATATTATTATTATTTTTCATTATTTTCAATATTATTGATATTATTCAATTGAAAAATCAATTGTTTGTTATAAAGTTTTTTCATTCTTGTTTTGTTTTGCTTATTGTTTCATGAGTTGAAAAAACAATATAAATGAAATAAAAACGGCTCTTAGAATCCTAAACCTGGGCCCTGCTCGATTCAGTGGCTTCCACGAGGTCTCAGGGACTCTCTGGGTGCTTTCTAGAGCTTCCATCAGCCCCCTGAAGCCTTGGAAGCACCGAGTAATTCTCCGCTTCTCTCAGATTTCGCCGAGAGAAGCCGCCTTCACACTAAAGCATTGAATCCTTGTCGAATGCAATTTCAAAGCAGTCATTCTATGAACAGAAGAATATTCTTCACGAAGAATAATGATCAATATATGACAAAATGTGTCGGTAAAATTTTGTTTTTTTCATTCAAAATTGAAAATTTTCAATTTTCAAAATATTATTTATTTATTATCATATTCTCTTCATATTCTCCATTTTTCCATTTATTTTCATTATTCTGGTGGATAAAAGAATTTTCGATTTTTGAAAAATCGAAAATCACAGAATCTCAGAACTTAGGATCAATGTAGGATCAATGAATAGCAGAATATTCTTGGAGAAAATCAATTTAAATTCTTTCTTTTCTTTAAGAGAAATTTCCCCGAGAAAATACGTGTAAATTTTCGCCTAAAAAAAATTTTCTCATTAAATTTCTTTGATTTTTGCAAAATCTATTGACACTCTTTGTTTGGCTGGTTGGATTGGTTGCGGTATTGGTGAAATGGTGCATGGTGGAAATCGTAAGAGGCAGAAAATTGCCAAGTATTAGATTGTCCGAAAAGTTTTTGCCGATTATATCGTAGGGAATTATAAGAAAATCGGCGAGAACTTATCGGACAACCTAATATTTCACCCCTTATTTCAACTACCTTCAATTAATGTGGTGCCGAGTCAACAATGTTTGAGAACCTTCATTGGGTGTATGTGTTTACTTTTGATCATTTGACATTTATTCATTCATTTGACATTCTTGTTTTATTCATTTATTGATTTATTTATTCATTTCTATGACGTTGGTGAAGAGTGTATAACTTGAAGGGGTATCTAAGGTACTCTGGTATTGTTTATACGTGTATGGCGGTGTGTTGTTGTTTTATCATTTGATTAATTTTCTGCCGAAAATTGAAAAGTCTAAGTTTTCACCGAAACAAATTTATCATAAAAATTAATGGAATTTTGCTACTTATTAGGTTGTCCGAAAAGTTCTGGCCGATTTTTGATGAGCAACTCTATAGAATTAAGCCGAATGAACTTTTCGGACAACTTGATATATTCAAAGTATTGAAAGAATTGTGTAGAAATTTGAAATTGAAAAATGTCTTATGTGTGACATTATATTATATGACTAACCGAGAATAGGAAGAAAAAAAATAAATTAAAAATGAAGAAAATAAATAAACTGAATGATAATCCTATGTCATTATCATTGTTGTTCGTTACCTTTCAATGTGTAATACAGTCATTCTCAACCAGTGTTCCGCGGCACTTTGGTGTGCCGCGAAATTTTAAAAATGTGCCGCGAAATTTTGTGAAAAATAATTTTGATATTATGAAAATTATATCATGATAAATGCATTTCAAACAAATTGAGATTACCAAGAAAACAATCTTCAAGAATTGAGTGACGCTATCACTCTTTGCACGGGAAATACTAGAAGTAATAGATAATAGCAGAATTTACACAGTTTTTCAATTGTCTTTATTTTGTTTTTATTGCGCTCAACTGAATGCTACTTTGATTTAACACTTGCGCTTTGAACGCATCTCACCGAGAATCTCGAGCCAATGCGCACGCTTAGTCATTAAAGCTGAGCATTAAATTCGAATTCGAATTCCATAAAATCCAAATTCGAATTTTGACTGAAAGTTTCATAATTTCAAAAAGTTTTAATTTTACATATTCTTAAATTACAAGTGAATTAAAAATTGAGATTTATCATTAATTTAATAATCAAAGGTAATATTTGAGTCATTTTTTCAAATGTTACCGTAATATTAGTTTTATTTTACCAGATTCTTACAAAAATGGATAAATGGTTAAAAAGAAAAAATTTTATTGATGATAATAGTGATGATGATAGTGTTAGGGACCAAGTCAATGAGTCCACTCCCGGCCCAAGTAAAAAACAACGCGTAAAAAAACACGTTGTCCATCGAAAATATAAAAATGATTTTTTAAAATTTGGATTCACCTCTACAATCGAAAATGATACAGTTGTTCCCGAGTGTCTGATATGTGGTTTAAAATTATCAAATAGTGCTATGGTTCCAAGCAAACTCCAGCGTCACTTGCTTAAAAATCATCCTTCGCTTTCAAAGAAAGATAAAAGCTACTTCGAAAGGTCTTTATCATCAAGAATTGAGCAAACAAAAGCTTTTGAAAAACAATATGTGTCTAAAAAGGCTCAAATATGTTCATACGAAATAGCTGAATTGATTGCTGTAAAGTTGAAACCTCATACTTTGGCTGAAGAAATTATTATTCCTGCTTGTCGCAAAATCGTAAAAAGAATGTTTGGTGAATCAGCTGAGAATGAAATCTGCAAAATACCTTTTTCAAATGATACAATCCATCGCAGAATTAGAGATATGTCTGAAAATATTGAGCAAAATACTGCTAAAGTTCTTGTAAATTCGAATTTCGCTCTACAAGTCGACGAAACAACAGATATTACAGGAAGTGCTCAATTAATTGCATTCGTTAGATTTATTCATGAAAACGATATAATTGATCAATTTTTATGTTGTCGGGAGTTACCTGATTCTACAACTGGTAAAGATATTTTTCAAGTAATCAATTCATATTTAGAAGAAATCAATATTTCTTGGAAGTCATGTGTTGGCATTTGCACAGACGGTGCTCCAGCTATGACTGGACATCTAAAAGGATTTGTAGCTCATGTTAAAGAACTGAATCAAGATATATTACTTACTCATTGTTTTTTGCATCGAGAGACCCTTGTTACTAAATTTTTGCCATCAGATTTAAGAATTGTCATGGATCAATGTGTAAAGATGGTCAACTTTATCAAATCAAGACCTCGCAGCACCAGAATTTTTAGAAAATTATGCAAAGCTATGGACGCAAAGTATGAGTCTTTGCTACTTCATACTGAAGTCAGGTGGTTATCGAGAGGCAAGGTATTATCGAGAGTACTTGCATTGAAGGATGAACTTAAGATTTTTTTTGAGAAGAACAAAAACTGTGAATTTATCAATTTATTAAACAATCCAATCTGGTGCACCAAATTGGCATACCTTGCTGATATATTCGTAATTATGAATAATATCAATTCCAGCATGCAAGGGCCAGGGGAAAATATTCTGAATTCCACAGATAAACTTCTTGGATTCAAAAAACATTTGAAGTTGTGGAAAAAGAGGGCCGAAGCTGGCAAACTCGACAAGTTCGAGTCAGTGCCGAAAGACGATTATCAAAACATCAAAGATATTGTCGTCGAACATTTGTCAGTATTAGAAGAGAAAATAAATTATTATTTTCCAGACCTAGAAATTGAGAAATTTGATTGGGTTCGTAACCCTTTCGAAATAAATGACACCTCTGTTTACGATCTTACATTGAATGAAGAGGAAGAGCTCATTTCTCTCTCTAGTGATCGTGATTTAATTTTAAAACACCAGAATGAATCAATTAATTCATTCTGGTGTAACATCAAATGCCAATATCCAATCATATCAGAAAAAGCCTTAAAGATATTATTGCAATTCTCAACATCTTATCTATGCGAATATGGATTTTCAGCATTGGCCACGATCAAGAATAAAAAAAGATCACGATTGACAAATGTGGAAGAAGATTTAAGAGTGGCTTTGTCATCTTTGCGGCCAAATATAGATGAAATCATTAAGAAACACCAGGCCCAAAGTTCACATTGAAAAGATTTTTCTCATTATTTTATAATTAATCTTTTGATAATTGTAGTATATATAAGATTTATTTTGTATGAAAAATTTTTGCCATTAAATATTTATAACTAAATTCACGTCTTATACGAATTGTACCTAGCGTACGTTCTTTACGAATTATACCTGACGTACGTCTTATACGAATTATACCTGATGTACGTCTTATATGAATTGGACCTCGGATACGTCTGATACGGACGGACCTTTGTGTGCCGCCAGATTTTCAACTCGTTAAATGTGTGCCGCAGCAAAAAAAAAGGTTGAGAATGACTGGTGTAATATATACTCAAATATATATATTTGTTGACACATTTAACATATATTAGATTGTCCGTAAAGTTCTGGCCGATTTTAATGAGCATCTCTATCGGATTAAACGGAATGAACATTTCGGACAACCTTATATTTTATATATTTATATTCATGAATATATTTTATAAGAATATTCTTTGGTTATTCGATACTAAACCACACACACACACACAAATAGTGGTAACTAGTGTATTAGTCGGTATCAGTGATATATTTTGACAGCAACATTTATAAAAAGGAAACATTTTCTTAGAAAATTCTTGAATTCTGAATATTTCAATGCGGTATTTCATCGTATAATTTTGTTTATAAACACATGAAATATTCATAAATGTCAAGTCAATATATCCTAAACATATATTTGATGACCTTGATTTATATTTGAAGATTATTGATATTTTGGTCAATTTGAATTATTGAAATTTGTGAAAAATTTCAAACAATGACCGTTCTGTTCATAATCCTTTGATTCCATTTTTTTTTTTTTTTTTTGCTCAATCGAAATTCAATTTCTCATCAACATATATTCTTGATTCTTCAAGTACCACAAATTCTGAATTTCAGAATTCTGTGCTTTTCCATTATATCAATTACATGTAATGTTATTCATAATATGTTCAATACGTAATACACTGACATAAATATATCAAATATAATTCAAATATATCAAATATACAGGGTTTCAAGTTTTAATTCGGGGTTTTAAAATTGAATTTCGTACTTTTAAAGTTGAATTTCATAATTTCATTGGTTTAAAATTGTATTCAAAACTACGAAAATCAACTTGAAAACTATGAAAATTAATTTTAAAACTCTGAATTAAAACTTGAAATCCTTGCAATTCATATATATCAAATATACTCTCATTTATTATTATCTATTATTCTCCTGAGTTAATTTATGTCAATTAATGATAAAAGATAATTTGATACAATTTCTCTCATGGTCCATTATTTGATATATTATCATTTACAATTATTATTATTAATATTAATATTAATGTCATTATTTTTATGAATGTGACTTTAATTTTTTTTCGTTGATTCATATTTCATTTCCAGAATTCTATTAATTCTGGAAATTCTGTGAGGATTCTGGGAGAAATTCTGAGCGAATTCTGTTGATTTTCACCCTTAAAAAATCCTCGGCCAGAATCCGCTGAAACTGATGAATGAATAGCTTGGAATTTGATAAAATCCACCCGAATACATGCAAAGAATTCGTGAATATTTTCATTTCGAATGAATTTTCGTTCGAGCCAAAGTTTCTCCTTGTGTGTCCGAAGCTCAGACTCCGAGCATTGATTAATAATGCTCTTGTTGCATTAATTCATTCATTTTGTTTTGGGCTTGGTTGTCCACTAAGTGATGGCGGGTCCAACGGTAGACTTTTGCTGTGAAAATACGCCATAACTTTCGGGACAGCCTGACTATTTTTCGTTTAGGCCCTAAACTTTAGGGCCTAAACTTAAGGGCCTAATGGACGCATTAATATGCGTACCATAAATACGCCATTTGGATACATTTCAATCGTATTTTCCACCGTTATAACAATATTCATTTTGTTCTGTTCATAAAAATAATAACCAAGAATATTTCTTATATTGTTTCTTATTGTTATTCTAAGATATATTTCTTAGAATATCAATAAAGAAGATGAAAGATTCTTTCGAGAACAAAATGATGAATTGTAATATGTTATGAGAGATTATTATCTATGTCTATTACAGTGTTTCTCAACCAATTTTCACTTGTTTGTGGGCTGCGACACCTTTAAAAAAACTCAAAAATTCTGAAATTTAGACCTGTTCAATTTCTGAAATTTCGCAGAGCACAAAAGTTCCACCGCAACATAATGGTTGAGAAACACTGATCTATCCAAGTGAATCTATTACATATTTTGTGAATGTTTTTCGGGCCTAAATAATGATGATAAATAATAATAATGAATCGAAAAAGAAAAGCCAAAGGCTCTTTTTGATGCTTTTGGTTGCTTGGGTTTATTCATTTTGATTATTAATTTCGATTCTTATTTAAATTCCAAGGTTGTTGTCTTTGTTATGTTGACTAAATATGGTTCGCTTGGTTGGTTAGTTTTATTTAGTTGTGATTGCTTCATGACAAGTAAATAATAATGAGACCAAATAAATAATAATCTACCCAAGGTGATTTTGGGTTCGGTACTTTTCGGGTATTTTTATTCTTAGAAGTTTTGAGGAAAATTTCCGAGAAAGTTGATCTGAGAAACTTTCTGTAAATTTTTATTTTGTTTTCTTGAATTTTTCGGGAAATTTTCTTAGGAGTTTTCTACAGGGTTTTTCTTTTTGTTTGGCGGGTTATAGAAAGATGTACGATGATTAAGGGTCTGGTTGTCATCAAACACCCACATAGTAATCATTATTATTTCATTATTGTCATTTGAATTATTTAGATTCTTAGATTCCCGGAAAATTTCCCTGGAAATTTCCCTAGAATTTATTAGGTTGTTCGGAAAGTATTTGCCGATTATATCGTAGAAAATCATTGGAAAATCGGCAAGAACTTTTCGGACAACCGAATATTTTGTAAGAATTCATTGATCAACAATGAAACAAATAACAATGAAATTAATTTTCATTTTCATTTTTCGCTGTTGAAAATTATCTTGAAGATTTTAAAAATTTATGGAAACTTTCTCATAAGAAATTTATGAAAATTTTCCCAAGAAAAAAACGAAATCTTAGATTCAAGTTTTATTTTGTTTGGGGTTTGTCCGAAAAATTCTTGCGCATTTTCAATGCGCCTTTTTTTTCATTTAACAAGAAAAAACTTTTCGGACAACCAATGAATTTCATTGTATTCATGAATTTCATTGTATTCAATTCATTGACTTGTAAACAGTTGTAAGATGTGCTAAAAGCATTGAGAATATGAATACATACATGAATACAGACAGACAGATGTAATTATTGATTATGACATCCGGAAATCTATGCATTTCATACCACAATATGCCTATGCATTCATGTATTCATGTATTCATTTGAGGCCAAACAAATCGAAAAGGGTCGCGAAAAGGGTTCAGAATCCACAGAGACAAACACAAAAGACCAGAAATGAATATAAATAATGTCGAAAAGGATGTTGTAAAACAGAACAATGAGCATTAACCCTTAAAACTCGAGCGGTGAGCATCACTCACTATAAGATGTAATGTAGCAACTCGATAGGCGCCCTTCAGTCACCATTTTACATTATTGTGAAAAATTGTCGAGCTACTGGCTCGCTTGCGCTGTAACTGCCTCGAGTTCTAAGGGTTAAATCAACTAATAAATGGAATAATCAAAGGAATTTCTCATTGAAATGTCATTGGAAATTCAATGAAAATTCTGTCATTTGATATGTGAATGTTTGTGTATTTGTGTGATGCACAAACAGAGAGAATCTACAGAGATATATTTCACAAAAATAATGAAATAAATGACAGCAGAATTTCTTTGTTTTCTTTTGTTTTTGGCTTGAAAATTTTGATAATTTCAGAATATTCTTCATTTGTTGTTTTGGGAGACTATTGTTTGTTCATTGATGTTTATTGTTCCTATTTGATTTTGATTATCGTGATTCTTTGTTCATTAACTTGTAATTATCATTATTTGAAATGCATATCAATGAACAGTGAAAAAAAAACAACAAAAACAATTTCAAAAAAAAAAAATCAATTAAAAGTATCATTATTATTATTATAATGAATGATAATAATTAATAAAATAATAATTATTAAATTATTAATTATAGATTATTTAATAATTGTTATTATTGCAAGGTTTCGAGTTTTTGATTCAGAGTTTTAAAGTTAATTTTCATAATTTTGAATGAAATTTACGATTGTAAAATTACGAAATTAAATTTTAAAACTATGAATTAAAACTTTAAAACTATGTATTGAAATTAATAATTGTAATTTATTTATTGAAAAATTTCATTTCATGAAATTATCAAATAATATTCAATTGAATCGCTATTATTGCCATTAAATTCTCTGATTATTTTCCACCAGCCATCATTATTATCAGCGAGCAAAAAATATTAGGCTGTCCCATAAGTTTTGGCCATTTTTCAAATTTTTTCATATTCAAAAAACGGCAAGAACTTATGGGACAACCTAATATCATTTGAAAATGAAATTTTTTTCAAAACAAATGAATTATCATTGAAATTGTTTATTTGTAAATTATTTCATTTGAAATAAATTTGTAGATTGTACAGATTCTTGATTCGCAAGAATTTCAACAAAGAATATTTGTTTTTCCAACGATGTAGAATCAATTTATTGGTAGAAATCCAAGAGATAAACAGTGTGAAATGATGTTTTGGCATTTATATTGTATTGTATGTGATCGATATGTGTGAGAAAATATCGATAAATGTTAAAAGAATATCAATGAATTTCAATTTCAAATTCATGTATTTCATATATTGATTCAAATTCAAATCAATTCATATCAATGAATTCTGTAAACTTTTACTATTTATCTGAATTCTATCTGATTCTATTATCGAAATGAATCAAAAAGCCAAAAATTGAATAAAAACAACGCAAAAAATGCATTGAAAATAAAGTAAACATTGTGAAATACATAGAAATATTGACTTGTCCGAAAAGTTCTGGCCGATTTTCAATGAACAACTCTATCGTGATTAAGCATAATAAACTTTTCGGACAACCTATTACATGTTTGAAAATTATCTGGCTACATTCGAAATTAAAATTTTGAAATGTTTCAAACTCTTTCCATTCATTCATTCATTTCATTCATCATTCATTGAATATTCTATCGTATATTTCGTATGGAATATTCGTATATGGCCACCGTTTCCATGGATTCTTTTTGCTGCACTTTTTGTTCTGGTTCCAAAAGTTTTTTCAGGATTCTAATTCTCGTGAAATGTTCCCGTAAATCTGATTATATTACTCTCGATTTGAAATTCCATTCGATTCTTTCATTCTCTGGTGAACATATTCTATTACCTTGTCCGGCGTAAAGTTAGGGTGACATCTATCTAAATAATTCAGCAATCGCTTGATGTTTTGGGACCAAATTTTCACCACTAGTACTGGGACTAATGCTTCATCGAAAAAAAAAGAATTTTCGAAGTTCCCTCAGAGATGACCCTAGAGTGGCCCATTTTAAAAAGGTCCAATAAAAACAGCATGATTTTGACAAAATCATCAAAATTCCAGGATTCACAGCTTCCAGAATCCAAAAACAATTGTGGGAAATTTTGATGGGCCTAGGATATTCTCAGAAAACAGAAGAAAAATCGATGATATCAATCATCAGTAGGAGAAAAAGCTCAAAAATGATCGAAGACTAGTCGTTTGTTTAAGGGTTGAAAAAGACCCGAGAATCCGAGGAATCAAAAAAATGTTTCAAGAATGTAAGAGCCTGGAATGTTGGTGATCTGTCCCTCAAATTTGAAGTTCCTAGGAGCACTGTGTGGAACATTACACCCCTAAAATCAAAGCAAGTCAGATTTCGAAAAATTCAAATCCAACATTGGGACCCAAGACCAAATCACTTTGAAAAAAGATTGATGTCACAAGAGTTCACTTTGCTCAACACGTCTCTCAAAGTGATAGTGACACATTTCTCCCACTGAAAAATTCTGGGCCCCACTACAGCATACTCTTGTTGAAGGAAGTGGAAATTTCACCCAGTTAAAGAAGAGCTAGGACCAAAATTTTTACAACAGGGATCGGGTGAGAGAATAGCATTCTCATCATGACCATGGATATCCATGTCATCGTCTTTCGGCATCTCTGGCACGAAAATTAAGCAATAACAACCAAGGCCCATAGGACGTTAATCGGGACCCATGGCCCCGTAAGAATGGTTGAAAAAGACTGCAAGGATATGATATTCTTCTTGATAATGTTTGGTTCCATGAAAATTAAGTTGTCACGTGATTATCCCTGAAAAACTATTTTGACATTTAAAGTCGGGTCAATATGACCCAGGTCATAATTTTTGTGACCAAAACTGTCATGTCTCGTGAAAATATGGATTTCAAGCATTCGATTACAAAATTTAAATATTTCCAAAAATACTGCTAATTTGGTCATTTTGAACAGTTTGCAAAAGGGCCATTTTGACAAGGTCCCTATGGTACTTGGGCCTCTAAAATCATTCATAAGGTTTGAAGAAAACTAAATTTTATTATGTTAAAGTTTCGCTAAGAAATCTTCAATAGTTTTTGAGAAAATTGAATTTGAACACTCCTAACTTTACTCCGGACAAGGTAATACTGAGATATTAGCTTGTCCGAAAAGTTATGGCCGATTTTCATTGAACAACTCTATCGTTGTCGAGCCGAATGAACTTTTCGGACAACCTAAATATATATTCTGAACCATTTATTTCGACGAGCCTAATTGCATAATAATTAGGGCTAATAATTTGTCCAATTTGTGAAAGTGAATGAGTCCAAATTCAATTCAATCCGATTCAATGTTGCTGCTGCTGCTGGTAATGAAGTGAAAATTCTTTTTTTTTTTGAAGATTTTGAAAAATATTAGGTTGTCCCATAAGTTCTTGCCGTTTTTCGAATGAAAAAAAAATTTTAAAAACGGCAAAAACTTATGGGACAACCCAATAAAAGCAAATTGAATCTTCAATTTTTCTAAGGTATGAACCTTTTATATATTTTGACGAAGAGGTGTTTGGCAATTTTAGTTCAGAAATTTTCCAGGAAATTTCCCGAAATTTCTCAAAGTTTGATTAAGGTCCATTTGTACCCATTTTGACCAATTATTCTGGGCAATTTTTCCAAGGATTTAAGCATCTTTAAGAAATTAATCAAATTATGATTAATTCACATCAAAAGAATTCATAAATTATAATCATTTGATGACAATCAAATAGGAATGCTTAAATATATGTACAAAGTGAATTGAAAGCATCGAAGAACAAAGTGACAGAATCCTCCACACACACAAAGACTTAGACACACATTAAGAATTTAATTAATAAAAATTTACTTAGGCCCCTTGGATCTAAGGATCAAAGAAGTTAAATAAATTTTCGAGAAAATTTCCAAGAAAATTCCCTGGAAATTTTCTCGGAAATTTTCCGCAAATTCTGGCCATTTTGGCCACTCAGGGGGTTTGCGAATTCTGGCCCTTCAGGGACTCTTCAATTCTTCCATTCGCCTTTAGAAAATGAATGATTGCGATTCATGTTTTGAATGTTGATCAGTGTCGACCATTCATATTTCAGCCCGAAATTCATATTTGTCTATGAGGTACTGGTCCTAGGCACCCAGAGGGGTCTTGAGGCATATAAGTGCCTGCCGAGACTGTTAGTTGGCTTGATTCATGGGCCGTTAGTTGGCTTCTTTGGTGTTTTGAGCACTCCAAACTGTCAACGATGGCGGCCATGATGGTGGTGGGCGTTAAATCAAATTCATTAAATAACAACCACTCTCGATTCGTATGTGTCTGTGTGTAGGCGTATCGTCAAAAGGCTACTTTTGTGCGTAATGAAAAAAATTAATTAATTCATTTTCAATCGTACATAATCCATATATGATGTACATAGAGACTTTGAAATGGTCCTCATGGACCATTTCATTGAATCAGTCTTCTTTTCGAAATAATTCACTTTAAAAAAGTTTGTGGAGGTGTAATGTTTGTATGGAATTAAATGTTTGCAGAAATGATTGAATATGATCGAATAAAATGATTGAACAAATGCACAGAGATTTAGCTCCGAATTTGTCATTTTGAATTTGAATTAATTAATTTCTGGAAAAATTCCGGAATTTTTCCAGAAATTCTATTTCCGAGAAAAAAATTTCTCAAATTCATTGAATTATTATTCAATGAATTAAATCAAATTCAATTAAATTTAATTCAAATTCAATTGAATTTTATTCTGAAATTCCCATGATTTAGTTTTTAATGTTGAGAATTCAAATTTTAAATTTTTTTGGAAATTCAAATTCTTTCGTTCAAATTCATACACACAAACTCGACATTCATATTTGATCAATTAACCCTTAGCACTCGAGGCATTTATAGCGCAAGCGAGCCAGCAGCTCGACGATTTTTCACACTCATCTAAAATGGTGACTGAGAGGCGCCTATCGAGTTGTTGCATTACATCTTATGGTGAGTGATGCTCACCGCTCGAGTTTTAAGGATTAAATTTTCTTGGTGACTGAAGAAGAATATATGTTGACTATGCAAATTGCCTGAATTCACTTTTGAAAGTATTTTTGACAAAATTTTTTTTTTTTTTTTTTGGGAAAATTCTTCCAAAAAAATTTTCGGGAAATTTCTGGCTCTGAAAAATTTGGATTTTTGAAATTCCCATAGAAGTTTCTGCCATTGAAATTGCCACAATTGAAATTCCCATTGAAATTTCCCATAGATAATTCAGTGATTTCATTTCATATTTTTTTGATTAGGTCCTTGTGGGAGTTTTTGAATTTTTTTCTGGATTTTTTTTCATGCTTGTTTTGCTGCTTTGGGCCCCAAGTGGGAGTTTATCATCATATTAGGTTGTCCAATAAGTTCTTGCTGTTTTTTAATTTTTTTTTTTATTCAAAAAACGGCAAGAACTTATGGGACAACCTAATAATATATGCCATTGTCATCATTATGATTGTTTCAATTGTTTTTCTCCTAACAATTTAAATTGAAGAGTTAAGCCTGATACAACACTAATTAATTGATTATGAAACTCTTTGATTACGAAACCCTTTGAATATCGAATTCTTTGAATTTCAGCCCCCCCCCCCGAATTCTGCATCGAAATTAATTTGATTAAAAATTTAAATTTCTGGAAAATTTCTGATGAATTTCTGGAAAATTTTCCTGCGAAAAACCTTTCACAAGGCCTAAAGGCCCTGTGAATAACAAACGCCCAGACATATTACACATACATTTTGTTGTATTACATGTATTACATTACATTTTTATGCTGTGATTAGATCAAGGCTCGATGCTGGTAATGATGATGAATACTTTCAACACTCGTGTAGGCTAAAATAGGCCTGAAATAGGCCAAAATAGACCAAAATAGACCAGAAAAATAAATTGAAAACAATTCATTAATCATTTATTCATTCTCTTTTCAAGAATATTCTGTCAAGCAGAATATTCTTGAAGAATTCATAGACGTCGAATAGAATATTTTGTGTTTTTCCGATTATTCATAATTTTTGATGGATGATATTTTTGAATTTTTCTGAATTTTTCAGTGTTTGATACCGCATCAAAGGTTGTTCGAGGGTTGTTTAAGGGTTGTTACAAAGGCTATACATCTGTGTGTGACGGTGTAATTTATGCTTCAGTCGGTTTCGCTGTTTATGTTTCGGTGTGATAATCATTGATAATCCACCTGTTTTTGGGTCCTAGGGACTTGCTGGCCCCAGGTTTACTTGCTTGTAACATACGTGTGTGTGTGTGTGTATGCTCAGCGAACCATTTGAATCCAACTTCATTGATGTTTGAATGAATTTAGGAGTAAAACTTTGTTATCTTTCTCTCTCTCTCAATCGAAAAGTTTCAGAGGTAAATGATGTACCAACGGGGAAATGTTCCTGGAAACATGAAACGTTTTCTTCTCCTCTTCGAAGATCTAATCCTTTGATTTTTCCATGGAAAATGTTTTCAGAAGAGTTATCAATTGGTGAAATATTTGTGAAATTTCAAAGAAAAACTTTTTTCAAAGTAATCTACCGGGAATTGTAATAATTTCCCGAAAAAATTACCAAAGAAAGATTCCCGAAAGCTTCCTTAAACTTTACAAAATGATTTTCCGATAATCAGTCGAAAAACCGGTTCATATAGCTCCTCAGGAATAATTTAAATCAAAGAAGTTTTAAAACAATCCTTTCTTAAAAGTTGTAAGAATTTGAAAATACAAAGATTCTGGTCGAAATCATTTCACAATTCCCCCCTATTCTGCTGTAACATACTAAATTCTGCCTCAGAATTTAGCCCTCGATTTAGCCTCAGAAAATATTCTTACATTCATTCAAAGAAATGGCATCGGCTGCAGTGTTTGAAATTCGGCACCGAAATTTTCTTATGATTAAATTACGAAATATTCTTGAATATTCTTAGGAAGAATTTTCTTAAAGAAAATTTTTGCTGATTCTTCAGAAAATATAGTAGAAAATCTTTGATTTCATTGGATTTCTTTTTGATATCAAAAAGAAATCAAAGAAATAATTATATCAATGAATTTCAAATTAATCGTCCAATGAACTGATGATGGTTGGAATATTTGAAGAAAGCTGATGATAATGATAATCGATTCTTTTAGGGCCTTTGATTCTCAATTCTTCTTTCGGGCCTTTGAAATTTTCAATTTTTCGAATTTCAAAGAAGAAGAAATTCTAAACCCGCTGCTGCTAAGAAATTATGCTGGTGAATATTCAAAGAATATTCTTTGAATATTCCATGGCGTTTCACTCCATGATTCTCTAAGAATAATGAGTATTTGAATACGAGTAAAACGAGTCTTAACGAGCCTTAAGAAAACCCAAAAAAAGAGAAATTTGAAACCCAACCGAACAAAATGAATTCAAAATTTGCATAAAAACGATTATCATCATTCATTCACCAAATACATTCATTTCTAAAGACATCCAAGACATTCATTCATTATCATTTCGAGCTTCCATTGTTGATAATGGAATTTCTTCGTTTTTTTCGGTGGAATATCGAAGAATATTCTTGGGGAATCTTCTTGGATTCTTCGGGTTCTTTGGATTCTTCGGGTTCTTCGGTTCTTTGGATTCTCTGTGTGGATGCTTCGCTGAAAATTTTGGTAAATTACCCCGAATTCTGGCCCCTGTTTAGTCTTTGAACAGTCTTTGCTCCTTCATTATTATTTTTGGCTTCAAAATTCAAAATCACCAAATATCAAATCACATTTGAATAAAAGAATTTTGTAAAATTTAAAATCTCCAAAATTCAATCTCGATATATGAATGATATCATTTGAGAATATATATATTTTTGATATTCTTCGTTGAGTTTTATTTTTGTTTGATTATTCAAATTTAATTTTTGAAAATTTTTTGATTTGTCCGAAAAGTTCTGTCGTATTTTTAACATGCATTGCCATAGACTTAACGACGATTCAAATGCGCCAGAAATTTTCGGACAACCCTCGAAAATTTAAATAATTGTATTTTGAATATTCTATTTTTTGCTATGCAATCAATCGATGTGTGAGAATTTCGGAGAATGTAAATTGATGCCAATGCAAATGATTTTTCCTATCACATTTTGCATCTTTAAATCTAATTGCTGCTGCTGTTATGGCTGCTGGTGGTAGTGAATTTCATTTAATTTCTTAGAAGTCTTTGCACTCGACGACTGAATCGTTGGCCAATTGAAAAGCATACGATTACGGTGCCCATGAGGCGCCAGTCGAGCGCAAGCCACACCAAAACACTGTATGAATATGAGAGAGCGTATTCATTTCATTTTATTGGGAAATTTCTTTTCGGAAAATTAATTTCAAATCAAATTGAAATTGAAATTGAAATCAAATTGAATCTAATCAAATGAAATCAAATACACATACAGACACACACACACACACATACATCTACACAAATAATTGAATATTCTCTTTGAATATGAAATGAAGAAATGAAGAAAAATTAATGAAAAATTCCAATGATTTCCAAATTCCAAGGGCACCGAGAATCCCAAAACTCACAGAATTTCGCGTACAGAATCGAAACTTGCAAAATTTGGACCCGAGAATCGGCTCCAGAATCGAAACTCATTGAATTTCGAACCAAGAATCGGCTCCAGAATCCACGAAACAATCAAAACCTACAGAATTTCGAACCAAGAATCGACACTAGAATCGAAACACACAGAATTCCGAGCCGATTCTCGGCTCCAGAATCCATGAACATCCACGAAACATTCGTAGAAATCAATTAATTTTCGTGTTTTTGTTCTCTCATTGATTGGTTTGATTGCTCCGGTTTTTGATTATTTGTTTGTTTGTTTGTTTCAAATTACTAATTTTGTTTTGAGATAAACAATACAAGCAAAAACAGCAAAACATTACATGAACATGAACAATCAATTGACAACTGGAGAAAACATTACATTGGAACACACCTACCATTGCCTTTTCCCAGTATTTCACCCATTATTATCAACAGAACAACCGAAACAACCCGAACAGCCAAAACACTTAAATTACATGTTTCAATCGCAGTGAAACAACGGCAAGACAATCAAGAATCGAGAATCGACGATCGACGATCCACAGATAATAAACAACCCAAAGAGACAAAATGTTTGACATGAATAAACAATGTTTCAAAGCTTGAACTGAATATTCGTGTATCTCTGTGTGTGTTTGAGAGTGTAATGTTTGTTTGATTGTAATGGTTGTTTGAGTGTATTTTCTATGTGTATATGATTGTAAAACATTGACTTTCCATTAATGAATTGATTGAATGAATGAATTGATTGAATAATGATAATCAATCAATGGATTCGACATTTTGTATTGTTGAATCAATGATTCAATTGATTGATTTTTAAAAGGTTTTTGGAAATTGTCTTTGGTTTCAAATGGGTTCTGATTGGTTTTGGCTTGGTTTCGATTCGACTTGGTTTCGACTTTGTTTTGGTTTATTTGATTCCAAAATGTTTGAAATGTTTAAAAGGTTATAGGTTTGTTTGTAATATTATCTCTCGAAGAAGACCAAACATTGGCCATTTGATTCAATTTGATTATTTTGATCATTTTGGTCATTTGATGCGTTTGAGTGTTTTGCGGTGATTCAGAGCTTTTACAGCTGCCGCAGCAGCTGCTGCACCAGTAGCTAATTTTGGAAATTCAATGTAATTTAAATGAAAATTCTGTGATCAGAAAAAATTTTAAGAATTTTTCTGAAAGATTTTGAAAGAATTTAAAGAATTTCAATTCAAAACTAAAGAATTTTGATCTATTTGTTTGTTGGAAATTTCAAATAATTTCATGAATTTAATTCTTTGAATTCCTTTTCTTTTTTCTTTTGTTTCATTCATTTACCCACCAGAAAAAAAAGAAATGGCGAGAAAGGGTTATTGAATGAATATCAAAAAAGAATTCTTTGCTTTTCATTACACAATTAGTTAGTTGTCAAAGAATTTTAGAATTTCAATGGAAATTCTTATTGTTATTCTTTGAATTCTTTTTTTGAAAATTCAATGATATTCAAAGATTCAATGTGTGTGCGTGTGTGAGTGGCATAGATGTGGTATGTCTTACATTACCAATATGACTACCACCAATAGAACCACCTTCACCACCATAATCACCATTGAATATAATAATAAATCAATCAACTATGAATTTTTTTTGGTTTTTGGAAATT
Organism: Psoroptes ovis; assembly: GCA_002943765.1. Taxonomy (NCBI): domain Eukaryota; kingdom Metazoa; phylum Arthropoda; class Arachnida; order Sarcoptiformes; family Psoroptidae; genus Psoroptes; species Psoroptes ovis. The sequence continues at coordinate 300,648 of PQWQ01000008.1, read as the reverse complement.
CGAACATTCTTAAAATTCATTCAACCAAAAGTTTTGAGTTTTTCGTAGGGTAATTTGTAGGGTAGTTTAAGGTTGGGTAATTTTCCAACTTTGGCTTCAACTCAGACTTCAGTTTCTACCCACACTGCCACTGAGCTCCACTGGGTTCAACACTGGATTCACCACTGAATGTGGGGCTATTGTTTCCAGGCGCACTGTGTGCTCTATCAGGTCCCCAATCGTCCCCAATCGACCCCTTATCAAGCCCCAATCGCGTTCCATTGTATTACATTGAATTCCATTGTTCAATTTCCAAAAGTGTCTTTTGAAATGATTATTACTTGGTAAATCAATGATTAATTTGTGGTTTGTTGTTGTTGGTGTTGGTGTTTGAATGTGTGAAAATAATTATTAACACAAAAGACTTTAAGTAATTACCGAGGAGAAATTCTTGGGAAATTTCTCGGGAATTTTCTTCAAGAATAATCGGTTACATTGTTCCATACATTTCAATCACGTTTAATTGTTTAAGATGTATTGAATTCAATTGAATCGAATTGAAACTTTACGAAACTTTTTTCAAGTGATAATCGTTTAAAATATCATATTCAACATCTTACATCTTAGACAAACACCTACTTAAGTATCTACAATCTTTTTCATCATTTGAAACGAATCAATCATAATTCATCATCATCATAATTTGTTCACCGAAATTTCGTTTGTTGGTTTTTGGTGAGTTGGTGTGTGTTGGTGTGTTTTTGATGTGTTTTGGGTTTGGCATGTGTTTGATGTGTTCTGGGGGGGACGAATTCGCAAGAATCTTGTAAGAACTCGTAAGAATTTGTAAGAATTTTGTAAGAATTCGTAAGAATCTTGTAAGAATCGAACGAATTTCCAAGACGATTCTTATCAGTGAATTTTGTTCGATTGAAATATTTCTTAAGAAATTACGACAAAGAATATTCTCAAGAAAGAATATTCTTGAGAAGAAATTACAAATAATCTTTGATCAAAGATATTCTTACATTGAAGAACATCAATCGAAGAAATTTTCTTAAGAAATTTTTTTGAAAATTCTTTGGAAATCTTTTTGTTAAAATTGTTTTCAGAAACTTTTCTCTCTTTTTAAGAAAACAATTACTGTCTTTGCTTCTTAAAGAATTACCGATGCTTTTGTCTTCAAACTGAAGACATGAGCCCATGGGCTCATGGGTACTGATGATTCGAACAAATTGAACAAATCTTCTTCAGTTTTCAAATCATCTTATCGTAACCGATTATCTTCATCAATTCCGAATGACCACCAGTCACAACCGATCACCACCAATCGAATTTCAATTCAATTGAATCATACAAAATTCGTAAATTGATCCGATTAAATATTTTCATTCATAGCAGATTATTCATTGTTGAAAATTATCAAAAATAACACTTTATGAATGGGCCCATCGGGTCCATTCATACACATTGATGTTATTCATAGACGAATTCATTGATTTCCAATACAAAATAATTGAAATGAAAATGAAATTAATTCATCAAAATTAATTAAATTTGATTGATTAATTTTGAGAATTATTTGACCATTTGACCATTTCGGAATTCAACGATTCACCAATGGTCCTTCCACTGATGAAGTACCATAATTCTTTGGCGCCCAGAATCGGCTTCCACGCCAGCGATTCTCGGCGTCAAATGCTCTGAACCCGATTCGAGGTGCCCGACTGTTGACGTCAAATTCTTGGGGCTCGGATTCCCGGCGCCAAATTGTCGATACCCGATCTTGGACACCCGAGGATTCTCGGGCGTCAAATTCCCGAGAATTCTGGGGCCCAAGAATCGAATTATCCCCGAACAACAAAAACCAAATTACCGAAAAAATGTTTTTTGTTGTTTTGTTCGTGTTTATTCGATTATTTGTTTGTTTGTTCATTTCGTTTTGTTTCGTTTCGTTAATTTGCTTGTTTATTTGTTGTACATTTGTTCATACAATTATTATTAGGTTGTCCCATAAGTTCTTGCCGTTTTTCAAATTTTTTTTCATTTAAAAAACGGCAAGAACTTATGGGACAACCAAATAGTTATTATTATTGTTGTTGTTGTTATTCTTATTATGGCTGCTGTCAATTCATATTTATATCAAAGAATATTCTTCGGACGCCAAGAATATTCTTTGAATCCCCGAAAAACGAAAAAAAATTCAAATGCAAATTCAGCAAATTTTTGCACCATCATCATCATTATTATTATCAATATTACCCATTATTACGATTACACGCATTTTCCTAATTTTATTTATTTATTTATTTATTTATGTTTTGTGTTTGATTCAATCAATTCTTCGAAAAATTCCTTGTTTTCTTAAATAGGGTCCATGATTCTAAAATGGGTCCATTGTGTTCATTGTGTACATTGTCTATGGTTCCATTGTGCACATTGGACACATCTAATAATATATGTGCGAGAATAAATGACCAGTAATAATTAACCAAGGGTAATAAATTTTTTGAATAAGAATTCGGAATTTTGGAACTTTGATAAAATCATAGCTCTTCTTGGTCCCTCCTGGGACCCGAGCTTTTTCTGGGGACTCAGGAGGTTCTGGGGACCTAAACAGTTTTGCGGGGACCGATTCCTTCTTTGAAGTTTAGTCCTTGAAAATTCTTCTCTTTGAAAATTTTTCGGTGTGAAAATTGACAAAATTGAATTTTGAATTCTTCTCTCTCTAAGTGTAAAAACACCAAAAAGTGATTTTCGTCAAATTTTTTAAAATTTTCAAAATTTCCACTAAACAATCGTTACGAAATAAAATTGAATTAAATTTAATTCAATTCAAAAAAACGATTTTCGTCAATTTTTTCGAGTGAATCGAGATTTCTCAGGGAGAAATTTTCCAGGAATTTTTTTTGTAGGTTGTCCGAAAAGTTCTAGCCGATTTTCCAATGATTTTCTACGATATAATCGGCAAAAACTTTTCGGACTATCTAATAGTTTTTGTTTTTTTTTTTTTCCTCAAAAATTCCTTTCGTTATCTTATATTGAATTAGATTTCAGAGAGAGAGACTTTACCCATAACCGATTTCACAATTCGTTTGTTGACGAATTTTCGAAGCATTTTTCTCGGGAAAATTTGAGCAAATTACCTCAAATTACGATCAATTGTCATTTCAAAAATGTTTCCAGAAACATTTTTTTAATTTTTTTCCTGGAAATTTTCTCCAATTTTGAAAAAGCAAAAAGATAAGGTACCTTCAAGAACAATTCAGCCTAATGTTCACAGTTTATACGTTGAGCAGCAGACTGATAAACGCTCGAATATCTTTTCCCGAAAAATTTCCCGAAAATGTTTCCAGGAATTTTACCCCCGAAGAATTGTATCAAATGTAACATTTGCGATTACAAATGAATTCACAGATTATCGAACATCCATAAAAGACAGTCGTATTTCAAGGGGTTGATCAAAGAGCCCATAATGGTTCGATACGATGCCATCAGCCGATTTAGTCGTTATTATCTCATTGAATAATTTCATTGAAATCGTAATAATTTTACTTATGATCAATATTACTAATCATATGAAGGGATGAAAGGGTTAAAATGAGAATACAATAAACAAAAATCAATACAAATCAATAATAATAATGATAATGGTCGTTGGGAAATGTTTCGGAAGCATTGATTTTTTCTCGAAATTCTTATTCGCCACCTGCCCCTTCTCGAATTTTGAATTTTCCAAAATACGACCCCTAATCGCAATCATCATTTGTGATAATTAGTTATCATCGATTGTCATGAATCAATGGCTGCCATGTGAATATATGAATGACTCGTAGCTCGTGCTCGTGTAGACGAGAATCAATTTTTCATGATTACGAAAATGGTGAAAATCAACGTCTGGAAAGAGGGTTGAAAGGGTTATTGTTGTTGTTATCGGTGGCTGATGTTAAGGGTTGCTGTCGGTGCCTTACTCGATAATTGATTGTCGATTCGTTCCTTAATTTTTTCTGGGAATTTTCCCGGGAATATTCTCTGTAAGACACACATTTTATGAAAAGCTCCAGAACACTTTGGGTGCAAAATGATTGACGCAGCGTTTGATAAAAGAGACAGTTGAAATGTTTGATTGCCGAAATTGAAGAAAAAAAATAATGAATTATTAAACCCTTAAGCGTCTTAAATTTTGCCGAAGAAATTTTCACAGAGAAAGTTGCCAGGAAGATTTTCTGGAAACAAATTTTTCAAGATTAGAGAATGTTTCCCTGTGAAACTTTTTTTCGGGAAATTTCTCTCTCCAATAATTCATTGAACACCCGATGAAATTACTTGCCAAGAATCATTCTTCCCTGCTGAATCTCTTAGAATATTAAGACACTGAATCAGTTGACTGAGTGAAAAATTACCGGAAAATTTTCATTAAAATTTTCGGAAATTTTCCGAATAAAAAAATTGAGAAAGTTCCCGGAAAGTTTTAAAATTTTCAAAATTTAAAATTGTCGGCTGCCAGACAATTTTTACAAGAATTTTTCGTCAGATTCCACACATGAAATCAATGACTAATGATCTCTAAGTGACTGAAAGTGAATCTCAGTGAATTTCGGAAATTTGAGAAAATTCCCGAAAATCATGGGTAAAACATGAATTGAAAGGGTTAAGAAGACTTTGAGAGAAAAATTTCTGGAAAATTTCCAGAAATTTTCGGAGAATTTAAAATTTTAATTGAAACTAATTGTTACATAACAAGTAACAATAATGAAAATAATTGAAACGAACCATGAATGAAATGAATTTCCCTAAAGATTTCTCTCTCGAAGAATATTGAGTAATTAAAAGTAATTAAATTTAAATTTACGGTAAATTTCTCGGGGAGAAATTTCCTTGTAAAAAAAAATTTTTCCGTAAAATTTCTCCAGAAAATTTCTCAAAAATATTTTTTCCTTTCATAGAAAATACATTGTGAGGAATGTTCCCGGGAAAATATTTCAATTTTCCAAGAATTATTTTTACGAAAACCGAATATATTTCTCTCGGACAGAATCGGCTCTGAACAAACAAACGAACGCTATTGCAATGGCCAATGTGTCCAACAATGTCTTGGACCAAGGACAAACTAGGCCTTTTCAAACCCTTTGAATTCTTAGATCCTCTTGATTCTTCGGAGTCTTAGATTAACCGATCCTTTGATTCTTCGATTCCATTGGATTCTTCGATTCTCTGAATTCTTCGATTTCTCGGATTCTTCGATTCCTTAGATTCTTTGAATTCTTCGATTCCCTAGATCCTTTGTTCTTTTGAAAATTAATTAAAAAATAATTAGACCCGCCAAAAAAGCAAGGACAAATCACAGCCAGCCAAAATGTCGAAAATGTTGTGTTCAATATGTTGATTTGAATTTAATTAAAACATTTAGTCTTTGAGTTTGACGAGTTTCGAGTGATTCTTTGTGAATCACAGAGTATCCTTGGAATATTCCGAGAATATTCCGAGACTCTGAATCGAATTCATATGAAATTCACACATATTTTTAGACATTTGAAATGACCAGTACAAATGACATAGTAGAGGGTGTCCCATAAGTTCTTGCCGATTATATCGTAGGAAAATCATTGGTAAATCGGCAAGAACTTATGGGACACCCTCTAATATATCACAAATCATTTGGACTTTGAAATTCAAAACTACAATATCTGAAACAAAAACTTTTTTTTACCCTTAAAAATAAATAAACAAATAAATTTTGACAAATCTACTTTTACATTTGTGTTTGTATTATATGTATTTTATGAATGGTCCACCAACAAACACTATCACTAATACAGTGATTCTCAACCACTGTCCCGCGGCACTTTTGCTTTGTACTCCCGGTGAAAATTTTCAAATTTTCTTAGCTGCAACCTTAAAAAAAATGGTTGAGAATCACTGTGTACCACTGAATATTATATTGGCTCCAATATATCGCTGACAAAATGTGGAACCAATTTCAATTGTACAAATACGAGAATTTCATTTAGTTTCATTCGGAATTTTCATTATTTTGACATATTTTACGTATCAAGTATTAGTCCATTGAAAAATACAAATTAATAATGGCGACAGATGTTATTCTTCGTTGGAAGAGATAATCAGAGGAAATTCCTGGAAAGAAAATTATGAGAGTGAAAATTCCTGGCAAATTTCTTCGATTATTTTCATTTGTATTTTATTACACTTAGAGAAGGTCTATTTGGTGCTAGGATCATTTGTGATATATTGAAAACACATTGAATCGAATGAAATGAAATATTGGGTTGTTCTATAAGTTCTTGCCGTTTTTTTAAATTTTTTTTTCATTCGAAAAACGGCAAGAACTTATGGGACAACCTAATTAGTATTCGATGATAATCCTTGTATAATATTTGAACTATAGACTCGTATATTCGACAAATATTTTATTCAGTCTTATTCAGTACAATTTACACACAAACAAATGGATACACAGTGTTTGTGTATGGTCCATTTGTTTTTTTTGTGATCGAATGTGTCCATTAATGTTCATTGAATCCAATGTGATCAATGTGTGTTTATTTACCAGCAAGTAATTTACGACGACTGTCCATTGTGCCGCGTCACTAAAAAAAAAACTTTGAGAATCACTGGCTTTTCCACTGGTAGTTTGTTCTAGTCTAAATGTTTCACCTTTTGGATTACGATTTAATTTTTTTTTTGTTTTTTTTTTCAATTAATTAATTCATTAATTAATTAATTGTTTAATTAATTGAATTCGGGCAAAATAATTAATTTTTTATCGTAATCAATTAATGTTATAACAATTGTGGCCATGTATGTCATCAATGATTGTTAACTAACTAATAATAATAATCGTAATTCGACCAAACAACTCTTAATTGATCACCATCATGACCATTTTCACCACGATTTTTAAAAATCAAAATGATGATGATGATTGATTATGATGAATGGGTCGTTTAATTCTTTGTTCTTTTGGGTTCAACATTTTCAATCATTTTTTAACAATGAACATTAGGTCCTTCGGACCTAATGGACCCAACAAGACCTTGTTAGGCCTAGTTAGGCCTATTTGGACCTAAGTAAACCTCGTTTGATCGATGTGTTTGTGGGTGGAAGCAGATTCTTCGGATGAAAATTTGAGTCCATTTGATTCTAATTTGCTTGGAAATCTTTCCAGAATCAACCTGAATCCATCTGGATCTACCTATTCATACGAGGTGGATCCGCCTCGATCCACTGAAGTCTACCTAGATAAACCTGCAGATCCACTTTCTAAATTCCAACTAAGTATCGAATTCAAACCCTTAGGAGAAATGTTTCCGAAATTTCGGGGAAACTCTGAAATTTGCTTTCCCGAAACATTTCTCAGCGATTTTCCACCTCAGAATTTCGAAAAAAGTTTTGAAGATTAAAGAATTCAATGACTGAGTACAAATGAGAATCCAGCAGAAACAGAATCATTTGTGTGTAAGGTTCTTTAGCCAGAATCTCTGCAAAGAATCACCCTAGAATCTCTCCATAGAATCTTCGAAGACTATAGAATCAAACACGAGGAATCTAAACTTTGATAAACTTTGTACAAATCTATTGTATTGTTTGGTACAAAATAAGAATGTTCTTTGAGAAATATATTCTCCATTCTTGCATTTCTTACAAATTCTTATTATTTCTTTCTTTTGATATGAGTAGTTTGTTATCATCAATATTTATTATCATTATTTGTTCATACTTATTTATTCATGTACAAATATAATACAAATAATAGAAAAATGTATTACACTATATTTTCAATTGTTTATCAAGATTTTTATTCTTGAATTAGTTCAAATTCTTCAAGACTTTTCACTGATTTATTCATCGATTCTAAATTCGATTTTGAATCGATTCCCTTCGAATCGTTTGTTGTTTTTTTTATTCAAACAATATTCTTTGAAATATTCTGTGAAATAATGACACTAGTGCCAATGTAACACATGAATAATATTTCATTGTATTAGGTTGTCCCGATAAGTTCTTGCCGATTTTCAGATGTTTTTCAATGTTAGTAAATCGGCAAAAACTTATGGGACAACCCAACATTTCAATAGAGGATAAAATAAAGGTTTCGAATTTTTCTTAAAAATCCAAAAGAATTCTGAAATTCAAAGAATTTTGATTCAAAAGTTTTCAAATGAATGAAATTCATTGAAATTTTAAAAATGTTTAAAAAACACAAAAACATTTTCAAAAACAAAAACAATTTCAAGTGTTAACCCTTAAAACTCGAGGCATTTACAGCGCAAGCAAGCCAGCAGCTCGACAATTTTCACACTCATGTAAAATGGTGCCTGAGGGGCGCCTATCGAGTTGCTGCATTACATCTTATGGTGAATGATGCTCACCGCTCGAGTTCTAAGGGTTAATTATGATCATCATCACCATCATTATCATCATTAATTGAATTTTGTGAAAATGTTTTTTGATGAAAAAAAATTCTTTTTAATTAACAAAAATATTCTCTCGCTCTCGAACAAATAAACAACGTAAACAACAGAATATTTTCCACAGAAAAATAACAAACAATACTCTTCAAAAACAACAGAATACAAAATATTAGGTTGTCCGTAAAGTTTTTGCCGATTATATCGAACAGGGAATAATGAAAAAATCGGCCATAACTTATCGGACAATCCAATATTATTATTATTATCGTCAATATCGTTATTCTTTTTGACTTCTTTATACAACTTGCCCATTAATCGATTCCGATATTATAAAAACTATTATCTACTAATATAACAAATATTAATGATAATATTAGGTTGTCCAATAAGTTTTTGCCGATTTTCTAATGATTTCTTATGGATATAATCGGCAAAAACTTTTCGGACAACCTAATAATATGAGTGTTGAAAATATTTTCATTATTATTATCTCATTTACATATAAACAAAGCCCAAAAATAAACAAAAACAAAGCGAAATTCCAAGAACAACTGAGGGAGAAATTTGCAAATTCCTAGGTCTCCGAATATTGTTTCTTCTGAAGCATTTCGAGAATGGAAAAATTTCTTTTGTCTTTTGGCTTAGTAGTTGTCTTTGGATTTTGATATTTTCGAATTTTTGAAACATATAAAAAAACTGAACAAAAATGAAAATAAATCAAAACACAGCTCTGAAATGAAATGAAATGAAATAAATAAAACAAAACAAAAGTAAAACACAAAAATGAAAAAACAATAGGCTCTGATTTCTAGGGCCCATAGGGGCCCTATGAGCCCTAGAAAAATGGGACCCAAGTCAAAAACAAATGAAATATGTTGTGATAATTTAAATTATTTCGCTTCGTTAAACAATGTAATCAGAAATTCTGCCGCCAAAACCCGACAAGACCCGTCATCCAAAGCCCTTGGAACCCTACCAAACAAACCTAGGACCTTATAAATATATGAAAGTCGATAAGAATTCATCAGCAACAGCAGCAGCGACAACAACAAGAACAAAAATCCAACTAATAAACAAAACAACAGCCCCAAAAACGACAAAACATTTATCACATCACATGTATCAAACATTTCCATGTTTAACCTCCTTAGCACTCGAGACATTTACAGCGCAAACGAGCCTGCAGTTCGACAATTTTTCTTACAGTCATGTAAAATGGTGACTGACAGGCGCCTATCGAGTTACTGCATCACCACTTATGGTGAATGATGTTCACCGTTCGAGTTTCAAAGGGTTAATAAATGAATAAATGAATGAAAATAAATATTCACAGCACAGAATATTCCACAAAACTTCCAAGAATATTCTTTGGAATATTCTTGATTAATATTCCATTGTTTTTCATCATCATTTTGTTTTTTCATTATTTTCATGATTCGTTGATTTTGAATTAACTTTTTTTTTGTTGTTTGTTCGTCGGATTTTCGTTTTGTTTGATATACGAATTTCGAGATTTAGAGTTTAGAGTTTTCTTTGAGATTCTGTTCATTTATTTAGGGATTCTCTGGGATTCTCGAATCCTTGGATTCTTGGATTTTCATTTTTTCATTTATTTCATTTATTTAGTCATTTTTTTGCCTAATTTTGAAAAATAATTGTGATCATAACAATTGTGTGGTGTGATAATACGAAAGAATATGATTTGAATTATTATTATTATTATGTGATATTAATACGAGTAAATTATGATAAAATACAACATAAAACAATAGAATATTCTTGATGGAATTCTGCATAGAATATTCTGTAACACATACGCATAAGCACATTCTTGTGTATCCGTAATAATAATAATAATTCTTGTTTTGATTATATTCATCTCGAATTATTCTAAAATAATTCGAGATGAATGTGAATTAATTTTTGAATTATTCCATTCTTGTGTGATAATTCTTGATTATTCTAATCAAGAATTGAATTGAAACAAAATGAAATAATTTTTTTCAAGATTGAAGATTGAGGATGATGGCACGTGTACATTTATCAAATGTATAGATCATACAAAGATCATATATTAGGTTGTCCGAAAAGTTTTTGCCGATTATATTGTAGGGGATCAGTGGGAAAATCGGCAAAAACTTATGGGACAGCCTAATAGATTATTTCATATATGATTTTGATGATGAATAATAATGAATGAATGAATGAATTAGTGAATGAAATTGTCAAAATTTTACAAAATTACGAATTTTGTGATTATGAAGAATCTCGGCACTCGAAATACGAAAGTGGCGAGAAATTTTCCCGAAACAAAAAAGAGAAAAATTCCCGGAAAGCAGGAATTTCAAAGCAAAGTGGAATTCATTGACATTATCAGGCAATTTTTAGACATTTTTAGACATTCTTAGTCTAATTTACTTGACTATGTATGGCTTCCATTGCGAAGATATGAGAAGTAGAGTTTCATTCAGAGAAAGATGGAGAATTTATCAAAGAATATAATCAGAGAATACATCAGGATACTCACTGAGTATATCACGCCGAATATTCTTGCTCGAATCTACGAGCAAGAATTGCTCGGAATTCTCAAGTTCTAAGGTCTGAATTTTGAATTTTCTGCCATTCATATTAGGCTGTCCGATAAGTTCTTGCCGATTTTTTTTATAATTCACTACGATATAATCAGCCGAAAACTTTTCGGACAACCTAATATTTTTTCTTATTAGGTGCCCGAATTTACACGAATTTTTTTGGAATAATTCGCCCGAAATTCAACTGAAATTTTCGATAATTTATTCAAAGAATTTATTTTCACATTTATTTCTCCATTTTATTTTTCATTTTCCTGAATTCATGAAAGAATATTCTCTTTACGAGATTATTGTTCTACTTTGTGATTTGTTTCAAAAATAATTCCATCAAAATTTTTATTCATAGAATAATATTCATTTGAATGAATAAATAATTATTTTCTGAAAAGTTTCCGAAAGTTTTTCTATGAATTTGAATATTCATTAGATGTGCAATATAATACAAGAGGTACCTGGTACTTATTTTGACAAAAAAGTATAAGGTATCAAACCTTTTACCAAATGTAAAACAAGTGTAACAATCAATAAGCTTTGTTTTAGAGAAAGTTTTCGCAGAAAGAGAAAAAAATTGCGAAAATTCCATCTGGTAACCCTTTGAAACCTTTGGCGGGTCGATCACAAGTCGAGTGCTTTAAGGTCTGAAGCATTATTTTTGGTCTGGTCAGAGGTCATTCTCGTTTTTTGACCTTTTTGTGAATTTTTTTTGACATGGCTCAGATCAACTGCCAGTTATTCTGTAAGAATACAAAGTATATAATGAGTAGAGAGATATTTCAGCAAAGTTCAATTTCACATAGACATAACATTATTCATTTCAAATTCAAATCCAAATTCAAAGAATCGAGAATTGAAAACCGAGAATATATTGACACATGTATTCAAATACATTATTATGTATGAATCGTTTCATTTCATTTATTTTCATTTACATTAGACTTTATTCTTCATAAATCGAATTCATTTAGTCATTCATTCATTCATTTTTTGATCAATCAAAAGTCAATGATGATGATGTTTGTTTGTACAGTTTCATTTATTATTATTATTATTGACATTATTACGTGCTTAATATTATTATTATTATTATTATTGTTCAGAATCATATATCATCATCATCATCATCATCATATGACATTTATCATATATGTATGTCATATGAATAATGTGACAATAATGAATAAATAAATAACATTGAATTTTCATGTTTTTTTTTCCGATGTTGTCCGAAAAGTTTTGACGGATTTTTAATAAAGACTCTCATAGAGTTAACATTGATTGAAATGCGTCAAAACTTTTTGGACAACGTCCGAAATTTTATTTTTTTCTCTCTCCTATTTTTAATATACATATGAATATTAATAATATTGTTATTATTATTATTATCAAAAGAATATCGAATTCAAACATAATTTCCGATTATCATAAATCATAATCAATGAATAAATGTGATCCATTGGAATAAATTTGATTTTTATTTTTTTTTTTTTTTTGCCTATTTGTTTTGTATTTGATTTGATTTGATTTTTTTTTATTTGTTCATTTCATTAACTTGTAAATATTGTAAATAATAATCATGATCATATTTAATATTTTCATTAAATATGTTTTTAATATATTAAGATTAATATATGGTAAAATATATGGTGTATTATGTATGAATGAATGAATATGTATGTCAATAAAAAAATATAAATATTAGATTGTCCGAAAAGTTCATTACGCTTAATCCGAATAGAGTTGTTCATGAAAATCGGCAAAAACTTTACGGACAACCGTGATAATGTGTGATATATTAGGTTATTTTACTTGTATTCACACATAAATGTTCATTTATATATGTGCATGACTGAGACATATTTAAAAAGTGATATATCGAATTCAGAATGTATGAACCTATGAATATATCAGCAAATGCAAGAATAATCACAGAATTTCGTTCAAGATAATGTTCCACCAAGAATATTTTGTCCAAGACAATGATAATGATAATGATGATGATGATCAACGAAATTAAATTCAATTTAATTAAATCAATGAAACCGAATACAAAATTGAAAATTTTTCCCCATAAACATTTTATGGCTAATTTCATTGATTTCTGGTTTTGGGCTGATAATTTTTTTGATAAAAAAAAATTGAAATTAATCAGTTGATTACTTTAATTTAATGTTAATTATCTCTTTGCATTATTAGTTAATGCGAAACCTATTTAATCTATTGGTCAATATATTAGGTTGTCCGCAAAGTTTTTGCCGGTTATATCATAGAAAATCAATCGAAAAATTGACAAAAACTTTTCGGACAACCTAATAAATACCCATAGACAACCAGCAGTAGAAGATTTTTGAGAATTTTCGATAAAACCTCAAAGAATTTCGAGCCAAACCTAAGATCACTATCAGGACCGATTATTCGTCGGCAAAAATTTTGAAAAATATTCGTGTGCAATGTATGTAACTGAATGATTTCAATGGACCCAAATATCAAGGGTCGTTAATCAGTGAACGTATGCAGCAAATCAATGTGCATGTCTTATCTGAAAGGTCCCAAATTTTGGTCGATTGGCGTTTCACCCCCGATTGATCGGGGAAATTTTCCCGTAAACATCATAATCATTGCATTGATTCGGTGTGTTGGATCATCCACCTATTCAATACATGCAATTTCGCATTCGAAATAACCAATTTGATAATAAGTAATGCTGTTGTCGAATGAGATTGAACAAAAAAAAAATGAGAAAAATTCATAGATACAATGACAGATAAACACGCAAATACTTATTATGTAATAATAGTAATAATAATCGTTGATTTGTTTGTTTACTTGTGGCACCATTCATGTATGTGATTACTTGGCACCATTATTATTGTTGTTTTTGAATGAAATATGTGCGAGAGAATAATGAACCAGAAAATAAACACAAATAAATAAATAAACAGATAAATAAATAAAGATTACAGTGTTTCTCAACCGATTTTTATTTTTCAAATCAAAGCATTTATATTAGGTTGTCCCATAAGTTCTTGCCGATTTTTCGAATGAAAAAAAAAACTTGAAAAACGGCAAGAACTTATGGGACAACCAAATACTTTGTAGGTTGAAGGCCTTGTTTTTTTTACGGGAAAACGACTGTTTTTTTGGATACATTATGTACCATATAATTCACTGGTATTCATTTGGTGATATATGCTTTCGGTGTATATGCAGGTGAAATATATACGAATGTGTTTTTATGAATGTGATACACTGGTACACTTGTTCCCATTAAAACATTCATACACAATCATGAATCATTTTTTCGGTGACATTTTATTTCATTTTCCTTTGGTCCTTTTCACGAATTCAGTAATTTTATATCCCATAAATGTTACGGTGAATATTCGTGAATACAATTTCCTATGGCTTATTGAAGCTAATATTTATCAAAGATTCCAAATTCATAAAAGATTTCTGCCTATTTTCATTTGAATTGTTTGAAATTTTTGAATTTTGGCGCCATTTTTTCACTGATTTTTCCCGAGTAAAAAACAGCAGAATTGAAAATTGTAAGAATCTTAGAGAATTTCCAAGTGTTTCCATCATTTGATCGATACATTTTTTAATTGAAATTCTTTGATTCGAAATTCATTGAATTGAAAATTCAATTCTGATTCAAAATTCAATTCTGATTCAATCAAAATCAAATATAAGAATTGAATGAATACATAAGAATTGAATAAGTATAAGAGAATTGATTCCTTTTGAATCAATGAATGATTGAATGAATGATTCAATAAATAAACTTGAATAAATGAATAAACATTTCAAAAAAAAAATGACCCAAATATCGTCAATTCAATACGTTACAGATATGAGTGTTTGAGTAAATATTGTCGTAAACACACACAGAGAGACCCCTCATAGACCCCTACGTACACACACACACTGACACATACACACAGAGATAGACATTGACGATTCGTTTTTATTTACGGAGCGAAAGCAAAAAATTTAATTTCGATCCTCGAAGAATTGTAAGAATCTTGAAAAATAGCAGAAAAAATCCAAATAAAATGACAATTTTGAAGCCCAATTGTCATTGTATTTCAATGAAAATAAATTTTCGGGTTTGTCCGAAAAGTTCTTGCGGATTTTTAACATGCAGTCTCGCAGACTTAACAATGATTCAATGCGCCGAAACTTTTCGGACAATCTAAATTCAATATTTTTTTTCGCAAATCAATTTTCATTGATTTTCTGAACAAAACAAACTGAATGGCCCATCATATCATCTTCAAAATAATGATGATGAGAATATTTATGTATCGTTGAACACATGAACATGATGATATGATAATGATAGTGAGGGGGGGTGGAGGCGGCGTAGGGGGTAGTGGAGTATTGTTTGTGTATGGCTGTCGATGATGATGATGATATTGACATAAATATTAATTTGACAACACTGACAACGACTAATTCAACAAAAACAAATCGAAATGAAATTGAAAATTGATACAATTGTAAAATCCTTGAATTGTTGTTATTCGAACCCGAAAACACTACGTAAACAATGAATTCATTCACAGAATATTCTTCCATTCTCAGAATCCGTTCAAACAGAATCCATATACATAGAATTCCAAACAAGAATCTATTAATTCATACACAGAATTGCAAACAAGCAAAATCCATTCATAGAATTGGAACAAGAATATCCATTCATAGAATTCAAATAGAATCCATTCACATAGAATTCAAGCATAATATCCATTCACAGAATCCATTCATAACTCAAACAGAATCGAATCAATCCATATACAAACAAACAATTTCGAGAAGGGTTGAAAAACCAAACAAATTTGCTAAGGGTTTTACTATAGGGTTTTTGTTTTGTTTCTGTTTTGCTTTTGCATCATTCATTTCGTTTCATTACATTCCATTTTATGAATGATTTTATGAGATTCATTCCATTTCCATTCCTTCATTTCAAAATTTTTCCATGTTTCCATTTTTATTTCATTGACAGAATTACACAGAATCGTAGAAATGGTACAGAATCACACCAAAAATTTCTCAGAATCGTAAAATTGTACCGAATCACACAGAATCGTAGAATTTCATCTATGAAATATGAATCGAATCGAATTGATTGAATCGATGAATTCTGAATTCGTTACAATACCGAATTTCATTTGAAATATATGAACATCGATTCATTGAAATGGAATCATATGATTCCATGTTTTCACATGTATTTCATTGGCGCATTTCGTTTGTTACAGAACCAACGACTGGAAATAAGAAACATTGAATCTATTCTAGGTTGTCCGAAAAGTTCTTGCCGATTTTCTAATGATTTTCCAACGATATAATCGACAAAAACTTTTCGGACAATCTAATAATAATAGTAACCCTTTCTTTTTTTGGTTTCCAATCGAATGATTCGAATGATGATGATGAGAAAAAAAATCAATCGAAAAAGGCTCAAATCACAAAAATGATTCAATGATGTAAATCATGATTCAATGATTCCTTGAATTCTTCGGGGCCCATATTCAGATTCCCAAAGAGAAATTTCCCAGAAACCAAACCGAAAAATGGCAAAAAAAATCTGAGAAAATTTCTGCTTTTTTGATTTTGGTTTTTTTTTGGGTGCATGGTTTTCGATTAGTTCATTTTACCAGGTTTCACTCATTTCGAGGCCTAGGTCTTTGATTTTTTTCCCTGGGTCCTCTCAGGGTCGTCCAAGGTTCTCTAGGGTTCCTACCTTTTGCCGAGGTCTTCTGGGGTCCCTACGTTTTCTCGAGGTGTTCTAGGGTCCCTACCTTTTCAAAGGTTACCCCGACTGCTGCTGCTGCTGATGAAATTCTATTGAATTGAAATTCATTCAAAGCCATACAAATGTTGAAACGGTCTACAAAGGTTCATAAGAGGAAATATATTCCAGGGTCTCCGAAAATAAGTTCGGGTCCCGAAAATAAATTCGGGTATTTGTTGGTTTGTTTCACAATTTCGAAAACTGTCAAAATCGATTCTTTTCGATTAAGCGAAATTCTCGAAATTCGATTCGAGAATTACGACCCATCTACAGAGGTAAAGGCTATAGAATATTCTTCGAGATTCTTTGATTCTCGGGCCAAGATTTTCAAAGAAAATTCTGGGTCCCAATTTTTGATGAAAAATCGATACGATTCTTTTTTCGACTCTGATTAGGTTGTCCCATAAGTTCTTTCCGTTTTTTACAGATTTTTTTCATTCGAAAAACGACAAGAACATATGGGACAACCTTTGATTTGATTTGATTTGTTTCGATTCGATTTGGAATCGGAGAGAATTTTTTCGGGAAGAAATCCAATCAAAAATTTCAATTTTCTCAAGAAAATAAATCCAAGGTCTATTGAATCTTTGATTTGTTGAAATTCATTGATTTCATTGTATTGAATGAATCCGAAGGACCCAAAGAACCCCAGAGAACCAAAGAAAATGAAATTTCCAAAATCGAAAAATGTTTAAAAATGAAAATTTACAGGAAATTTCCCAGAATTTCCTGGGAAATTTTCCCATATTTCCCATATGATTTTTAAGAAATTTGAAAAAAACTTTTTTTGGGTCCTTGGGCCTCGAAGCCTCTGGTCTTGGTGGGTGGTTTTTTTTTTCGGAAATTTTCAAAAATTTTCGAAGGGTCTAGACCTGTATATGTTCCTCGCAAACTTTTTAGTTCGGAAACGTATTCCTCCGATGGGGCCCCCAGTAACCCGAAGCTTCGGGAATCCATTTGTACCATGGCTTGGGCCTGGTGTGTGTGCTTCCGCATAACGGGACCGTAAAATTCAATTAAAAAATTCAAAAAATTATTTCCGTGAAAATTTCCCAAAAAAATTTTCGAAAATTTGTAATCGGGTCCGGATATGGGCCCGAGTTTCACTGCGAAATATTTCCGAAAATTTTCCCGTAAAGTTTCTGTAAAATTCCCGTAAAGTTTCCCCGAAAAATTTCCATTATTTTCCAGCTCCAAAATTGATCGTTTTCGATTCGTTTTAATTTTTAAAGTCCCGGAGAGAATCAAAAATTAATACAAAGACACAAAAAAAAAAATAAATTAAATATTAGGTTGTCCGAAAAGTTTTTGCTGGTTATATCATAGAAAATAATTGTGGAAAATCGGCAAGAACTTTTCGGACAACCTAATGTATTTTTTATTCCCGGGAAACTTTTTTACCTTATCATATGACGATTATGATTACGAATGATGAAACATTGACAATGATAATAAGTAATGAAGATATTAATGCATTGAATATACTTTCAATGTATTAATATACAATGAAATTAAATTTTAATGATTTTTAATGATTTTCTTTTCTGATTTTAATGACTTTGTTACCATTATCAATGATGAATGAATGAATTGTCTTTTCATTGGGAAACTTTTCATTAAAAAAAAGAAAATTTCCCGAGAAATTAAATTATTTAATTTAATAGGTTGTCCGAAAAGTTCTGGCCGATTTTCACATGAGCAACTCTATTCGATTAA
Organism: Psoroptes ovis; assembly: GCA_002943765.1. Classification (NCBI taxonomy): domain Eukaryota; kingdom Metazoa; phylum Arthropoda; class Arachnida; order Sarcoptiformes; family Psoroptidae; genus Psoroptes; species Psoroptes ovis. The sequence continues at coordinate 282,133 of PQWQ01000008.1, read as the reverse complement.
GCGGAATGAACTTTTTGGACAACCTAATATTTGAAGCTCGGTGATAAATAATAATAATCTGGTAATTATTTTATCGGAAAATCTGGTCGAATTCTTCGAATCAGTCAATAACCCTAGCTAGGCTGACACTAGGACCATGTGTCATGGGCCCAAGTCAACATGATTGAAGACATTGGTGAATTGATTGAAAATTGATTCGATTTGATTCTTTAAGATTTAAATTTTTTCAATTTAAATTCAATCAAGTATTTTCAAACCCTTTGAAACTCGAGCGGTGTGTATCACTCACCATAAGATGTAATGCAGCAACTCGATAGGCGCCCCTCAGTCACCATTTTAGATGATTGTGAAAAATCGTCGAGCTGCTGGCTCATACAGCCTAAATAGTTGCCGACCACTAAGGGTTAATAAGTCTTAAGATTTTCAATTATCTTTTTTTTTGTTTTTGCTGATTCTTCGAAATTTCTTGAAGGTCCTTGGGACTTTAAGGGGCCTAGATATGCAAAATTTACCGAAAAAAAAAATTCTCAATTATTCTCATGTCGAGTAAATAATCAAAAAAAAAATTATGCAAACACAGCATCAGCATCCAGAAAGCGGCCCCAGCGAAATGTTTCCAAGAGTTTTTCGGGAAATTTTCCCGGAAAAATCGTAATTTTTCGATTCTGTAAATTCTCTGGGAATTCTGGGAAATTTCCCGAAATATCTTGGCCGAAATCGCAAGATTGAAAATTGCTAGTTTGAATTATCGAAAAAAAAATACCGAAATGAAATGAAAGCGTTTTGTGCTTGAATTGCATTGATCAATGCATCGATTGATACCAGTGTCCCTGACTGATATCAAGGGATCAAATGGTAGAAACTTACTTAACGGGTGTATGATGTTCCATCACACTAAATGCTTCAATGATTCATTGCATCAATGATTTCGTAGATGCGAAATAGTTTTTTTTCCAAACTTTGATTAGTCAAAGTATTTGGTTGTCCCATAAGTTCTTGCCGTTTTTCGAATATAAAAAGATTTAAAAAACGGCAAGAACTTATGGGACAACCTAATAATTCATTTCAAGTCAAATTCAGTCGAATAAATCCAAGAATTGAAGAATTCAATGTGTGTGTGGGGGTGGAGGTGGAGGGGGAGGAGGAGGCAAAAATATCGCCAAAAAAAAACAATCGAAACTTTGAAAGGGGGTGTGTCTGTGAGCGTGCAAGTGTTTCATGAAAACTGTTTACTTTGCTTTGAATAAAACAACATCTACTATCCATCGATGAATATTTATTCTTATTTGTGTTTCTGTGATAACAAATAAATATTTGGTTGTCCGAAAAGTTCTTGCCAATTTTCTTATGATTCTCTACAATAAAATCCGCCAAAACTTATCGAACAACCTAATAAATAAATGATTGAATAAAATGCATATGGGTGTGTCTATGTATTTACATATACGTACATTTATTGTATTTTTTTCGATTATTTTTCAAGTATTCAATGACTTATTCACTGAGTAAATATTACTCATATATCTATAAGACATTTATGGAAATTTTCCGGGAAAAAATGAGCGGAGAATTGATTTATTAATGTTTTTGTCGATTCCTGGAAAATTTCCCGGTAATTCCGGGAACTTTCTTGCCCCCCCCCCGAATCCAAATTCTGCATCTTGAATCAGAACTGAACTGAATTGTCTTGTCTTGATCAAATGTGATCAAATGCGCTGTCAAAGACGATCAGATCTGTCAAAGATGATAAGGGTTGTCAAAGGGTTATAGAGTTATATACAAATCGTTGACTTTTCGGGTTATTTGAACGAGAAAATTCCGAGGAAATTCTCGGGAATTTTTCTCGGAAAATTTCCCGGGAAAAAAATTTTCCGAGAAACTTTCTCTCCTGAAACCCTAATTCCCTACGAAATAATAATAATGATTTAATAACAGCAAACAAACAAATAATTAACAGGCTATTGAATTAATTGAAATTTATTTATTTATTTATTTAATTCACCCCAGAAGAAAATTTGCAGAAATTCATTCCAATTATGTAACTTTATATATGAACAGTGACAAGAATGAATTCTTCATTTAAACATTCGAATATTCTGTTTATTCATTTACACTTGGAATTTTCGAAAATTCGAAAATTCGTGACACTCATTCAGTGAGAGAAAGAATTCATTTTAATTTCGAGCTAAATTAATCTTATCAAATAATAGGGTTGTCCCATAAGTTCTGGCCGATTTTTTTACGATTATTTTCTACGATATAACCGGCAAGAACTTATCGGACAACCTAATAGATATCAAATGAATGGGACCATAATATTCAAGTACGGAATTCCAGTGACCAGTAAAAACAAATGACAAAATTTATGAATGGGACCAATAATGAAATGGTGAATAATGGGCCCAAAGTTGTGGGCCATTCATAAATTCGTGGCCATTTTTAGACCAATTTGGCCTGAAAAATTCAACTCAAAACTCACTGGCCAACTCTTCATGGCCCACTTGACCTAATACTTGGCCTAATACTTGGCCTCTTCTCGGACCTTCCAGGGTCCTTTGCTATGTCCAATTATGCCCGTACAATTCACTGATACAGAAAAAAAATCCACAAATGACGTACCATCACACTGTATCAAAGTGTCAGAGAGAAAGTTTCCAGAAATTCTTCTTCAGTGTTAATTCATTCATTATTTTTGGCAAAAGAATCTATTCTTTGAAACTGTCAACTTGTCATCAAAATATTTTCGGGAATATTTCCGAGAAATATTTTTCGGGAATTATTATTTCGGCAGTAATAATTTGGCCGAGATTATCACCAAAACAACATTACTGCTATCCCTGAAGGATATTTTCGAAGCCCGAACAAAAAAAATTAATCTAAATTCCATTAAATTGGAATGGCGTGTTTAGCCAAGTTGATATTCATAGGCCATGGCCCTAACAGAATGTCCATATGTGTCAAAATGTGTGAAGAATCGTTGTCAAAATTCTGTTCGATTCTGGTCACTTGTAATAATTAATCATTGATTAATTTCGAATCGAATTAAATTTATTGAATTAATTCAATGCATTTGATGTGATAATCATATATTGGTTGTCAGATTGAGATGTAATTAGTGGACGACCATCGATGGCTCAAGGGGGTCAATGGTGTTCCGGCCATGCTTGGGCCCTTTCCCAGCATTGAGAATTTAAATGGTGGGAAATTTCCCCGGAATTTTTCCCAAATAAAAATTAATTTCGGGAACTTTTCTCATTGCCCCCTGGTCTCTCCCCACCCTCCCCAATTTTTCCTGTCACAGAAACTTCTCAAAAACTTCTCAAAAAATTTCTTGAAATCTTGTCAAAAATGTCATTTTTCGCGTCATTCATTCATTTCGATTCATTTCGAATCATTTTGATTCATTTCGAATTCTAAGACTCTAGAATTCAATGTGTAAGGCCCGATTGGCGTCCGCCATCAGTCGAATCAATGGTAATGAGTGAATGGTGATGAGTGAATGGTGACGATTGGTGTCAACGGCCACCAATTCCGAAATCAAAAAACTTTTACATTTCGATTGATTTTTTCATTTCTCATATTTCATAATTTCAGATTTTGACATTTTTTTTTTTTGACAGAAATCAAAGAAAAATATTTTTGATTAATTCAAGTTTTTTACGAATGCATTGGGTTGTCCGAAAAGTTCTGTCGGTAGTTTCAATGAAAGCTTAATGGTGAAATTGGCCAGAACTTTTCGGACGACCCTGAATATTCTAAGGGTAAAGAATTGTAAGGAGAAAGTTTCCCGTAAAAAAAAGTTTATTTCCAACAGTGTGTGTTTTCCCATCGTTTCATTCGTACAAAGACACTTAGTCAATGGGAATAGTTTCGGAAACATTTTATTCATTTTCGGAAATTTTTTCTTATCAATTTCGAATTCATCTTCGAAGAAGAATTGTCAAAGACTAAGAGAACTTACTCATAAGAAAATTTCCAGAAAGTTTCTGGAAATTTTCTCTGTGAAACTCCAAGAAACTCTGTGTGAAACTTTTTTCTTCACAGAATTCCCGGGAAGTTTCTCTGGGAAATTTCCCAGAGAAAGTTTCTCCGGGAAAGTTTCTCTTTGAGCAGAAAAAGTTTCTGATTGTTTTGTTCTGTCTTTTGTTCTTTGATTGAAATTCTTAGATTCTGACATTTAATTGAAATTCAATGTACTTCAATGTTGTAAGAATATTCTGCAAAGAATTTCTGGGAAATTTTCCCGTAATTTTCTCTTACTTCTCCTTTAGTTTCCCCCGAGTTTTCCCTGGGAACTTTCCCTTTGATTTTCCGGGGAAATTTCCCCCCTGTTTGCTTTGAGTTTTCTTTTGATAATTTCTCCTCACACACACAAGCTCGTACCCAGGCCTTTTTGCCCCAAAAAGGGGGGGTTACTTAGTTTTTTTATAATTCCTGGAAATTTTCTTCATTCAATCAAAGAAAATTTACCGGAATTTTTAAGAAAATAATTTCGAATATTTAAGAATTTTCAAGAAATTTCAAAGTTTTTTAATATTCTTCAATAATAATAATCGGTTTCAAATGGTTCAATGATTTACGGGAAGATTTTCTTCGAGGAATTATTTCGGGAATTTTCCCAATTTCGTGGTGGATGAAAAAACCCCACCTTTGAAACCCTTTTTGATCAAGGTGAGCTATTCAGACCCAGGTAGCTGTTTGAATCGAAGGTACGAACCCTGTTGACAGCCCTTTTCAAAGGCAGTAAGCTTTAATATTTACTTTGAATGAATTAGGGTTGTCCCATAAGTTCTTTCCGTTTTTTGAATGAAAAAATAATTGAAAAAACGGCAAGAACTTATGGGACAACCCAATAAAATGTAATAAAATGTGTAAATTGATCACTGTGACGAAGCCAGGGCCAATGAAAGCCAGGGACAATGAAAATCGATACCGAAACACACACAAATGCATTCATATACCTCATATTATACACCTTTATATACCTATGATATAAAGGTATAAACCTCTTGGAATGATTGAAAATGATACACCTTTTTTGCTCCTTTGAAATTTGAATCGAAATTAATTTTTTCCAGGTATTTTAATTTCCCTAAAATTTTAATTTTCCGAAAATTTTCTCGGGAATTTTCCCGGGAATTAACGGGAAATTTTCCCAAAAATTCACAAAAAAAAATTGAATTCTTTACAGAATCGATGAAATTCTTTGAAAATAATTTGATCGAATTTTTATTTGATCAAATTTCTTGTAAAATTTCGTTTGACAAAACAAAAACAAACAAAACAAAATGAATGAATGAATGTATGAACATAATTCATTGTAATTCTATACGTGTGTACGTATTTTGTGGATTTTTTTTTTTTGTAAATTTTCTCTGACAAAAAGTCTGCAATTTGATCATACACAGAGAATTTGTGAAAATTGAATGAAATTTTAAAATTTTTCCAAAATTTTCAAGCTTAAAATAGAAGGTACAGACCTGTACAAACCAGCTCTTTGTTTTTGTTGGGTGAATGGGTTGTTAAAATATTGTCGCTGTTGTTGCTGTGGCTGATGCTGTTGTTGGTGATGGTGATGATGTTTGTCGTTGTGTCGTTTTTGTTTCGTTTTGTTGTTTGAGAAATCAATTTCAAATTGAAAAAAAAAAAATTTTAATTAACTAAATTTTAATTAATTTAAAATTAAATTTTCCTTAATGAAGAATCTGAAAATTGAATTGAAATGAAATTTTCAACAAAAAACACTCAGAACATAATAATAACCTGTGAATAATGATTTGCAGGGGCAAACAACTTTTTCGAAAATTAATTCAAACAATTTTCAATTTTAGCTCAGTGAAAACTTTTACTGGGAAATATTTTCTCGGAGAAAATTCACTTCAAAGGTTCACGACTGAAATTTTTAAATGAAAATTGAAATTTTTGAGATTCTCAAAATTCTGCCGATTCTGGACGTGCTGACACACCTACACCCACATAAAGATGCACCTACACACACCCACAAACACAAAACGCTCCGAAGTCACTTGAATTAATCAAAAAGAATGACAGAATCACTTGAATCAATTAATAAACACGTGTTCCATTAAAAAAATGACGAAAACACGTATTGAATTGAACACACACATAGTGAACACGTGCACAAATGATTTAAAGAATTTTGTTGAAAAATTTCACTGGAATTTCACTCAAAGATTTCACTGCGAATTTCACTGATAAAATTGCCACTTTCAAACACCAGAATATCACTGAATTAGCAAAATTTCGATTCTAAAAAATTTTGAAAATCCCGTGAGGCTATCGACAGTCTTTGATTCTGCTCCAAAATCGAATTCGCAGATTCTTACACTGAATCAAAGAATTTCGTTCTTTCTTCGTTTTTAAATTTGCCGCTATCAGCAGAAAATGTTTCGACAGAAAAATTTCAAAAAAAAACCGGTCAAACAAGTAGTGGTTCATGTTTGAGTGAAGGTTTTTCTGTAGAAAATTTTGCCTAAAATTTTTTCTGCCTTATAACAATGCCACTACCACAACAAATTTTGGCGAAATCGAACAAATGATGAATTGTTTGTTTACATTTGCTTATCTCTCTTGATTCTAGTTGTTCTCTGAACTTTTTTCTGTGGAAATTTTTTGTGGTAGTGGCAAAACCGTATTACCGTACCGAGGCTAGCGGTACATAGAACTGCATGTTCACTGATAAAAATTGCTACAATATCGGTTCCTAGTAGTGCGGGACCCATTTCTATATTTAATGCTGATAGCTTGGGATCCGCTATCTCAACGGTTAACCGAGAAAGTTTCTGGTTCATCACATTGATTTGATGATTTTTCCGGGAAAATTTCTGAGAAATTTTTTCCATAAAAACAAATCGTTGAAATCATAAACCACAAGGTTATTAAGACTCATCATCAGCCTCATGATGAACCTCTTAAATTACTCGTAATAACCAAGGGTTTCAAAGGGTTAAGATGAGAATTTTTCGAAGAAAAAAAAATTCCGAGAAAATTTCTTGGAAATTTTTTTGCTGAAAAAATTCCCAGAAATTCCCCAGGAACTTTCCCAACTTTGTTTCCAGAAACATTTACGAGAACGGGGGGTACAGCAAAATGAGAGCAACCCCACCAGCAGCGTTAGACCCAGAGAGAGAACTGAGATGTCGAAGACATATTTCGACGCATATCCAAGACTCCGTTATTACGTAATTGACGAGACTAATCATAAATATATTAGGTTGTCCGTTAAGTTTTTGCCGATTTTCCAATGATTTTTATACGGATGTAGTCGGCCGAAACTTTTCGGACAATCTAAATAAATAAATAAAAAATTGACAGAAAAATATTCCCGTAAATCAACCAAACGAATGACAACAATGAGAAAATTGACGAGAAATTTGGTCTGTTGTGGTTTGAATTATTACTCGCAAACGACAAAAATTTCCGAATAAATTATTCATATTCATTGATTATTTCATAGAATAATGACAACAATAACGAATCATATATTATAGGTTGTCCGAAAAGTTTTGACCAATTTTGCTTGCAGCAACTCTATCGGATTAAGCCGAATGAACTTTTCGGACAACCTAAATACATGGTAAAAATAAAATGGTAACAAAATATCTTTTATTATTATTATCAGATCGAAAAATGATAATAATGATGATGATGTGGTACATATTTTATGAATTTCTCCGGGAAATTTTTCGGGGAATTTTCCCTGGGAAATTTTTCCCGAGAAATTTTTTCTCGTAAAATCGAAAATTCTGTCCTGTCTTCCTTCATTCATTCACATTGCTTTCGATAGATAGTTTTTTGATGAGTTTAATATTTGATAAATCTTATGGCCCTTGGGTCCTTGGTCTGCCGAGTCTCTGCGTATACCACGGCTCTATGTGGCCAAAGCCTTTGGTCTGCCGTGTCTCTGTGTATACCACGGTCCTTTATGGACCTGGGTCCTCGGTTTCCCTGGGCTCTCGGTCCCCTCCGGCAGCCAGTAGCAATTCGATTCGATGAATAATTCAATGAATGATTTGGTCGTTGTCACCACTGGTGCTGCTGTTGATGGTGTTGATCCTTATGGTTCTCGATATTTTTGTTTGTTGGGTATTTTCGGGAAAATGCAACAAAAATCATCATTCACAAACGACGTTACTATTTCAATAAATAATGATGACATTAATGGAATTATTATTACATAATAATAACAATTCTGAATAATTCAATAATTTCAAAAAAAAAAAAAAAATGTGTCATCCATAAATGAAGTACAAAAAAAAAATGTTTTACGACATTTATGAATTTTTTTTCGCCCCCCTCTTCCTCCTCCTCCTCCTCTTCCTCTTACTCGTACTCTTCCCCTTAATCTTCCTCCTCCTCTTCACTCTCCGTCTTCCTCTTACTCTTCCTCCCCCTCTCTCATCCTCCTCTCTCTCTCTCTCTCTCTCCATCTGTCATCATCAAGCACTCTTACTCTTACTTACCCTTACACTTACCCCTTTCGGGTGCTGCCACAAAGGGTGCATAAATGTTGTAAATGTCTAATTGACATAATTAACATGATGATGTTTCAAGCCTTGAAGGGTTTGAAGCTTTGCGAAGAGCAACGAACACATTGACAAGGCAATGGGCTCTCACTTGTTCACCATCAAAACAGTGGTTCTCAACTTTTTCTGCCAACACAAAAGTGCTGCGGTACAGTCGTTGAGAATCACTGTGTTATAATCGAAATGTTTCATTTCGAAAAAAAAATCCACAAATGATGTACCACCACTGGAAATTATTCAAAATGATTTACTGGAAAGTTTCTCTCTGAGTGCATATTTTCTTGTGTACCTTTTCGTTGGTTTCTGTTGAAAATCAATTTTCCGTGTCAATGTATGAATCAATGTATTAGGTTGTCCCATAAGTTCTTGCCGTTTTTTGAATGGAAAAATGAATTGAAAAAACGGCAAGAACTTATGGGACAACCAAATGTATGAATCAATTTGTCATTAGACATTGTGATTCACCACCACCAAAAATTGACAAAATTGACAGCACTGATTCACAAGTACCGAATTCTATTAAGGGAAAGTTTCGGGGAAAAAAATTTCTGGGAAAATTCCCGGAATTTTTTTCCCCGAAAAAATATTCGGGGATTCCCCGCCATTCATAAATTTCATATTCCCGAAAATTTTCCAGGAATTTTTCCGAGGAATTTTTTTCTTCCCCGTAAAATTACCTCATTTGTCCGCCTCCTCCTCACCCACCCTCCTTAAATTCTGAAAAATTAAAACATTATCAACTGTGGTAATTACCCGTTTGACCATTGAGACCAAAGCCCGAAAAGGTAAGGGGCTCATATTGTTCGGATGATTGTCGTTAGTTGACAGACAGGCGTATACACCACAGGGGCATTTGAATTTGAAATATTCAAAAAAAGGGCGTTTTCCAGGCGACTTAATGTTCCAATGAATTTCCAGAGAAAGTTTCCAGAAAATTAAAAAATTTTCAAATTTTTTTTTTTTTGATTAGTTTCCCTGGAAATTTTCTCATTATTTCGAATGGTAATTGTCATGAGAATTATTGGCTAAATTAAGTCATAATTCATACTGGTCGGTGATGATTGAAAATCATTGCTTTTGACTGATTGTTGTTGACTAAATGATCAAACAAAAATTCACTGACCTGTGGCCAGTGGCCAGTGACTAACCAATGACTTGTGTTGCGAAATGTGTGTATTTGGCCAGCATCTGACCAGTAATTATTAGGTTGTCGCATAATTTCTTGCCGTTTTTTGAATGAAAAAAATTTAGAAAACGGCAAGAACTTATGGGACAACCTAATGGTATTTGATACACTGGACCATGTCCATGGAACACATGGACACATCATTGGATAATCACTGTTATTCAAGGGTTTGAATGGATTTGATTCAAAGTTCATTGGTCAAAATGTTTTCTTTGACCAGTAAATCATTATGATTATTATCATCTAATTATAATTATCAACGATATTGATGATCATCCATGTACGCGTTTTGAAAATGATAATTTGATTTGAATGATTTCATGTATGACACAGAGACCATTGACACGATTCATCATTAACCATGAATTAGCTATGTGTATGTGCCCAGTGATTCTCAACCACTGTGCACAGCAAAATTTCAGAAATTCTAAATTTTGTGCCCCAACCAAGAAAAAAAAAGGTTGAGAATCACTGATGCATACGCTTCATTTTGTATATCTCATTGTTCGTGAATTCATTTCACTAATAATGAATGAATAACAATAAAGCAAAAACTGACTAATTATTAGTTCAATAATAAATTATAATTAAAATTTTCATTAATTAGATGGTTTCAAGATTTGTCATTTTCATTTGTCAGTGTTTTGTAAGTGTAATTATCATTATCATTGTGTGCACAGTGGTTCTCAACCAAAGTGTGCCTTTTAGGCACATTTGCGCCAGCAAATTTCGGAAAATGTCATCTAACCCTTTACTTTACCCTTTACTTTTTCTCCTGCCAAATTTTCAAATTTCAGAAATTTTTGAAATTTGGTGACCCGTTCAAATTAAAGGTTGAGAACCACTGAGTTCATGTGTTCATTCATATAATCGTAATACTAATAATTGCATTTCTGGAAACTTTTCCAAAATCAAAAATGTCGTTTTTGGAAAGTTTCGATGGACATGGTTGGTTGAAACTGTTCCGGGTTATAGTTCTGATAGACCAATTTACCAGTGTTCCTAGTGTCAATGGTAAAGTATGACCAGTGGCTTGGCCAGTGGATTTGAACCAGTGGAATTTTGAACATGAGTTCTGTAGGGTCTATGGACCTTTACTTTCGATTTAAATTCTTGATATTTCAATGAGCTAGGAATCTGAGTCAAATGAAATTCTTTGGTCGGAGAAAATTTTTACGGGAAAATTTTCTCTTCCCGTAAAATTTCCCAGGGAAATTTCCCCAGGATTTTCCAAGGACCCCAAAGAATCCTAAAAGGGCCCTAAAAACCTTAGGAATTTTTTTTTTGCTCTGAGAATTTTTATTTTCTTAAAAAAAGTTTTCCGTGAAAAGTTTTATTGCCCAATGATTCTCAATGAGAATCATTATTTCGATTGAAAATTTTGAAAATTTGAAAATGTGAAATAATTTCTACTTGAAAGAATTTTTATTATCATTTAATTTGATTTGATTTGAATTTATTATTATTATTATTTGAAATTCGTATTCATTCATTCATATTTGAGGTTGTCCGAAAAGTTTTTGCCAATTATATAGTAGGCGTAATTATCAGAAAATCGGCAAAAACTTATCGGACAATCTAATATATTTAAATATATTCTTCAGTATATCATAAATCTGAGAAAAATCTAATTTAAGATATTTGACTCAGGCTGTCCAAAAAGTTTTGTCTGATTTTTGCACTGAAAATCTATTGATTTACCCGACAGAACTTTTTCGGGCAGCCCCTTAAATTCAAATATTCATCGCCCACCAAAGATTGTAAAAAAATTTCGGTCGAATGATGATAAAATGTTTTTATTCATTTTATTATATCATTGTCTGGCAAAAAAAAAAACTAAAGACAATAGCTTTTGGTCTAATTCATTTTGGTTGTTAAACCAAAATTATTATCATTGAGTTGTCCGAAAAGTTTTCAATTATTTTATTATAGATTTACACGTAAAAATCTTCAAAAACTTTTCGGACAACATTTTTTTATTATTATTTTCATTATTATCAGTGATATAATAAAATTTTTTCGCAGAGATAAAATTCCCGAAACTTTCCAATTTTATTGCATTTTCGACGGCCCCTATTTTCACATTTTAAGACCCTTTTTCTATGGGTCCAAAGCCTATAGAATTGAATTTCTGCCATTTTGTACGTGGATATATGAAAATCCACTGAAGATGATTTTGGCCAATGATTGGCTCTATGGCAGATTTCCATTGGACTTCCCATTGTGTAATTTCATTGTTTTTATTGATCCAATGTATTTCCTCCGATTGGATTGTCTGAAATATCCCCTTGTATAAAAAAATTTCAATGATTTCCCGAATAATTCAATGATTCTTTAAGACAATTGAAATGCAATTCAATGGCCATTGATTTCTTATTGATTTTCTCATTGAAATTTTCAAATTATTATCCGGTTGAATTCAATTTCAAATTCAATTCTTATTCAAATTGAATTTGAATTTGAATCAATAAGATACAATCAAATTCAATTTGAATAAGAATTGAATTCAAATGGAATTTTGATTTGAATTAAAATGAATATTGATTGTTCAAATGTTCAAATCTTGAATATCCGATTATTCCAAAAAATTTCAAATTCAAATTCGAATTCATGAATTTCATTTTCAAATTTTTCTCTTATTTTTTTGGGAGTGTATTGTATCAAATTCAATCAATTATTATTATTATTATTATTTCGACACAAATTTGATTTGAAACAAAATAAAACAAATGATTTTATATAAATGATTTAAATACATTTACATTCATTTTTGATACATTTACATTATTCAGAAAAACAATATCGATATATGCAAATGATACAATTTAACAACTCAAGACAATTTAACACAATTTACAATTTGTCAATTGAGAATCGTGTCGATCATTATCAATTGATTATTATTGATTGATTATTGATTATCATAATCATTGATCCACTTAATAACAAACATTGATCATTATTTTATTATTTTCCAGTCAATTCTTTCCAAGAATATTCTGTATTCTATAGTCTTGAGTATATGGTATTCAATGTATTCAGCCGAATATAGTGAATACATAAGAAGTGATTAAAGTATTAAGTTGTCCAAAAAGTTCTTGCCGATTTTCCAATGATTTTCTACGATATAATCGGCGGAAAACTTTGCGGACAACCTGAAAATTACTTGTCGTAAAAAAAATACCTTGTAAAATCAAAATTGAATATTATATTGATTGTGCCCAGGTAAAAATACTAAAAATACACTAACATTGAATGAAACGAAAAAACCGCAAATCATCGATTTTTCATTTAATCATTTCGATCAATGATCGATTGAAATTCATGGTGAAATGATTATTAATCATTTGATCAACGAATATTCTTGAAGGTATTCATACGTTTACATTGGTTACAGCACCAACAATGCCATTCTATTGGTGCCCAGCCAACACTTTTGGTACTCATGTGTGTGTGTGGTCCAAGTCTTAATGTCCCCCGCCCCCTCGCTCTCATTGAAAATTCATTTCGGTACTCAAGTGTTATCTCCATGTTCTTTAAGAGGCTTCCCAGTGAAATGGGAATCAATTGAATTCTTGTTGTTGTTATTCATTGAATTATTGTTATTATCATTTCTATATCGAAAATAAAAAATCAATTGAAAATCAATCAATCGATTAATTTTCAATTGATTTTCGATCGATCTTTATTGTTTTTCACACCATTTGTTCACTCCGAAAATGTGTCTTCTGTAATGCATTCTCTGTGGTGATAAAGGTGTTGGTAGTAATGGTGTTTGGTGGTTATGGTAAGGGTGTCAATGGCCCCTATTGTATCCAATAATCGATTGATTTCATAGATTGATTGATTGATTGATTTTTAAGTGTAATTTTTTTTCAGTCACAAATTTTGAATGATGAATGATTCTGGATGGCGTTTTTTCGAGGGGTAAATATTTCTACAAATAATTTTTTCACGAGCATTTGGCGCCATCTAGTGACATAATTTTCTGTTATATTCATTTATAAACAGATATTAGGTTGTCCCATAAGTTCTTGCCGTTTTTAGAGTGAAAACAAATTCAAAAAACGGCAAGAACTTATGGGACAACCTAATAAAATACATTCGAAAAATTAATCAATCAAGATTTGATACTTTGAATTTCAAATCATATATGTTTGATTGATTATTGATTATTAATATTTAGTTATAATAATGATGATGATGAATGCTATGTATTAGGTTGTCCGAAAAGTTCTGGCCGATTATTTTTGTAGAAAAGCATTAGAAAATCGGCAAGAATTTATCGGACAACCTAATATGTGTGGAATCTTATTGATTCTGTGATTCTACGATTCTGCTGAATTCTGCGATTTATGTTCCATAATTATTCTTCTTTCTTTATTGTTTCAGATTCTTTCGACAATTCTTTCTTTTGATTTCTAAATTTTTCTGAATGTATAGCCCCTTCATATATAGAATTTTAGTTATATTAGGTTGTCCGTAAAGTTTTTGCCGATTTTTTTAATGATTTTCTACGATATAATCGGCAAAAACTTTTCGGACAGCCTAATATATATTAATTATCTAAAAGAATTATGATTCTTATTAAAAAAAAGAGTTTCCACTTTTAATTCAAAATTTTGAAATTAATTTTCATAATTTTCAAATTGATTTTCATAGTTTGGCAATGCAATTTCACATAGTAAAATTACGAAATTCAACTCGAAAACTACGAAATTGAATTTTAAAATCCCGAATTAAAACTTTAAAATTCCCAATTAAAACTTGAAACCCATGTATTATTATTATTATTAGACTTATATCATATAAATGCACAACAAATACTGAATTCAATATATATGTTATTGATTCATACACACATATATTGGGTTGTCCCATAAGTTCTTACCGTTTTTTAAATTTTTTTTTTTCATTCGAAAAATGGCAAGAACTTATGGGACAACCTAATATATATGTTGAGATACGATACTAAATACGATCTATAGCCTTACATTCTTTGTTTTATTTTTTGAATCGTGTGTGTGTTACCAGAATCTTAGCAAAATCTTACCCAAAATCATAATTATATGGAACTAATTATTCCAAATAGAAACAAAGAGAGAGATAGGAACAATATTCTTGATGAAAACAAAAAAAATGTCTGAGGAATTTCCAAATTCTTGAATTCCTTAAAGAATTCCAATTCCAGAATTCCGATTCTTGAATTCCTTATTTCGAAGAATTCCTTAATTCAAGAAATTCCTTATGAATTCTTTGTTGTTGTTGTATGAATCAATAATGATTGTTAATTAATTAATTAATTAATAATGATTTTTTCTGCCAATTGAATTGTATATATGCGAATATATATGCAATTCGCATATGTATATTTGAAAAGGTTGTCCTAAAAATTTTTACCAATTTTCAAATGTTTTTTAGCTGGTAAATCGGTAAAAACTTTTCGGACAACCTAATATTTGTATTAGCTTGTCCCATAAGTTTTTGCCGTTTTTCAAATGTTTTTCAGCTAGTAAATTGGTAAAAATTTTCTGGACAATCGCGATATTTATATTAGGTTGTCCCATAAGTTCTTGTCGTTTTTTTGAGTGAAAAAAAAATTGAAAAAACGGTAAGAACTTATGGGACAACCTAATATTTGTATATGTATGCATGTGTCGATTGATTGAATCGATTAATTTTTTTAAATTAATGAATAGAATGTGTACATTATTCGAATTCTTTGATTCATTATTCGAAATTATTCTGCTAATGATCATTCATTCTTCGTTGGAAGAATTCAATTGTTTGCTTCAAGAATTTAATTGTTTTATTTTTTGGGCATCAAAATAAAATAAATTCTTTCATTCACAATTATCAAATTCCAATTTGCCAATGCCAAATATATATTAGGTTGTCCGAAAAGTTCCTACTGCTTAATCCGATAGTTGCTCATGAAAATCGGCCAAAACTTTTCGGACAATCTAATAGATCATTATTTGTATTTCAATATAATGGGTTTAATATATAATTTTTTTTTTCATTAAAAAAAACGGCAAGAACTTATGGGACAACTCAATATATATACATTTTATATATGCATGTTTATATGATTATATAATATATTTGTATATATTTATCTATTCTTATATATGAAATATATATTATTTGTTCATTTATAAATCTATTTTCAATTAAATTGGTATTTAAAGGTTAAGGTTTTTTATTTTTGAAAAAAATGAAAAAAAATGAAATTCTTTAAATTTTATTTTTAGAAATTAAACGAAAATAAATAGATTCATATATAAGCTCTTATTAATATTTATATATATTTATATATAGCTCATATATTAGGCTGTCCGAAAAGTTCTTGCCGATTTTCTAATTATTTTTCACGATATAACCGGCAAGAACTTAAGGGACAACCCAATACAATCAAGATGCATAATGCCAGAATAGCATCCATATATGCATCAATACATGATGATGGATGTAATTCATACAGAATTCATGTATTATTAAGGTTCTAGGGCTATGGCTTTGTTTATTTGTTTTTTATTTACAGAATAAAATGCATAGAATAATGGTATGCGTACATATATATATTTATGTTTATTATGAATTTTAGGTTGTCCGAAAAGTTCATTCCGCTCAATCACCGATAGAGTTGCTGCTGAAAATCGGCCAAAACTTTTCGGACAACCTAATATATATTTATATTGAAATTTATATACCAAATATTCACATTTAAAATTGATGTAAGCAAAGTTGTCCATTCGCCAAAAAAAAAACGACTGAAGACAATTTCAAAGTCAATTTGTGCCAAATTTTCGACTTTTTGATTCACTTTATTTAATTTCTAAAGTCAAAAGTGCCTGCAGGCATTTTTTACTTGGGAATATATCATCATAAATGGTGATGATTCGAAATTTCATATCATCATATATCAATTTGATTTCAAATATATTAGGTTGTCCCATAAGTTCTTGCCGTCATTTGAATGAAAAAAAAATTCAAAAAACGGCAAGAACTTATGGGACAACCTAATATATATTCACATCAACAAGAACATTCAAATAAGATAAATATATTAGGTTGTCCGGAAAGTTTTGGCCGATTTTCATTACCAACTCTATCGATTAAGCGGAATAAACTTTTCGGACAGCCTAATACTTGTCAATACATGAATATATACGAACATATCATATATATGCGTACATATATGCCCATATATCACATCTATTTGGGCTCCTCTTCTCAGAGCTCCATTGGGCCCTTTCTCTCCGATTGGATGCTTAAAAAATGCTTGAAAAACTCGAAACAAATTCAATAAAAGTCAATGATATTTAATAATGAAATCGTGTATTGTACGACTCGACAGGCGCCTATCGGGCACCGTAGTAATTCGGCTCTACAGCTCTACAAGGCGCCTTCCAGGCACCAAAGCTCGCAGTGTTTAGAAGTGAGCTCGAGTGGTAGACGACTATTTCAACAGCAAAAGCGTCGAGTGCAAAGAGTGCAAAAAGGGTTCATACGGACTACATATAGCCCATGTATGTCTTTAAATAACGCATTCTCATTGTCGAATTACTTATCAATGATTTCTATTTTTCGGGGAAATTTCCCAAATTCCCCGAAAAATTTCCCGAAAAAATTCTTCCCAAAATGGTTTAAATATAGTTTCAATTATGGTTTGCCTCAAACAAAATGAATGATGGCTACATGATGATTACATCAATTCATTCATTGGTTAAACTACTACCCTTTTGTTATTAGCAATATCAAAGGGCTATTTGGGGGGAAATTTCCCGAGAAATTTTCAGATGAGAGAAATTTTCCCAGAAATGTTCGTTGATTCACTGACTTTTTCTCTGGGCCTTTATTTCTTGTTGTCGGGCTATTTTGACAGAATTTGACATTTACCCCTCGTTACCCTCTCTCTCCTTTTTCTATTTCTCTGGCTGTTATTACTATCATTGATTCGGTTCATTAATAAATGACGATTAATCAGAATTTCGGGAAACTTTCCTCGGAAAACATTCTTCGACATATTCTTCTGTGCTTTCGATTCTTTCCAAGGAATATTGCACAGAATATTCGAGTATATATATTAGGTTGTCCGGAAAGTCGTTGCTGATTGTATCGTAGAAAATAATTGTGGAAAATCGGCCAAAACTTATCGGACAACCTAATAGAATCTCGTATGTATGTTAGTAGCATAGTAGTCGTAATTTAATGGTTTCTTCAAAACTTTCTTTGGTCCCTTGGCGCCCGCCAGAAGTCTATATAGAATCGATAGCATAAATTCTTCCAGAATCCTTCTGACTCTGATTCTGTTCAAGACGAATAATCATAAAGAATTTTGCCTGTGTACAGCAGATATGAAGATTCATATATAGAATTGTATGATATTTGCGAATCACTTCTGAAAGTAGCTTCCAGAATTGCTTTGCCTAGGACCCCTAAGGACCAGTGCCTTATAGATACATGGGTAGCGGCACTAGAATCAGTAGCGTTTCAAGTAGCTTTTACGATAAAAATTTCCTCGAAATATTTATATTGGGTTGTCCCATAAGTTCTTGCCGTTTTTTAAATATTTTTTCATTCGAAAAACAGCAAGAACTTATGGGACAACCTAATATATGAGTAAGTGTACAAACACACTCATACGTTCAAAATCAAAAGATGCTAAGAGAAATTTTCTCGGGAAATTTCCCGAGAAATTTTTCCAGAAAAAAAAATTCCGGCAATTCTTTGATCTAAGAGCCAGAATCAAATACCACTACTGCTCGTCATACCCACTACCCTTTTGAGTGTGTGAACAGAATTTTGGACCATAGAATCTTTTGGAGAAAATCTACCAGAATTTTGTTGTTTTGGTTTTTTGAGTTTCTGTTATTTTTGATGTTTTGGTGAAGCTGCCAACGTCATATTCCACAATGTGTCTATGTGTATTTTCGAAGTGAATCTGTAAATCTGGTACATGTTTTGATTAATGGTGAAAATTTTCGATTTTTTCTTAGTCAAAAAAAAATTAAACCTAAAAGGTTTTCGAGGGAAATTTTCCGGTAAATTTTTTGGTGAATTTTTTCCTCGAGATTTCCCGCAATTTTCTCTGCTAATTTCCAGCAAGTTTTCTCTGAAGTTTCCAGTAAGTTTTCTCTGAGATTTTCAGCAAATTTCTCGTGAGATTTTCAGAAAGTTTCTCTGCGAGATTTTCAGCAAATTTCTCTGAAATTTTCCCGTAAATTTTCCAGCAAGTTTTCTCAGAGATTTCCCGAAAGTTTCTCTGCTAATTTGAGCTGATTTTTTCCACAAAAACATTTTAAAATATTTTCAGTGAAAAAAAAAAAAAATCTGTGAACTTTCAGTGTCATCAGTGTGTGGTCATCGAATCAATCAAACACGATCAATCAGACCTAGAAGAACCGAAGGTTCGGAATGATTTCCGTAAACTTTCTCTTCTCGAAATTCATCGAATTTTGTAGGGTGTGGACCTCTTAAACCTCTCTGAAATGATTGAAATCAATTGTGTGTGTGTGGTGAATTGAAAGGGTCAGTTGAAAGGGTTAATACTCGATTATCATCAGTTAATTAATCTGTCCATTTTGAAAAAATAAAATTCCTACGTCAAAAAAAAATTCCGGGAAAATTTCCCACGAGAGAAATTTTCCGGAAAATGTCCATAACATCGATCATCATATGACCACCATCAAATCACCATCACTATCGACACCGACAACGACGCCACCATCGGCAACAATTTAAATTATCATCAATCGAAATAAGAAAATTCTGTGATTTACTCCTTATTCTACTCATCATCATTCATTCATTCATTCAATGATATTCCTTGTGTGGGTGTATCCCGGTTGTAAATTTTCTTCAGAAAAAAGAAAGTTTCCGTAAATTTTCTTTCCGTAAATATTGCTCAAATCATTCGAAATCCTCTTCTTCAACCGTATTCAACTCTTTGATCACCAAATTAATACCTTCAAGATCAAAAAAAAAAAAAAAAAAAATTAATCACCAAAGGTTCGTATCCATCGTTTTTTTTTTTTTTTTTTTTTAAATTGATAAGGGTCAAACCCTTGAAAATTCTTCACCCCTGAATTCCTGGAGGCCTTAGGGCCCAAGAATCGTCGAATCTAAGAGCGATTCTCGCTGGGTTCCCTCAGGATTATCTCAAGGCTCTCTCAGGGTTCTCTCTAGGGTTCTTACCAGGGTCCTTCTTGGGTCATTACCTCTCCCACGAATCGCCCTTTGACTGCCTCTGTCTCTCCTTAGAGATTCTCCCACTTCTCCTTCTTCTTACGGGTAGATGGCTTAGCCAATTTCACTGGGCCCCGTTGATGTCATTGAGGTATTCGACGCATTCTGACGCCCACATTTTTTGACCGATAAGAATTTTTCGGCCTCCAAAATTGATCAAAAAAAAAAATCCATAAATTACGTTACCTCATTTTTACGTTCGATTATTATTATTATTATCAATATATTAGGTTGTCCGAAAAGTTCTTGCCGATTTTCCAATGATTTTCTACGATATAACCGGCAAGAATTTATGGGACAACCTAATATATAAGTCCATTCATAATTCAATTTATGTTCAATTCAAATTCACAGCTGATCTCCTGCTTTGCATTTGAAACTAGGCCCCGTACGAGAAAGAATTGAAAATGATATTCTTTCATTTTCAAATTCCATAAATATTAGGTTGTCCGTTAAGTTCTTGGCGTTTTTTCAAATGAAAAAATATTTAAAAAACGGCCAAAACTTTTCGGACAACCTAATAAATTCAATTTTTGAAAATTTTGAAATTCTCATTGAATTTCAATTGGAAACATCTTCTCTCCAGGTTCCATATTGCATACATATTCCAGGTCTCTGTCGAGTATTTTCCATATCGAAAGGCCCTTGGAAAATGTCCCCTTTTCACAAAGGATTTGGTTGAATAATTCTGAACTATTTGGGCTGTCCCATAAGTTCTTGCCGATTTTTCAATAATTTTCTACGATATAACCGGCGAGAACTTATGGGACAACCTAATAGGAATTTTAATTTTGGACTGGCTTCTGCTGCTGCTGCTTTAGCGCTGAATAATAATGAATACAAATGCATGTACTGTCATATTTGAATTTTTTTTTCTGAGAATTTTCCAAGAATTTTTCCGAGAAAATTTCCGTAAAAATGCGGAAATTTTTCCGAAAAAATTCAATTTCCATTCGTAATCCTATGGTTTATCTAAGGTTATTATGAATTCGGTTTATCTTTAAGGGCTATAGAATTTTCGAATCAACCAAAAAAATAAAACTAAAACCAAGAATTGTTCATAGATACACACATGCAGAGAGAAGGGTCCTAGACAGGCCTTTAACCTCATAGAAATTCTTTGATTTTGAAAATTTTCGGTGAATTCCGGTGACCATTACCAAGGTGTAATCTCCTTTGTCCGATGTTTGACCCTTGTCCAATGTTTGACCCTTGTTTTTCCTTCGTATCTTGTGACCTTTGTCCGATTTGGACATTGGTCATAATCGGACAACCTCCACAAGGTCAAAGTTTGATCAAAAATTTGACCAGAAAAGGATTCCGTAGGGTCGTTGGTCATATTTAAGGTTTTATTTTTTTTATAAATCAAAGATTCCGTTTAAAAGCGAATAAGTGTAACGGAATATATGAATGATTTATGGAATCGTTATTTTTTCACTTTTTTTTCGGTGAAGAATTTGATGAAATTTCTTAAAGATCCCTAAGAACGAAGAAATAACGTCTTCACCTTAGCTCATACTCAGCTCATATTTAATGTTGCCATCATTCATTCATTCATTTTTCATCTTTCGGCACTTGAATTTTTCATTATTTTTTTCTTAATATTCCTTCGGAAAATAGCCCCGGAGGCAATTTTCGCCATTTTCGTTCGATTCTTTCTTCTTCTTAATTCATTCGTTCAATTTTCTTAAGATAATTTTCAACCGAACCGGAGCGTAGAAAAATGCTGGAAATTTCCCGAAAAATTTCCAATTTTTTCACTTCGGAAATTACTGGGAAATTTCCCGAGAAACAATACCCTAAGTAATGTCCATGAATAAATGAACTTTGCCGGAAAAATTCTTGGCCGTCATCACTCGGTAAGGTCCACCATTTCAGGTCCACTGGCCCACCCTGGGCCGGGTCCCGGCCCTCGGTCCATTGTTTGGCCAATGTCCATAAATAATGTAACAAAACAAAATGAAAAAAACAATTTTCGGGAATCCGGAAATTTTTCCGTAAACAAAATTCCCGAAAAATTTTTTTCGGAAAAAAAATTCTTTTGTTTACCCATGAATTCCAGTCATGATTCAACTCAATCGTTTAAAAGCATCGTCGTTTCATTGATACCATTTATGAAACTGTTTAGAGGGTACTAGCATCATCGCCATTTATCGTTATCATGATCGGTTATGAATTCACTTAGGTTGTCCCATAAGTTTTTGCCGTTTTTTAAATTTTTTTCATTCGAAAAAATGGCCAAAACTTATGGGACAACCTTGTATGTACCCGAGAAAATTCCCCGAAAAATTACCCTCGAAAAAAATGTATCTGCGTCAAACAGATTTTTTCAAATCTATAATCTTGTACATTTTTAGAGAAAATTTACTAAAAATTTTTTCGGAAATTTCCTGGAAAATGTACTAAAAAAATATTTCGGGAAATTTTCCTGAATGATTTTTAATTATTTTTGCTATTAGGTTGTCCGAAAAGTTCTTGCCGTTTTTCGAATAAAAAAAAAATTAAAAAACGACAAGAACTTATGGGACAACCTAATTTTTTTAGCAATTAATTGTTTGAATTAATTAATTTTTAATTAATTATTTTTCTGCTTTGAAAAAAAATAAATATGTACTCAAACAGTTATAACCTTTCGAGTGGGCCTCAATTCTTCAAAGTCAAAGAAAATCATTTTATTAGGTTGTCCCATAAGTTTTTGCCGTTTTTCGACCCGGGGAATTTGAGAGACGGCCGAAAATTGATTCTCCGGAAAATTCTTAGAAGGATTTTCTTCGAATTTCTTAAGATTCTCCCTAATTCCACCAAAAAAATCTTGAATTTCTTAAAAATTCCTTAAAATTTCTTCAGAATTTTTCAATTTTCTTAAAAATTTTTCACTCCCTGAAAATATCAAATTTCGACATTTTGAAATGTGAAAAAAATTTATTAGGTTGTCCGAAAAGTTTTGGCCGTTTTTCTCATTATACCCATACGATATAATCGGCCAATACTTTTCGGACAACCTAATATTTTCAAATCGAATTTTCGTGTCGATTCCGGTGTATTATTGTGTGTTCGTGTCTGTGTAGGTTTATTTGTTTCAGTCTTATTTTTAGGTCTGTATTTTTTCCTTTGAATTTCTCTTTATCTTCGTCTTAGATTTGAAAAGAATTTCGTCTTATTTTTCAATTTCTTCACTTTCGGCTGAAAAATTTTTTTATTACAAGTTTTAAAGTTTTAATTCGTAGTTTTAAAATTCAATTTCGTAGTTTTTAAATGAAATTCCAAAGGTAAAATTACGAAATTAAAGTTTAAAACTACGAATTAAAACTTGAAATCCTGTATCACACATTATTCAATCACATTCGAATTCGAATTTCGAATTATTATTGAATTCGAATTCGATTATGGAGTGTCTGAAATAGACGTAGGAGGAGGAGGAGAAGGAGGAGAAGGAAGAAAAATGAGAAAAGTGAGAGAGAAAAAATATTATCAGGGTGTCCGATAAGTTTTTGCCAATTTTTCAATGATTTTCTACGATAAAATCGGCAAAAACTTTTCGGACAACCTAATAGATTATCAATTGGTAAAATATCGAATGGAATTTCGAATTCGGAATTTTGGATTCGGGTCCCAGGCCTAGGCTCTCTCTCTGGGTCCCTCGGATTTGATTTATTCTTATTTTATCTGTTTGTTTATTGGAAATTGTCCCATAAGTTCTTGCCGTTTTTCAAATGAAAAAAAAATTCAAAAAACCGCAAGAACTTATCGGACAACCTAATACAATGATTCTGGCTGATTCTGTGTGAATGAATGATTCGAAATGAATTTCCGCATCATCAAAATTCGAATGTTTATTTCATTCGAATTAAAGCTGTCACATTATTATTATTGTACGCTTCGGCTTTTGCTTAGGCCTCTTTTTGCTTAGGCCTCTTTGCTTGTTTTTTGCGTGTGTGTGTGTGGAATGTTTTCTCGGTGTGTAATGCTGTTGTTTCTGGTTGGTGTGTAATGTTGTGGATATATTAGGCTGTCCGATAAGTTTTTTCCGATTTTCTAATCAATTTCTACGATATAATAGGCCGAAAACTTTTCGGACAACCTAAATATATGGTATGTATTAGGTTGTCCAATAAGTTCTTGCCGTTTTTCTGAATGAAAAAAAATTTAAAAAACGGCAAAAACTTATGGGACAACCTAATATGTTCATTTTTGTTGCTTATCTAAGCAAAAAAAAACATTGAAATATTTTTTTCATTTCATTGAACGAGAGAGAGAGAGATGTGGTGCGGTGAGAGATAGATGGAGTGAGTGAGGGAGGGAGGGCAAGGGCCCCAGAGAGAGGGAGTGAGTGAGTGAGGGAGAGAGATGTGTGTGTCAAAACAAACATTGATAATTGTTGTCGCTTGTTTACAGTTGTTACTACTGTTGACTTGTATTAGGTTGTCCGATAAATTCTTGCCGATTTTCTTATAATTTCCTACGATATAATCGGCAAAAACTTTTCGGACAACCTAATATATTCACCCCAAAAAAACAAAACTAGAAAAATGCTAATAAACTGTGTTGAGATTCGGGATCCGAGCGAAAAAAATTTGCTGAAATCGAATAAAAAAAATTCGAATAAATAAACCGACACGAAATCCGGGACCCGAGAAAATTTCCGGGAATAATTTTGGTTAAGGTTAAACAAATTATTTGGACTTTTGGAAAAAAACGAAACTCGAAATTCTTCGAAGGTTTTGACCTTTGAAATTTTCTCTTTCTCAGGAATTTTCCTTCGGAAATTTCCCTGAAAATTTCCTTAGAAATTTTCCCTGAAAAATTTCCTGCAAATTTCTCGGGCCTAGGACCCTGAAGAACCCTGGACCTTTGAAGAAAAAATTTTTCATTTTTTCCTCCTTAAAATTTCAAATCAATTTTCCAATTTTTCAATTTTCAATTCGTACCATTAAAATTCAAACGTTCACAATTCATCGTGCATATACGATGCGGACACGGACATTGTCCACGATCATCAATGATCATTGATCATTGATGATGATGATCATTATTATTGATATCGAATGGTCAGTGATATTCATTATTATCATTATTGAAAATAACATTTTTTCATGTATCCACTGATCAGCCATCATTATCATTATGTATGTCAAACCAAAAATGGACAAAATTTGGTCCGATACATTTTTCGGAGGGGCCATACACATAAATAATGACAATTTATATAAATAATTTAAATTTGAATGATTTTTTCGAATCAAAAATTAAAATGAATTTTTATTTTTTCGAAAAAAAAAAAAAATTCAAAATTTCAAAATTACAAAAATTCCAAATTTCAGTAATAAATATTTCATATGTGTAATTTCATTTGTATTTATATTTATTTATTACCTGTGTAGAATTTCCAGCAAAATATTTTTCCGAAAATGGACAGAATATTCTTGAATAATAATGAATGGACTCGAATAATGATATATATATATTCAATGAGATCAATTTTGGAATAATTCGATGATCAATTCCGGGATCAATTCAATTTATGACTAATTCAACGAATTAATATTGGATATAATTATGGGCCTAATCGTTGAAAATTCACTGACCAAAGCTCATTGACCATTAGGAATATTTATTGCCTAAGGAATATTCATTGATTCTACGAATTATTTCATAAAGTAATTAAACAAATGAAATGATTGAATTTCTTCTAATCGAATGATGATAATGGCGGCAGCAGCAGCAGCAGTAAATGACAAAATTCTAATGATGATACCATCATCAGAATCATCATCATCAATGATAATGACAGCATCATCACGATTATCATTGGAATTGCAATTATCATTCGAATCATCTCGATCATTCGAATCATTGATTGCCATCGTTGTTTGTTCATTGAAAAATTTGAAAAATTCAAAAAATATCGAAAATTCAAAGTATTCAATTATTACAATTGAAGATAATGATAACTACCTTGTGGATCGTAATTACTTCGGTAATTTCGATTATCGAACAATTAAACTATCAAAACATTGTACATCGATTCAATTAGGTCCTAGACCAAAATCGTGGCCATTGTTTGGACCTTGTCATTTGAAGTTATTATTGTTGAATATACGATCATATGATGGTGATTACCGCCATCATTATCATCGATATAATCGATATCATCATCGAAATCGATTAAGAAATCATGAATCCACCAACAACGACGACGACTATTTCGACAACGATTATTGTGATCAAACAACACTTATACACCAAGTATTAATAACAGGTCACTACTACCCTGACCTATTACTGTTAATAATCGATGATCAAATACTAGTGCAATATGCGCACAGCGATTCTCAACCGACCATCATATGTTGTTTGACTCTTCGTCATCCTCCTAATCGACAGTCATCGAGCGTTCGATCAAATTCAGTCATAGTTAAGCCGCTACAGCAGCTTGCGCAGCATCATCACTCATCCTCACCCGCATCATCATCAACGTCTGGTGCCCTTCAACACCGATCATCATTCCATGGCCATTATTATCATCAAGATTATCATCAGCGCCATCTACGACATCAACAAAATGACAGCCAAATTCATTATTTGCTCAATAATTTATTTGTATTATCATCGTTATCATTAATTTCAACTCTTTTAATACTAAAATTGATAATTATTAATTCGATACTATCGATATTAATATCGATAATATTTTTAGCAAAATTTTCATTGATATTTATACCATTTGTATTATCATTATCTTCATCATCATTTTTACTAAATACATGGCCAAGCCAAGGGTCATGGCCTCATAAGCCTCACAAGCATCATGAGCCTCATAAGCCTCAACCTCAACAGCATAATCATCCGCAGCAGCCAAAATCGCCAGCATCAACACCGCAGCAACTGGCCAAGACACAGCCAGCGCAGCAGCCGCAGCGGCAACTAATACGTTCATCAATCAAAACTAATTCAATTAAATTAAATTTAATCCGGATTAAATCAATTAAATTGTTGATTATCATGATCATGTTGCTATTATCATCATCATCATTACTGTTGAACAATTGCCAAATATTTGTTTATTGTCAAAATTCTGAATTAATAATAAATAGTGAACATGAACCGGAAAATAAGTAAGTATATTTGAATTTTGAAAATTTAGATTTGAACCCTTTGAGCACTCGAGGTCATCCAAGCAAGCTGGCAAACTCACTGACCATGTGATCTGATGCTACGACTCCAGACGTTTCCCAAGTAGTCCAAGTCCTACGTTGTGGCACTGAATCACATGGTTAGACTTACGAATCGCTCGAGTTCAAAGGGTTAAACCCTGTCAAATTATTTCAAATCAAATTAATCAATTGATCAAAATAATTTTCCCTTTTTTTTTAACCCTTTAACAGAGCCGATGCTTATAGCGATGCTGGCAGTAACATAACGAAAATATTGAATGCCTTTTTCGATAGTGGTTATGATAAAAGAGTACGACCTGAATATGGAGGTATGTTTTAAATGTTTAAATGTTTTCAATTATTTTAAAGATAAGACTCTTAATTATTTGTATTAAATTAATAACTCTTAATTATTACTATTGATTCTTAATCAATAATTAACTAATAGATTGTCCGATAAGTTCTTGCCAATTTTCTCCCCATTCCCTACGGCAAAAATCGGCAAAAACTTTCCGGACAGCCCAATACTTACTAAGACTTAAAAAAAGTTTTAAGAGTTTGAGAATTTTTGAGAAAATTTGAATAAATTACAAATTGTTTGTGCAATCGGAAAATTCTTCGAATCGGAATTCATTCGATTGATTTGTGAGATTGATCCGAATTCAATTTCAAATCAATAATCTTGTTTTTGTTTGATTTAATTAGAAAATAATTAATTTTTTTTTATTTTCATGAATTTCTGTAAGCAACAGCATCCTTGCAATTATTAGGTTGTCCTATAAGTTCTTGCCGTTGTTTAAATTTTTTTTTTCATTAGAAAAACGGCAAGAACTTATGGGACAACCTAATATTTGTTGTAATTAGTGAAAAAAATGTTTCTGGGGAAATTTCCCCGGAAAGATATTTCCATCTTTTTCTTTGCTTTATTCAGCCCTTGGGCTAAGGTTGACTTAGTCAAATTTCGTCAGCCTCTGTGTGCATCTACGCTGCGCGATCTGCGGAGTTTCGAGAGTCCCAAGAATCCAGAGAATTCTAAGAATCTCGAAAATTCCAAGAATTCCGAGAATTTCAAGAATTTCGATTAATTTCAATCCTTCTAATTGATCAGTGCCCGTGTAGGGTAAGGTCCTTGTAGGCCCAGTAGGCTTAGTAGGCCGAGTAGGCTCGTAATTTCTAGAAATTTTCCCATAAATCTTCCAAGGAATACTACGAGAAATATTCCCAGAAATATCAATTTACACAAAATCTTAAGAAAATTTCTTGGCAATAAATTTCTTCACTTTTTCTTTTCTTTTCTTAATTAATTAATTAATGAATTCATTAATTAATTAATGAAATTTTTTTTCAATTAATTCATTTCATTAATTGTGTAAAGAGATTCAAATGAAATCATTTCTAAGCACTGTTCGTGCATTGAGCTAT
Source organism: Psoroptes ovis (assembly GCA_002943765.1). NCBI lineage: Eukaryota > Metazoa > Arthropoda > Arachnida > Sarcoptiformes > Psoroptidae > Psoroptes > Psoroptes ovis. Next base: position 253,574 of record PQWQ01000008.1, on the reverse strand, counting down.
TAGTCGTATATTGAATTATAAAAAAGGTTGTCCCATAAGTTCTTGCCGTTTTTTAAATTTTTTTTCATTCAAAAAACGGCAAGAACTTATGGGACAACCTAATAAATCGAAGAGAAAATGATTCCCGTAAATTTTCTTTGAAACTGTAAAAATGTCAAATGTAACCATTCATTTGCCCGTGTTAATGGGTTTTCTGTTGCGAATTATTTTGTGTGAAACGTGTGAGGGTATTGTGTGAGTCAGGCATGTAGAGGAAGCAAGGGAGAGGGAGCCATCCATAAATTCAATGTACGTTAAAATCAACGGCCGACATATGTGAATTATTTGATTGAGAAAATGTATTAGGTTGTCCGAAAAGTTCATTCCGATTAATCAGTAGAGTTGCTGGTGAAAATTGGCTAGAACTTTCCGGACAACCTCGTACAAAGAAAAAGATAGAAACAACTAAAACAGCGATTCTGTAAAATTCTGTAAGAAAAATTCTGTTAAAATTCCATTCAATTCGATGACAATTTGCATTTAAATTAAATTCTTTGAAAAGAATTTGTTAAGAATTTTTTTTCCCGCTTTGTTTTGTTGTAAATATTTTCAATTCTTATACAACAGCGCTTATATTAGGTTGTCCCATAAGTTCTTGCCATTTTTTCAATTTTATTTCATTCAAAAAACGGCAAGAACTTATGGGACAACCTAATATTTGTTTGTATTAGATTGTCCGGAAAGTTCTGGCCGATTTTCATGCAAGCGACTCTATTGATTGAACGGAATGAACTTTTCGGACAACCTAATATATATTTGTGTATGTGTATGTGATATTTACCACTTAATAGAATATAAACTTTATATTATAAAGGGTTTTTGTTTTCGGTTTTTCAAAATTATCAAAGAATTACGTAGAATTTAATGAATGAAATGTGTACACAGAGAATATTTGCTTTGGAATTCTTACAAATTCTTTGAATTTTTTCTTTTTTCGATTCCTTACTTTCAAATATTAATTAATATAAGCATAAATTTATTACTTGTATAAGTGTAAATATACATGTATAAGTGTACATGTATGTGAGTGTATATATATGTGTGTATATGGAATGTATAGGCGTATTATATGACACTGAAAACACGTACACACATATTTATAATGGCATTAAACACGTAGTAATTTTGTGATCTTTGAATTCGAAATTGAATTTTTTCCTTAATTTGAATCCTTTGAATCACAGAAGTTAAAACCAAAAATTAAAATTCTTCAGATTATCCTTGGATTATCCATGGATTATTTTTGCCATGAATTAATTATTTTAAAGATGAAAAACTTTGAATAAATACAAAACTAATGAATGACTATGACTAGTCGGTTGATTTGTGACAATGACTTGTAGTATGGTAGTTGGTTTGACCGATTAGTGTATTAGGCGTATGAGATGGTTTTCACAATAGTTTTCAATGCACACAAACACATTGACACAATGACACATCATCATTTTAATGATTGTAATTCAACCTAAAACACACATATCAAACACTGTTCATTTGCTCAAAGCACGTGTTTGTATTTTCACTTTTAAAACGTGTTCATTGAAATATCAAACCATTGACTTAATAATTGAATTCATTTACATTTGTGTTTGTCTATAACTTACTTGCTTCTAGGTCCACCGGTGCAGGTCGGTGTATCGATGCACATAATCGGTATTAGTTCAGTGTCCGAAGTTCAAATGGTAAGTATTACCTTTGATTTGGTTTTTAAAGTTTTTCAAATTTTTGAAATTTTTCGAAATGAATCTAGGACTTTACATCGGATTTCTATTTCCGCCAGCTTTGGAAAGATAATCGTCTTGCATTCGATCCAACTGGTGATATTGATAAATTAGTTGTTGGTGCTGAAGTTGCACAGAAAATTTGGGTACCCGATACATTTTTTGCTAATGAAAAAGTTGCATCATTTCATTCGGCAACAACACCGAATACATTTCTTCGTATATCGTCTAGCGGGGAAGTTTATCGTAGTATCAGGTAGGTTTCAAACCCTTTCATTTTATTCATTTTTCAATGTTTTTTCTTAGCGTAAAAATTTCAGAGACAAAAAGAGTCTGAATTATTGAAAATTTTGAATTTTTTCAAAGGTTTAAACCTTTGGACTTTGAGGTCTTGAGGTCTATAACCTTTGAATTTGCTCATTTTTCGCAAGAGATAGTATTTGTAGTATTCAAGAGAGAATCATCTGTATTTGTCTCTGTCTGTGTGTGTGTGTATGAATAATTTTGAAAAATTCTTGAATTTTTGTTTTTTCTCTTAACTCTTCAACTCTCAAAGGGTTAACCCTTTGAATAATCGATTCAAATTCCGTGAAATTCACGAAAATCAAAAAAAAATTATTTATTTTTTCTGGTCAATTTTCATAATTAGCATTTTTTAAAAAATATGAATATGACCAACGATCATATTCATATGAAAATAAATAATTTGACCAGTAGAAATTCTGAAAATTGCAAATTTCCTGGTCATTTCATTGTATTTGATCCACTTCAAACATTTTTCGTTCCGATATCATTCATTTCAATCATTTTGGTCCGTTTCATACATATCATACCATTTTCAATCATTAATTTATTCATATTTGGACTCATTAATTTTCCATTTTTTCCATTTTTTTCCTCGTCTAAGTACTTTTTGGTCACTTCATTTTTCTAGTTATTTGGTCACTTTTTATCATTATGAGTATTCCGGTTGTCCGAAAAGTTTTTGTCCGGTTATATCGTAGAAAATAAGCAAAAAAATTGGCAAAAACTTTTCGGACGACCCTATTACATGGTACTTGTTTTTTTTGGCAAAATCATTATAACATTTGTGTGTTAATGGTCAAAACAAGTCCAAAAACGAAGAAATCACTTGTCAAATTTTAATTTATTTTAATCATTCCACCAAGAGAGAATTCCAAAAGTTGATTGTCCTTTGAAAATGGTCCAACAAACATGGTCCCAAATCAATGTGCTTCATACCTTTACATATATTAGGTTGTCCGAAAAGTTTTTGCCGATTTACCTTGTTGAAAAACATTTGAAAATCCGCAAAAACTTTTCGGACAACCCAATTTATTATATATTTTATGGCCATAGACCCATGTATATGTGGAATGGACATGATCAACTACTCGGGACAATTGACAAGTAATCATTCATTTCATTCCAAATTCGTTCATTAATTTTTCCTGGCAAAATAATAGGTTGTCCCATAAGTTCTTGCCGATTTTTCAATGATTTTCTACGATGTAACCGGCAAGAACTTATCGGACAACCCAATATTTCCGAGGAAATTTTCAATTTTATTCATTTTTTTTTGTCAGGGAAACTTTCCAAAAATTGAAAATTCGTTGAATTTTAATGCCGAAATGACATGAATTTCAAATTTTTAATTAGAAAATGAATCAAGATGAAAATAATTAACGAAATGAAAAAAATCCAAAAAAATCTAAAAAAATTGACAAATCGTTCCGACCAGTAGTTGGGTCGTGTTTTCCCATTGGTTTTTAATGAGAAAACGTTACCGCTCTAGCGGCGTTGCCCGTGATGATTTCGGGCTGAAAATTGATTTGAAATTTTTCGTTCTGACAGATTTTCCAAAAGCATTGATGATATTAATAATTGTCGTTTATTGTCTCATTATATGATCATCATCATTATCATTATCGTTATCACATATAAATATCATTAGACCAAAATATGAATTTGTAAACAAGTTCGGCGGTGGCGAGAGGGTTTTTCAAAATAATAGATAAATTTATTTTAAATAAACAAAAACAAACAAAAACAAAACAAAAAACAAAAGAACAATGAATTTTTAATAGATCATATTTTTTGTGCATGCTGAACATGCTATTTATACTTTTCGGCGTTGAACAGCCACTCAGATACAAATAGGTGCGACCATGTGGTGGCGCTACTGCTCACCATTACAAATTATAATAACAATAAATGATTGAAAAATAACTGAGAATAATAATAATAATTGATTTTATGAATGGATTCATAGAATTCATTTTGAATTCACTTATTTATAGGAATCAAAGAATCCAAGAGTCAAAGGAGCCCGTAGAATATTGTGAATATTTCAAATATCTATGATTTGTAAAATATTAGGTTGTCCCATAAGTTCTTGCCGTTTTTCAAATGAAAAATTAATTTTAAAAAACGGCAAGAACTTATGGGACAACCTAATATTATCAATGTGATATTTTATTGAACATATTGTGAAAATATATATCGAAATATTAGGTTGTCCCATAAGTTCTTGCAGTGTTTGCCCCAAAATATTCAATGATTATACGATTCAATTCAATGTGTTATTATTACCATTATTTAAATCTATCGCTTTATCATCTAATGATGATGAAATCAATGTGAATGTGAATTCTATCGAATGTTTAATCATTCTAACATATATTCTTCTATGTACGAACAAACAAACAAAACAATGAATCGAATCGAATCGAATGAAAACAATCGAAAAAAAATCATTATTATTATTAGGTTGTCCGAAAAGTTCATTCCGCTTAATCAATAGCGAGTTGTTCATTGAAAAATCGGCCAAAACTTTACGGACAACCTAATATTATTTTGTAATATACAAAAGAATATCGAATCATTTCATTCATTCATTTATTATTATTTATAATAATTATAATCATTAATTCATTCATTTTTCATATTCATTCATTCATTCATTTCATTTGTTATTATTGTTCATAATAACAATAATAATGAAAATAATGAAAATCAATGATTATACCAAATAATAATAATAACGATTAATGAATGATGATAATCATTAAATATTGGGTTGTCCAATAAGTTTTTGCCGTTTTTTTAATTTTTTTTATTTGAAAAATGACAAGAACTTATGGGACAACCTAATAGAAATCATTTAATATTTATTCACATTTTTATTTTCAAATTTAATGAATCATTTAAAATGATGATCTAAATATATTATTTTTGGTTTGCTTTGCTTGATTTTTTGTCGAATTCATAATTGAATTGTGGCCTTTGTTGGTCGATTCGTTTGTTTGTCTATTTGTCGATTTGTCTATATGTTTATATTTATTTGTTTGTTTTAGCTTTTTCAATGAATAGCATCATTGAAGAATAGGGTTAATTATTATTCATTCATTATTGACTGGATTTGATTAGGGGCTGTCCGAAAAGTTCGGTCGTTTTTGAAAATTAATGGCGACAATACGACACGACTTTTCGGACAGCCAAAAAAATTTCATTTTCCAATTTTTATTTGAATTTTGAATATTTTAAATGGCAATGATTCATTTAAAATTCTCTCGAAATTTGATTCTGGCTGTTTGGTTAATTGGAATATTTCAATCAAATCACACCACCAATCGATGTATCCAATGTATTCAAAGTATTTCATATATTCCATGTCATGTCATCATAATTTGTATTCATACATAGCAATAATTGTAATGATATTAGGTTGTCCTGAAAGTTCTAGCCGATTTTCATGAACAACTCTATTGATTGAGCGAAATGAACTTTTCGGACAACCTAATAATAATGATAGAACTTGACAATATTTACACCGAATTTGACAGGTTATTCATTTATTTGTTTATTTATTTTCTTACATTTCCTTACGTAACAAACAATAATACAAATAACCAACATTCATTTTGACAGTTTGTTCAGATGTTGGTCATTTGTAAATGTTTTCTTCGTTATTCATTTCCAATAACGTTTCACTAATGATATTGGGTTGTCCCATAAGTTCTTGCTGTTTTTTAAGTTTTTTTCCATTTGAAAAAACGGCAAGAACTTATGGGACAACCTAATGATAATGATATCATCATTATCATTATCATTATAACTAATATTAGTAAATTATCATTTTGTTCGATTGCTTGTTAGTGACAAAAAAAATATTAGGGTTTGTCCGAAAAGTTCATTCCGCTTAATTACAATAGAGTTGCTCATGAAAAATCAGCCACGACTTTCCGGACAACCTAATTTATATTTGTATTTTCTTATTATATCATTCGAATATTTGTGAAATTGGTCAAATAATAATAGTAATAATACGAATTCGAATGCTTCAAAGATATTAGGTTGTCCCATAAGTTTTTGCCGTTTTTTAGCTTTTTTTCATTCGAAAAAAACGTCAAGAACTTATGGGACAACCTAATATATTTGTCAATTTGTTTATTTATTTTCATTCATTTATTTATTTTTCATTTATTTTGATATCCATGATGATTGGTTTGGCATGGTTCGGTATGGTTGACGATGATGATGATTGAAAATCTGATTAAAATTCAATGCACAATTGTCTCGCAATCGTATAGATGTGTGTGAAGCACCAATAATGCTTATTCCAATATTCTTTGAAGAAATTCTGGAAATTCTTTAAGGAATTCTCAGAGTATATTCTTTAAGAAAATACATTTCCAATATATCGAATGTTTTGTTTGTTTTTGAGTATTAAATAATAATGATAATAATACCCATTCATTTATGTATTTTGTATAGATATGTCTATGAATTCATATATATATTTGAGATGTATGTTCAATAGATATAAGCATCAATATTTTCAGATATATTAAAATAAAGCCATAGTATATAAATGGGTAGAAATGGTTTTTAAGCATCCATGTATATCCATTAGACGTATATGTTCGTATATAGATCCATGATCCCTATATCAAATGTATTGAAATATGAATTTTGGTATAGATTTATACAATAGAATATATATGTTTATATCATATTTGACATTTGATATTTTGCCAATTATAGTTTATTTTCAATGATGGTTGTTGTATTTATACTTTTTCAATTCTTGCCGATTGCCATTGATTTTGATTATTATTATTTGAAATGAATTATTATTATTATTTGAAATGATTTGCTCCATGAAAATAATGTGATTCCACAATAATAATAATGATGACATATTTCTCTATTGTGAATTTCTTATTATTATTTTCGGCATCAATTTTTTTCCACATTGATTATATCAATGATGACAAATAATTCCGAATAACAAGCAATGCAATATGCAATGTATTTGAGTGTAATAATAATTGATTTGTTCCCATTCATAAAATATGTGTGTGACATTTAATGTAATGATGATGATGCAAATACCTTCCCAAATTCCGACTGTTTTCATTCAGCAATCAATATGATGACATTATAAATTAATGAATCCGTGACCAGGAAAATTTCGAAAAATGCTGATTTAAAGAAAGACCTTTGACGACGACCCACGAAGACCTTCAAGGACCTTGCGCAATTTTTTCTGCCATTCGTCCATCCTTCCATCATCTATCCGATTCCATCGTCCATCCATGGGCCATTCACAGATAAAATGACAGTGGCACTGTCATAATGAATCTTAAATTGACTGAATCATTGAATATATTCATAAATGATTCATTTTAAAAAAACTGTTTAAAAATTCAAAATGATCAATTCAATCATTCAAAGATCGTTTATAATAAATAATGATATTGATAACAATAACAAGTAATGATCGTAACTGTAATCGTTTATTCATTCGATTTTTTCATTTGGTTTGTTCGTTCGAATCATTTACAAATATTTATGTGTGTTTGGACATCAACCAACTAAACAACCCGACACAAACAAACGAATTCTGATAAATGATATTATAATTGATGATTCTCTGAACATTCATATACATATCATATCTATTTATCTATGAATGTATGAATTGAATTGATTGAAAAATGATTTGTTTTCTTGGAGAAGAAGAAGAAGAAAAAAATGAAATGAATGAATGATTTTCCAATCATTAATATTGAAGATTGTCCGAAAAGTTATTGCCGATTATATTGTAAGCAGAATTAATAGAAAATTGGCAAGAACTTTTCGGACAACCTAAAATATTTTTCTACCAATTGATTTCTGAGGCAATAAAATATTTACAGGGGTTGTCCGAAAAGTTCGGTCGGATTTTTTCAACCAACTCAAATGCATTTCATAGCCGACGTGATTTTCCGGACAGCCTCAGAATGTATTTGAACGAATGCGCTACAGTCCAATATGCTTTATTCAAATTATCTTTGTTTGTTCTACCAATAAAAATTGATGGTGTTTGGATGCTCTGGGTCCCAGTTCTCTGGGCCCCAGTTCTGGTGCCTTTTTCCCAGGGTCTATTCTGTTTCATTGGGCCTTATTTCTGGGTCCAAATTGTTTCAAAACTTTGATAACATTTGATTTATATTCATTTGATTTCATTTGTTCTTTGGTTTATTTGGCTCTCTGTGTGCATTTGGGTACCAAAATGATTCCAGATTCATCAATGATTATTATCGATTGATTGATTGATTATCGAGTTCAAGTGATCATTATTACAAGATGTTTTTGTTTGGTTTTGCATGGTTCTGGTTCTGGTTTGTTTGGCTTGATTTTGGTTTGGATTCTTCGGAATTCTGTTCGGATTCGATTCGATTGAATTCGTGGTTCGTGTGTGATTCGTGTGGAATCCGTGTGTTGTCCAATTCTCAATCGAATTCTGTTCAATCGAAATTCGTGATTCGTGTCGAATTCGTGGTTCTCGTGTAGAATTCTGTTCGATCGAAATTCGTGGATTTCCATGTTTTGATTATGTGGGCGCCATTAAATCAATGATTTAGATTTTGGATTCGAAAATAATTTGAAATCAATTAATTGATTCTCTATGTATGTGTGTGTGCATGTATTAGGTTGTCCCATAAGTTCTTGCCGTTTTTCGAATGGAAATATTATTAAAAAAAACAGCAAGAACTTATGGGACAACCTAATAATTCTATTTGTGAGTATTCCAAAATATCCATGCATACTCTTTGTGTTTTGGTTTATATCACTGTGTAATCAATGTTTATTTATGTTTGTTTTGGTTTGTGTGATTTGTTTATATTTATGTTTATTTATCAATTAATCTAATTGATTTGATTTTAATCATGTTTTCACTGAGTTTTAATTGTGGTTTTTTAATTTTCTATCTGTTTCTGTCTCTGTGTGTCTACGAGTCTGTCCCAATAAATCAATGCTCCAAATGTATTATGTCCAAATGCTGGAATTACGTCAAATTGAAATGCTAAAAATAGAATATTGATCAATATTTGAAACCTTAAATTAAAATTAAAATTAATTAATTTGTAATCAAATTTTCAAATCAATTAATTAATTGATTTGAAAATTAATTAAAAAATTCAATTTAAGAATTTTAATTAAGAAAATATGTCCAGAAAATTGATTTCTGAATTTTCAGATTTGAATTCAAAAACTTGGCTGAAATTTTCATTTTCTTTGAAAATTAATCTGGCCGAAATTCATGGATTCATATACCTGTGCCCAGTACCCAGCATACCTGTGCTCGCGCCTGTATTCGTGTGCGTGTGTGCGTGTGCACCAGTATTCAACATTAACCCTTAGCACTCGAAGAATTTACAGCGCAAGCAAGCCAGCAGCTCGACGATTTTTAACACTTATGTAAAATGGTGACTGAGGGGCGCCTATCGAGTTGCTACATTACACCTTATGGTGAGTGAGGTTCACCTTTCGAATTTCAAGGGTTAATGAATTGCACTCACATTTCTTCGAATTTTTTAATTATTTCCACTTGGAAATCACAATTAATTGCACCAAGCTTGAAATCATTGAATCAGGTGTGCACTGCGAATAATTGCAGAATCTGTGAAATTGCAAATTTCAATACAGTGTCTCCACATTCATTGTCCCCATGCCATCCTCCCCCCCATTCAGTTGCTTCATCATTTGTAAGCGTGGAAGATGGCGAGACACTGATAAATGAAGAGGCATGGACACAGGAGAGAGGGAATGACAAAGGTACAAGGCCCTAAATGAATTCTTCCATCTCCACTGTGTATGTCCACCCCTCGCCATTCGATGATTAATTTTCATTTTGAGAATCTTCCCAAAAATATTCCCGAGAAAATTTCTTAATTTTCTCAATGTGTGCAATGGGCGTCTTTGAACATTTGGAAATTTTGATTATTTTATCGTTTTTTCTCCATTCATTTCCCACCTCCTTCCTTCCTCCCTCCTCCCTCTCTTGGTCTATTTCTACCTACTCCCTCCCTCTCTCGGTTCTCATTTCTACCTCCTCCCTCCCTCACTTGGTGTCTATTTCTACCTTTCTTGGGCATCTATTTGTGTCCATATACTCATATATGGTGATATTAGGTTGTCCCATAAGTTCTTGCCGTTTTTCGAATGAAAAAAAAAAATTGAAAAAACGGCAAGAACTTATGGGACAACCTAATATATGGTTGATTTATTGCCGTTTTTTCCATCATTATTTCGGCCATATTTGAGCCATATTCTGGCCATAATTTGGTCGTATTCGATCGTCGTATTTGGTGGCCGAATTGGCTTTGATTCGATGAAATTTTGAAATTGGACAAACGGTGATGTTCCCTATTGTCATTGTTGTTATGGTTGTTGTTTATTGCCCTGAAATATCAAAGATATAAAAATGAATTATTTATTTTTATATGATGATGATCATCATCATCAATGATCGTCAATGATGAGGGTCTCAATTGTCGATTGACGGGCCCAGGTGACGCCCGGGCTGGCCGAGTGGGTCCCAATAGTCTTGGGTTAATTCTTGGACCAGAGCGAAGAATGAATGGAGCCAATCTTCTTTGTTACCTTCCTCGATTACTCCCCCTTTATCAGGTGGGAATAAAATATCAAAGGTCTTCGATTTGATTCGATGATTGTGTTCCATGATGATCACAAATGGAGGTGCTGGTGGTCCTCATCGGGTGATTTATGGCTTTTTCAATAGCCTCAGAGTGCGAATATTTTCATTTTCAAAAATTTCAAAATTGCCAACATTTTCAATTGTGATAGTTGATATAATTTCAGTTTGATAACCGCTGTGATTTATTCGTGTGTTCTGTCGTTTTTTGTGAACAAAACAAAAAATTTCTGGGAAATTTCTAGGAAATTCCCAAGAAATTTCTGGAAAATTTCCCATCTAAAATCTTTAAGATCTTTGAGATCCTGGAGATCTTAATTTCAAAAAACTTATTTTCAATCATTGATTTTTCCATATATGGTGAGAGATGTTGAAATAAATGTTTTTTTTTTTTGGCCATTTTGAAGGGAATATTTCTGTAAATTCTGGAGCTAATTCTGTCGATTCCGGGGAAATTTCCCCGGAAGCACATTTTAGTAATACCGGAATTCTTAGTGGACCCTAAGATTCTTGGATTCCTTTAAGATTTCAAATCATTTCAAATGAATCTTTGATTTGATTCTTAGATTTGATCTTTGATTCTTTTGATTTGATTTCATTCATCCATTCATTCATTTAATTCGTTCAAAAATCTTAATGGTTTTTAATGGGTGCTCATCCATTGGGCCATTGTGCCATTGTAATTCTTCTTTGTAAGAATATTTCCTTCAAAGAAAATATTCTTAAATGGGGCCACTTTTTGAGGGCTAATTCCTGTTTTCATATTAGGTTGTCCGCAAAGTTTTTTCCTGGTTATTTCGTTCATAAATCTTCGGAAAATCAGCAAGAACTTTTCGGACAGCCTAATATATTTAAGCATTCGGACAAACCGACGCCACATGTCAATAATGAGTATGTATGTGTATATGGATTTCAAACTTTTAGACACAGTGGTTCTCAACCACTTTGCCGCGGCATTCAATGTTTACCGAGAAATTCCCGGAAAAATTCCAAAATTTTCAAATTTTGCATCGCAACCAAGAAAAACAAAAAGGTTGAGAATCACTGTCTTCTTGTAGACTCTTGAATTGTTGCAAGCTGCCATCATTCAGAACGGGAACAACAATATGTGGTCCCATACACATATACAATGATGTTTTTGAAAAAAATAAAAAAAGTTAAGTGCTTTTCATTTCAAGATGTCTGCCACTTTGGCTATAGTTATTGTCTGTTGTTCGGAATCGTTTGGGCTTGTACTTGGTCCATCCTAACGAATTGTCTTAGGTTGTCCCATAAGTTCTTGCTGTTTTTTCAATTTTTCGTCATTGGAAAAATGGCAAGTACTTATGGGACAACCTAATATTTTTGTTGTTTTTCGGGCATCTTTCCGTAAAGTTTCCCGAAAAAAATTTTTTTCGGGTGAATTACTCACCATTGATTGTTGGACCATATCTGATAATTGAACCCCGAAATGATCACAAATGATAATGATGATTGTGATGATGATGAAATGAAAATTCCATTTGTTTGATATTTGAGAATTATAAAAGTTCTGTTTTGAATGGTGTAACATACTTTGTGAATGGCCCCTATTCGATTGTTGATGGACCGAAAAAAAAATCATTGATTTTATCTTCCAGATGATTTCGGCAACCATAAAATGTATTTGAAGATCATCACCAAGCGATTGGATTACGAAGAAAATGAAATGATTTCTGGAAATTTTTCCGGGGAAATTTCCCTGGAAAATTCCGAGAATCTCCAAAATTGATTCCGTTAATTTGACCAAAAAAGTTTTTTCTTTGGATAATTTCTTATTTCCAAACTTACTTACTTAGGGTCATTACACAGGTCAACAACTATAGGCCCTGTTAGTTTTGTGGTAATTGGAACAATTACGAAATTTCCAAAACCAAGACCCTAATTTTCACTTAACCAAAACTTTCTGGGAAATTTCCCAAGTTTTCTGGGAAAGTTTCTCAAGTTTTGGGCCCGAGTTTTCCATCAACTTATGGTCTCCGATTCAGGGCCCTAAATCGGAAGATGAAACTTGGGCCCCGTAAATAAATCTTGAGAAATTTTCCAGAAACAAAAAGTTTCTGGAAATTTTTGGCATGAAATGAAAAGTTTCCGGGAAACTTTTCCCTGAAATTACCCAGAAATGAACACGCAAACATCAAACTAGTTTGATTGACAAACAAATGAATCATTGATTTGTAATTATCATCATGATAATGATGATGATAATGATAATTATCATTGTTCGTGGCCAAACATCTAAGAAAAAACTCATCAAAGAAAATTGAAGAAAATTTTCTTGGGAAAATTTACGGGAAAAAAAATTTCCGTAAATTTTCCCCATTCTCCTCCTCTTTCTTTCGGGCATCATTACCCGAAAAATGATTCCGAAAGATCACATTCACAAAGATCTCGATCGATGATAATGATGATATCTGATGATGGCAATGATGGTATTTGATGATGGTACTGATAATGATAATGATGACATTCATTTCTCTTATTCTTCTTCAAAACTAATGATAATTACATTATATAAATGATAATTATTCTTATATTTGTCTTTATTAAGAATTTCTTGAAGAATTTCTTTTGATGAAAAAAAAAAACAAGGCCCAAGATTTCTTCGTTTTCTGGGCTCTGATTTGACATTTTTCCTTTTCGTTTTCAATATCTCTAATACAGTCATTCTCAACCGGTGTTCCGCGGCACTTTTTAGTGTTTCGCCAGATTTCAAAAGTGTGCCGCCAAATTTCCAAAAATCTAACTCATTCCTTCACTATTACCTTGCTTTGGTGTGCCGCAAGATTTTAGAAATAAAGGCTTTTCCTTTTTTCAGTGTGCCACGGCGAAAAAAAAGGTTGAGAATGACTGTGTTAATACATTGTTGTCTCGATTGGCCATAGTCGAAATGTCTTATGGCCAAATATGTGTATTGTGTTTCACTTGTGTTCGATGAATATTTCCGCATCAACAGTTCCGCCAGTATCTTGCCGGATAATCTTTCTAGGATTCCATTTAGTACCCCCCCCCAAAAGAATCTTACACCATAAATACCCCTACCAGAATTCGATTTGTAAAGAATTTTTCTTAATTTCTTTACAAAATTTCGTTGAAATCCCCCCTTTGATTCGGGAAATTAAAACACGTAAAAGTGTCGAATGAAATTGACATAATAACAAACATAATAAAAGTAATAGACCTAGCAAAGACCCTAGCGTAGACCCTAGTAAGACCTTAACAAAATAATAATAATAATAATTGAGTAATAATCAAAGAAATAAAGATTTTTTTCTTCTTTATTTTCCTTATTCTTATTTCGCTTCTTATTATTCCTCCTTATTATTTTTGCTCCTTATTTATTTCTTCATTATTTTTTATTTTCTTTTTGATTTTGATGACATAATAATGATAATGAACGTAATAACAATATTTGTGAATAGATTGCATTCATATTATGATGATGACGACGCTATTCACAGTGTCGATTCATTCAAACACAGTCATTCAGTACACACATTGATTCAATGAATGTTTTAGGTTGTCCGAAAAGTTTTGGCCGATTTTCATGTTGATTTCTACGATAAAACCGGCAAAAACTTTTCGGACAACCCAATCAATTTCTTTGTTATTTTCGGCGAATGTGTGAAATGAATGAATGTTGGATGTGTGTGAATTGCATTCAAAAAAATATTAGATTGTCCGAAAAATTCTTGCCAATTTTCAGAATAATTTCTACGATATAACCGGTCGAAAACTTTTCGGACAATCATAATACATTTGAAAATTAGGTACTCAAGACACACACACACACTCATACAACAATTGAATTGTTTGACTTGATGCATTGAATGCAAATTGCCTTTTGAATTCTTACATCTTTTTTGAATTCTTTGAATGTTTTTTTAAAGAAAAATTCGCTTTTCTTTGAGAAAACATTCAAAGAAAAATAAAAGAAAAAAATCTCCGATTGTTCCGTGTCGTCTTAGATTCATTACTTGTATTACTTGCTTGCCGAAGAAATTTTCCAGGAATTCCTTAGAAATTTCCTTGGAAATTTTCCCCTTTGAATTTTCTTATTTCTTCCAGTATTTTTGGTTCTACATTCGGTTCCGAATAGGGTCCGAATTGGGTCTTAAATGTAGACGCATAATAATCACCAATGATGATAACGATCAAAGAGTGGAATAATAATCGAAATAACAAAACGGTAAATGTCATCGGGTTAATGGAGAATTTTCGGGGAAATTTTCCGAGAAATTTCTGAGAAATTTCTCTGGGAAATTTCCAGAAAAATTTCTAAGAAAATTTCCCGGCAAGCAATCTCAATTTAAGAATTCAAGAATCCACAGAATTCTTCTCGGAAAATTTTTCTTCCAAAAAGAATTCTGGTCAATTTTCCCGGGAAATTTTCGGACAACGATTTCGAATGCTTTTGGCCGAAAACTTTTTCGGGCGATTTCCCGTAATTTTATGTCTCTGATTTTCGAAAAGTTTCCACGACCAAAAATCGATTTGCTTGTTATCTCTCTCTGCCTCTCTCTCTCGTGATAACAACCATTGATAATAATAATCAATGAATGGTCCATGGGTCCATAGAAAAATGACCAGATTCATTATCATTGATCAATGTTTTGGATGGTTGATACAACATTTTGTTGGTACAAAATTCGTAGACCAAATATTATATTGGGTCGTCCCATAAGTTTTTGCCGTTGTTTTAATTATTTTTCATTCGAAAAAACGGCAAGAACTTAGCGGACAACCTAATACATAGTTAATCATGTAAATAATAAAAAAAAAATGGATTCGGGAAATTTTCCCGAAAATTTAGACCATTCATAAATGATGTTTTGAATAATTCGGAAAATTTTGGTACCCGAAAATGATACACAGTGAATAGAAACACGCTGAATTTTTTAAATTTTGACACATTAGGTCTCATGTTTAAAATCGGCCATTATTCACATGGAAATATTCCCGAAAATTTTTGCAGAAATTTTCCAGAAAAATGACCACGAATTATGATGTTGATGATTATGATTTGTGAAACGATAAGCAAATCGATAGATTTCATAAAAACATGATCTTTAAGTTGATGGGTCTCCTGGATCCTGGAGGGTACTAGGGCCCCCGGTGTTACAGGAGTCCAGGAATTTACACTCGGGCCCATTATCGATCCACCATTTTATCAAAATCAAATTATTTGTCAAAGAATTTTCTTTGTTCAAATTTTGGCTTCGGACTCCCGGTACTGTTATTTGTGAATTATTTGTTTGATTGTTTGTTTACAAGGTTTATTTATTTGTTTGTTTGTTTATTTTTGATGTTTATTCGGTTTGTTTACTTGTTTATTTGAGTTGTAATTTGATAAACAATGTAACAATTTTTTGAAAAAATGTGTCCGACTATTGACTATTGACCGAGCTACATTACAAGGTTTATTCAAGTTTTAATTCGTAGTTTTAAAATTGATTTTCATAGTTTTCAAGTTAATTTTCGTAGTTTTTAAATGCAATTTTGAATAGTAAAATTACGAAATTCAATTTTAAAACTACGAAATTAAAATTTAAAATCCTGTATGTTCATATACTATGGTCATAAACGAATATCGATTATCGACTTTTGGCTTTTTCAAAATTCTTGATTCCTATGAATTCTTGGTAATTTGATTTCGGTAAAATTTCTTTGATCGATTCTTTGAATTGAAAATTCTGGTCTTTCGAATCTTTGAATTCTTTGAATCTTCGAGTCTCAAAGAATTCTGAATTCTGATCGAAAGTTCTTGGGATAAACCCTTGAAATTCCGACAGACAATGACCAACTGAAATATCTTGTGCCTTGTGTCTGATCAGCCAAGAATATTCTTGTTCGATTTGGACCAAATTTTCAGAATAATTAATTTTTCATTTTTCAGAATAATTAAATTCTTTCGAATAATTAAATTCTTGTCCTAAGAATCGAACACATCAAATTCTTAATTATTTATTCATTCATTCATTGATTTTAATCAAATTTATATTTACATTCAAAGCCTGTAAGAATATTCTTCTGAAAGATATTTTCCTAAGCAAAGTCTATAGATTCTTCGGATCCTTTGGACCCTATGGATTCTATAGATTCAAAATATTCTTGTTCTCGATTCTTTCGATTTAGTATTTATTGACATATAGACCCATGAATCTAATTGGATTATTTATTCATTGGAATCTTTTTAATATTAGGTTGTCCCATAAGTTTTAGCCGTTTTTTTAATTGTTATTTTTGCCCGAAAAACGGCAAGAACTTATGGGACAACCTAATATTTTGAAATTATTTTGAAAACAAATGAATTTGATTTTGAATTCACGACAATTGACAGTATGACAATTCAAATTGTATTTAATTTAGTATTACATTAATTAGTGAAAATTGAATTTAATTAAAAAAAAGGTTTAATTGAATCATAGTGATTATAATTATTGGAAATATTGGGTTGTCCCATAAGTTCTTTCCAATTATATCATAGGAAATTATGAGAAAAACGGCAAGAACTTATGGGACAACCTAATAATTGTAACAATTCAATACACACACACACAATTACACCTAGTAATACACGGTTTCAAGTTTTAATTCGGAGTTTTAAAATTTATTTTCAGAATTTTTAAATTAAATTTCGTAATTTTACTGTTTAAAATTTACATTGAAAACTATGAAAATTAACTTGAAAACTCTGAAAATTAATCTGAAAATCCCGAATCTAAACTTGAAATCCTTTAATTATAAATAACACAGTTATAATGTTTAATTTTAATTAATTTATTAATTAATTATTAATTAATTATGTTTCTAATTCAATTTTATTTTTGAAATTTTTTCTATTTTAAAATAGATTAACAGTGACGGCTAGCTGTCCAATGAATCTACAATATTTTCCAATGGATAGTCAACTATGCACGATTGAAATTGAAAGCTGTAAGTATTTTATTTAAATGTTCTTATATTCCCTCAATGATCCGCTTTGATAAGGGTTTAAAAGGGTTATAAAAATGTATAGCCTTAAAGACATGTATAACCTCATTAACAACGATAAAGGCATAGGCCTTCAAATAACCTTAGGTTTCACTCTAAGCAAAGCTTTTTAGCCTTTCACACAGTGATAACTCATTGCTCCACATGTCAAAATGTCAAAATTATTGATCTGAGGCTGCTTGAAAAAATGAATTACTGGTGCTCCTGCTTGCTGCTGGTTCAGTGGTGATTTATGACACATTTTGTGGACATTTGAATTGGTCATTTGGACATATTTGAACATTTCAATTGAATTCAATTCAATTCGATTCAATTTAATTCGAGTTCAAATGAATTCATTCATTCATTCAATGATGATGAATGAATCGTTAATTATTTTTGACTTGAATTTTCATCATCGTTGGTCATTACAAATCAATGGCTAAAGTCAAATTCCCGGGAAAATTTCTCCGGGGAAAAACATTTTTGCCCGAAAAATTTCTTTGTCCCCAAAAAGTTTTTAATTGTCCATTCGTTCATTCATTTTCAATGAATGAATCAATGAATTTTTTAAATGGTTAAATGAATTTAAAGAACGACCCCGAAAAAAAAAACTTTCATCTTAAAACTTTTTTTTTTTTTTTTTTTGAGAGATATGAATGATTATTGTTTGAATGGTCGAAAAATAAATTTTCGGGGTTGTCCGAAAAGTCCGGTCGGTCATTCCAAGCAAATTCCAATTGAAAAATCGGCCAGAACTTTTCGGACAATGAGTCCTTTACTTATTCAAATGGGGGCCATTCATACATTTCATTTCCACAAAGTAATTTTAGCGAGGAAAATAACCAAAGCTAAACGGGTCTTAGGCCTTGTAAACAACAATCTCTTCGGGTGAACTATGTGGAATTGAATCAATTGTTTGTTCCCGAATGAATGAATGAATGGATACCATATTCTTTGATGCCGAAACATGAAAAATGAATCGAATCATTTTTTTTAGGGAACAATGTCGGGACCATTCATAAATGTTGTGTGTGCACATTCATAGATTCAATGAATGGATTTTTTTTTTTCGGCGAAAATTTGCCGGGTTATGACAGAATAGTGTTTTTAGTAGCGCAGTGGTTCTCAACCTTGGTTTTGTTAGGGTAGAAATTTGAAAATTCTCGGAAATTTCCCGGCAATTTCAAATAAAATGCCAACGGCACAGTGGTTGAGAACCACTGTAATCCTTAGTACAATAACAGAAAGAGTTGATTGAATAATAATTTTCACTCTTGGTGTGTGTGTGTATGTAACATTGTTTGTGAATGTGCGTGTGTGGGGGTGCGAGAGGAGGGTGATAAGTGAGTGACAAATGACAAAGAATTTCAATGAATCCGTTGGATTCAATGGATCCAATGGATCCATTTTCCTCCTCCTCCCCCTTTGGACCCTTAGAAATTTTGACAGATTTCATTTTTTCGATTTAGTTTCAATTTTGGATTCATTTTGTTCATATTGGGCTGTCCCATAAGTTCTTGCCGTTTTTCTAATGAAAAAAAATTCAAAAAACGGAAAGAACTTATGGGACAACCTAATAGTTCACCATTGTCATATTTGAATTTTGTCATTTTTTTTGAATTTTTTGAATTCATTCGAAACTGATGATGGCTCCATTCAAAGATGGATCGGATTGGATTGAATGAATGGGTAAAGTTGGAGAAATTTCCCGGAAATATTTTGGCAACGCCAGTGCATTGAATTGGCCTCTGAACAATTCGATGACTGAATGGTTTGAATGAGAATGTTTCTGGGAAGAAATTTTTCTGGGAAGAAAAATTTTCCGGGAAGAAAATTTTCTGGAAAAATTTTTATTCAAAAAAATCTTTCTGGAAACATTTTTTCTGGAAATTTTCTTTCCAGAAAGAAATCTTTCCATAAATAATAATCATGAATTTCATTATTTTGGGCTGTCCCATAAGTTCTTGCCGTTTTTTGAATGAAAAAAAACTTGAAAAACGGCAAGAACTCATGGGACAACCTAATATTCAATTCATTCTCAATAATAATCATCATTAATATTGAATTAGTTGAAAGAATCGTTGATACATGTGTAAGCGTGGGGTATGTGTTGTGATATATGGGTGTTGTTGCGTGATGTGTATGCCAGTGTGTAAGTGTTTTGATGCCTGATGAATTTCTGAGAAAGTTTCTCAGAGAAATTTTCTTGGAAAAATGGGAAAATTTCTCGGAAAAATTTTTCTCGGAAATTTTCTCTCCTCTTAACCCTTAAAACTCGAGTGGTGAGCATAGCTCACCATAAGATATAATGCAGCAACTCGACAGGCGCCCCTCAGGCACCATTTTACATGAGTGTGAAAAATTGTCGAATTGCTGGCTTGCTTGCGCCGTATTTGCCTCGAGTTCTAAGGGTTAAAATTGAGAAACATCTGTGATTCTCTAAAGATTTCTTGAAAATTTTTTGAAAAATTTTGTTTCTCGAAAAATTTCTTTGGGTACATATCGTGATGTTATACATTGTATATTAACCAAAGGTTTAACCCTTTGAAATTTTTTCAAAAAATGAGAAAAAGTGTATGAGAAAGAGAAATCTTTCGGGAAACATTTTTCGTTTAATTGCTTATCTGAATAAAATGAATCAACGATAAGTACAAAAATACGAAAATCAGAAAAAAAATTCAATTCAATTTCTGGCTTATCAATAACCAATTACTTCGATTGATTGATTATCGAAATACAATTAAAAATAATGTTTTCAATTATCAATGTAATGAAATTTTTGAATGATTTTCATTTGAGAGAAATTTTCCAGAAACAAATAAGCAAAAATACAGAACGAATTTCTCAAAAATTTCAAACGAAAATTCTATAGTTCATTGAATATTCTCATGTTGTTTGTTGTTGTTGTTGTTGTTCATGTTTGAACTTTAAAAATTTTCCGTAAATTTTCCCGAAAAAATTTCCAGAAACTTTCCAGAAAAATTTTTCTTTGGAAACTTTCCCGGAAAAATTTTCCTCGAAAAACTTCTCTGAAAGCTCATCTCTCTGCACAAAAAATTATTTTCAAGCAATATTTTCACATTAAATTACACACAAATACTGTATGTATGTTGGTGTGTGTTTCAGCCATTATCAGGTATACATCTTTTCCGATCATCATCTTTAAGATCATATGCACGATCTCAGTGTATATCCATAAAATCCATGCATCCATCCACGATCCACACATCCTTAAAATCCTCATATCCATGCATTGATTATAAGGTAATAATGCCACCATTATTGATGATGATATTACCGAAGAAAATTTCGAGAAAATTTTTTCCAGAAGAATTTATGGGAATATTTCCGAAGAGTTTATGGGAATTTTCTTCCCTCATCAATGAATTATTGATTATGATTTGTCATTAAGGAATTTTATGGGAAGAAATTTATCCGAAAAAATGAGAAACTTCCCCGTAAATTCAATTTGGAAAATTGTTTTTCTTAAATTGATTAATTCATTTGAAATTTTCTTCATTAATTTTCCTTACCACCTCCTACTCCACCTCATCTTAAAGATGGCTATTCAATGGCCGACATTGTGTACATATGGTCCAAAGGCAAAGAATCGATCGGTATGTCCAAAGGGCTAGAACTGCCACAATTTAAAGTAGTCGGTTATCGGCAATCGATGAAAATTGAAACATTGAGCACTGGTAAGTGATTCGAAAGTGATTAATTAATCGACTCTTAATTAATTTTTGTTTTAATTAATTAATCAATTTCTGGGAACTTTCTTCATTAATTTTTCTACAGGAAATTACTCACGTTTGGTTTGTGAAATACAATTCGAACGTTCGATGGGTTACTACCTCATACAAATCTATATACCTGCATCACTGATTGTCATTATATCATGGGTATCATTTTGGCTTCATCGTAATGCTACACCTGCAAGGGTTGCGCTAGGTGTCACCACTGTGTTGACGATGACAACCCTTATGTCATCGACTAATGCAGCGTTGCCTAAAATATCATACATTAAATCGATCGATGTCTTCCTTGGCACGTGTTTCGTAATGGTATTCGCATCATTGCTCGAATATGCGACCGTCGGTTACCTTGGCAAACGTATAGCCATGCGTAAAACACGTTCGCAACAGTTGGCAAAACTTGCTCAAGAACATCGTAATCGTTGTGCAGCAGCAGCCGCAGCGGCCGCAGCTGCGGCGGCTGCCGCTGCATCTGCTCCTAATGCTGCTGGTTCTGCCGCCGCCAGCGCCACCAACGCCGTAAATTCAAATTCTGCCAATGCAACAACGGCATCCGCTGGTGGTGGTGCACATCATCAACGAAGTGGTAGCATTAATCTAAATCTTCAGCCATCAGGTCCACCACCTTCAGCAGCAGCCGCATCGATGAATCATTATCCATCATTATCCGGCCAACAACAACAACAACAATTAGATGATTTATTGCTAGATTCAAATGATTTATTAATGAATGATCCACATCAACAGCCACAATCACCAACATTACAACCACCACAGATGCCTCTATCACAACAGCCACCGTTACCACCGCCATTACCGCCACCATTATCATCATCATCATCGATACTTTGTCAATCGCAAGATATGCATCGATCAATGAAAAATGTTTTACCTGTAAGTATATAGTTTTCAAGATATTATCTTTAATAACCCTTTGATTACCTGAATTTCGAAAAAATCAATTTGAAGCATTCGAAACCATTCGAATTCTACTCCCCCCCCCGTCTCCTAAATATGCAAATCACTGTACTGTACAGTCATTAATCATATGACCATAGATTTTAGACCAGCTATTTGTCCTCGTAGAACAAAAATCAGTTACGAATTGATTTCCCAGTTCGATTTGCAAATTAATTCCATTAATTCTCGAACCAAATCCACACTTACTTATTTTCTGATCCACCAAATAATTGATATTCTTGAAATATTGTCCAAAATATTCATCGAATTCCTCTAAATATTCATATTCTCAATGACCAATAATAATAATAATTATCATCAATGATCATTCATGAAAATTGTTACAAATGAGAATTGTAACAAATAATTATAAATTATTTCTGCAACAAAATTGATTCAATATTTGATTCATTTATGTATTGAAAAATCAAAAAACACTAAGAATGATCAAATAGTTATTTCTATTAAATGCCAAATAATAATAATAGGTTATCCATTGATTTCAATTTCAATGAAATCGATTGATTAGATAGATATCGATTGATTTCATTCGATTTGATTCAATTCAATTCTACTGTATGTGATAATTGAATCATTATAATCATTATGATTCAGTGAAAAATACATTCATTACAAAAATCAATAGCCTTGATAGATTGAATGAATATTTTCACATTTTTTGAATGGTGTGTATTTGTGTGAATCTGTTAAGAAAATTTTCTCAAGAAAATTCATTATTTCACAGGAGAAAATCATCATTCCTTTATCCTCAGAAATGTTTGTCTCTTTCTCTATTCAATTTGTGACAATTGAATCAATGGAATACATTCATTGATTAATTCAATTAATTAAATTTATTCAATTCATTTTTGTGTAAATGTCAAATATTATTATTTCAAAATTAATAATTGAATCAATTATTATTATTAGTTAGTTTTGATTATTATTATAGCATTACATTGATTCAATTATTATTATTTTCGATTATTGGGACTGTCCGAAAAATTCTTGCCAATTTCAAAATGAAAATACCTATAGAAAAAATCTGCCAGAACTTTCCGGACAACCTAATATTATTATTATTATTGAATTACATTAATTATTATTTCATTACATTTATTATATAAAAAATTTGTAACAATTTTTCCATTATTATCCTTTATTATTATTATTTGAAAAAATAATAATAATATTTCACACAAAAAATAATATAATACAAATGAATAATAACGAACAATAATAATAATAATCATTAAAGAATAATTAATAATAACGAATAATAATATATGCTAGGCTGTCCGAAAAGTTTTTGCCGGTTATATCGTAGAAAATCATCGGGAAATCGGCAAGAACTTTTCGGTACAACCATAGAAATAGAAATAACAACATATCTTCATTGTTATTATTATTATTATTTCGATTCTCGCTGTTATTCTCATTATTATAATAATAACATAAAGAATTTCATAAAGGATTCCATAAAGAATAATAGTAATAATAATAATAATATCAAATAAAATACAATAAAAAAAATCCTAAAAGAATAATAATGATTCGAGAATCAAATGAAATACAAAGAATCAAAGAAGAATTCAAATAATAATAATAATTGTGTTTGTATGTTAAACAAACGTCATTACAACCTTTGATATAACTCAAAAAAAAATGAAAATCAAAAAAAAAAACATACGCACATGGACCCTAAAAATATACACCAACAATAATAATAATAGTCATAATAAGTTATAACCTTAATAATAACAGTCATATAATAACTATGATGATGATAATAATGACTACAATTGATAGTTATGATGATGATGATGATCATAACTATAGCCCTAAAGTAGTGGCAAACAAAGAATTTCGTTAAAAGAATTTCTGAAAAAAAAATTTCCCGAAAATATTCTGTGAACGATTCTACAGAATATCTCACAGAATATTCTGGTACACAAGGAATAGAGCTAGGCCTAGGCCCTAGTATGACTGAGCTATATTGAATTCTCATCTATTTTCTTCTATTTCCATTTCTGTGCCATCAAATCTAATATAGACATATTCAGATTCAATATATATGTTAATGTGTGTATATAGATATTAGGTTGTCCGGAAAGTTTTGGCCGATTTTCTCATAATTCCCCATACGATATAATCGGCAAAAACTTTTCGGACAACCTAATAGATAGTTCACAAATATATACATATATATCAATGAAGAATTCGGTAGAATTACGAATTTATTTTTTTTACCCGAATAAAAAATTTTATTATTATTATTATCCTTTTTCACTCATTACACTGTGTCTTTCGACTCATTCTATGTCAATGTTGAATAATTCCATTCGAATATATTAGGTGGTTGTCCCATAAGTCGTGGCCGTTTTTTAAATTTTTTTTCCATTCGAAAAAACGGCCAAAACTTATCGGACAACCTAATACATGAATTCTATTGAATACTCAGAATAAACACACACAGAGAATCCCGAATCATAGAATAATTGATGCTTAAACAATAGAAAAGGCTAAGAATATTCTTTTATTCGAAGGAATTTCGTTTTTTCAAAAAATTTGTTTGTTTATTTATTTGTCTATGTATTCTTTGTATTTGATGCTATTTTTAGGCACAACGACCTCGGCCCATATTTTTTTTTTTCACAACAAATATTCACGCATATAGAGCCGTCAAGGGCCAACAATTCCAAACGGGGCCATTCATTGATTATGTTATTGAATTGAATTGAATTCAATCACCCTTCCCTTCCTCCCTCCATCACCAACCCCACCCCACCCCACCTCAAATAAATTTTTTGGAACCTTTGAAATTTTTTTTTTTTTTTTGATTGATTTCATACTATCTGCTATATTTATACATGCGTACATATATCGGTATATAAGGTATACAGTGGTTCTCAACTTTGGTACTTTAGTTGGTTCAAATTTTTAAAAAATTGTGCCACCGACCACAAAAATGGTTGAGAACCACTGTTCCATAATATGTGTGTGTGTCTGTATATCTATGTATGAATTATTCAATTCATTGATTTGTTAAGAATTCCATATCTCATTCATAAATTCTGTATTTGCATGTATGTGTGTAGCAAGTAACGTAGTATGTGTGTGTGTCAGTCAGTCAGTCCGTCAGTCAGTCAGTCAGTAATCACAAATAATAATTTCTATTAGGTTGTCCCATAAGTTCTTACCGATTTTAAATTTTTTTTCATTAGAAAAACGGCCACGACTTATGGGACAACCTAATATTTTAAGGATGTATTTTTGGTAAATGAATTCAATTCAATCAGTGATGCAAAAATGTTTCTGGGGAAAACAAGTTTCTGGGGAAAAATGTTTCTAGGAAATTTCCCCCATTGATGATGCTGATGATGACGACGAAGAGTATTTAAACATCATGTCTATTTTTGGCCTAATTTTTGGTCTATTTTTTTCTTTCTCTGTGTGGGTCTATTCTTTCTTAGGGTCTATTCTTGGCATTCAAAAATAGAAAAAATTTGAATTTGAATAAATTTCGGTGTAATTTTCGGTGTAAATTTGGTTATGGAAAAAAAATTTCCGGGAAGTTTCCCTGGAAAGTTTCTCGTTAAGTTCCCAGGGAAAGTTTTCCCCCGAAAAGTTTCTCGCTAAGTTCCCTGGGAAGTTTTCCCCGGCATAAGTTAAATGTCAGACAGCTATTTCGGAACATCTTTGGAATTTTTTTTTTCGGGAAATTTTTTCCCGGAAAATTTTCCTCATCTTTGGTTGGTTAGCAAAAAAATATTAGGTTGTCCCATAAGTCGTGGCCGTTTTTTACAAATTTTTTTTTCATTCGAAAAACGGCCACGACTTATGGGACAACCTAATATCCAATCACCCTAAACACCAATATATCGTCACCATCATCAACCAACCAACCAATCATTAATTGATTTCGATCAATTTTCATTAATATTTGTTCCTTTGACACATTATCACCGTTTTTCGATTTTCGATTGTCGTAAGGAATTTTTTTTTTTGAATGCCAAGAGAGGTTTCCAGGGAAATTTCTCGCTCTCTCTGGATGTTTTTGGAAAATTTCTGCAAATTTTTCCTTTTTTCGCATTTTTCTTGCCTCTTAAATGCCAACATCACCCCAACACTGATGGTCGCCCACCTTTCCCCTTGAATTTTTTACATTTTCACGGGTTAGGCTGGGTAAAGATAAAGTTTCCCTGGGAAACTTTCCAGAAATCATAGCTTCGTTCCACTATTTCCACAACGAGAACCCATTTCAACAGCAACTACGACATCAGAGAATCATTTATCAAATATTGAGTTGTCCCATAAGTCGTGGCCGTTTTTCTCATAATTCCCTACGATATAGTCGGAAAAAACTTTTCGGACAACCTAATATTTTATCGTTTTTCATAAATGAATCTCTTATCAAATATAATCAAATTATGGATCATAATCATGAATATGAAATGTATTAGGTTGTCCGAAAAGTTCATTCTGCTTAATCCGATAGAGTTACTCATGAAAATCGGCCAGAATTTTTCGGACAACCTAATACAAATAAAATATGAATAAAATCTGACCAAACGAAAGAAAAAAAATCACGAATCAGCACTCGATATTTTGCCTAAAGGCAAATTTAATATTCGATTTATTTTGATTTGATTCAATTTGAGCTAAGCTCAGAAGTTTATTGAATGAAAAATCGCGCAGCTTCTACGACCCACTGTTACATTTGAGTCACATGGTTACATGTGTGAAGCATGAAACAACAGTCAACACTAGATGGCTGTAGTGTGCTTCGTTTTTTTTTAATATTCATATTTTAGGTTGTCCAGAAAGTTTTTGCCAGTTATATCGTAGAAAATAATTGGAAAATCGGTGAAAACTTTTCGGACAACCTAATATCTTCGACGGCTATTTATACTCAACAACTCTAGAAAATTTTCCCACCAAAAATTTAAATTTTGCGTCAAAAAAGGGAAACTTGCCTGGAAATTTTCCTTACCTTGGTGAATTCCCGGGAAGTTTCTCTTTTGGAAAAAATTCAATTTCTACCTTTAGCCTTGAGTTAAATTGAGTCAATGAATCAAATTTCAACTAATTCTTTTTGTTTTCACAAACACCCACAGATGCATCAAGCAACCATGGATCGTTTTGCGACCATCGGCACACCACGTCTTGTTGCACATCATGGATCACCACCGCAGCCACCACCGCCATCAATGAATCATTGTCCACCAACATGTTCACAGGTACTATCCTCTTTATACCAGGTCAAAATCACAGAATTTATTTTTTTGAATTTTTGTAGATCTACGGACAACAACCTCAACGTACACCATCGATGATACCAGCAACGGAACCATGTCAGCTGATTAGTCGTAAAAGTTTTTCATCAACAATTGGCGGCCCGACGAAATCAAATGCTCATCATGCGCATGCGCATGCACATGCGCATTCACATCATCATCAATTACCACCTGATAGTCCAACCAGTATTGCAATGGCTGCTGTTGGTGGTACAGGTGGTAACCTCTTACAACAACAACAACAACAATCATTATCGACAATGAATTCACCGGCAATAAATCATCTTCATAAACGACATCATCATCATCATCATACGTCATCATCATCCCAACCTTCACAGCCCCATGATCCATCATTAACCATAACAATGGATGGTGATAATCAAAGTTTGACCGGTATTTGTATGGGTCCGCAGGCCCCGGGTCAGCAAGGGCCACAACATTCGCAGCTGCCGCAGCAGCAATTATCATCACAAATTCCACCACAGCAACAGCGGCAACAATTTGGACCTAAAAATCCAAATAAATTATTCGGTGTTAGCCCTAGTGATATTGATAAATATTCAAGGGTCGTTTTCCCTGTTTGTTTTGTTTGCTTTAACCTTATGTATTGGGTCATTTACCTTCATATTTCAAGTCAAATGATTGAAGATTTAATACCGGCAAATTAATCAGTCAAAAATTGACCAGAAACTGCCGAAGCGAATCGCCACCGAAAGCCCCTGGGGCCAAAAACACCCCTCCATCACCAGTATACCACCGACTACTGTCATCATCACCAAGCACACATGGTTTCAAAGGTCATCACCTTTGAATTCAACGACCAATCTTCAGCCGAACCTTTGAAATTCAGTTCGACAAACGACACTTGTTCATATGATTGCGACTATTTCAACAGTAATGATCAAAGGTCAACACTTGTCACTTGTCACTTTTTCAATCATTTTTTTTTATTTCTAGTTTTTCATCATCGTCTTAACTCTTTCGTTACACTCATACATTGTGATATTTATTTATTCATTCGATTCATTTCATTTTTGGAAAAAATCAAACTAGCATAAGACTAAAGCTCATAGAATTTTGAATTAATTCAAAAACTACCGAATGAACAAGTTGACCTTTGACCTTTGAACAACACACATACGATGAACAAACTCAATGACGAATCAACAACTCTGACGATGACCGCAATCGATCCACGCGAATCGACTATAATGACCCTACATACGTACCGAATAACCCCTGACCGTCTAACCCTTCAACCTTTGACCAATTTTTTTTTGTATTTGTTCTGATCTGACTGTTTACATTTCATTCGATTACTTTAATTCGATTCACTTGTTCACTTTCGCTTATTTGTTGTTGCTCTACTATTTCTACCCAATATGCTCTCTCTCTCTCTCTCTCTCTCTCTCTCTGTCTGTATCTGTATATTTTACACGTGTTTCACACTCATCATCACGATTTATTATTATTATTATTATTCAATTTCATTCAATTTATCATTTCAATTAATTAACTCAAACATTGTCGATGAATGGCTCCCAAATATTAATTGATTCGATTCGAATATACCTACACACCTCGAATAAACACATTGAATAATCTTGACATATAAATACAATGAATCATTCAAATCATACATTCACTAGTCACTAATGGACAAGTCACTAGTCATATTATTACTTCGAAATTTATTTCAAAACTGTATTTATTTGTATTTGAATTTTTGTAAATATTAATATTAGGTCGGAAGAAAAGTTCTGTCGCATTTTTTAAATTGATTTCAATCAACAAATGCGACAGAACTTTTCCTCCGATCTAATAATTTTTAGACTTTTTTTTGTAATAATTTTTTTTTTATTGATAAATATTTGTTATAATTATACAATGAGATCAGAACCTATAACCTGTTAATTTGACCAAACAAATTGACCAATTTAATCGAATAATAAATTCCGAACATCCAAAATGATCATCAATCTATTAGGTTGTCCGTAAAGTTTTGGCCGATTTTCATTGAGCAACTCTATTGTGGTTAAGCGCGATGAACTTTTCGGACAACCTTTTATTATCTATGAAAATTTACATACACACACACAAACACACACCCCCTCTCCAGTTCCCCAACATACACATTTGATTTATATTATTAATCAATTTTAAATAATTTTTACAATCAGTTATTTTGAATTTTAATTTGAAATTTTTAGAATATTTTGAAATTTTATTTGTATTTATATATATATAAATTATTTACCTGTTATTAATTTATTTATTATGATTATTATTAATGATATTCAATTAATAAAATGACTAAGATTAATCGAATATTGAAAACAAAAAAAAAAAAAAAAAAAAAACAAGGCTATAGCCTTTGGAAATTTTTGAATAAAATTCTCCTTAACATTTGCTCAAAAAAATCAAAGGCAATAGACTGGCAATTTTTTAGAAAAAAGCAAAGGCAATAGTAAGGCAATTTTTTCAAAAAAATCAAAGGCTATCCACTGCCATCTTTTTTCAAAAAAATCAAAGGCAATAGACTGGCCATTTTTTCAAAAAATTCAAAGGCAATAGTAAGGCAATTTTTTCAAAAAAATCAAAGGCTATCCACTGCCATCTTTTTTCAAAAAAATCAAAGGCTATCCACTGCCATCTTTTTTCAAAAAAATCAAAGGCTATACACTGCCATCTTTTTCCAAAAAATTCAAAGGCAAAAGACTGGCCATTTTTTTAAAAAAAATCAAAGGCTATCCACTGCCATCTTTTTTCAAAAAAATCAAAGGCTATACACTGCCATCTTTTTTCAAAAAAATCAAAGGCAATAGACTGGCCATTTTTTCAAAAAATTCAAAGGCAATAGTAAGGCAATTTTTTCAAAAAAATCAAAGGCTATCCACTGCCATCTTTTTTCAAAAAAATCAAAGGCTATACACTGCCATCTTTTTTCAAAAAAATCAAAGGCAATAGACTGGCCATTTTTTCAAAAAATTCAAAGGCAATAGTAAGGCAATTTTTTCAAAAAAATCAAAGGCTATCCACTGCCATCTTTTTTCAAAAAAATCAAAGGCTATACACTGCCATCTTTTTTCAAAAAAATCAAAGGCAATAGACTGGCCATTTTTTCAAAAAATTCAAAGGCAATAGTAAGGCAATTTTTTCAAAAAAATCAAAGGCTATCCACTGCCATCTTTTTTCAAAAAAATCAAAGGCTATACACTGCCATCTTTTTCCAAAAAATTCAAAGGCAAAAGACTGGCCATTTTTTTAAAAAAAATCAAAGGCTATCCACTGCCATCTTTTTTCAAAAAAATCAAAGGCTATACACTGCCATCTTTTTTCAGAAAAAGCAAAGGCTATACACTGCCATCATTCTTCAGAAATAGCAAAGGCAATAGACTGGCAATTTTTTCAAAAAATCAAAGGCAATAGACTGGCAATTTTTTTGAAAAAAATCAAAGGCTATCCACTGCCATCTTTTTTCAGAAAAAGCAAAGGCTATACACTGCCATCTTTTTTCAAAAAAATCAAAGGCAATAGACTGGCAATTTTTTTGAAAAATCAAAGGCTATCCACTGCCATCTTTTTTCAAAAAAATCAAAGGCAATAGACTGGCCATTTTTTCAAAAAATTCAAAGGCAATAGTAAGGCAATTTTTTCAAAAAAATCAAAGGCTATCCACTGCCATCTTTTTTCAAAAAAATCAAAGGCTATACACTGCCATCTTTTTCCAAAAAATTCAAAGGCAAAAGACTGGCCATTTTTTTAAAAAAAATCAAAGGCTATCCACTGCCATCTTTTTTCAAAAAAATCAAAGGCTATACACTGCCATCTTTTTTCAGAAAAAGCAAAGGCTATACACTGCCATCATTCTTCAGAAATAGCAAAGGCAATAGACTGGCAATTTTTTCAAAAAATCAAAGGCAATAGACTGGCAATTTTTTTGAAAAAAATCAAAGGCTATCCACTGCCATCTTTTTTCAGAAAAAGCAAAGGCTATACACTGCCATCTTTTTTCAAAAAAATCAAAGGCAATAGACTGGCAATTTTTTTGAAAAAAAGCAAAGGCTATACACTGCCATCTTTTTTCAAAAAAATCAAAGGCAATAGACTGGCAATTTTTTTGAAAAAAAAGCAAAGGCTATACACTGCCATCTTTTTTCAAAAAAATCAAAGGCAATAGACTGGCAATTTTTTTGAAAAAAAGCAAAGGCTATACACTGCCATCTTTTTTCAAAAAAATCAAAGGCAATAGACTGGCAATTTTTTTGAAAAAAAGCAAAGGCTATACACTGCCATCTTTTTTCAAAAAAATTCAAAGGCAATAGACTGGCAATTTTTTCAAAAAAAATCAAAGGCTATACATTGCCATCTTTTTTTCAAAAACCGAAGACTATAGCCTTAGAAAAATTTTCGAGAAAACTGTAAATTTTCTCCAACGAATCCATAAAAACACATGAAAAAACTTGAAATTTTTTTTTGATTCAATAATTTTTGTTTTAATTTTAATTTTCGATTAAAATATTGAATTAAAAATAATCAAAAAAAAAAAAACAATAATAATAATAATAATAATAAATAATAATTTGATTTAAAATGATGATAATCATTTATGATGAAGTCAATTTCATATCATTAATATCATTTAAAGCTCTTTGTATGTGTAAATTAAGCGATAGATCTTGTGATAAATTTGGATAGTGATAACAATCAACAAATGATGCTACACGTTCGAAATCAAATGATGGACATTCTTTTGGCAAACAGCTAGGGTCACGTATTGTAAATGTAAATTGTTTAAATTGTTGTAGTAATCTGTATGCGTGGGAGTAAAATTTAAAAATTAATTAATCGATTGATTGAACCTAATTAATGGTGAACAAATTACCGATAAGTGGTAGGACTAATATTGATACGTTGTGCTTCACTATACGATTCGAATTTATTTGCCAACGTAACGTTTGCACCGAATAGACAGTATCTGTTGAAGGGTGATGAATGAATCAATGATTGATGCTTTACTTAATCAATCGGCCCAAACATACCTTGGCATACGAACACCGACGATGCCGGCCAAACAGCTACCACTGTGCAGTCCGATTCGCATTTGAAATTTATCAACATTTATGTCTTTAGGTGTAAAATGTTTGACGACGTCCAACATTTTCAATGCCATAAATGCGGCCAGTACTGCATGATATTTGGTTTGCCGGTGAAGGCCGCTTGCCACGCAGTAAGCATCACCGATTGTTTCAGTCTAAGTGAATAGATGAATTAATCAAAGGTGATACAAATAATTAAAAGGTACCGACCTTATAGACATCAATTTCACCGCAAAACGCATCGAACTGGGTGTACAAATCATTCAACATGTTAATCACTGCGATTGGTGTGGCTGTCGAACAAATGGCAGTGAAACCGACTATGTCCGAAAATAGCATCGTTACATTATCATATTGCCGAGCTTCAACGGATTTACCAAGCCATAATTGTCGGGCAACTTGTGCCGGGAATATCAGGTTTAAGAGGTTAACATTTTTACGTCTCTCGATTTCAACAGCTTCATTTGCACGTTGTATGGTTTGTTTCAGTTTATCCATACGTCTTTTGAGGCTTTCTTGGGCTCGTGATTGTTCTTCAATAAGGATTATGTCTCTGGTTATAGTTAATGGAAAATCAATGGTTAAGGGTCGATTACAAGTCAAAAAATCAATCCAAAGATTTACCTAGTAGCATCATGTATAGGAATATCGGATAGGAAAAGGCCACGACTTGTTAGCGATTTCAATCCTTTAACTATTGGTGAACCAAGAAATAGTAACGATTTAGATTCATGACATTCGATTATTTGTCCATGCAATTCGATTCCATTTGAATTATGATCTGTACAAATATTATCACGTATCCTTAGAATAAAGGCTAAATTAATACGATGACGAATGGATTCGAAAAAAAATCCAACATTTGGCTGCTTTATGATGAATACATTCGATATATGTTGATTATATTTACTATTATCATGACCAAATATTTTGCTAAGACCTTTTGCGGAGTTAAAATTGTAATTAATTAAAATAATTAAAAATATTGAGTCGTCCTGAAAGTTTTTGCCGATTTACTAATTGAAAAACATTTGGAAATCGGCCAAAACTTTCCGGACAACCGTAAAATAATTCAAAGACCCTTCTTACCTATACCATATTGGATGAAACGTAAATTTTGATCGCATACAAAATGAAATGGGAATACTTTACGAAATGTTTTTATATACATAAGCAATGTTGGTTTATGCTGAGGCTGGGAACTTGGAAATTGCTGGTCATGATTATTTAGCGATTGATTAATCAAATATGACTTGTACCGGGATACGATCGTATCATCATTTATTAATGATTTCAAGAGGGGTTTTGCTGAGTTATTAAGGTTGGAATTCGAATCATT
Source organism: Psoroptes ovis (assembly GCA_002943765.1). Lineage (NCBI taxonomy): Eukaryota > Metazoa > Arthropoda > Arachnida > Sarcoptiformes > Psoroptidae > Psoroptes > Psoroptes ovis. The sequence goes on along the minus strand of PQWQ01000008.1, from coordinate 219,382 downwards.
ATGACGATTATTGTGATGATAATAATTTTCAATAATAAATTTATATTGATCAGTACCAATATCGACATTAATCGATATGATTATTTTAAATAATAAACGTGTCAAACATTGCAGCAGGCTTGACATGAAAATGGCTAAAAATTGATTATTTATTGGTTCAATAATGTCATAGGTCAATATGATACGTGTTTCAAGGTTATTCACATAAACACTGATTGGTAATTGATCTGGTTGTGATGATTGCCATGGTCGATTAATCATTGTTGTAATTTGAATGTTTGAATCGTTATTATTTTTAGTCGAAGGGTGTTGAAAGGTGTCGCTGCTGTCGCCGTTGTTGTTGTTGTTGATTTCATTATAAATATTTGATTGAATATTTTCAATATTAACCCAAAAATCGATTAAATTTTCACCGATAAACAATAATTGTTTACGATCATTCAGGGTTATAAGTTTTTGAATATATTTTTCACCATATTCAATGATCAATTCTTTCAGGTATTTATCTTTATGATTTTGATTAGTATTTTTCCCGCCACTATTTTCACAGTGACTGTAAAATTTGTCGGCCAAAACACTATTAAAACTCTCCAGCTCATCAAACATTGATTGTATCGATTGTTGCTGTTTGCCACTGTTGTTGATTAGATCGGTGAATGATGATTGATTTTCCGTAGATTCAAATTTCTTAAAGTAATTTTGGCTGTTTTTTGAATGGGTGAAAAAAAAACAATGCAGTTATTCAGCAATCATTAAGGGTATAGGCCTGTCAATCACTTACCAGACACCGTTCCAAATGTCTGCATTCTTCGGCATGAATTTTTGCCGCATCACTTCGAATATATCGTTGGCCTGTTTATTTTGATAAAATAATTTTTAAAAAATTTAAAAATTTGAAAAATTGAAAAACATTTCAAATTAGTAACGATTTACGCCGACAGATGGCGCTAAATCACCATAAATTTTTTGAAATTTTTTTGAAAATTTCTTGAAAAATTTAATTGGAAAAATATTCAAATAAATGCCACTGACAACGCCCATCAATCAAAGATAATTATTTTGAAAATAATAATAATAAGTAATGGGTTAAACACAAAAAACATAAAACAATAACCTTTCAAATGTGCAATAATTTTATTTAATGAAAATTTACTCATATTCGAAAATTATTTGCATAAATTCAAATATATTCATAAGGTACACACCCTTTTGGTAAACAAGAATTTTTTTGAAATTTCTTGCAAATTTTTGCGCCAAAATTGCCGGGAAATTTCTCTTGGATCTTCATGCACAAAAATGCAATAATCGCTTTAATCACAGGTGTATAACCTTCATGTGTGATCACATGGGGCAGCATATTTAAGGCCATTAAAATCATTGAATTTCATAGAAAATCATTGAAATTTCATGAAACATGTCAAATCATTTGATCATTTCAATAATAATTCATCGATTGTCATTCGAATCAAATGATAAATGGATCATAAATTCGTTAATTTTAATGACCAAGCCATTAATTGAAATCGAATCGTAATAATTATCCCTATGTGTTCATATTCAATTAACATTATCATCAATTTATTAATTTTTTCAGAAATCGTATTGGATAAATGAATTGATCGTTTCATCAAGAATAAATGATTCAGAAATTAATGAAAATTAATTAATTTCGAAGAGTCAAATCTCTTGGGAAATATTCCCATATTTCTTTGGGAAATTTCCACAAAAATTTCTCTCCAATAATTTTTCAAAATTCATAAATTCAGGGCCTTAAAGAGTGAAATAAAATGAAATGAATGAATGAATGAATGAACCATACACACGAATCGTATCGTTATCTTATTACAATTCTCATTGGATCAGTCGATTGTAATGATACGACCAAGCACAGCCAGCCAACCAAATGCACATAAATCTTACCTTGGATGAAAATGGCTACGAAATTCCCAAATGTGAATAATTAATAGATACGAATACACAAGGTGTAAGTCATATGAAAAATCAATTAAATATAATTTCCAGACAAAATGAATTCAATGATCAAACCTTTATTCTAGGGTCGTTCAAAACAAAAAAAGTTTGTATCGAATTTTTGGTAATAGGTGGTTACCCTTTGATTTGGACTATCGGTGACTTTTTGTATGACCGTTTGCGACTTAAGTAATTATAATATTTGCTTGGCAAGCAAACAAATGCATTCGATTTTCGATGGTATTAAATAAAAAAGGGTATTCAAAGGGTGTTAAAAGCTATTCAATAGTATTCGAGGTATTCAAAGGTATTGAATATTCAAAGGTATTCAAAGTAAATTCAATAATCAAAAGCTAATCAAAAAAGGGGGATTCAAAGGTGTTAGTTTTCATTGGTAAAATTGAGAATTTTCAATCAAAGTAATAGTCCCTGGAAGAAAATATTCGAATGAAATTCGATTCTGAAATCTTAATGTCGAAAATTCCATTAAAGAATTCAACTAGATATACAGGAATTTTCATTTATCATCGAAGAAATATTCAAATTGAAATTGAATTTCTCCCGTATTTCCCCCCTTAATTCCCGTAAATTAAGCAGCAAATTAACCTTACAACCTCATCAATAGATGATTGATTTTTTTTATGGTATGAACCTTTCATATCATCAGGATGGAAATTTGATTTCAGGGAATTTTTATGGGGAAAAATTGATTGGAAAATATGAAATCTGTGAATGGGCAAAATATGAAAACTAATGAATGGAATGGAATGAATAGTCAATCAATTATCGAGCTTTATTTGAGATTCATTCAGTGAAATAAATGTCCGGGAAAATTTCCGTGAAACGAAATTTCTGGGAACATTTCTCCATAGAATTAACATTAATTCCCGACAAAACATGAATATTATAAATAAACGGAAATGTTTACGTCAATGAATGGAATGGAATGAATAGAAAATCAAATGTTCAATCATAAAATACAATATATGTCGGGTACATATTAGGTTGTCCCATAAGTTCTTGCCGGTTATATCGTAGAAAATCATTAGAAAATCGGCAAGAACTTATGGGACAACCTAATATTTGGGCTGTTATATTCAAAATACATTCGGGCTGAAAATAAATAAAATTTCCGTTTTCAGCGATTTTTATTCGCTGCCAGGGTCCAATCAATTCGGTTTGCAAGGTCCAATCAATTTTCGGCAATTTTACACGAGGTCTCGTAGGGTCCAATCAATTCTTTGGACTCTTCTCCTCGGAATAATCAATTATTTTTGATTATTCAGTGTTCCAATTGGACACCACCATTGAACACATGTCGTTGTACCATTGTTGTGTTGGAATACAAGGGTCTCAAGGGTCCGATTGAGACCCTTAAACAAAATAAAAAAAAAACAACGAAAATTAAAATCAAACAAATATATTGATATGTCACATATCATATCATATATTGATTGGCAATACCATATCGAGCTGAATCAGCGAAATTACAGAAACTTTTGGGGAATTTTTACTTTGGGAAATTTCCCGGGAAATTCATATAATTATACAAGTATTATTTCTATCAATTTATTGATGACCAAAACAATTTCAAATTTTTAATGATCCTCCTTAAAGAATTGAAATGACCATTAAAATTTTTTCTGATGACCATGGTGATATTTGAATTTGTGATTTTGAAAGAGGAGGAGGAGGAGGAGGGTAACCATATGGGGTATCGAATGGTCATTTGACATTTGGTAATCAATTCTTAATGAAGGCTAAAATTTTAATGAGGTACCTACCTTTGGATACAACAATTTCATTGTTGCAATTGCTATGTGTTTAAGATCAATTTTATCATGATTTTCATCATCGACAATATCGTTGACAATGCTGTTGTTGTTGTCAAAGGTCATCGGGTCTAATGCCGAATTGCGCTGGTGCTGCTGCTGGTGGTCACTTGGTTGACCTTCATCATGGCTAACCGATTGTCGAGTATCATTCAATGAATAATTCCGTTGCATTGGACATTCGAATATCGAAGGTTTCTTGGTGGTCATTTTCGCTGATGGCGATGGTGTCGTAGATGGCGCCGTCGTCGATGATGGAAGTAATTCAGTGATCGAATGACTTCGATGTTGTTGTAACTGCTGTTGATTGCAGATCAAACGTGGTGATGCTTTATTTATGGAAGCTCCTGATGATGATGATGAGGTTGATGAGGTGGCAGCCGCTGGCGGCGCTGCTGTAGTTGTTCTAATAAATTTATTTGTTGTCGTAGTCGTCGCTGCTGTATTCGATGTTGACATTATTCAAGTTTTAATTATTTTTCCAGGATTAATTAATTGATTGTTTGATTAATTAAAACTATAATTAAATGATACAGAAAATAGCGATGAATTACATTAATCCTAATCATCATTGAAGGCATAGAGGCCTTAACACAAAGGGTAAGGTAGGAGTAGGGTCCTTTTTGATAAATTCAGCAAATGATTAGTGAAAACTTATTAGAAATAAATCGAAACAGATGATCGATTGATTGATTGAAGGGTTGACAAGTTAATGGGAAATTTTTTTTTCCGGGAAAATTTTCCAAAATTTTGAAATTAAATTTTCCTCGCAACTTTCTCACGCAGAGAAATGAAAAAATTCAATTAATTCAAATCCAATTTGTTGTTGTAACAAGATTTTAGTGCAGATTATAAAATACATTGTATACACTTTTCACAATGTATTTGTCAAAATTGCTTGTCAAAATTACTTGTCAATTTTGTTCGGGGAAAAATTCACTTGTCAAATTGTCGAATTGTCGAATGATGATGACGAAGTAAAATTTGTGCCGAAAGAATTATTTCTGAGGGAAATTTGCCGAAAAAATTTTTTCACTGAAAATTTTCAGAAAAATTTCCCAGAATATTCTGTCATCACAAATTTTATGACAGGCTAGAATCGATTATTTATTTATTTTTTAGTGAGAAATTTCCGCGGAAATTTTTTTCGGTGACAAATTTTTTTGACAAAAAATTTTCGGCAACTTTCCCATAAATCACCAACAGTGTCCATCGTTTATCATCAAACAATGGACAATGAATGCCCGTTGGGCATCTGTCGATCAATCGATTGATTGATTGGTTTTTGGAACAATTTCGGTCCAAATTTGGTCCGAATTCTCTCGGATCCATTAATTATCATTGTTTGTCATTGTCATTGTCATTGTTTGTCATGGAAATGATTAATGGAAAATTGAAAATTTGGAAAATTTTGAAAAATTTTAAAATTTGGTTCGATTAAAATTCAATTTTTCTTATAAAATAGCCCAAAGGCATCTGGAAATTGATTGATTGATTGATTATTTCGGACTTTTTTGAATTTGAATTTTTATTTTTTTCGGCCAAAAAAATAAAATTTATGGCCTGAAAAATAATTTTTCGGCCAAGAATTGAATTTTCCAGGTAAAATGTCGTTTCAGGTAAAAATTGAAATTTTAATCAAATCAAATTAAATGTCAATGAGAATATCAATGATTTCAATTGGAATTCTGTGAATTGAATTGGAATTTTGATTGGATTTTTGATTTTCAAATGTTTGATCAATGTTTGATCAAACATTGATCAATCAATTTGCGGTTACAAATCAATTATTCAAAATCAATCAATCGATTGATTGATTGATTTCAAACACTTGATACTGATTGATAATCAGTTTCGAGTGTAAACAATCGAATGATTAACCAGAATTGATTAATCTAAAAATATATTTTGAATTATAAATATGCATAGGTATTCGTTGCATATAAGTAAATACCAGCTGTGATATTTGTATTGTTTATTGCAAATATGTTTATTAAATATCCACAAACAAACACCCATACGGATTCACATAGGTTCCCGAATCAATCTGAACATAGATCTGAACACATTGGCCCAAGAATCATCTGCTGAAGGATCATTCGCGTCAGGACCATTCGAATCAGGATCATGTATCCGAAGATCATCAAACATCGGCCAAATGTCCGACTGGCCAAACAGCATTATGCAGACCCGATTAACGAATCATCGGACAAAATAGATTTAAACCCGATTACAGACTTATAGCCTCACATCAAACAAACACCAACACATATGTTCATTTGTGTTATTTATTTATTTTTTTTTTTTTTTTGTCAAAATTTGTGAACTGTATGCATTTACATTTACTTGATATCTATTTTTGAAAATCTTATCAGAAATAAACCAAAAATAAATAAATAAAACTAAACAACAGAATTTCAAATGATTCCAGGATTTTGGACCAAAATTTTGGTCCAGAATCGCAGAATTTTCGAATTTTCGACTAAATTTTGGCCAAATTTTCACCAAATTTGATTCACAAATTATTTGGCTCGAATACACACCAGAGAGAAAACATGAATTTATTCCAGAATCCCAGAATATTTATTCCGGAATTCATGTGTATTCGTGTGAATTGCGCCCAAAGAATCAGCACAGATTCTGACGATAATTCTTGCGTGTGACAAGCAATGTTGAATTTCACTTGAAAAACTATTAGGTTGTCCGAAAAGTTTTTGGCCGATTTTTTCATTATTTCCCTACGGATATAATCGGCAAAAACTTTTCGGACAACCTAATATTTCTCATTTTTTGACAGTTTTTTTAGTTTCAAAAGAATTTTTATCAATTCAAGAAAATAAGCCATTTCGACTGAAGAGAAAGGAATGAAAGGCTAAATAATAAATGTCTAATTATGTCAGATGGTGATAATAATTTTTAACACTTTTACACTTGTGTATTTCTTGTTTTTTGTAAATTATTACCATTTGAAACCATTATTATCCAAGTGTTGTGTGGATTCTTGTTAAGGAAAGATTTATTTTAATTTTTAAAGATTTTTTGCATCAAAAGCGTTTTTTGGAGTTTTTAAGTTACTGCCGTAGAGCGCCGGCGTTTTGCATTAAGCAACCTAAACAATGACGTAGTAGTACGTCATTTTTAAATAGATTGAAAACGCAATTTCACGTTGATGCCATGTGCTGTGCAATTTTTGATATTTTTTTTTCTTCAGCCTTTTCTACTTGATATAAATTACGAAATGCAATAATACAAAAATACAAATGAAATGAATGAAAATGAATGTATACAATGTGTGATGATACACCAGAGAGAACCAGAGAGCCAGAGAAATGACATGGAACTGTGAACAAGCTAAGCTAAGTTTACATCAAATAAATTTTCATTTTTTAAAATGAAAATCATGAATACATTAGATTGCAGATGACCTAGAATTCCAGAAGCGAGAAATTTTCTAGGAAATTTCTGAGAAAATTTCCCGGAATTCACAGAAATGTTTCGGAGAAAAATCACAGAAATTCTGCGGATTCTGTATTCTTGGACCGAGAATCCGTGGATTCTGGACATATTCCCTTGATTTCCTCGCATCCCGCAGATTCCGAAGATTCTGGCTGATTGATCCATACGATGATCGATTGTATCGATTTTGTATGGTATGGATCAATCAGAGAAGGACAACACCCTTGGAATTGATTAATTAATTAATTAACCAAGGCGAAAAAAAAATCGAATTCACTAATCACCGAGAATCACCGTGGATTTCCAATTATTCTTCTTCTCGATTTGATTCGAATGATTGTAATTGGAATTAATTAATTAATTAATCAATTTCCAAGTGAATAATTAACAGGTTGTCCCATAAGTTCTTGCCGTTTTTCGAATGGAAAAAAATATTTAAAAAACGGCAAGAACTTATGGGACAACCTAATTAGTATGAAATTGATTAATTAATCAAATTCGATATTTGAAAGTTCGTTGACCACGAATCTATTTCAGAATTCTTAATGAATTCCGATCTCAATGCGATTCTACGATCGATATTACGGATTCATTCGATGAGAATATTTGCGAAAAATTATTATTCGAGTGTAGGTTCTTCGGATTCTTCAATTCTTCGGATCGATAAGAATCGAGCAGAGAAGAATTAATTGAGAAGAATCGATTGAAATTTGAGAAATTTTCCAAGGAAGAAAATTGAGAAATTTTTCCAGGAAAATTTCTCAATTTGAATTCAAAGAGTTCACAAAGGAGAATCTTCAGAATTCTAAGAGTTATTCTGTGATTTGATCCACAAATTCATTGATTCAAAATGATTTTGAATGAAGATATGGATCAATATTATTGATGTTTTCGATGTTGATCATTGTTTGTAATTAATGATTTGATCATGTTTAGATGTATTCAATGTATGTATGAATGTCATTGTTCAATGAGCTCATTGATTCATTGAATTGATACGAATTTCTACGAACGAATTTCTACGAATAATAATACATTCACTTACTTACTTGATCAAGAATTTCTTGGGGAAAATTTTCGGAAAACATTTTTTTTTTCGGTGATGAATCAATTTTCGGGAAATTTTCCCACAGAGATAATGATCTCAGTGATTTGAATTTCGCGGTTTTTTTTTGAAAATAAATCGATCGATTTTGGAATCGATTTATAACCCTTTGGTTAAATCAATTTTTCGGCAAATTTCCACAAATGATTTGAGAAGTATTTGATTTTTTGGACAAGAATCAAAGAGAATTGTTCATGCGATTCGATAATCGATTGATTTGACAGGCATTGATCGTGTTGATTGCGTTGAAATCTTCGAGAAATCTTCGAAAATCTTCGAAAAGCTCAAGACGATTTTCAAGAAAATCGAAAAATCGTTGACTCTTGTCGGTGGGTGAAATATGAAATAAACAACGAACACGTAAACACACAGCACACAAACAAGTATTCAAACATTCAAAGTTATACACGATTCTTTGCTGATGAAATTCCCGGGAATATTTCTCATAGAATTATTCATTACGATGACCAAATTCTTGGCCGACCAAATCAAGTTTCGTTTCGTTCATCACATGTTATCATCATATCATCATCACCACTATTCATCATTCATGTCCAGCCATTCCAGAAATTCAAATTCATTCATTCACTTATTTGGACCAAGATAATCACTTGTCACTTGTCACTTTGGTCCACATTGATCAACATTAAATTCACTTTGATTCCCTTATCTTTCGGAAAACAATTTAATTATTCAAAAAAAAAAAAAAAAAAAAAAAAATATCATAAATATCACATTCATATATGTTGTGTCGGGCAAAATCATCTATTTATTTATTTATTCATCCATTTTATTCATTTATTATTTATACGAACATTCACATAGAGATAAGCACATATATCACACTGAATAATGGTGATAATTACATCAAATGATGAACGACGATGATGATGATAACGATATCTTCAGCACTAAAATACACCGACAATACACACAAATAGGAACAAAGCGGGCCGCAGACGATCATCACAGGCGCCATACACAAACTGTGTTACTGAATGAATTTCAGAAAAAAGGAATAAACACACAAATGAATACACATTGAATTATATGAATGGGAAATATGTGTGTATATGAGAACCGAAGAATATGAAAATCGAATCAAATTGAATCGATTTTGATTCGATTCTGTGTTTGAAAATAGAAACAAATAAAACAGAAAAAATTCAAGAATCAAAGAATCAAAGAATCAAGAAAGACTCGTAGACTCGTAGAATCCTGGAGAATCCTGAAGAATCGTGGAATGGAAGAATTCAGAAGGATTCTGTGAATCCAGAAGTATTGGTGGATCCAGAAGTATCGAAGGATTCGTGAAGAATTCTATGGTCGGAAATTGTCGATGTCGAATCGAATGTTCACAAATCTAAAGGTCTGTGTATATCAATGATTATGATCGAACAGATGAATTTTGAAAAATCAAAATAAATAAACGAATAAATGAATGAAATGAATTAATACATACATAGAGACAGATAGACACACAAACACACTGAAATACACAGACAGAGACAAACATGTACGGACAGTCATATACATAAACATTGATATGATTCAGTGTATGCTATGAGCATGCGCCAGAATTCTGTCAAGATTCTCGCGTGTATATCTGTGCCCACGATTCTCGGTGTTTGCCATTTCATTTTCGGTTCGGTCGAAGCCGCAATTGGTATTCCGGATCGGTGTGTGTGTGTGTGTGTGTGTGCATGTGTTTGCTGCCGAGTAATATCATGATATCGGGTTGTCCCATAAGTTTTAGCCGTTTTTTGAATAAAAAAATAGATTAAAAAACGGCAAGAACTTATCGGACAACCTAATATATTCGGGTATTCTTTCGGGTTTTTTTTCGGGTTTTCTTTGGTTTTTTCGGGTATTTTCGCACCGATTCTGGTCCAAGAATTTCTGAAGGGTCTCGGGCCTTTTTGGCTAGGCCTTTGATGCTTCAATTCTTTGATATTTTATTCTAAGGTCTTTTATTCATTTGTTTCATTTATTCATTCATTTCATTTCATTATTATTCATTACTTCAATCGAAACACGAAATTATTGTTGAAATTCCATTGTATTGTTCGGTACGATATGATTCTTTTATCATTGGTTGGTTGGTCGGTTGGTGGGTTTATTGTTTGAATTTTGAAATTTTAAAAATTTGAAATTCTTAAAGAATATTCTTTTTGAAGAATATTTTCTTTGAAAAGAAATATTTTGAATGAAATTCTTTGTTTGATTTTTTTTTAATATTTTTTATTTTTTCGGTGTGTAATGAAAATTTTAACCCTTTCATTCATTCATTCACTTATCTTAAATATTAAAGGTTGTCCGAAAAGTTCATTCCGCTTAATCAATCGGAGTTGCTCATGAAAATCGGCCAGAACTTTTCGGACAATCTAAGTAAACACTAATAATTACTATTAGGTTGTCCCATAAGTTCTTACCGTTTTTTTAATTTTTTTTCATCCGAAAAACGGCAAGAACTTATGGGACAACCTAATAATATCATACATTTATATACAGAGATGAGATAAGATGATCATTACATTTGAGTTAATGGTATAATGGTAAATGGTTATGGATTTTCTCTCAAACAAGAATAAAATTAAGAAATTTTCGACCCAAAGAATTAGTCTAAAATTTTCGAAAATCAAGAAATTAAGAATTTTCGAGTCAACTGACCATAAATAAATGAGATTTCAAATAGTAGGTGGGTATGTGTACGTTTGTTTGTTGAATGGGTGTCGAATAGGCGCTGGTATTGGCTGATTTAGGTTCATCAATCAATGGATTGTTTCGTATCGAAAATTTTTAATGAAAAAAAAAATTGAATCCGATTCATGATGATTATTTGAATTCAAGCGAAAAAATATGAAATTCGATTATATACGATGAAATTGGTCCAGGTCTTAGATCTTAAATGGATTTTTTCTAGAATTTCGGATTATTTGAATTGTGAAAATTACGATTGATTGGTCAGTAATTGGCCGTTTGGACATTTGGTCATTTTTGATCGATACAAGTCTTAAAACCCTTGAAACCGTCCGAAACCTATTAAACCTTTGAGAATCAAAACCCTTCGAAACCTATTAAACCTTTTCGGAAAAATTAAATTTCACCGAAGCAAGAAAAAACTCAATTAGAGACTCAATTAACCCTTAAAACTCCAGCGGTGAGCATCACTCACCATGAGATGTAATGCAGCAACTCGATAGGCGCCCTTCAGTCACCATTTTACATGAGTGTTAAAAATCGTCGAGCTGCTGGCTCGCTTGCGCTATAAATGCCTCGAATGCTAAGGGTTAAATCCTACGGATTTTTTTTTTTTTTTTTTTTTTTTTGGACCTGAAAATTAATCTCGATTTATGACCAAAATTTGATCGTCCAAAATGGTCGTTAATTTGAATTTTTCATTCATTTTTCATCATTCATTCATAGATTGACCAAGAGGATAATGGCCATTTTTATTAATTTAATAATTCATTCATAATGATTAGTTATTTGATCAAAAATCATAAGTTGTCCCATAAGTTCTTGCGGTTTTTTCAATTTTTTTTCATTCGAAAAAACAGCAAGAACTTATGGGACAACCTAATAATAATTTAATGGTGTAATTCAAGATGATCATACAACATTACATTACATTACAATCATTGAGATCACATGTCATTGAATTTGTGACCGAAAATTTTAAATTTTTTGAAAAAATTTAATGGACCAAAATTGACCAATTTGACTTGGACTCAAAAATTTGAAAATTTTGAAAAATTTTTTCAAATTTTTCAAGCTTCATTTGTTGTCCAGAATTGAAATTCTATTAAATTACATTGAAATTCAATGAATATTCAATTTTATGGGTCATAATTTTCAGCTCAACACAAACACACAGACAATTTGTTCGATCAAATGATTGAATTGAATATTCATATGAATAAATAATGAAAAGTTTTCTCGGAAAGATATTTGTCCATTTATTCATATTCATTTATGATCATTTTCAGGGGAAAATTCCCGAAAAAATTCCCGAGAAAATTCTTGACCATCATCAATGGCCACCATTACAATCAATGGACCACCATTAACTTTTGATCTATTCGTCTATTCGTGGCCATTATTCTAGTTGATAATGATGATAATGATAATGATCACAACAACAATGGAGTTCGAGCGTTTGAAGATTAAACATTTCGGGAAACGTTTCCCAGTCGATTCCATCGAGGATCTTGGAGTGTTACTTATGGAAATTCCTTCGTAGATTCTCGTAATATTTTCAATGGAAATTACTAAGGAATTCTCCAGGAGTCGAAGAATTTGAATTCATTCAAATTCCAATTGGATTTCGGGGCCAAGAATTTGAATTAAATCATTTGTGAAAATATGTATTTATTCATCATTATTCATCAAATAACAATCGAATTATTCAATTGAATTTCAATTGAAATTGCCAGCCATCCACATTCATTCATTCATTCATCATGAATAAAATTTCAATCATCAAGATCTGGATATGTGAATCTATTTGATATGATCCTAATACATTTGAATTCAATTTATATTAGGCTGTCCGAAAAGTTCATTCCGCTTAATCTTGATACAGTTAATAGAGTTATGGCCCATTGAAAAGCGGTCACGACTTTTCGGACAACCTAATACGTGGATGTATGTGCATATGGTGAATGGCTGATAATAAAAAAATTCATTTCATTTGCCCTTCAAATGCTTCATTGTTCATTGCATTTACCATCGCAATCGTTCATTCGATTCAATTTGTTTCGAAAAACATCAATTTATTTCATTTTTAGGCCCCATTTTGGACTATTTTGGACCCATTTATGCACCCAATTCACATGGAATTTGATTGTAAGAATTCAAAATTGAACAATCGGTGTGTAATGTGTGTAGGCTGTTTGTGTGTTATGTCTGTGTGTGTGTGTGTGGATGGCTCCAAAAAATAAATGATAATGAAAAATGATTATTACTATTGGGCTGTCCCATAAGTTCTTGCCCTTTTTTTCGTAGAAAATAAATGGAAATTCGGCAAGAACTTATGGGACAACCTAATGAATATCAATGAATTTATTTGAGGTTGTCCGAAAAATTTTGACCAATTTTCATTGAACAACTCTATAGTGATTAAGCCGAATGAACTTTTCGGACAACAATCTAATATGAATGGAATCGAAATGAATGATTGAATTCGAATAATAATCATTCACAATTCACAAAATTTTTTTTTTTACAAATAAATAAATGTTTTAATATTTCTTTTGAATATTTCTCCATTCGAAATAAATATGAATTTTCCTCCTTACCCCCATTTTCGAAATTGAATGAATGAATGAATAAGAATTTATGAAGAATTTTTGCCACCAGAGACTATTCATAAAAAAATATTAGGTTGTCCCATAAGTTCTTGCCCTTTTTTTCGTAGAAAATAATTGGAAATTCGGCAAGAACTTATGGGACAACCTAATAATAATAATAATGATAATAATCATAATAATAATATTGATAATAATATCGATATTTTCGAGTCCAATATGATTGATATTTTTGTTCGAAAAATGAATAAATAAATAAATAAATATGAATAAAATTCTTGAGCTAAGAATCGAAAAATTCCTGGCATTCAAAGATGAACATCTTAGAAGAAGAATATCGAAGAAGAATTGCAAAATATGTTAGAATATTCTTGTTTTACGTACACCTTGTGTGCATACATATCGCATGAATACTGCTCGTATTTATGCTCATATCGTTAAATTATTTTAAGAATTTGACTAATTTCAAAGAATTTCTAAGAATTGAATTCTTGAAAAAATTTCAAAATTTCAAATTTTGTATTATTCCGATTCGACCATCGGAATCCAACCATCATGATCTAATACATAATGATAATTGAATTTTTTTGAAATAAATTTTTTGAAACAGAAATAAACAAACCAACAAATGAACAAATACGGGAATAAAACAATTTTTATAAAAAAAAAATAATAATAATTGTTTGATAGCTGAAAGGTTAATATTGAAATGCTGTCAATCGAATCGATAAACACACGAAAAGAAAATTTTAACATTGTTTAAATTTAGGTGCTTGGTGGCATAACAAAAAAAAAATTCAATTTTCTTTAAAGAAAATTGATTTTAAAAAGAAAGATAATCAATCAATCAATCGATCAAATGATTAATTTCAATTGATTATAATTGATATTATTTCAATTGAATTCAACTGAAATGGATTGAATTCAATTTAATTGAAATCAAATCTAATTCAATTCGAATTGAATTCAATTTGTTTGTTTGTTTATCATTTTTTCAATCATTTTGATTTTCAATTTTGATTCAAAGGAAATCTTTTCCTTGTTTTTTCGTTGGAAATAATTTGCAATTCTCTTGATATTAGGTTGTCCGAAAAGTTCTGGCCGATTTTCATGAACAACTCTATCGGATTAAGCGGTATGAAATTTTCGGACAACTTAATACATCTTGCTCTCTTAAGTTCTTGTTATAATAATAAACAATACGAATATTATTTTCTTTGTTTATTTTGGACAAAAATAGAAATATTTTTTTTAGAAAAATAAACATTTTTCCACATGAAATTCCCGCAAAATTGCCAAGAATTTCGCTTTTCTTCCCTGGGAAATTGCTCTAATTTCGTTCGAAATTTATTCATAAAACACAGCAAATGAGAGGCTAATAGGAGGCTAAGAAGGTTAATAGAGCTAAGAACAGATTTTGACAAAAATTCTTAATCTTCAAAATGAGAAATATTCTTGGAAATGGAATTTTTCGGAGGGATGGAAGAGAGAAGGTAATGAGGATTTGATTAGGGGGTTTTTTGAGGAATTTTTCTGGGAATTTAAAAGAATTTTTCTGGGGAATTTTCCAGGAATTTCACGGAATTTCTTGAAAAATTCTTTTTCGGGAAAATTTTTCCGGAAAATTTCCTTATTCACAAATGATCATTTCGTTTAAATCTTTCAATTATCATATTGATTATACTACAACAGATTTACTGATGGTAAATACGAAAAAACAATGGCCACAAATTAATGAAGGTTAACTTTTTGAAGGTTAATTTTTTGCAGCCGGACAAAAAATGGTGATAAAAATAACCTCAAATCTAAAAGGTATGCATCATTCGAAAAATATTTTATTTTTGATTCAAAGCCATTTCAATTCACATAAATGGCGCTGGATTATCTTGATTTTGGGCTGAAGGTTAACAATAAAGATTATCGCGATTTTTGGTTGAAGGTTAATTTTTTGGGGATTATTTAATTGGAAATTTTCCCGGAATTTTCTCAGAATTCTTTCTCAGAATTTACAGGTAAAATTGAACGGTAAATTTCCGAAAAAAAAATTCAAAATTCAAAAATCAAAATAATGATCAATTATTTTCAAAAATAAACAAAATAACTGAAATTCAATTGAATTGAAAAATTGAAAATTCAATTTTTTGATTTCCAAGAAATGTTTTCGGAAACTTTTTTTTCCTCTTTTTTTGTGAATGTTTCAATTTTCTCATCCTCCTCCTCCTGCTCATCCTCCTCCTCGTTCTCCTCTTTTAATGATACTTTCCTCTTGGTCATCCATAAAAAGTTTTCGGCATTTTTATCTTCCCATCATCATCATCATGAATGCCAAAATACATATCACTTCTGATGAATCTTGCAAATCATAGTGGGAAATTTTTACATAATTATTATTTATTAGGGTTGTCCCATAAGTTTTGGCGGTTTTTTCCGATTTTTTTTCATTTGAAAATTGGCAAGAATTTATGGGACAACCTAATATTACATCAAAAGTTGTGAAAACTGAGAAAAAAATTGTTTACGGAAATTTTCCTCACTTTTTTTTTGCTCCTCCTCTTTGTTCTTATCTCTGTGTATCCAAATACTTTCAACACTGAATAATCAATCAATCAAAAATTTTTCTTGGAAGAAAAATTTCCAGAAATTTTCTTCACTTTCCCCCTCCTTTCTCCCACAAAAAACTCCTAAAAGTACCCACCCATTTAAGAGTAGTTTTCGGGGAAATTTCCGAAGAAACTTTCCGTAAAGTTTCTCATGAATATTCTTTCAGAATTTCTTTAAGAAATTTTCCATAAATTTTGACAAATTTGAATTTTGAATTCTTCCTTCTCCTCCTCCATCTCATCGATTTGAAATACGGAGACGTATTGAATGTGTTCAGTCAGTCAAATCATTGATTCCATGGGGGGGGGGGTTGAAAATTAATGGATAAAACAATTGAACCTTTCCCCTTGTCTGCCCCTCACCCGGTACTTTTCAGCAGACACCGACCAATTTGTTGAAACACATCTGGTAGATTTCCAAAATGAATTTTTTTGGAAAAAATAGATATTCGCCTCACTCATCAAGAATATTGATATGGGAAATTTTCCGAGAAAAAAAATTTGATTTCGGAAACATTTCTCACGGAAACTTTCTCGAAGGTTTCTTC
The DNA here is from genome assembly GCA_002943765.1 of Psoroptes ovis. Classification (NCBI taxonomy): domain Eukaryota; kingdom Metazoa; phylum Arthropoda; class Arachnida; order Sarcoptiformes; family Psoroptidae; genus Psoroptes; species Psoroptes ovis. Next base: position 202,561 of record PQWQ01000008.1, on the reverse strand, counting down.
TGAGTGGGAAAACTTGAAAACTTTATCGAATTTCATGGCAATCATTTGCTAAGGATAGGAAAGGTGATACCTGAAAATTACCTTGAATGACAGGTTTTACGACAGCTTTCACCCAAAGTAATTCGATGAACAATTACTTGTTAAAGGGTTAGGGAAATTTGCCGAAAACTTTTGAATTTAAATGTTTATTTTTGCCAGGAAATTTCTCAATTTTCAATTATCAATCAAAATATTTGATATCGAATGATTTTTGATAAATTTATTAATTCGATCCATCAAACCATCAATGGTTTGAATCCATGGTGAATTCAATTTCACCATAATTTTTCAATTAACCCTTTCTAAAAGGGAGAAAAACTTTCTGGAGAAAAAAATTGTCGAGAAACTTTTCGGGAAAATTCTCAAATTACACTGAGAAAAAATTAATTTTTCGGAATTATTTATTTTTCCCTGGAAACATTCCCTGAGAAATTTCCTCGGAAAATTGAATTTTAACAAATTCAAAGCTGTGAAATTCTTGCTGTGAGAATAGCTTAGGAATTCTTGGAGAAATTCTGGAAGAAATTCTGTAAAAAATTTATTCGAAAAATTTCCAAGGAAGAAATTTCCCGAGAAAAACCACCGAAATTAAATTCACGATTTTTTCCGAGAAATTTTCCCATTTGACATTTGCAGAGAATCCAATTTCATTATATTTGTGTGAAATATGAGAAATTGGATTAAATTATTTGAATTTAATTTAAATTTTTTTTTTAATAAAAATGAATGAATAAATCACAGAATTTGTGGAAAAATTACCATAATTCATGAGTTTTTCCAATGGTGAAAAAAATTTCCGGGAAATTTCCCCGAATAAATTAAAGCCCATAGCCTCTGTGTATGAAATAATATTTGACTTTTAGGTTAATCAAATAGAAATTAATCAATTTCGTATTAAAATGGTGAAAGAAAAAAAAATTCAATGAATATTCAATCAAGACAAGTAATAATAATGATTGGATATTATTCAATCAGATCGTCATCGTTGAATCATCTCAAATCAAATAATTTTGGAGATTGAATAGAAACAATGTTAACAAAGGGTTGAAACGGGATTGCCTGCAGGCTATGGATCATTTGCGCAAATTGTATTCATCAGTGTCAATTTATACAGGGGGTAAATATAGGCCAAAACTACAGGATAAATATTCAAATATTCCAATATTCAAATATCCAAATATCCAAATGTAAATTACAATTACAAGTTTATTACATTTATACAAAAAAACATTTACATGGATTTCAAATAATAATGATTGATTACACTGTGAATATACACAGTGAATGAATATACACGAACAAATAATGTAAATATGCAAATATTCAAATGTAAACACAGCGAAAATATTAGATTGTCCAGAAAGTTCTGGCCGATTTTCATACGGACAGTATATTGATTAAGTCGAATGAACTTTTCGGACAACCAAAATACAAACGAACAAATTTGGGCCAAATTGAAATGAAACGAAATTCAAATTTAGGAAAATTTCCCGGGAAATTTACATTCAAACATTACATTCAAACATTGCTTGTTTCTACATGTTTTTACAATCCAAAGAGCCCAAAAACAATTGGCCAATCCTTCGAATCAATGTTTTTGTATATGTTTGTTTCGGGCCAAATTAATGCCCTTTGGGCAAAATGTTGGAATGTTTGGATTCATTATGTAAATTGACATGTGAATATTTGTGTTTGTACGAAAATTTACATGTGAATCATAAAAAATTAATGAATCGATGCATTGAATCAATTGAATGAATGCATACGTATTGAATGAATATGTAAGAAACAAATGAAAGAATATTATTCTTCGAATTAGGGGGGATATTCTTGAGTTTTAAATTAAGGAATATTCAGCAGAATTAAGGAATAATATTCTATTTAGAATTCTTTCGATTCTTGGATTGATTTAACATGTATTCATTACATGTATGTATGTCAAACAATTCAAGAAATTCAATTTGATTTTTTTTTCTTTTTCTTCAAAATTTTGAAAATTATTGAAAATAATAATAATATTGACATATTGATCTTTACAAGATCTAATGATGATGATGATGATGATGATGATCAAATATTCTTATTATGGGCCTTATGGTAAAAAAAAATAAATGATTTCTTAGTTCCTTTTCTTATTAATATTATTTATTAAGGTTGTCCGAAAATTTCATTCCGCTTAATCACGATAGAGTTGCTCATGAAAATCGGCCAGAACTTTCCGAACGTCCTAAAATTATTTAGTAAGAAGAATAAATATTCAAATTTCAATAAATCAAACAAGAGAATAATATTCTCTTGTTTGATTCATTTAATCATTGAAAATCAATATCTTCGAGAAGAAATTCATTGAATTTTCAATGAAAAATTTCTAAAAATTTTTAATAAATGAATGAATTTCAATGATTGAATTTCAATCGAATGAATGAATCGAATGGTTGAATCAAATGAATTTGAAATATGATTTTTGTTTTTACAAACAAACAAACAAAAAAATCGATTCTTCATTTTGAAAAATTGAAAAATATTTGTCATTTTTCAATCAGTTTTGTTTCCTTAAGAAACAAATGATGAATAATGAATTTCTTTGAGAAATTTTCTCATTGAAAAAAAATGTTTGTTTGCTTACATATGTCAAAGAAAAATACAAATATTGAAATACAAATAATGAAAGTGCAAATATATATTAGGTTGTCCGGAAAGTTCTGGCCAATTTTCATTGAGCAACTCTATTGTGATTAAGCGTAATGAACTTTTCGGACAACCTTAATAAATAAATACATACTCATTACATACACACATTAAAATCAATAATGATTCCCGAAGACTGAAATGATTCATTGAATTTGTTTTTTTCTAAGAAAAAAAAACAAATTTTTTTTGAATATTCATTGATCATTATATACCATTACACATATATGTTTACACAATGTATTTCTATGAAAGAAAGAACGTAAGAAACTCGAGAAACCTAAAGAAACCTTAAGGAAAACCAGAGAAAGAAACCAAAGAAACCACTGAAAACCAAAGGAGCCAGAAAGGAACCTCTGGCTCAAATTTGTCTAAATTATTCATAGTAAATTCAATGCTCATTAATGATGCTAAAACAATGTCAATCGTGGTTGTTTGTTTTACCCTTGTACGAACACATATTTCTCTCCCTCTACCGCTCTCACTTCAGCTCTCTGTCTCTCTCTCTCTCTCTCTCTTATTTACTCCCTTCACCAAGAGAGAACATCATGTAATTTCATTGCATTGATGAACATCATTGATAAATGATGTTCATCTTGTCTTTGTTCATCTTTTATTCTTTCAGGTCTCGATCGTTTCGTAGATCGTTTCGAATTCTCCGAAATACTAAGTAAACAAATTATATTTCACAGAAACACTGAAAGCAAGCGAATTTTAGACAAGTACAAGTACAAGTATATGAATATTACACTAAAAACCACAAAAATATTTAAAACCACAGAAATATTCTTTGAAAAATATTAGGTTGTCCCATAAGTTTTTGCCGTTTTTTAGATTTTTTTTCATCCAAAAAACGGCCAAAACTTATGGGACAACCTAATTGAATAAAACAAAATAAATGCATTTTAAATTGACATTCAAATGCTTGTCATGATGTAATGTGATGTATGTAGACATACATACACACACACCGACACACACCGATGTAAGATGTTCGATGATGACAATGTGTATTAATGTGTGTCAGGGTGTCTATGCGTGTGTATGTGGATATGTATGTATGTGTGCATGTATTGACGATAATAGACCATTGGTTCAATGCGATGCGAGGTTTGATAAAGTTCTTTTCCTTTAAACATATCGGGTTGTAAAGGAAATTGTTTTTACTTGTAATTTATTTTCCGACACTGATTCTCGGAAAAAAAACAAACATTGATTTGCCATTATATTCTCTGAGTGTTTTCGACTATTTCAAGCTTAAATTTCAGCTCAAATTTCGAATCCAGGCCTTGATGTTTCTTGCTTTGAAGTTGCACTTCATTTGCATGTACCCCCCCCCTCCATTGACTACTTTTAGCTTGTTTTAGGTCCATAGCTAAACACTCTTTAGCTTCACTCAGCATCCTTTAATATGGCGAATCAAATGCCTTTTGTTTGATCTCTGAATAGTCTTTCAAAAGGGTTTTTGTTTTTCAATGAATGTCAATATTTGAATTAATATTCGGAAATATTCGTAAATTTTCGGAAACATTCATTTATTTATTAATATTTGTACACACACAAATTCAAGTTTAAGATAGTGTAAATAGTTGACAATTTTTTTTTTTTTTTTTTGTTTTATTTGTCTGCTTTCTTAGATCTTTAAGTATCTCTGCTGTTACATGCTGTTGTATTTGTTGTTCGGTGTTATTTGTTTGAACAAAACAATTGTCAAATATTTTCATCATTTGTTGGAAAAAAATTAATGGTTCGGACGAAAAGTTTTGTCGTATTTTTTAAGCTCGGTTTAGTTAGAAAATAATACAGAACTTTTCGTACAGCTTGATAACAAATGAATTATTGAGTGTATTTGATTTTCTCCTCTTTTATGATGATTTATTTGACATAATTCATCGTTATCCGATGATGAATATCTATGACGATTCAGTAGAATTCAAGAATCGAATCAATTACTTTGAATTAATCAAATGCATATGATGCAAATGGTCACACATGGATCATCGAATATGTGTCTCAAATTCTAAATCAATTTCGATTCTCATACTACCCAGATTTCATCAAATTTTCAAATCAAAAAATACACACATCAAGCATTCGTTGTCGTTCAAATAATTCGTAATAATATCAACATCGATGCCATATGTGGACCTTTGAAAAATAAAACATTTGTGCCTCCTATGTGTGTGCCTTATGTTTGCGTCTTAGGTTCGGGTATTATTGGGTTCATACACTAAAATTGAAATCTTTGGAATTACAAGTCAACCAAGTAGATCCCTTGAAAGTTTCTTGAAAGATCTTTGTGAAAAGGTTTGCTCAAAATACAACGAACATTTTGGGAAAAATGTTTTTCTCATAAATCGAAATGAATTTTGATTTATTAAATTTCATAAATCGAAAAATATATTAAGAAAATACAATAAGAAAATCTCGGTGATTGATTGATTGATTTTGGATTTGATTGAAATTCAATACAAGATTAAATTGACTTTGTTTTATTGTTTATGGGGACATCCCATAAACAATACAAGGCTATACATTGAGAATTTCAATCGAAAAATATTTTTTTAAAAGGAGTGAGAGAGCGACATTTGGACGATGTATCGACATTCATTGAGTCTAAAGAATTTGGAAACAAACAAACAAAAAAACCAAAGAAAAGTCAATTCAATTTAATTTCAAACGAGATGCACATTGAAAAAAATTTGATCCATTTGATTATTAAGTAAGGATCAATGATCAATTGTTCAAGATTTTGAATTTCAAATTTTCTTGGAATTTGTATTTGAAATCTACATTCAATTCTTCAAAATTATGGACTCAAAAGTCATGAATCCAAAATTCATGGATTCCCATGAATTCTGAATGAATTTCAATCTGGAATTTCATGAATTCCACGGAATTTCACGATTTCTTACACCGAGAATCTTCCTGAATTTCAATTCATCATATTTATTCATTGATTCATGAATTTCAATTGTTCAATCTAGAATATCATTTGATATGATACTTCAAACTTGCGTAGCAAATGCTCAATTTAGCAAGTGACATTCACTCATACCAAATGACCTACTCTCAAGACTCGGTCGCAACTATTTCAATGAATGACAAGTTTATCAATGAATTTTTGATTCGATTCGTTTTGTAGTGAAAAATACGAAATACAAACAATTGAATTGTTTATTCAAATTTCAAGGAAAATATTTCATTTTTTGATGATTTTGCACATTTAATATTTCATTTCTTATAATATTGCACAAGATATCATTTGGAATTCTAAGAATATGAAATTTCAAATGATATTCAATAAAATATATGCTGTAAAATGTTGATTACGTTTGTTCACAATTTGTTAAAGCATCGATCTGCATGATTTTGAATCGAAATCGTGTGTAAATATCGAGATTTCTATGCATTTTTCCATGCATTTTTTATGCTTTCGATCAATGTTAAATGATCAATACACAGTTTCAGTGATCGAATTCATGTGTTTAATGTTTGTTTGTTTATTTGATTTACGAAACGAAATAAAAAACTTTCAATTTATTCAAAAAAAAAAAAAAAAAAAAAATCAATTCATTCATATGTAAATAAATAAATGAATAGACTTTAAATCAAATCAAATAAATATTTTATTCAATGATTTTTTTTGGGGGGAAATATTTCAAAATGATTTAAAAAATTTTTAAATGATTTAATCCTTAAATAATTTGAAATTCAAAAATTTGATTAATCAATTTGATAATTGAGCAAAATACAGTCTACGAAAAAATTAAGAATGCAAATCTAATCATTATGTAATCGATTATCACAATAAACAATGAAAATGATTCAAAATTATTTGGATTTTTATCAGGCTGAAAATTCATGGCAATCAATTCAGTACAAAAAGGATTAAATTTCACTTTCTTTATCTAATTTTTGTCTTTTTCTCTGTTCTAATTAAACATTAATTAATAATAGCATTCCATTCACATTTGTGAATTGATAATGAATGCAATTGAAAATGATAATTCATTTATTTAGTTATTATCATCATTTATCGATTGAATGTATTTCCAATTATTATTATTATTATTAAGGCATAAATCTTCATCTTGTCATTTGTTTTTATTTATTTATTCATTTATTTCGTATTTTTAAGCCTTCATTCTTATTTTTGCAAAATTTTTGAACAAACACATTTTGAACACAAATGAATTCATAATGAAAGAATAATAATCTTGCTTATAAATGAATTGATAGATGAATAAATAAATGAACGAACAAATAAATAAATTAACCCTTTCAATCTGTTTATTAATAAGGATAGGAATCTATTCAAAAAGAATGTATTTGAATATTTGAATTCAGATAAAATAGAGGAATATTAATGAATTTTTCCATAGATTTTTCATTCTTCAAGAATTATATTCGAAAGATTCTTTGAAATATCATTGAATATTCATATTTGAAAATACACATTCTTACTGCACACACAGCTGCAAACAATACAAAACAAGTAAATAAAACAAAAAAAACAAAAAACAAATAGGGCCACAAAGACACACACGTATCACAATCTATTCACAAGTACAAGTAAATGAATGAATATTGAATGAAAAATTTCAAATAAATAATCATTAGGGTTGAGGAATTGAGACTGAATTTATTCAAAAAAAAAAAAAAAAAAAAAATGGAAAAATTCGAAGAAAATTCAATTGAATTTGTTAGAATAATTCCTCAAGACTATTCTTTGGAAGAATAGTCTTCAAATATTTGAAAATGAATTCCATTTTCAATTTTCATTCATATTTTTCAATTTTTCAAACAAAAATTTTTATTGAACAAATTCAAATTCAAACAAATTGACATTATTAAACTGACATACATATGTAATTATCAATTCAAATAATGATAATAATAACAAATAATAAAGGAATAATAATTCAATGATAATGGTTAATAATCATAACGAATAATGGTAATAATAGTAATTTTTACATAATAATAATAATAATAATGATAACACATAGAGAGAAATAGTATGAATATGAATACATATTTATGTATTCTCATCATAAGTAAATAGTAATAAATCATTTTTTTTTCATTTTTTTCAATATTCAAAAATTATTCAAACACAAGAATTTCGTAGGCAGAAATGTTCTCGAAATTCTTCGAGGGAGAAATGTTCCCGGAATTCTCCCAGAAATTCTTGTATTTTGAAATGTTCTAATGACAAGAATAGGCTCAGAATATTCGTAGATACATCAATCGTACAGACACATCTCCTGCTGATTTGTATTGACTGAATCGCTATGTGGGTGAATCTTTAGGTCCCATTGGAATAATCATCATCATCATCATTTTCGGGATAATCATCATTCTGTCATTCGAAATCATCATTATTGAATAAATAATTGAAGAAATTTTACATACGAAACACTGATGATTTTGAACATTTCATATCGGTATACATATTTCCATGTGTATGTTTTACATGTGTCCAGTGGCATGTATTTACAGGGGCAAAGCACCTTTGAACCTTTTGTAATAATGATTATTCCGAGAGAATGTTTCCCGGGAAATTTCTCTCCAATATAACAATGAATGTCATGTGAATTATTCATTGATTCATTCATTCGATTTCAGAAAATCGTAAAGGTGAGACCTTATAGAGAATATTGGAAACTGAGAGGATATTGTTTTCTGCTTTTTCAAGAATTATTCCATTCAATTTAATTTCAAATTGGATTCTTTGAAAGATTCGTAGGAGGCTCTTCGAGGATTCTCTTTAAGATTCTTTAAGATTCTTATTGATTCTTGAATCAAATTCGATTCATTTCGGAATCCAATTACCGGAATCAATTGAATGATTCGAATTCAATGAATTCAAAATGGAAATGTGTAACAGTGAAGAGATAATGGCTTTTTTTCGTTTGGTACCTTTGAATTGTTTACGAATGTTTACCTTTGAATTTATGTTTTTTAATCAAAATTAGAGAAAAATCGAAAAATGAAATCCATTATTTGACCATTCACCATAAACGTAACAATAAATGACAATTCACCATTATTTGGGATACGATTGCGATCGTCATTGTCAAATGTATTCAAAGCCTGTGATAACAAAGCACTCAAGAAATGCTTGAAGCGAAAATTTTAAATTCAAAATTTCAAGCCAATTGAAAGGTGACAACGTACCCTGTGAATGAAAAGGTGATGGCTGTGAAGGTGTTTACACAGGTATAAATGTAGATATTTTGGCTGCATTCGTTTACGGGGAAAATTTCCGAAGAAAATTTCTGCATCGATTCATTTTTTTTCCAGTATCAGTCGAAGGGTTGAAGGGTGATTTATGGGAAAATGATGATCGATAATAAACATTCGAACATTTTTCGGAAATATTTTCTTCCTAAGAAATTTTCGACAATCGAATCGAATAAGAAATAAACAATTTGAAAATGTTCAATGACAACTTAAATCTTTAAGGGGGCCATTCACATATATTTAGTACATCTTGAACCTTATTCAACCGAACCTTTTTCGATCGAACCTTTTCTGTTGGACACTAACCTTATTCGCACCAAATAAATAAGGTCCAACAAGACATTCATATTCATATAAATCATGGCGATACAAAGGATACAAATATTCTTTGAGGATTCTACACGAGAATCGAATTAAAATTCATGAATCGAATTCATTCGAAATCATTCATGAATCGAATTTTGAATCTTAAAATATTCAGACATGTTGCGCAATCTCTGAACATCTTAGCTATTCTCCTCTCCCCATCAGTTGAGCTAGAAGTGTTGTCCATCGTTTACACATACGCAAGTGTGCGTCGGTGTATGTCGGTGTGCACCGACACACACCAAGACAAATACCGACTAGTATATAGACATTTAAAGGCTATACATTCGAATGATGATTTCATATTGAATTCTTGAATTTCGTGAACCTAAAAAAAAACGAAAAAATAAACCGAAAATTATTTCCAAACATTTCGGTTAGTTGGTGAGTCGGTAAATCATCGGTTATCATTATTATTATTATTATCATTATCATTATTTAATTTTATACGTTGCAAGTTTATCATTCGTATATATTGTGAATTTATATTCAACTATTAATATTCTCATAGTGTTTCGTATGTACATTTTTTTTGATATATTTGACACATATAAATTCAACATATATATATCTACATTTATTTATTGTTGATATATACAACCGTTCAAATATATATATTCAATACACGAATTATCTTATATATCATATTTTTTTTTTCAAAAATTATTATCACATTTATTTGTCAAAATTCATCATAATCATCATCATCATTATTTCAATTCATTTATTATCATTCAGTCATCCATATACAAATATATCAAAATCGTAATAATTCATAATGAATAATAATAATAATAATCATCATCATTCATATATATCATATTAATCATTTCAAAAATTCATTCGAAATTCATCATCATAATCATTCATCATTCATTCATTCATTCATTCATCTTTGAAAGACAATCTATAGTCTTCTTCTTCTTCATCTATCAATGATATATATATATATTTGGAATACATATGAATCATTTTCATTTCGATTCAATATTATCATCATAATAACAAAATGTACGTATTTTGTACTTTTTTGTATAATATATTTTCATTCAAATTAAAATTGGTATTATTTACATTCATAAATTTGATATATTTGTCATATTCATATTCATATTTGATTGTATGATGTATGTAAACAACAACAACATTTGTTGAAATAATCAATAATTGTCATGTTATCATATCTTGTCAATGAAGTGTAATAATAATAATGTTTATTTATGTAAATTTTTCCAGGAAATTTCCTTGGAAATTCTTTGGAAATTTTCTGGAAGTTTGTAGAGAAATACAAATTCATTGATGAAGAATATTCATCTTCGAAGGGTCAAGAGGGGTAAAAGCCTTTGATTCAAAAGGCTTCATATATGTTGCATAAATGAATCGATTTCAATTCAAATACATTCAGACACATTCATGATTGATTATGATTGATCACTGATTCATTGATCCTTTGAACCCTTTGAATTCTATTAACCCTTATACACATTGAATATAAATATGCTAATCCGATATCCCGAGAAAAAAAACGCGGCAAAAATTCAAATTTTTTCCAACGAATTCAAAAAATCAAACGCAACCAACGCCCTCTATGTTCAAACTTAATGCATTAAAATTACAAATTCATTTCAATCAAAGAATATTCTTTAATATTCATAAATGACAAAAAAAAAAAACCAGAATCTGACCAGAATTTAATCAAGCGAAGGCGAAATACCAAAATTACCATAGAAAATTACCAGAGAAATTTTACCCCTTTGAAAATTTCAGCCCACTGAATTACACCAACCGATTACACCCTCACAAAATTATCGTCCCGCACCCGACCGAATTACTGTGTAATAAAATATTGTCCACAAACAATCAAAAGGGTAATAAATACTATGAATTTCAATAAAATAAAATCAGAAATGAATCGTATTTGGAGAAAGTTTCTGGAAACATTTTTTTTTTATTACTTTGTAGCATTATTCGTTTTCTTAGTGTAATTTATTCTCTTATCTTGTTTATTACTTATTAATAATATTACACACAGACAAACAAACACAGTGGACAGTGGACACCATAATAAATATTGAGATAATGACAAGTTTATACGATGTAATTATGGTAAAAACACCAGAATTATTTTCACAACTGATTAAATTCAATTTATTACCCTTTACTACTCATTTATTTATAACCCTTTGAATACACACAAAAGCAAAGCCCTTTTTCGGCCAAGGATAACCCTTGATTTAGTGGAAAACAAATCACAAATAGCCCCCAAGCCAGACCTCAAACGAACCTAGAATAGGGCCCGGCACCCGAAAACCCAAAAATTAATCCAAAACATCTCCATGATCATTATTGGTACAATCGCATCACAATACTCGAATTTCTTGTGGACAATCGTCGCCATTAAATCGTCCACCACTGCCATAATTGACCACCGTAGTCTATGAATGACTCCCACCTTGTATAATGGTTCCAGCCAACCAATTAAAACCACAGAAATTTATTTGATAATTTAATAATTTCGATCATTATGATTACACAATGATTGTGGTGGTGGCGATAGTGGCCATTATTAATTGAATTTAGAATAATTGAATGGATTATGTAATAATAGTGATGATAATTATTTTTATTAATGGACCATCATCATTATTATTATTATCACATTTTGTGGTCATACCATCATCACTACTGCTGATGATGACCATTGCTCGACTGCTGACCAGACAATAATAATGACCATTACGATGATAATAAATAATTGCATTTATTTTCATAATGATGATAATATCATGTTTGTAATGTCCGTAATTATTTTTGTGTATGGCCCCTTTATTATTGTATTCGAGACAAGAATTTTGTACATTTTTGTATCATTCATAAATTTTGTTACATTATACAATAAAAGTGTCAATTTATACAATGAAATACAAAGTTTGTATGTGATTAGATTTTAAATTACATTTAATTAGTAATGTACCGACATTTGCCATGAAATTGGTTGCGATTGCGCAATATTTCTGGATTTCTTTAGAAGGGTTTCAAGAGGGGGGACCCTAAGGAAATCATTCGAAATTCAAAATTTTAACAATTCGATCAAGGCCCAAGTGGAATGATTAGATCACTGAGAGGTCTGTGAACAATATGAGAAATTTGGCGATCACAATTAACCCTTTGCCAATTAACCCTTTGGTCACTGGTTTTCAATTTTTTTTTTCTGAAAAGTTTCTTCGAATAAATTTTGCCAGAAGTTTTTCCGAAAATAATTCGGGTATTCTGGCATTTTGGTTTCTGGAAACATTTCTCATCATTTACAAACATTGAACAGAAACAAATACTTCAAGTGCATTAATGAAACCTAATTACTTATAATTAGATTACGACAGCGAGAGAGAGAGAGAGAGGGAGAGAGAGAGAGAGAGAGTTTCCGCCATTTTCCCGAGAAAAAAATACATGTAACACTGTTTATGAATGGTTTCGGGAAAATTTTTTTCGGTGTTTCTCTCTCCATCACTCAACACACACACAAACACCCTCAAAAGTTTCGATTCACATTTCAATTTTGAAAAAAAAAAAATTCATAAATTATTCAATCGTAAAACATTTGTGTGTGTTTGTGTGTGTTTATACAGTGTAAGTGTTTGTTTAGTGTGAAAAGTAATTAAGCATTAATTCTAATTAGGCATAGTCTTAGGGTCGACACATCAGCATCAGCAGCCGAATCAAACCGTACTGAAGATTGTTGATGGTAAGGGTAGTGGCCACACATGATTCACTGATCAATCAAACACACATCTTTCAACAACGAATAAATTGTTCTCGATGTGAAACTCGTCAAAAATTTTCGGAAAGTTTCCCGGAAAATTTCCCCAGAATAATTTCACCAGAATTTTGACAGTTCGTAAAATTCAGTGATTCAATGAATTAATTCACTTGAATTAATTATGAAATGTTAATTTTGATTCAATTCAATTTTTTGATATTTTTGATTCGTTTATGATGCTAATTATCTGATCTGATGTAATCTGTCAAAATTGAATAAATTAAAATAAATATAAATGACATTTCTGGAAATATTTCTCGAAAATAAAACATTCATAAAATCTGTTACACACTATTCCAGTGTCGGGAAACATTATTTTTCTATTTTTGGAAACATTTCCAAATGGCCGAAATTATTCATCGAACATCGACCATGTTCGATGCACGAAAGCATCAGGCGAACATTGATAAGATAAGCCAAAAGAATAGTTTCCGAAAATATTTTTTCGGTGGAAAATTTCCCCGTTTTGACCTAATTTCGGGAAGAATTCAAAGTTTGGGTTTCTGAGAAATTTTTTCCGGAAATTTTCCCGAAAACAAAAGGTGTTCAGAATCCCAGAATCTCAGAATTATTCAAGAATCGAATTCAAGTCGAATCTTTGTTGAATATTTGAATATTCGTCAATTTTCGAAGAATCGACGATCGAATGAAGCAGATGAATTTTTGTAAATCTTGGACAGAGAAAATTTTTCGGGAATTTTCGATTAAAATCTTCGAGAAAAATCTCAGAGAAATCTTAAATACATGTTATTTTCAGCTCACGAAAAGTCTATGAGATGTTCAAAAGAATCGATTCAATTTTTTTCCCAACATCTATGAATATTCAAAGAATTGAAAATTTCTAAAAATAGAAAAATTCACATTCAACGTATTAATTATTAAACGATTCAAAATCGATTAAATTTGATTCATAGAGAATATTCTTTTTCACCTTTTCTCCCTCCCCCTTTTCCTCCCACGCGATGTATCTGTCGCTCTCTCGCTCTCGGAACGTAACGTAATTTGTTCGTTTGCTTATACTTGGAATCGATTCGTTTGTTCACCAATAAACACAATCGAATCACCCAAACACAATCGCTACTGATTCAGGTGTTCGATGACGACCTGATAAAAGTAAACAAATGATTTTTGTTTATTTACATCAAAAAATACCATCTGCTGATTATTATTTTATTGAAAATTACCTTATCAAGATCTATTCCTGTAAATCAATCAAACAATCGATTGATTGATTGATTTTGACAGAGAATTGATTGAACAATTGCATGATCACAGTGATTTGGTGAGCGCAAACAGGGCAATAATTTCGGCTCAAATTTCGGCCCGAATTCCGGCCAAAATCATACCAAAATCGCCCGAACACTAAACAATCAAACAAAAGAATCAGAATAAATCTGGCATTTCATCTCTGGCATTTTATCATTTGAAACTATTTCGATCTATTCATTACCCTAATCAAATTCTTCACCAAATCGGCATCAATTTTTGAATTAAAATTTCTCAGAGAAACTTCAATTCGAATTTATTAATTCTTCAACCAACACCCACCGACGACTTAGTCCTCAATCAATTTTGGGAAATTTTCCGGAAATTTTTGGGAAATTTCCCGAAAAATTCTCAGAAAATTGCCGAGAATTCTCTCGGACTAACAACAAAAAATAGTCAATCAATCAAATCATTTCGAACAATCGAACAAAAGATTGAATTGACTAGGGTATTTCATTCCATTCATTTATTATTTCGACTTTGATTAATTTCATTTCTTGTCTATTTATTTATTTTTTCCCGAAAACTTTCTCGTTTTCCCGAGAAATTTTCTCATTTTCTCCCGAGTAATTTTCTTACATTGATTTGTCGCCTTTGTTTGATTTACTTTATTTGTTTATTTTCCCTCTCCCAAATTCTGACCTACAAATGTGCAAACACATTAGCCAGCAACAGCAAAGGTCTGTTAAACAAATAGACAAATAAACAACGACGAGTTTTTTTTGTGACAAACTAAGTGAAAATAGTCGAGTGTCATCTTCGAAGACAAATTGAAAAGTTTTTTTTTTCGAGAAAAACTACCGGGAGACAACCGAATCGAAAATGGTAAGTTTTGAATTCAGTTGAAATTTGAGAAAATTTCTTGAAATTTGAGAAATTTTTTGAAAAATTTTTTTTTCGGAAATTTTCTCCAAAATTACTCCTCCTCCTCCTCCTCCTCCCCCTCGTTTTTTATCTCAATTTATCAAATGTCAAATGAATTTTTGTATCCAAAATGTCACATTTGACATTTGATAAATTACGGACAAACAATCAAATGATTTCAAAGTCAATTAACTCAGTCAATTTTTTGTAAAATCTTTTCTCTTTCCTCCTCCTCTTTACACCCTTTTTTCCTCCTCCTCCTTCTCCTGTTTACACTCTCTTTCTCCCTGCCTCACTTACCCCATCACCCTCAATTTCTTCCTCCTCCTCACATCGTCTACTCATCATCTGGTTGCGTCACCACCACCACCACCATCAACCACTGTCGCATAGTATGGATTCGTAAATCATGCATTGGAATTACTGGTCATACAAAATTTCGGTGAACAAATATGGGAAAAAATAAAGTAAATACAAATTTTTTTTTGTAAACTTTTCTCCAAGCTTAGCAAATTCCCGGAAAATTTCTCGAATTAATTTCATCTATAACACCCCCTCTTGCCTTCAACACCACCACCACCACTGCAACCACCCTTACCACCACCAACACAACGGCCGCACCCATTCAGCCTTCGAAAGCATCGAGAATATCAAATTATATCGAAAATTCTATCGAATTCTATCGAAATTAATATCAACTCTTCCTCTTCCTCCTCCTCCTCTCCTCGCTCGCTCTGTCCCTCCCTCCTCCTCCTCCTCCTCGAAGATAATTAAACAAAATTAAATTTCTTTCCATCCCATATCTTCAACTTTAATATATCTTTATCAAATTTAAACAATGATGATCATGATGATGACATAATTACAAGTGTCAATAATGGTACCAAAAAAAAAAAATGTTGATAATAATAATAGGTTGTCCCATAAGTTCTTGCCGTGTTTTTGAATAGAAAAATCGGCAAAAATTTATGGGACAATCCAATAATAATAATTTCTCATAAAGTTTCTCATCATATTAAGTATTAAATTCCTAGGAAATTTGCCAAGTATTAAAAGTTTTATTTGTATTTGTCATTTTGAGATAATAGAAAATTGATATTTTGTCAATTACTATTATATGACTATTCACGATGATAATACTGAGAAATGATAATGATCAGATCAGTTACTATTGATAGAATTTTTTTCGGGAAACTTTCCTGGAATTTTTTCATGAGAAACTTCCCTGGAAAACTTTTCGGGAAAAATTCCGAAAATTGTGAAAAATTTTCCCGACAAACTTTCCGACAGAGGCGAAGAAAACTTCCAAGAAATACGAGAAATACTAGAGTCCAAAATGTCTCTGAGGGAAAATTTACGGGAAAATTTCTTTGAAACGTCAAAAATTGTGAATTATCGAATTTCTTAAAGGGAAAATTCCAATTATTCAGCCCCTCGTCATTATTTCATTGAGGTAGAAATGATTTTGGTTTAATTTTGAGGTAGAAACCTTTGAGAAATTCATTGAACAATTTCATCCATTAAACCAATGAACATAAATAATGCAATGCAGTGAAGACAACTTTTATCAGGTTGTCCGGAAAGTTTTTGCCGATTTTCTAATGATTTTCCAACGATATAATCGGCAAAAACTTTTCGGACAACCTATAATATTTTCCTCTCATTGAAAATGAATGGGAAAATTTTGAATTTTGAAAAAGGCAAATTGCTCCAAAGAATCGAATATTCAAAGAATGAAAAAGTATATTGGAAATGATTTCAATGTATTTTCACCATGGAATACACTGAATTATGATATAATCACACGCAAATCATCATTTCTTAATCATTTGTTTTAATTAACATCTCAGAACTGATTTGAGCTTGAAATTGCAATTGTTAAACTGCACACGCAATATTACCGGAATGCACCGAAATATCATTGAATTTGAATGTTTATCAGCTGATTATTAGAACTCAAATAACAAATAAATCTTATTTTATTCAATTCAACAGACGAGAAGCCGATATAGAAATGGATGGATCATTCTTGGTACGGCTGGTATATGATGATGAAATGACCTATCAAATTGTAATGGCTGCTGAACGTGTTCTCAGTACGTGTTTCACTCATTTAAATCAATTCAATTCAATTGAAATTCGAATTATTTCAAATTTTGAAAATTTGAAAATTCTTTGTACCCCCACACATACATTAGAAATACCGGCAAATGAAATTCTTGAAATGTTTGGGCGGTCATTTTTCGATTTCTGTCAAGATTCTGGTTATGATACCATTCTACAGGTGCTTGGTGAAACTACCAAAGATTTTCTACAAAATTTAGATGCATTACATGATCATTTGGCCACCATATACCCTGGTATGAAAGCACCATCATTCCGTTGTTCGGAACGTATCGATGGTTCGCTGATCTTGCATTATTATTCAGAACGTGAAGGTTTAGAACATATTGTTATTGGAATTGTTAAGGTAAGTACCTGATTACCAATCACTAATCAATTAAGCAAATTGCCAAATATTCAAGGTTGTCCGAAAAGTTCATTCTGCTTAATTCGATAGAGTTGTCAAATGAAAATCGGTCAGAACTTTCCGGACAACCTAGAATATAAATGATTCAAAAATTTGAAAACCAAAAGGGGTAGAACCCTAAAATCAGATCAATTAATCACACAAGTGATTGATTGATTGATTGATTGAAACTCCTTGATTATGTGTAGAATCAGCCCTGTAGAATCAAATTTGTGGACTCAAATGTTGAACCAATGATTGGTTTCTGATTGGTATTTCGCCCGATCCACAAACAATGTAATCGATAATCAATCAATTAATTTAATTGCTTTTGGCTCTCACTTCGGTGCAATTTGTTCGATGATCAAACGTATTCGTGGTCCTACTCTCATGCGATCATCAAATTTAATAATCGATTAAATCGATTATTAAATTTGATCAAAATTTTGACCATATTTGGTCTGGCAAACAAAAAAAAAAGACCAAAAAACAAATATCGAATCAATCAATCGATCGATTAATCGATTGATTGATTGATTTTTCCTCTTGTATAAACGAAGCGAAAAATTATTGATCCAAATCGACAGAATATCGATAGAGAATCGATTTTGTTTAAAATTTCCCCTTGCATTCGACAGGCGCCGTGCAGGCACCAGGGTACAATAGTTTTCAACGGACCAACGTCGACCCTTTCGAGTGAAAAGGATTGAATTTTTTCGATTTTTTCGATTTTTTCAATTTTGGAAAAATCATATTTCACCTTTCAAAAAAACGATTATCAAATGTCAATGAATGACAAATTTGTTGATCAATGATCAATGATTTGACATATGAGAATCGATAGAATCGAATGACAAGTGATAAATGATTGTCGAAATACATTCGAAAATGATACCACTTGTCAATCCATGATTAATATCAATGCGTGTATCGACCAATCAATCAATGGATTGATTAATGATTGGAAAATTTTCCACCAGGTTCTTCGTTGGCCCAAATACTTTGGGCCAAATACTATGAATTGACAGCTGAAATATGTGACATTTATTGGCATTTTTCGAAGTACCAAGACCCAGAAAAATCTTCGATGATTGAAAACAGATCAATGAATGATCAATGATCGATGATTGATCAATAAATATCGATGATATCGATAATGATATCGATAATGACAGCAGAATGACAGCGACAAATGATGATCAAATTGACAAATTGGAGACATTTGTCAATTGACAATCGATGATCAACGATGATGATCATTCGATATTCGTTTATCACTTTGTCAAATTGACAAAAATACAAATTCCACTTGTCACTTGTCACATTAATTATTTATTGACAATTAGCAGTACAAATTGATAGCATTTATTGACAGTGAATTGGCGGTAAATTACCTCGAAGTTTTCACCAAAACACTTTTGATGAGTGATAATTATTGCATCGAGAAGCATCTTGAAGATGTTCATCTTTCAAGAAGCACTTTTGCTCAAAGAAAATGATGCGCCCAAAACTGTCATTAATTAATCAATGATTAAATAATTAATTATCATTAATTATTTAAGAATTTCAATTGAATTCAATTCAATTCAATTCAATTGAATTAGATTTTTCAACATTCGTGGGAAAAATTCCCCGGAAAATTTCCCGAAATTCTATGAATTCTCAGAAAATTTTCCAAAAAGAATTTCAGTGAAATGAAATTTCAATGCAAATTCCTTTGTAAATATCTTATAATGAAAAAATTCTAGAAAGAATTCAAGCGATTCTTTATTCTCATTGACAAATGTATTCGATGGAATATTCTCTTTTGAAGAATATTTTCTTATATTATATTCTTTCAATATCCAATAATTGTACTGCTTATTATTTATGAATTGATATAATAATAATGATAATCATTTCGTATAATTTCTTGTTTGACACTTTTTAATTTGAAATTTATGTATTTTTTTCGTTTTTTTTTTTGCTTTTGTTTTTACAGGGTTCTTACAGGGTCTTGAATTAATCGTTTATTTTTCGATTATAATTATTCAAGCGAATAATTAAGAAAATGAAAATTCATTCATTCATTTATTATTTATGATTCAACTTTGAATCATTTTTGGAATTACTCTTGGAATTACTCAGAGTCTAAATACATTGAAATGCATTGAATCACTTAGAATTCAATGATTGTTCATATAATTTTTTCGAATTCCGAAATTATAATTGTTTTGAATTATGTTCGAGTTTTTGAATTTACCTGCATTTGACATAAATTGATTTGAAAAAATGAAAGTTTTTTCATTCGAAATTCATTGGTCCATTCATTTGAATGTCAACGAAAAATGTCATTCACAGACTCTTCCTAAGTCAATTTCTTGATTCTTGGATTTAAAATGTCCAAAGTTCACGATAAATCCCGAATGACACCGGCGCACCTAGGCATCACAACCTGGCCTTTTTGTTGGCACAATTTCTGAAAATCTTAACCTTTAAAGAGAGCCCTCAGGTCATTTGAAACAAATCTTTTCAGGCCAAAAAGCACAGACTTGTATTCACAAACACATACACTCATAAATCATTCCAAATGTCTCGAATGTCTCATTGAAATAACAAGGCCCAAAGAGACTATACTTTTTACTTTTTACATGGCCAAATTTCCCTTCAAAGGCCATAATTCTCTAATGAATTGACGAAATTCCAATTCTGGCCAATCGTACAATTTTGGTCAATATGAATTGATTGACCATAGAAAAATGAATCAAATTAATGAATTGAACGAACATGAACATAAATGAACCATTCAGGGACCATTCATATTTTAGGAAACCATCATTCAAGGACTATAGTTTTATCAGTTAAAAAACATTTACAAAACAGCAAAAAAAAACTCGAAAAATGATCGATAATTGATCAATACACAGTAATAATGAATGTGTCTGCACACAGAGAGAGAAAATCCAAGACAGTGATTCTCAACCTTTGTTTTTGTTGCGGCTCAAAATTTAAAAATTTCAAAATTTGGCGCCAAACCAAGTGAAGGATTAAGATTTATGTTTGAACAATTTTGGCGGCAAAATTTTGAAATTTCGATAAACACAAAAGTGTCGCCGCACAGCGGTTGAGAATCACTGACCTATGGATTGTCTCCTCATATTTTCATGATTCAATTTAATGGCAATCGCCAATAATTGTCATTTGGAGCCATTGTCACCCATTCGATCATCCATTCAATCATTTTTAAGAGTGTCTATTTTAGTGGACCAAGATTCACATTTTTTGTTTTTGTTGATTGGATCAAATTCACTTTGAAAAGCCTTCGAAATATTAGGTTGTCCGGTAAGTTCTTGCCGTTTTTTGAATGGGAAAAAAAAAGAGCAAAAGAGGAGAGAGAAATGGATATACACAATACACGAACAACATGAAAATAAATGTACCAAAAACGATTAACAATAAATGATGATGATGATGATGATGATAATGGTAATAAATGATTTTACTGAAAATCGATTGCGATTGAATGCCGGTAAAATTTTTAAACGTATGTCTGTCGAGCGCCGGCAACGTTCGAAAGTCAATGGTAAAATGGACGTATTACTACGTCAATTGGCAGTTTTTAGCAATGTCTAAAATAACGTAGTAATACGTCAAAATGAATTTCAAAGTTTCCATGTCTCAAATGTCCATTTTTCACTTCGATTATTTCCTATGGCTTAAAACACATTGATAATCACATACTGTATTATTTTTGTATTATCAAAAATACTGTACATTCATATGAATCATCTATTTTCGTGTTTTTTTTTAATTCAGTTTATCATTATCATTATTGATAAACATATCAAAGGAATCAAAGAAGGATAATAATAGGTTGTCCGAAAAGTTTTGTTGCCGATTTCCAATGATTTTCTACGATAAAAACGGCAAAAATTTTGCGGACAACCTAAGAGAAACAATTTCGTAACAATTTTCGGGGCCATCAACTTCCAGGCACCGTCCTTCCACCCTGGACCGTCCTGGCCATGCACCAACGGCCAGCCTAGACCACCCTCAACTATCCTGCAGCCAGCCACCACCCATTATTCACTTAATCAACTACACCACCAACAGCGAATGATTGCGTGTTCGTGTGTCTGTTAGTATATTTGGTGCCTATGTGTCAAAATAATTACGATAATGGATCATTATCATCATCATTATCAACAACAACAACAACAATTGTTGTTGTTGTTGTTGTCGTTATTGTTAATAGGGTTCAAGATTGAATTCGATGTAATTTAACACATTAAACATTACAATGTAATGTGTGTAATGTAATGTATATCCATCATCATCAATGGATAATGTTTGTCGGACCTTATAAGGTCCTGTTAATCAAAAAATTAGAAAAATGGAAAATGTATAACCCTTAAGTCTGGATGTATCTCTGTGTACACACACATATTTGGAAGGAAATTGAATTATATTGTCTGTGAATGGGCCCCGATTTGACAGAAATTTTAATTAAAATTTTTTCTTCTGGGGCCTTTGAAAGGTCTGAAATATTTCGGATATTTCACACAGAATTCACAGAATTTAAAGGTTCTAAAGTCTCGTGAAAACAAAATGTTTTAATTATTTTTAATTATTTTTTTATTCATTTTTAATCCTTTTTAACCCTTTCGGACACTTTTAACCCTTTGGAGCCCTTTCGAATACTTTTAACCCTTTTTTCAATTATTAATGGATTGTCCGAAAAGTTTTTGCCAATTTTCACCAAGAGTTTTCGATTGATTTTTACGCAAAAACTTTTCGGACAACCAAATATATTATTTTCAATTATTACAAATGCAGGCAGTAGCGAATAAACTACATAATCAAGATGTTGAAGTTAATATCATTAAACAAAAAGGTGATGATTGTGATCATATACAATTTGAAATAATTGAAAAGAAATCATTGCGAAACACCTCGAATAATGGAAATAATTTGACCATAAATCACCAATTGAATCCACTGAAAGCGAGCCATGAAATTGATCATAAATCACCATCAGGTATTAACGATCAAAATAATTCAAATCAAAATGAAATGGACATAAATCAATACATGTCATTTGAGAATAAAATATCACCTTTGACCTTTTGCAAAGCATTTCCATTCCATTTGGTTTTCGATAAGAATATGATCATCAGGCAAGCAGGTATATCGATGGCTCGCCAATTGCCACCATTCACTGAAAATGAATGTCGTATCATTGATGTTATGGATATGATTCGGCCACATATGGAATTTACTTTCAACAATATTTTGTCACATATTAACACTGTGTTTGTGTTGCGAACCAAATATATCAATTATCATGGCTTCAACGATCACCACCATCAACATCGTCACAAGGATTTGATTCGAATGCGTCTCAAAGGTCAAATGATTTATGTACCCGAAACCGATTTGGTTCTATTCCTGTGTTCACCAAGTGTGTTGAATTTAGATGATCTCAATCGTCGAGGGCTATACCTTTCCGATATACCATTACATGATGCAACCAGAGATTTGATTTTGCTTTCCGAGCAATTTGAAGCTGAATATAAATTGACCAAGAATTTGGAAATTTTGACCGATAAATTGCAGCAGACGTATCGTGAATTGGAAGATGAAAAAAAGAAAACTGACAGGTAAATCAATTTTAACTCAAATACCTCATCAAAACCTGACCTAAACCCTTTGAATTTCGAATCAATCTTGCCATAAATAACTCATAGGTTACTGTATTCAGTGCTGCCACCATCGGTGGCCAATGAACTTCGACATCAACGGCCAGTACCGGCAAAAAAATATGAATGCGTAACCCTGCTGTTCAGCGGTATCGTAGGTTTCAATGATTATTGTTCGAAAAATGCCGATTCAAAGGGTGCAATGAAAATTGTTAAGCTTTTGAATAACCTGTACACCACATTCGATGTGTTGACCGATCCGAAGAAAAATCCGAATGTTTACAAGGTATTTTTGAATTTCAGCAAGGTTAATACCTCATAAAAAAATTTTTTTCGAAAGGTCGAAACAGTTGGCGATAAATATATGGCCGTCAGTGGATTGCCGGAACCATGTGAATCACATGCCCGTTGTATTGGACGTCTAGCATTGGACATTATGGACCTTTCGAAACGTGTGAAAAATGCCGATTTGAATGGAATTGTAATTACTTTGATTTGATTAATTAATTCATTTTCACTTAATTTTCAATGGTCATTCATTGATTAATTCATTTAATTTCCCATTTTCCACCTTAAATTCAAATAGCAACTGACCATAGGCATTCATTCGGGTGAAGTGGTCACCGGTGTCATTGGTAAACGTATGCCACGTTATTGCCTGTTTGGTAATACAGTCAATTTGACAAGTCGAACCGAAACGACTGGGGAACCTGGAATGATTAACGTAACCGAAAATGCATACAATTGTTTTATGGAAAATAAAAATCATGATACTGATTTTGTATTCACATATCGTGGCCCAGTACTGATGAAAGGTCGTGTAGAACCAATGAAAACATGGTTTTTGACTCGTCGAACGGAAAATGAAGAAGAATTAATCTGATGAAGGTTAACCAAGAACTCAATTGAACTCTCAATCGACATAACCTTCAAATATTCTTAGGTCAAATCTCGGAGCATTTCACCATTAATATTCACAACCGATTCACGATCGATCCCGACCGATTCACACCAGCGCAGCACACACCAACCCACACACTCCAATACAACCTTTCAAAACAACCCTCTTAAAACAAGTCAAATTTCACAGAAATGAATAATCTCATCTTCACATACAAATCAATTAATCAATCAAATCATTCGATTCAAAGATTTCAAACACACGTTTTTTGAACTGAGATTCAATCAAGGAATTCGTTGAGAAATGAATTCAATGAATCCATTGATTTCAATGAATTAATTAATTTCAAATGAATTAATTAATTTCCACTAAACTTAATTAAATCATGGAAATTTTTAGAATTTCTTACATTTAAATTTAAATTCAAATTCACTCGTACACACAAACAAACGAACATATGCGCGTTCAAATATATGTTTAATCAAGCAATGAACTTAATAAATTGAATAAAATTTGAAATTTAAATCAAGTCAAATTCAAATAAAGTCGAATTCAGATCAAATTGATTCGATTAATTATTCATCGATTTCTCGCATTTCAAAGGCTCATAGACTCACAGACTTAAGAAAATGTCAACAAAATGGAAACAAAGTAAGTGATTCAATGAATTGATTGAAATTTTTCAAATAAAATAAATAATGAATAAATTTATCGCCACGTACCTTTCGGGCCGCTATGCGGTCCCTGTTGGCTGGTTGATGGTGATTTTTGACCAGTTTATGAACGCGTATCGATGGGTATTTGTAAATCGATTGTCAAAGGTATTAATGGTGGTGGTGATGGCGGTGGTGGCAACAATGGTGAATTATTATATCATGATTGTTTATTTAATTATTATCACAATTTCACTGAAAATAATTATCACTATGATGAGGGTAAAGACTTGAACATTTATTGTTGTCAAGGTTATAACCTTATAAACGATGATGGTGGATTAACCCCTTTAAATCAAACACATGAATTCACAGATAATCGACAATATTTATATCATGAATATTGTTGTACATTTGCCGAGTTTATTCGGCCATACAGGTAAATCACAAGTCAAAAATCACTGGTCACTAGTCACTTATCACTAGTTACTGGTCACTTGTCACTAATCACTTTGAAATCGTTGATAAATTCGGATTTAAAACCATGAAATCGAAATAATCAAATGCGAAACAAACCAAAAGCATAAATTGAAAATTTAAATGTTTTTACCCATGCAAAAAACACCCACAAAGACAACAACCTCTTCCATAGCTCATCTAGTCATAGTTCACATGTTTACTGCAATCATTAATCACACCAGTAAATCACAAGTAAATTTTTTTAGCAAATAGTCATTTGAATTAGGTTGTCCGGAAAGTTTTGACCGATTTTAATGAGCAACTCTATTGATTGAGCGGAATGAACTTTTCGGACAACCTAATACAAGTCATCATTTGTGGTGGTGGTGGTGTTGTTACTGGCAAAATTTGACAATTAAAAATTTATGACCATTTTTCCCCCGATAATTTTAGGCGCTGACAATTTTCACGCCAATCGCCATGAATAATGACATTGAATAACGAGCGTAAACAATCAAATAATTAATCAGTTTTCAGTTCATAAAAAAAATGATAAAAATTTCGAAATTTGGTCGAAAAGTAATCAATGTTTTTGCCATTGAATTTCAATCAAAAAATCATTGATTACTTTTCGACCAAAACTATTATAATACAATGAATGATTCACACAATTGATTTATGAATATATTTGGAAATAAATTAGGCTGTCCAAAAAGTTCTGGCCGCTTAATCAATCGGAGTTGTTCATGAAAATCGGCCATAACTTTTCGGACAACTTAATGCAAACACAAATTCATATCTATTAGGTTGTCCCATAAGTTCTTGCCAATTTTTCAATGATTTTCTACAATATAACCGGCAAGAACTTATGGGACAACCCAATAAATGAATTCATATTCACATTTCTCACATTTTTCTCACATATTTCACAGAATATCATTATCAATATTTATGCTATTATTATTGATAAACATAATAATAATTATTATTATGGTAATAATCAATCTATATTTGATTTATTGTTGTTTGAATACACAAACAACAATAATAATGAATCGTAATAATAGTTGTAATTGTAACGATTGTAATAATCGTAATAATAATATTAATGATTATTGCTGTTGTCGTGGTGTTGTCCATACGATTATTAATGATTTTGGTCATGGTGGTGGTGGTCATCGTAATAATACTGGCACCAACCGTGGCCCCAGCCCTGGTCCCATCAATATTAACACGAATAATGCTCACCATAAATTCAATGTAAATGTCTTTGATCGTTACAAATCATTGAAATCATTTCCAGTGATGATATTTCCATTGATTTTCAATGGTGTTAATGGTGGTAATAATGGTAATTTCAATTTGAAACAAATATTATCTACGAATAATAATGCAAATATCGATAATATCGATGATAATGGTAATAATAATCATGTTCAAAATGATCCAATGATCAGATTAAAGTTTCAATTTGATATTTGATTCGTTTATTTGTGCTGTGTTTTGCAAATACGATTGAATAAACGTAAAAATATTAGGTTGTCCGGAAAGTTCTGGCCGATTTTCATGTGCAACTCTTTTGTAAATAAGCGGAATGAACTTTTCGGACAATCTAATATAATTATCAATAAATCACTGATACAAAAAACTGATTCAAAAAACTGATTCGATAAACTGATTATAATCGATACCGAACCATCGATATCTTCTTCATTGATGAACATCATTGATGCATCAATGAATACAATTCGATTGATCAATTCACAAGCCAATGATCACACGATGAGTCATATCGTTTGATGATTGAAAGACATTGACAGGATTTGTGATTGGCATAAAATTCAATGGTGAAACTTAGCCCTTCACTGACAGGCGACCATCGATGTGTAAATAGCTGACGATGATGATGATTATTACCACGGAAAATTCATCAAACGAATGAACGAAAATTAATTTATTTATTCATTTAACTGTAAAAATAGACAAAAGAATTAAAATTAGAAATGAATCCAAAACTAATAATATTAGGTTGTCCGAAAAGTTCATTCCGGCTAATCACCGCCAGAGTTGTTCATAAAGAAATTCAAAAAATCGGCCAAAACTTTACGGACAACCAAATAATAATGAATAAGGATTAATTCATTCATTCATTGTTTGTAATTGTTCCGAATTTGTTTCAGCAATTTTCTTGTATTTTTTTTTTTGATGAAAATTAAATTTGAAATTCATTTATTTATTCATTTATGTGTGTCTGTGTGTGTCTATTTATATCATTGTATGAATATATTTCAGTAATATACAGAGTTTCAAGTTTTGATTTGGAATTTTAAAATTTATTTTCGTAGTTTTCAATTTCAATTTCATAGTTTTGAATGTAATTTTGAATCAAATAATCACGAAATTTAATTTAAAAATTACGAAAATAAATTTCAAAACTCTGAATCAAAACTTGAAACCCTTCATTATTGTTCAGTGATAATTAGATTTGATTATATGTATTCAAATGATATGATCAGTATTCATATAAATTAATGAATAAACAATGTAATTATTGTCTGTAAAATAATGATAATAATACAAATAATGATTTTTTTTATTCATTTATTCATCATCAAAAAATGTTTAATGACATTTATTTGAAATGAAAAAATATTTGGAAAAAATTTCAAAATTCAAATTTCGCGCTTTTGGAAAATCTAGCGCCATCTATGATCGTAGATTCAAACTATTTTTTGGCCTATTAAAAATTTTTGGCAAAATTCTTAAAAACTATAAAATTATTTTAAGAAAATTAATTCTTCTTAAAACCAGAAGAAATAAATGAATGAATAAACATCCCTACCAAAGAATAAGGCTATAGTGAACATGCAACAACAAATCAACATTCGAAATCATATGATGGAGCCGTCATTTGCAATGTATTGCAGCTCGAATTCCATGGAATTCATGATGCTCATATTTGTGTTTACAAATTTTAAAATTTTAATCCTTTGATACCCGTGATATTGTTCAATCAAATTATTCTGCATCTAAAATGTCCAAAGAAACTGAGAATAATTCGAGTAATGACGATGATAATGGTGATTCGAATCGATCCTCAACAACACCAGTAACAGCACCAGTACCAGCAACGGTCACAATTGAACATTTAACCCTTGATTGTTTACAAAATATATTCAATTATTTACCTGTGGTCAAATTGAATGAGCTTGAATTATTATCACCAAGATGGAAACCATTGATCGAATACATCAATCAACAACAAACAACGCTGAAACTATTCGATACTATCGATAATTTAAATCATT
This sequence comes from Psoroptes ovis, assembly GCA_002943765.1. Taxonomy (NCBI): domain Eukaryota; kingdom Metazoa; phylum Arthropoda; class Arachnida; order Sarcoptiformes; family Psoroptidae; genus Psoroptes; species Psoroptes ovis. The sequence goes on along the minus strand of PQWQ01000008.1, from coordinate 173,764 downwards.
ACTACGTTAATAATGATCATAAATTCTATTATCAATCCAAAACCATGTGCAAATATTATCACCAGTATTCGAATGATTTCATCATTGTCGGTGATTGTTTGAATCAATTATCATGTCAGCTGATATTACTCAAATATCCAAATCTACGAATGTTATTAATACATTTTTGCCGCTGGAAATTCGCCGATCTTTGGTTGCTGATATCCGAATTGAAACAGCTGCAATGTTTAACCCTTTCAGTCAAAATGAATAATGAAGGTGATAATAGTTTAACGCTGACAAATGTCAAAAAGCTTTGTTATCGTCTGAATGAATTGAAAGGATTGAAACATTTCACCTTGAACCTACAACCTATGAATCAATCAAATTTTCAGACAATTATTAACCCTTTTAGACCTGATTTCATGAAAAATATTGAACATTTGAATTTCAATTTAATTTCATTGAATTATAATGAATATTTCAGCGGATTACAACCATCAGATTCATTGAAATTGAAAGCACTAACCTTAAAATGTTATGATCTGATAAAAATGAGTCAAGCTACAATCGAATTATTGGCCAAATCAATCGAATACTTGTCATTAAATTATTCAATCGAAGATAATAAATACTTGTCAGTTCCTTATACACAGCGTAAATTTTCGCTGGAATTCAATTCAATTTGTCATTATTTTAATGGGGTTAAATATTTGGAAATTTTCATCGATTTCAATGTAAGTCTAGTCATTTTCAGTCATTTTCGATTGTATTAGGTTGTCCGAAAAGTTCATTCGCCTTAATCCGGATAGAGTTGCTCAATGAAAATCGGCCAAAACTTTACGGACAACCTAGTATATAATTGATTTTCAATCGAAATTGTATTAAATTACTATGACCTTTTGCTCATTCATTTATCATTACACAGATTGACCTTAAATATTTACATACACAGCTATGTAAACTGTTGAACTTGAGTGAATTTCGACTGATATCGAATGATTTATCAATTTCAATCAATGATGATGATAATAACACTGGAAATGGCACTGATTTTGACTATTATTCACCATTGAAATCAATTCGAACCCTTTACTTAGACATTGATTTTGAACTGGTGACATTTTCAAAAATCGTAGAAATGTTCCCGAAGGTCGAATATTTGACCATTAATACATCACGATTGTGTTGTATTTGTCCACCGGAGCCAGAAACGCCAGCAGCGCCGCCGCCACCACCTCAGTTGCCACCGCCAGCACCAGCGTCATCAGTAGCTGAACCGCAAGAAGCAGGAGCACAAGCGGCGCCACCAGTTCAGCTGCCACCAGCTGAACCCGCGGAAGGCCAGCAACCCCTGGAGCAGCCTCAACTTCCACCCCAACCACCGCCACCACCACCAGGTCCCAGCGAACCACCCGCAAACGATGATGTCGAATATGAAATCGATAATTGCGTGAAATGTACCCGTGAAATGCTGAAATTATTGATTCAAAATTGGTCCCAATTGAAACATTTAAAACTGATCGGTGATCGATTGAAAGAAGAATCATTTATTGAGTTGAAATTGGCGCCAAATTTACAAATATTAACGATTATGATCAATACAAATACGTCGAATGAAATCAGATTAAAATCAATATTAAATATTTGTTATGATATTGCAAAGGGTAGAATTACAAATAACAATGATGGTGGTAATCATGGTGATAGTGGTGATGGTAAGGGTGGTAATAACAATGGTGATGGTGGTAATTATCATGAAAATACATCATCGTCAAAACAATCGATACAATCAACATTTACATTGAAATTGAATGAAAAATTATTTAGAAAAATTATTAAATTACCATTGAAACCTCGAAATTTATTTATTTATAATGTAAATGCAATTGTTGATTGATTAGTGATTGATGGATAATCATCGATAATATCGATTATCTTTCGATATTTACGACTATCACTGGTCAATAACCATCAGTTGGTCAATTCAATCTCTCAATGTTCAATGATCCTTTATCACTTATCACTTATCCCATTTTGACTTGTTATCTTAATAAATTTTTTGATTTAACCGTATCATTATTATTTTGACTTTGATTATCATCAATATTCGTGGTGTTTGAAGCTTCTACGGCTGCTGTTTCTGTTGCTGGGGCTGCTTCTGGGGCTTCGGCCGTCGTTTTCAATGACGTAGAATCGGTACTGGGTCTATGATTCTTCTGATTATCGATTGTCACTGATTGATTGTTGCTCAAAGATGTTTGATTCAGGTCATTATTTCGATTTTGATTAAGGCTATTAGGATCGACCAGTGTCATTAAGGATTCATCTTCAAAATTCATACAATTTTGTTCATCTTCACCATTTTGACAATCATCCGATCCATCACATCGCCCTACATTTTTTGAAATATTCAAAATTCAAAGTCAATTTTAAGCTTATAGTTTGATTAGGTTGTCCGGAAAGTTTTTGCCGATTTTCACCAGCAACTCTATCGGATTCGGCGAATGAACTTTTCGGACAACCTAATACATGTCAAAATTAATCGAAACACTTACAATTTGGCGGTATACATCGTTGCGTCTTCGTACAACGAAACCATTCATCAGGACATGGTGTGTTGGCACATTTTTCAATGTCCTAATCATTGAAGAATTCAAATTGAATCAATTAATGATTTGAATTGAAATGAAAAAATTGTGACATTTTTGATTGACAAAATTGTGACAAAATTTGAAATTTTAAAAATTTGAAAATAAGGTCAATGACTATAGTTGTGTTTGAATGGTCGAAATAATTTGAAGAATCAATTGATTGTGTTTGTCAATTTCAAGACATTATATTACACAATTTGTGACAAGTGATTGTTGACAATTGTCAACAAATGACAATGACAATTCATTGAATAACAGAAAAAAAAACACGAAAAGGACTTACTTCATCTGATTTATCACCACAATCATCGGCACCATCACATAGCTATATGTTTTGGGGAGAGAGACAGAGAAAGAGAGGTTTTGAAATATTTAGACCAATAAATTAATTGTGAATCAAATATATTAGGTTGTCCGAAAAGTTCTGGCCGATTAATCAATGGGAGTTGCTCATCAAAAATCCGACAAAACTTTTCGGACAACCTACAATATATTGGGTTGTCCCATAAGTTTCTGCCGATTTACCAGTTGAAAAACATCTGAAAATCGGTCAAAACTTTTCGGACAACCTAACAATAATACAAATCAAATCAATCTTATTTACCCAATGTGGATGTGCACAAATATTCGTTTCTTCACAGCTGAAAAAATCACCAGGACACGTAACATTGCGGGGACATGGATCTGGGTGCCGTTCATCCGACGCTAAGCCATCTTTACAATCAATAATACCATTACAAACATTGTTCATCGATATACAGCGGTTATCGGCGCAACGAAACCAATCGGGTGGACATGTGAAATTTGCACAATTCGCTTCGAGTTCATCTGAATTATCACCACAATCATTTTCACCATCACACATCCAATTCGGCAGCGCACATACATTTGTATTGGTACATTTAAACGATGATTGAGGACATGTTGCATTGGTTTCAAGCGGACATGGATCTGGATGACGTTCATCCGTTGCATGGCCATCTTTACAATCAATACTACCATCACATACTTCACTCATCATTAAACATTGACTGTGATTTGCACATGAAAATGTACCATTTGGACATGGTTCATATTGGCAGCCGATTTCATCTGAATGATCACGACATTGTGAATGACGATCACAACGGCTTGCAGCCGGTACACATCGTCCACTGTTACATTTGAATTCGGTTGTCGCATTGCATTGGATTTGGGCTGAAATTTTTAGAAAAATTCAAAAATTGAAATCGGGCTAAATTGACCAAAAAATCAAAGGCTATACATACCACAAAACCCGGGGTCTTCATCCGAACCATCACCACAATCATTTTCACCATCACATAAATGACTTTCAGGTAAACAATTATGATTTTGACATAGAAAATATAATGGTTGTACACATTCGACTAAATGATATGCATCAGCATATGGACCTTGATCATCGCCATAAGCGCCATCATCGGTATTATCATTAAATAATTCAGATGTTGACGGTAGAAAATGATCATAACCATTTTGATATGTTTGATCTATGGTCGTCAATATTGTATCATCTAGGTCATGACCCTTACATATGTTCGATGTTGATGTCCACACCAGTAATAATATCAGTGATATTGATGACATTCGAAAGCTGTGAGGTAAATTCATAGGTCACAAGGGTTGAAATAACTATTAGGTTGTCCGAAAAGTTCTTGCCGATTTTCTCATTATTTTCTACGATATAACCGGTAAAAACTTTCCGGACAACCTAATAAATTAATCAATACTCACCATATCGATGATGATGGCGCCATTGTTGACTAATCAGGTTGTTGTTGGTGACAGGTGTTTGTTGATTATTTAGGCTATATTTCACTGTGTATCACGGTACCTGTGCGCCTGCCTTGTGGCTTGTGGATGGCTTGGAATCGGCTGATTGATTGATCGATTGATTCGGGTTGACTTTGTTCGGATTCGGATTACTTTGGTTCAAAATGGCCCGGGTACAAATGTTTGTGGGCCCAAAGTATCGCTTTGTATGTCAAGTAAATATGATATTTAAGTAAAATGTGTTAATGTGGATCACTTGATATGTTTTGTATGATGACTTGTTATGGTGCTTTTCTATGTGGTGGTCACCATAACACACACGAATTCTCTCAGATCATTGAAAGATCATTCAACCAACCAATCATCAACTAACTAAAAACACAACCGATCCGTAAATCAGTCAGCCAGTCAACTAACCCAACTATGATAATTCATTGATCATAATTTATCTCTCATTTTTTAAGATTGTAACTGTCAATGTTTTTTGGCCAAAAGAGAAATTGAAATTTTTCTCAAAACTTTCTTTTTGAAAATTACTAAGATTTGACTTTTAAACGGTCAAAAACGGATAAATACGTTTTCAGAAATTTGACGTATTAATGCTGGTGACGTAGTATTACGTCCTCTAATTCATAGGTATTCAATAGTAGCCGGCGTCATCCATCAGAAATGCCTTTTTATGTCAAAAGCACAATAAATGACGCCCCAAAAAAACGCTGAATCAGAGAAAATAAGAAAGCAAATGTGGTGATTAAAGACTTATTTAAATTAGCTTAAGCTTATAGAAAATGAATGTGAAGAAGAAATTCTCTAAAAACAGAAAAAAATGGAAAATTTTCTTACTTTACCTTGCATTCGACAGGCGTCAATCAGGCACCATTATTTTCATTGTTTTGAATGGTTAGCCAATGATATCGCCGAGTTCTAGGAGCTGAAGTGTAAATTTTAAATTGAACAACCTGTTGAATTTATATGTATATTTATATCTGTCTATGTGATTATTTATTTCTTATCAGATTATAGTGATAATGATAATAATTATTGAACCAAATATCATTATTTATTCATTTACTAAGTGAAAATATGAACTAATTACAAAACAAAAAAATGTTTAAATTTAGTTCAAATGAAATTAACTTGAAATTATTAGATTGTCCGTAAAGTTTTGGCCGATTTTCATCAACAACTCAATTGTGATTAAGCGGAATGAATTTTTCGGACAACCTAATATTACCCCGTTGAAAAAAAACAAAAACGAGAGTTTTCAAATCAATACTTTCCCTATTTTCAATTACATTTGAAAGTTTATCTGTCAATTTACCAGTAAATTCATTCGAAAATCAATTTTTTCCAAAAATCACTTTGAACACTAAAAAATTTGAAAGGCTTTTCGGGGGAAAGCTTTGAAACATAACTGTGAACCTTGTCAAGCATGTTTTCTTCTCTGGCTTAAAAGGTCTTTACCTTTTATCTGGTGAGCATATGTGGTGCCACGGTGGCAAGGTAAGGTACTGGCAAAAGGTACTCCTGTAAAAGGTATACCTTTTGGTAAAAGGTGCATCAAACTATAAATAAATTTTCGAAAAAATTTCCAAAATTTGAAAAATTTTTTCGACAGGTAAATTATAGGTAATTACAGGTAAATTTCAAAGATAATTATGTTGATACCTATTATATATCGGTACACAATTTGTATTTCGGTGTGTGTGTGTGTGTGTGTGTGTGCTTCCAAAAATTGATTGATTTGAATATTTTGATAATTTGGGTTGTCCGAAAAGTTCATTCGGCTTAATCCGAATAGAGTTGCTTGCATGAAAATCGGCCAAAACATTCCGGACAACCTAATAATTTAAAATCATTTGAATTCATTCGAATTTGAATGGACCAACGGGGGTACAAACATTAAATAAATTAATTCGAAAACAATCAGCGTTAATTACCTGAGATGGCTGGAAAATTTCGGCTAAAATTTCGATTATTGAATCTAACATCCATGCATTGCATCCAGTTCAAAAATGATTTCTCTCAATATTAAATAATCTTTGATTCGCTAAAAGTAATGATAAGTATTAGGTTGTCCGAAAAGTTCATTCCACTTAATCAGAATAGAGTTGCTCATGAATATGGGCCAGAACTTTGCGGACAACCTAATAATTTAAAATCAAATGATGATTCAATGAATTTAGATTTTTTTTGCAGGTGTTTTTCATTTCAGTTTTCTTCAAAGATGTTTTTTCGTGAACAAGTTTTCAGTTTCTAGCAATATTTTCTTAAAAATTTTCTTAAGAAATCTCAAGACAATTGTTTCTAAGTTCAAATTGGTCAGAGAAATAATTCATCAAAAACATACAGCTGCTTCTTCGGCTGCAAAATTCGTTCGATTTTTTTTATTGTTGTTCAATTGCATGTGTATTACATGTCCACTTCTTACATACTCGTCATATTTTCCATCTGATATGGTTGAATCATTGCGGTTTGATTGATTGATTCGACGACGACGACAACAATTGTCAATGTTTGTTAGGTTGTTTAAATGGTTAATTTCTGTCGAATGACCTGTACGCGGTGACCCATGAATCGGCGAAAATGTGACCAACAAAATTTATGAATCAGACCTTTTCGAACGTGTATAATTATACCTGGAAATTGAAATTAAAAAATTGAAATTAATTGATTTTCAAAGAAAATTGAAAAATGTTACAAAAATTTCATATGGAAAATGTGTTGAATGAAATGAAATTGTTTGGAAAATATCAAAAATTATTACTGATAACATTTGTACTACCGTTTACTATTGTCCTGTCATTTCATTCATCATACAAGTATGTTTATTTGTTTAATTATTTAATGATAATTAATTAATTTTGAATAATTAACCCTTTAACTAACCCTTTAATCACCTGATTCGAAATTCGAAATTCGAATTCAGATACAACGAATACTTACCCGACCACTGGTGCCGTGTTGAATTGTTGCGGAATTTTTCCTACGGTGAACAACATCGTCTAATACGTCCAAATAATTTCCATAAATCACCATCAACGACTGAGAATTCAATGTCCAAATGTGAAATGTACGACATTGATTATGGACAAGTGCTCAGCGGACTTAATTTACCTTATAATATTCATAATAATCGTCACCAACAACAACCAAGAAATCAAACATTATTTTTACCAATTAAAAAATGTACAAATGGACATGTTTATGATCGAAATGATTTCCAGGAAAATGCAGCAATGCATGTAAGTTATAGCCCTTAATTAATTTCCAAATTAATTGATTTAAATTTGTTTCAATTTGTAGTATAATTTTGTCTGTGATAAACACGATCAAATTGAAATCATTTCCCACTGCCGTAAATTGTCATCAATTGTATTTAGTTTTGTTTATTCAATTTTGACCGACAGGTAAGTGATTGTTTAAAGGCTATTGTCTTTGATATTTTTGACATTTTTGATTCAATTTTCCTTCGACAAGGTATGGCCGTAAAATAGGCATCACCTGTATATTGATTGCATGGATACTGTCGTCAATATCACCACTGTTGTCAACAAATTTCTACATATTCATACTTTGTGAATCAATCGAAAGTTCAACCATACCAATCGGATTGCTGATTGTGGTCATTTATGCCATTGAATTTACTGGTATTGAATATCGTGCCGATATACTTATCTATACGATTATTACGTTTAAATTTGGTAAATGGTTATTTGAAAATTTCCTAACAAAACTACTGCCACATTGGATTTGGTTGACAATGTTAAAGGTTTTGTTGACTGTACCGTTGTTTTTATTTTATAATTATTTTGATGAAACACCACAATGGCTGTTGGCACGAAAATCATATGATCGATTATATGACCTGTTCGTACGGCTGAATCGAATAAACAATGGTAATTTGGATGATGAAGATTCGATTAAATCGATTATAAACGTGAGTTCATGTTCGATATCTTGGCCCATAAGGTTATAACGATTTTTTCAACCAGAAATTCGCCCGTTACCATAATCATGATCGCCGTGAAGCGATTAGTTTGACCATTTCGATGCAAAATCTAAACGATTTACACCAGCCAAATACTGGTCATAATGGTGTGAGTAACCATAATCACCATCAGCAACAGCAAAGGGTTATACCCTTGAAATCGCTGAATCATCGAAGTCATATTCATAATCTTGGTGATGATTACAACCCACGTAATCATCGATCATCATCAATGACCACCGATTCAAGTCTTAATGATAGCTTTTTGACCATAAATCTCAACGATAATAACCATCATCGATCTGAATCCAAAGCACCAACAGTATTAACCAGGATTCGATTATTTATAAAACGTTCAACATTATTTCAACTAATATTTTTATGGTCAATCATATTGATGACCAATGAATTGACAATCGATTATTTATCGAAACAATCAAACAATTCATCAAAATTATCGATACAGGGACATCAATTGATTGATAATTTCTTAAATTCATTGATCATAATCCCATTGATACTGGTCATTTGGTTCCTGATAAACCAGTGTTCACTAGGACGTCGATGGACTAATACATTACTGTTATTCGTAAATTTTTCAATACTATTATCACTCATATGGCTTAATGACAAATTAACCCGAATGAATCTTCATAATTTATTGATTTCGATCCGGATTTTTACCATTATGTTGGCTGAATGCTCGAATATTATTGTTCAACTACAAATTATTGAACTATCTTCGACCAAGTATCGTTGTTTTATCGTTAACTTTGTTAATTCTTGTTCACAATTACTGCTATTGGCCGCTGTATTTGGACTATATAATTATAATGTAAGTTCTGTTGATCATTTACAGGATTTTAAGTTTTTATTTCAGAGTTTTAAAGTTGATTTTCGTAGTTTTAAATGGAATTTCTAGTCGTAGAATTACGAAATTGAATTTTAAAACTACGAATTGAAACTTTAAACCTTGTATTGTAGAAATTTTAATAATTTCAATTTTGAACAGCTCAAAATAATACTGACCTCACAAATCAAGCTAATCATAATAATCGCAATGACCATTGTATCGATTGTATTATCAACTTTTATCACCGAAACTCGAAGCGAATATTTGCCAATTGGTTCATTTGAATCAGAACAATTAATTACGAATTTCAATTATTGGTCATTGGCCAAAAATCTCGATGATATTCAACCATCAAATTTATTTTTATCCTTGAGTAAATGGGATATTAATGTTAATCATCAAATTATTAATGGTTTTACAGCCAACAATGACGTTCATTATGATAATAATCGTAGCAATCAAAAAATAGTTAAACATATGGAAAAATTGACCAATAGTTGACGTCAAAATAGATTACAAATAATTACAAATTTGTAATTATTTGTAAATGATAACCCAAGTGAGAAAAAAGTATTTTGATAAATTTCCCGAAAATTTGTTTTTTTCGAATTTTTGAACTTTGATAAACTTTCCGGGAATCTCCAGAAAAATTGTAAATAGACAAACATTTTTTCGGCTCCAAATGAATCAAAAAAAGGTAATTTTTTGAATTTAGATTAATCAATTTAACCCTTTATAATTCGACATTTGACAGCCAAACACTGAACAAACGGATGATGATCCGTCGTCGTTGAATGCATCATCAACAAATCATCAATCAGCATTATCAAAAATGACCACCGAAGAAGCGATTGAATATTTGAATGAAAAATATCGTAAACGTTATACGATGGAAGACCCGCTGTTTGTTGAAGCTTGTGACCGCCAAGAAATATCCACGCCACCGATTGAAGTCAATTATTATGGCCGTATCAAGCGTTATCGTAATTATAATAATAATCGAAGATGATTTTTATTTCGAATCACATTCAATCTACTAGGCTGTCCGTAAAGTTCTGGCGGAATTTTCATGAGCAACTCTATTAATTAATCAGCCAAAACTTTCCGAACAACCACATAATTTATTTATTCACTTTTTTGTTTACATTTTTATATCTAATATCTAATTCATTTTTTGTATTCATATATGATTCATCAATTTCATTCATTTGCATATTAATATTTTCAATAAATTTACCGAATTCATCATTTTTCATTGACAAATATTCACGTTTAGCTACGTTTCGTTCATTTTCCATTGTTGATTCTGATTTGAGTAAATTTTCCATTTTTTCTTCCAATTTTTCAATATTTGCCAATGAATTTGTTAAGGATTCACAGCGATTCAATATTTTCTGGTCATTTGGTTCAGTTTTCTTTGATTTTTGATCAATTTTCATGTAAATATCTTTGATATCGGGGCCTTGATCATCATCATCAAAATGCTCGACCATTGTATGCAGCTGAGCATCGATGAACGGGCGATGATTGAATATTCGTTTGATGATTTCATCTGCATCTGTGTCAATTGAAATCTCGGTGATTAATCGAATTAATCCAATGAATTAACATAAGAAACTTACATTTAAAAACGGCTTCAGTTTCATTTGAAAGGTCCATATGTCTAAGATCGAATTGATTTCGGAGAAACTTCCACGGAAAATTGTTTTCAAACGAAGCATAAAGAAACTTTACGGGAATTTTGGGAAGATTCAACGAGTGAAAACGTATGTTTATTTGTTGTTTTTACAGCACACAACACAATAAATTACTCGTGTTGCACGTTCGAGTGTAAACGACAAAATTGAAAGGTTGATTTTTTCAAAAAAAATCTTAATTATTTAATCGAAATTTAATTAATTTTAATTAAATTTTTCCCTTAAAATCTATAGCCCTTTAAGTTTCTGCCATTCAAATTCGGCCAATCGATTGTTGATCGGGTCTATTTTGACTGATCACTAAAATTCAATCTTCGAGTGTAAACGATTCTATCGAAGATCATTGAAGCTCAAATACACTTCATGGTCAACATTTGCCCGTCTACTTTGAAATATTTTTGAAAATTGGCGCCAAATTTGAAAAATTCGAATACTATTCGAACGATGGAAGAGATTAAAAAACGCCTAATCGATGATGGTATCGATGTAAAGATATTCGGTAAGCAGCAATTTCAGCAGGTTATGACCCTTTCAATTCAAATTTTTTTAATTAATTTCATTCAATCCACTTGATTAGACGAGGAAAAAGTTGATCTACCAACATTTATGGCCTTAACCCGACAAGATTTTATTGATATGAATTTTTCCATAGTAAAAACACGTAAAATCTTGATGTTACAAGATGAATATCGTTCGAAAGATTCCAAGAAAGATGGCAAAATCATTAAAACCAATCAACAGCTACAATCAGCTGCACAAACATTGTCGGATATTGTCAACGATACTATTATAACACCGGTCGCTATTAATGATGGTAATGGTAGTTATTCAATATTGGCAATACCTGCAACTACAACGGCCGAAGATTCCGATAGTGGTAGTGAAATGAACAATGCAATTATCAATATTCAAACGGCTGCTACGAACAATAACCATAGACCCAGTGATAATAATGGTGATATGATTGAAATAACCGTGGATAATCATGATTATGCTTCAAGCGATTCGATGAACAGTACCAATCATGAACAATATCCAGCACAAAAACATTATCATAGTTTGTATAAGCCGCATAATGAATCGATTAAGCTTTTAGAGGTAAGGTTATACATTCGAAGGTTTCAATGAGCCCAATTGATTTGATTCTTTGTTATTTTTCCATGTTTCAGAACCTAAATTTTCGAAATTTATTGCTCCAAGAAGAACAAGGTTCAATATTGATCGAATTATTAGATCGTGGTGATTTCACCGGGAAAAAATTGCCAGCAAATTTTATCAAAGTAATTGCAGTGGCTGCCGATGATTTTCTTTACCGGCATTTCGGTATGAAATATCCATTCAATATTGGTGAATTGATTGTGGAGAAAATTTATGAGGCCATAGGGCATCAATGTGATCTAGGTCTAAAGGTAATTATAATATTAGATTGTCCGGAAAGTTTTGGCCGATTTTCATGTGCAACCCTATCCGGATTAAGCGGAATAAACTTTTCGGACAACCTAATTTTATTTGAAAATTATCATAATTTCTCACATTAATCGATTTAATTCTTTCCACAGAAAGAATGGTTCGGCATACGTAAAGGTAATAATCGTACTGGACGATTACATAGCCGTAATGAACGAAGAAAGTAAGTTCGATTAATCGATTATTTCAACGAATCTCAATTTTGATCCATTTGAAACATTACAGACGTCTGAACAGGGACCTAAATACATCGTTGAACATGGATTCATATTCAAGATATCGTAAAACTATTTATAAAAACAAGACATCATAATCAATCAGGGTTTGAAGGTGATGAAGGGTTTATTTATTAGGTTGTCCGGAAGGTTTTGGCCGATTTTCATCAACAACTCTATTCGGATTAAGCGGAATGAACTTTTCGGACAACAACCTAAAATACAAACCTTGATGTAAATACATTGTACATATATTCACCAATAGGATTATATTGCAAATCATTGTGGAAAGATGCTTATATTTTATACCATAAATATATTTCTATGGCTCATGGCAAATGCTGTATTGAGGCCTATAGTTTCATAATGGAGCATTTACACTGAGACTGTTCCATCGAGCCATTGAAATTAATGTAAACAAACACATTTTAATTCGAGTCAAATTTATTGTAATTTGAACCATATTCCAATTGTCATTTGTCAACTATTTCGATCAATTTTGTCTTAAATCTTCAAATATTTGATTAAATACCTCGTATTCTTGATTGATTCGATTATTTTCTGGTCAATAATCAGCTGATTTCAGCCAAATATTTTAAAAAAATGATTATCTGCAGCAAAAGAATAGCCATTCTATGTTCACTGCTATCAGCTTGGGCAATCATCATGCTAACTTTGATGGGCATACTATTGTATAGTCATGCAATAACATTTGCTGAAGATTTAAATCTACATGAAATCGAATCGGCTTCGTTGAAAGAATTCTACCCGGAAGCATATCAACGATATGAATCGGCTGCTCACAATTGTTGGATTGCCGCATGTCTTTATATTGCAACATTGGCATTTTCAATGCATCAATATGTTACTAATCGCCGGATACAATATGGTTATTAGACCGTGTTTAATCCTTTATTTTTATGATTAACAAGAAGATAATTAAAATTTGATTTAGTCAGGTTAAAGTTTGAATTTATTTTTTGGCCAATATTTCGATTAATCAAAAATAATAAAAATTCGCAGTCGTACTCTATGAATGAACCCCAATCGAATGTTTTGATTTTTTTTTTCAAAAAATTTTTTTTTTTGTCTGTTTTTGTTTATGTTTATTTATGGCTTTGTCAACGTAATCATCCTTGTCTAATCTGATTTGATTTCATTCTGTTTGCGTTTTAATTTAAGTTTAATTCTGATTCAATAAAGTTTTATTTATTTTGAATTCAAAAACTATCAAACAATCAATTTTTTAATGGTGTATCGAATGTATTAATCACTGAATTACAATGATGAATGATGAGAAGAAAATTAATGAAAATTCCAATGTAAACATTGATTCGATTCAACCAATCATTGACCAAGAAAGCCATGATAATGACGGTGATGATCCGCTGAATGATAGTCAAAATGATAATCAAATCAATGTGGATGACCACCAAACTGTTGAAGATGACACCGATGATGATGATGATAGCACTGGTGATGGGCAACAGGTGCAAAACGAAAGCCAAAACAATGTCGATCCACGTGATGATATCAAAAACGAAGCATCGATTACTAAGAATTCAAAGGATATTTTGAAAAATGAAAATCTTAGACCAAGCCATTGCGATGAACAACGATATTATGATCATCATCATCATCATCAAATATCGAAATCATATCAACAAAAAAATTTATCAGCCCCTAAGTCTGTATTTAGTTTGAAATCATCGATTTTCACTGGTTTCATTGCGATTGTAGCCGCAGTAGTTTATGTATTGTCGAATCCGATTAAATTTCCAACATTTACATCGACCCCAGATGATATTTTGATGAAATATCAAAACGATATCAATGAATTCATCAACGATACACGTGAAATGATACCAGATTCTGGTGAAGATATCCTAAGATATGCAATCGAACAAAGTATTCGTAATACGAACGAAGCAATCATTTTGCTGTTGATTGGCCACAGTGATCAATCGAAACAGCTGGAAAAAATTTCCACCAATTTAGCAAAGCTTCGAATAAAAATCAAAGAAAACAATGACAATGATGATGTACCGATGATCAAGCTGAATCAACATTTCACCCCATCAATCATTGAAGACGTATTCCATGAAAATTTCATCACAAATCAGCGTTCAGTGTTAATTCTGGAACATTTACAACTGCTACCAGCTGATGCAATCAGAATGTTTCATCAATTCGTCGATGATGATCAATCAAAAATACCGGGAGCATTTGCAATCATTACACTTGAATATGATCACCGAAATCTTAAATATCCAATCACCAGGAACAGTAGCCTTAAAGAAATGGAAACCTATTCAACCCAGCTGCTTAAACATTTATGGTCCACCGAATTACGGCAAGAAACACTTGATTGCTTGATAAATCGTTTGGCTGAATATTCATTATTTTTATTATCAAAATGAATCAAAATTGAATTATGGTTAATTTAAACTAATCAAATAAAATCAAGCTGGTGCCATTCAAATATCTTTGATATCCCCATCATTGAATGGCCCCAAATTTTGGAATTTTTACTTGGTTTATTGCAAAAATTTGGCCGAAAACAAAAGACATCGTGGGCGATTGAGCTCAATACATGAAAGATTATAGATATGTCAGAATAAATATGCGATTATCAAGGTAAGATTAATGTTGTAATAATGTGATTTAATAGGGTCAAGCCTTTGGTCGTTTAGCTTGTTGCTTCGTTTTGGTACCGTTCGAATTCGAAGAGTTCGATGAATTTGAAGGGTTCGAACCGGGTAAAATGGCCGATATCGGATTGCTGATAAGACCCGGTATCGGGATGTGGAATCTTTTCGATGCGTCACCCGTCGTAGAATTTTGTTTATCGTCCCAGCTGCTGATGTCTTCCACTGGTGGTCGCTGCTCAGCATCACCATTGGCCACCTTTTTAGCGGCTGCAGATTGCGCAACAATCGTTCGAATTTCTTCCATTACGGGTTTAATTTCTTGCGTAATCTGCCGATATAGCTGAATGATTTCATTCAATTCCTGTACAATCGGTTTGTATATTTCATGTTTCAACAATTGTACCGGTTCTTCCGAACGTGTATACAGTGGTTCATTCATTAATGTTGATGATGCAGATGATGGTGATGCGGATGGTTGATGTATTTGTTTGAACATTAATGGACCACTTTTCGAACGAAATACAAATTGTACCGGTGATGTTATCGAATCGACTTCGATTACTTGTGGTTTAACCACATTCGAATCAACGGATTCGAATGATCGTGGATACGTAACGAATTCAACGTAACGTTTTGTTTGAACAGCTGCTTGTACCGGGGGTTGTTCGGCGGATGAAGAAGTTCTGATCGCCGATGCTTTTGATGATTGAAAATGATTCATCGATGGTCGATGGCCATCACCATCATCATCATCACTGGTCATTTTCAACTGAACATAATCATTTTCAATCGATGGCCGCTGGTGATGATCGTAGGATCGTTCATTCGGTTCTTGGGGTGGCTGCAGATAATTTAGGATTTCGAAAAGCTGATGTCGTTGAGCGTTACGAGCGTCGGTCAGAAATTGGCCATAATTCACACGATGAGGATCAGCATCCACCACATCGGTTCGAATGATTCGATTCGAATCTTCATCATTCGACGACAGTACATGTGTACCTTGTACAATGGCTATATAATACCTTGATATTATCATTAATATCAAGGTAATCGAGCATCCTTGCCACGGTTGCTGATGCCGCCGAAGCTGCTGGTGATTAAGACTCAACTTGACTGTCATTGATTTTATGAATTTATTCGAATTGTGACCAGTGAAATCTGAATTCGATTTGATTTGGAAAACATTCGTGTTTCGAATCTTGGTCATTGAATCATGTTCAAATCGATGTTTAAGCTCGTACAGGGCCATAAAATGCGACCAAACAAGATTTTCAGCTATTCACCAATCAGCCAGATAAGGTTTGGTTCGACCTATGACCTTTGAATGATGATTACGTAAAGTTTTGAAAGTAAAAGTAAAATTTCACCTGTCAAAAATGCTGTCTTAAAACATCCTTGAAGGTTATCTTTTACAAGTTATCTTTAGTGATTTATCAGTGCAGGAATGTTTTTATTCAGGTCTATTTTTAGGCCTATTTCAGGCTAAGGCTAGTGTTTTGAGATCAAACAAGTTGATGCAGACTCGACAAGGTGCTGCCCACCATCTGCCATTGGCATATGGGCAATTGGTGAAATCTAAGTGCATGGCCTTGAAGCTTAAAGCATCTTCGGGTGAATACCATCAAGTACATTGAACATGGCCATAGTATGATCATCGAAGACCTTGAAAACCTTGAAACTAATCAAAAAATTGAAAAATTCTTGTCAATCAGCATGGTTGACCATCATCATCATCAGCAAAACCAGAATCTCTATGATCTACAATCAATCACTTTGGCGTCGAATGGTCGATCGACGACCATTTTCACCAAGGGTATAAATAGGCGAAGATCTCGGTGGACGATCATAAATCGAATTCATTAAATTTTGCCATCGGCTTCAAGAAAATATGAATCCAACATTTTGTTTGTTGATAATTTCGTTGTCATCAGTGGTATCATCGACCATTTATCGTCCAGATGCTCAAAGTAAACCTTTAACCTTGATACCAGTATCGCAACCAGCGTTGGTACCACCGGTAAAAGCTGCAACCAAACTTCGACCCTACGTGTCCCAGTCGCAATCGGTCGTAAAAGAATCATCCGTAGATAATGTAGTCAGCGTTAAACATCAACAATCGATACCATTGCGATCATTTGGCGAGCCGATACAAGTCCCGGTAATCACTACACATGATTTGCGGCTATTTCCAGTCAATGTCGAGCCTTCGATACCGCAACCATCACAAGTGATCGCGGTCGAACCAACACAACAAGCTGTTCATTTAGTATTCAAATCAGTCAGCAGTCCGGTATCCGTACAACAACAACATCAACCAGGTGAACGATCATTTTATGAGACGACCAGAAGTGAAGAACCACCGCATGTCATTCGGCACGAAGTATTCAAACCAGTCGTACAAGAACTTCGGGAAACAATTCAACCCTATCGTCAAGTTACGCAAGAAATACGGCCAGTAATCGAGAAGGTCAACGTGTTGATACCGAAGCAGCAGCAATCGGTGGTGGCCAACCGACATTTGATTCAATCGCACCAACAGCAGCTCCAGCAGCAGCAACAGGTGGAAAATAGCTTCATTGGTGGCCAGCAGCAGCAGCAGCAGCTTTGGAACGTTGCATCGCCAAGACAATACGTCGTTCAACAATCGCAACAATTCACCAATGAACAAATCAATCAGCATCACCAGCAGCAACAACAAGCGCAGCGATCATTGGATCAATACACGGTACCGATAATCATTGAGCACCATCAGCAGCTGCCGCAGCAGCAACAGGTGCTGCCACACCACCAGCAGCAGCAGCAACCGATTATCGTTCAACAGCAACAACAAAGATCTTTGGATGATGTTAATGATGATAATTTTGATTAATTAATTTAAATCGATTAATTAATTAATTAATTAATTAATTTTAATTACATTCGAATCAATCAGCTGATTTATTCGAATTCGAATGATTCAAATTCGAATTCGATTTTTTCAATTGATTCGAATTCGAATTTCTATAGCCTAATCTCACCACACACATATATACCTCTTCAGATTTATCAGGTCAAGGTGTTTATATTTTTTTTCTTCAATTTTTCATTTGAATGATTTGGTTTCATTTTTGCTCAAATAAATTTTTAACTTCAAGATTATTTCACCTGTGGACACATACACACACATATTGTCCATATTTTATGATTCGTGTATAATCATTGATTATTCAATTATTCAGACCCTTAGACTTGGCATTATGTCATACAATATGTAAGTGTTTTCAACAATTTCCAACAAATGACTTGGATTATAACAATCCATATGATTTTTATTTCTCAATTTCATATCAATGGATTTGAATTTACATATACATAAATTTCTTAAATTTTAAAAATTTTGAAAATCAACAGGTGTTGATCTTGTTCAATATTCAACCAATATTCAAGCAAGCAATAAATGAACCAATCAACAAATCTGGATTTTCAAAAAAAAAAAAAAAAAAAAAACTAATTCGATTATTTATTCATTGATTTTTCTAGGTATTTTTTTTTGACACCCAGTAGAAATTCAAAATTTTGACCAGTGAAAAAATAAATTCGAATAAATAAGTTATTATCATTGGGGGGTGTATTATATGGTATTCATATATATACATTGGTATATGCATGTGTTTGAAGACTGAAGAAGGCTCAAAACAAATTGAACAATGATAATAATAAATGCATTTAGACTTGGTCACTTGCAACAATACAGATAATATTGCTGTTGTTGATTATCTGTATGTTCAACAGGCTATGGCCCTTGTAGGTGATCAATATTGATTGAATGGATTGATTTATAAATTATTTGTTACTGTGTGTATTATTTGTTGGTCATAACAGGTGTAAGGACCAAAAACAACAATAATTAATAACAAATATTATTGAAAACACATCATCCATGAGATTTTGTGTGAAAGGGTTAGCCCCATTAATAAGAATTCCAACTTGAATAATGATTATTGTTATTTTATATTGTTTCATATATTATTTTGGTCTAACAGTTTGATATTGACATTGATTTGTCTATTTATTTTTCCAGATATATTTTGTTTCGAGGTAAATCCAAGATATTTTGGTACCTGGTCAAAATTCTCTAGTGTCCAACTGTGTTATTGTACGTTAAGAAATGTATTCATATTATTCAATCAATGCCACAATAATACTTATTGATTTGCATGAAAACATGTTTTGACTTGTCACTTGTCAAAACTATTGACTTGTCATTTGTTTGTTTTCACTAATCAAATTTTTGAAATTGAAAACATTTTTTTTTTTTTTTGTAAAAACAAAACAAACAAACAAATAGATTGTTCAAGCACTTGGTCAATCAATCAATCAGCCAATAATCAATCCAACAGTGTGATTTGTAAGGCCATAAGTTTTACAAAATTCAAAACTTTTAGAGCTAAAACTTGGCTTCTTGACTTGATTGGAAGGTAGGTAGGTAGGTGTGGGTGTATGTTGCTGTGTTTCAGTGTGTGTAACATGACCAGTTAGTGTGTAAGGCTTGCCATTTGTTTGAATTTTCGATCAAGCTTGAATGGCTTCATTTAGAATTTTCAAATATTGATCATATAAATATGGATTGTAATTGAAAAACTTGGTCAAATGAATTTTTGAGAATTTCGTGAAAATTTTCGAAATGATTCAACAGGTCTAAACCTTGCAATTTTTGAATTTTTTACCATATTATGTCATGTGTCCATAAAATCATCATTCATCAAATCAATCCTTTGATATTTCATTCATTAAGCACCATTCACCAGTCAAATTCATCGAAATTACTTGTAAATCACCTTAATCACTTGTCAATTACCTTGTTTACTTGTCAATTATCAATCGCTGAACAATGGGTCATCCACAAACATCAACAACAGCATCGACAAGATTACTCATGATCATCGCGATAATAATCATCATAAATCAATATAATCGCTTCATAATCAAAGGTGATTGTGTTTATATTTATGGACTAGTGTTACATAACCCTATACCTGATGATCTTGGTCTGACCAAGTCCTCATCCTCATTGAAGAAGCCACAACCACAACAATTATCAACGAAAAGCGAAATGATCAATGATCAAAACATTGCGTATGAAACGATCAACGGTGATGGCAGCAGCAGCGACCCTGAACCGATTATGTTTATGAAATCATCATTGAAGCAACTGCGGACGCAGCCGCAGCTACCAAACAGTGACGGCCGCATGAAATGCCGCCAAGATTCGGATTGTATCAACGATAACGATGATGACGCCGAAGATGATGGTGGCAGATTAATGTATTGTGATCAACATTATGGCCATTGTAATTATTTTCATCAACTTGGTGAATTATGCCGCTACGATAGTCAATGTGATGCTGATTTAATTTGTATGTTTGGCCAATGTGAAGCACCGATTGACCGAGGGCAACAAGGTGCTAGATGTAAGACGTCGGCCGATTGTAACGAAGGGTTGTGTTGTGCAAGACAAAATGGTGAACATATTTGTAAAATGAAATTGAAATTAGGTCAACAATGTTTTGTACCGCTTGGCGGATTAGACTATAGCCTTAACGAGTTATGTCCATGTGATGATGGTCTTGAATGTAATCAAATGATGATTCAGGGTCAAAATCGTCATAAAAGGTTTGTACCTTACAATCACCCTTACAGTCATTGTTTACTCACCTCTATTTTTTTCCCCTTGTGTTTAGACGAAGAAAAAATGAAAACATTATGCGTTGTATGCCGCATAAATCATCGAATCGATTATCATCATCAACAAAATTTAATTCAACAAATAATGATTCAAGTTAAGCGGGCAAAATCAAAAAATTTGAAAATTCAAAATCGTCAACACTATCGCCATCTATCGTCTCAAATTGGAAGCATTTTCAATTCCGGTTTTTTTTTTCATTTCATTGAACATTAATCAGTCCATCGTCATCGATTAAAATTATTATTATCATTGTAAATAATCGCATAAATGAATTAATTTTAAAGAAAATATTTTATCAATTTTTCTCTTTCATTGTACAAAACACAAAAAAAAATGATTTTATTATTATTTGCATGAGTATTAAATTATTTATTTTGTAAATAAATTTTTTTTAAAGAAAAATAACTTCAAATATCGCCAACAGATGGCACCACTAATCATTTTCGAATTCGAATTTTCAAACCAAAACAATCTAGCCTTCAGGCTTTTTCAAAGGTACCCTTTCAGGTGCTTTAAGATCTTGAGAATCGCAAGATTTTTCATTAATTCATCCACCAATATCCAAACCATTTCATCCGATTATCTTCATAAATCGACCGATCAACAATTCATATCACTGATAATCGTCAACGATTCAATTCGAAAATCATGGCTTGGCCAAGAATATTCTATGAAGATATTCAATGCTTGAATTCAAAGAATTTTCAAAGAATCTCTGCACAAAAATAATACAAGAATCGTACACAAACACATATATCAATGTTTGCCATTTGTTATTGTTGTTGTTGTTCGTTGGTTGCTGTGTTTATTATTATTATTATTTCGAATATATTCTATATTTAGATTTGTGTGCCATATTTACGTCATCATCATCATCGATTTCGATTTTAGATTAATTTAAACATTGAAAATGAAAATTCTAATTTTAACCAATATATTCTTCATTTTCAATGTATATATATATGATTATTGTATGTACTACATATGTGTTGTATATGTGTTTACCTTCATATCACACAATCCGATGTGTGTGTGTGTGTGTGTGACGTTATCTTGACCGCGAAATTATTATCATCATCATCATCATCATCATGAGTGTTCGAAACAGTAAATATATATAGTTGAATTAAATATATATGTTTGATATATATATAACTGGTGGTAAATAAATCACGTTTAATATATATTAGGCTGTCCCATAAGTTCTTGCCCTTTTTTCGAATGAAAAAAAAATTTCAAAAAACGGCAACAACTTATGGGACAACCTAATATTTACAGGATTTAAAGTTTTTATTTGTAGTTTTTCAATTGAATTTCGTAGTTTTCAAGTTAATTTTCATAGTTTTGAAAGCAATCTTACACTATAATATTACGAAATTCAATTTAAAAACTACGAAAATTAATTTTAAAACTCCGAATAAAAACTTAAAACCTTGTATGAATTTTTTATTAATACATATGACACATACAAAGTTTAAAGTTTTAATTCGTAGTTTTTCAACTGATTTTCGTAGTTTTGAATTGAATTTTTAATTGTACAATTACGAAATTTAATTTTAAAACTACGAATTAAAATTTTAAATCTTTTGTATATCTATTACCAATGTACTTATGAAAAATTTGCCATTTAAATCATAATTAATAATTATAATTTCAGGTTATAGAATTTCAAAATTTTAAAATATGAATCGAATATACGTACAATACATCACTATTAATGTATGTAATTTATGCATGAATCAATTACACTTATGATTCGATTACAATTAATCAATCAATTGATCGAATGATTGATTGATTGACACAATCAATTGATATACATTGATCAATCAATAAATCAATCAATTAGTGATCATTAAGTCAATCCAATCACCGTTATGTCTTGAGATTTTCTTAATACATAAGAATACAAAGAATGAAGAATCGGAAATGATTGCTTTAAATTCTATTTTTATGTTTAAAAAATTATTCTGTAAATAATTACCCAAAGAATATTCCATGTGATTTAAGATTTATTTGTTTGTTTGTTTTCTATTATTGTTGCTTAAAATAAATAAATAAACAACAGAATCACGAAATCATTTGAATATCAACAAATAATGAATATGATGATGAAGAATACTAAAAATATTAAAAAAAATCTTAAAGGTCATAATAATCTTTGTAGGTAAAGGTAATTAAATCAATAATGACAATGATGATGATGGTGAATAATTCCATGGAAAAATTTTTCATTTCAAAGAGAAAATGATCGAATAAAGAGGGGCCAAAAAGCTTATTACTACGACCGCCAGCCACTGCCATCACTATTTCCACATATGTGTATTTTTGGTCTTATCTTTGTTTCTTAGGTACACACACACACACGTATGATTTACCTGTGATTTCATTCATGATTTATTTATTCTGTAATTATTTTGTAATTAAAATTTATTGACATTTATTTGAATCAATGTTGTTTAGTATGAATGATGGCAAATATTTGAATATCCAAATATTTACTTGAGATTCTAAAAATATCTACGAAAGAGATAGATAAAGAGGATCTTATGTTTGATTTGATCATGTTTAATCAAACAATGAATGAGTGATGAATGAATGGTCGAAGATATTCAAGATATATTGGACAATCATAAGCGGACACACCTGATGGTCATTTATCATTCGGTCGCTGGTCAGTGATGGTGATTAACAAATTTCATTTCAGTTGAAAATATCAAAAATCTAAATAATCTAATCTATTGAAGATTATTGAAAATTGACCAGAGAATCACTTGGTCAAATCAAATCAATTGTGATTCTCTATGAACGATTTGTATTGAATCCAAATTGATTTTGAACTAATCAACTCATTTAAGGTGATTATAATCAGCGACTAATCAATTTCGGGTGATTAATTTTCAAGTGAAATTCGATGTGAAAGGGGTAAGTAATCGATCAATTATTAATTAATTATCCGAAGCATAAGCTACGCTAGCTGTTTACGCTTGCTGTTCTAAGCTGTATGTTTATGCACATGAGTTTTACACTTGTTACTTGTTCATCATCAATGATGATTATTGATTCGAAAATCGAATGCCACCACCACCACCACCAACACTGCCGCTGCAGCCACCACCACCGTTTTTGCCATCATCAACGCTGCGACAACCATCGCAACCGTCTTCAATCGAATGAATGAATAAATGATAATGCTGTTTATCCACACATAGTGTGTACACATCTGTACATCAAAATACAAATGAATGAATGAGCATCAAAGTCAATGGGAGAGAGAAACAGAGATTTAATTAAAATGGTAGTGGTTTGTTTATCATTTGTTGTGTAGAGTTGAGATATTTTTGTGTTTATTAAAAAAATATGATGATCATCACCCGTAAACATCATTAGAATTTGCAAGAGTTTAAGAGTATGTTCTTTTAAAAGGGTATCAGGATGATGTATAGCCTTTGAAATGAAGAGAAATAACAACAACAAAACAATGCTAAGGCAAATGTTCCCCAAAAACAATTTTTTGATTAATCAAAAGGTATGTACCCTATTCAAAATCAATTCAATGTTTTACTAAACTGATCCAATGAACTAAATTAAATTTAATTCAGTTTTAATTAAATCTTAATTAATTCAATTGAATCAAAGCCAGTTCAATTCCGATGAATTAAGCAAAATCGTTCCATGTAAGAACAGCTACAAGTCTTAAACCTTGTTTGTTAAAATAAATAAACAGAGGTGTTAACCCTTGATTCGTAGTGATTTTTTTCAGCTTAAAATATCATTGAATTACGCCAGTAATGAATAAATCAATTAACATCCGTGATAATTGAATTGAATTGACTTGAAAAAAAACGCCACGTATTCCAATTCGATCAGCATCGAATCATTTAATCAATAATTTTTAATCAATTTTTCCCGATTATCAATCATCGATTATATAAATCAATGATAATTGATTTGTGTGAATGAATACGTGTGAGTTTTGTGCATTGATTCGTGCGAATCACATAACACGTAATCGTGGACATGATTCGATTTTTTTTGTTTGTTTCTCATATTTGCGATCAACAGTTGATCATTGATTGATCACAAATCGATAGACTTGTTCCACCAGGGACCTTGTGAATCAGTCGAACCTCAGAAAAGTCTCGGAAAAGTGACCCACAATGGTTCGATTGACCAAATGACTAATCGAATAATTAGTCGATTAATTCGATTTAGTCAAGTTTTAACCCTGAATTACACTTTGTAAACCCCTGTAAATTTCTGTGTATTTTAGTCGATTTTGATTGTAGATTTGTTAGATTTGCCTGTCTCTGTGTGTGTGTGTGTGTGTGTGTGTGTGTGTGTGTGTGTATGTATGTGTACTTCGTGTATGTGATTTCATCAATTTCAATTTCAATACACTTGTAGTAATTATTATTAGGTTGTCCCATAAGTTCTTGCCGTTTTTCGGATTGAAAAACATCTGAAAATCGGCAAAAACTTATGGGACAACCTAATATTATGTGAAATATTACATATTATTATTAGGTTGTCCCATAAGTTCTTGCCGTTTTTCACATGATTTCCTACGATATAATCGGCAAAAACTTATGGAACAACCCAATATGATTATTATCATCATCGAAATCATCATCATCATTTTTTTTTTCGAATGACAATTCAAGTACAAATTACAAATTTTTAATTATTTCTATTTTTTTCTCATAAATTATTTAATTAATTAATTAAACTTTTAATTAATTTATTTAATTTTCAATCAATTTACTTTACAGATAATTCATCGGATTGCAAATATTCATGAATATTTGTACCTGGCAAATTAATCGATTTGGGCCAAAACAAATGAATCACGCTTCGTATAGGTAAGAAATGATTAATTAATAATTCATTAATTAATGAATTATTAATTAATTTTTTTTTCATTTTCTTAAGATTTAGCGAATTGATTCCACGAAATTGAAATTTTTGAATCAAAGATATCAATGAAATCAATGAAATCAGTGATTAACAAAGATAAGAATCAAAGAATATCAAAGAATCAAGAATATTCTTCGATCATCGAATCAAAGACTGAGCATTCATCAAGCTATTTATGTGACCTTTGACATATTTCAATTAATTAATCAACTAATTGAAATTAATTGAATTTTAATCAAATTTTCCTTTCGTAATCCATTATTATTATTATTTAACCGGTGACATTGTGACAATATTTTTCTCATTGTGTGTGTGACTCTCTGTGTATGTGTACGTGTGTATGTATGTGTGCATTATGCATCAGTATTTGATTGATTGATTGATTAATTAATTAATTAATTAATTGATTAATTAATTAATTAAGAATTATCAAACATTTGATTCGACAATTGATAATGTTTATGTGGCTTATAATAAGTGACAAGTGGCCAAGATTATCACTGATTTAAAAATCAAATCAAATCAGCAAATTAATTAAACATTCAATGATTAAATCATTGATCAATCAATCAAATTAATCAATGAATTAATTGATATAATTTATGAACAACTCATCATTCAACATTGAAAAATTTAATTGATTTGATCCATTGTGAATAATTGTGATTATTTGAATAACAATAATTTGATTAATTATTTACACTCATTTGTTTTTCAATCATTTGTTAATCAAATTATTGCTTAATTAATCAATCATTTCAATAATTATTAGACTATAGATCGATTGATAGGTATTAAAGGTAGGTGTTTTTTTTTTAAATTTATTTATATTTATCCAATTCCATTCATTCTAAAACACTGGTACTACATTTCTCTCTAATACCATTAAATCTACTAATCATCAAAGGGTTAATCCAGATCAAATTCGAATGTTTTTTTTTTATAAAATCTGTTCGATTAATTAATCAATCAATAATCGAATCCGCTTTGTGTATCCATGAACAATTCTTCAAAAATTGTCTTAAATCTCTACAAATACACAAGAACCACGATATTGTTTTCAATGAAAAATTTTGAAAATTTTGAAAATTCTGCAATGAAATGAGCTAGCGAGAGCATCAAAGAGAGTAATAAAGAGAGGAGAATTGATTTTTTTTTTCGCTCCTCTTTCTTCTTACACTCAAAAAAAAAAAAAAAATTCTAAAAATAGTAACAAACACAAGCACACGAAAAAAAAAACAGAACAGAATTCATTTCGAATCTTTTTGACGTTTTTTTTTTTCGAATTCACTTGAATTCAAATATTACACTCTCTGTGTATCATCCACTCTCTGTGTGTGTGTGTGTGCATGTGTGTATGTGCACATTTGTATATTTAGCAGAATATTCTCTATGTGCAGTTCTCTGTGTGTGTGTGATTCGTTTAAGGTAAATTTTGTTCTGTTTTTTTTTTTTCATTTTTCTCCTCTTCGTTCATTGATTGGTTGATTGATTGATATATATTAGATTGTCCGAAATGTTCTTGCCGATTTTTCAATTATTTTCTACGATAAAACCGGCAAAAACTTTACGGACAATCTAATATATATTGAACAGTATTATTATTACATACACACGAACAATTCTTGGATTCTTTGAATTCTGTTACTTTTACATTAATTCTGTGAATTTTTTTTTTTATTCGAAAAAATACGTTCGTATGACCTAGTGTTAAAAACATACACATGCACATAGAAAAAAAAAACTAACAACATACACATAGAATGCCTTTGCCCCTCCCCCCCGCTTCCATTCTTATCCCTCCTTCACTCATTCATTCAACACATTTATATATTTTGTGAATGATAATTCATATTCATTCATTCATTCATTCATTAAAATACATGTATATTTTCCTAGTGTATATATGTATGTGTATATATATAAGTGTATGTGCGTATATATGAATATATATTGGAGTATATATGTCAATATATGTGTGTGAATATATATATGTGAATATATTTGTATGTGAATATATATATATGTATGTATGTATATGCGTATGTGTGAATATATATGTATATATATGTATGTGTATGTATGAGTGTATGTGTATGTATGCGTGTATGTATTATACGAATTCGATATACACACACGCACGTACGTACGTACGTATGTTTCGAACTTGTGACCTAATTTTTTCTTTTTTTTTTTCATTTCATTCATATTTTTTTTTTCTTCAGTGTTTTTTTCGTGTGCATTTGTTTGTGTGTATATGTGTGTATGCTGGGTACAACACACAGAATTTATGAATCGCAAGTGAATAAAAGATTTTTCAAGGATTTATTTCAAAGGTTTTATTTTGGGGGGGTCTATTCTTCGCATGTATTTCATGAATTCATTCATATAATATGTATTACATAGAACCAAAACAGACCCTTGTTTATGTGTATGACCCTTATATTTTTTCTTGGTGTTTTAGTGATGTCAAAATTCTTTGATGTTGTTGATGAGGATGAGGATGATGATGACGCAAATTCATATATTTTGAAGATTTTTTTTTTAATTTTTTTTTTTTTTTTTTTGAAGAAAACATTTGACCTATTCTTGTTGAAATAGTCGGAAATCGAAGAGGGGGAGTGATATTGCTTTTTTTTCTCGATTCGTAGTTCCACCTTATGATTGGTCAATTAGCCCTTTTTAATCATTTGTGATTGGTCAATCTATCATTCCTTTGAATGAACTGTGATTGGTCAATTTTACTTAAAACGATCTCTGATTGGTCAATTTTTTAAATTTTAAATTTGAAATTTTTTCGAGGGAATTTCAAATTCTCCTTACAAGAAAATTCTTCATTTATTTATTTAATAATTGTAACAGAATAAATGTGTCAATATTCATTCATTTCATTCAAAAAATAATAATAATATAACATTTGAATGATTATTACTATTTCTATTAGGTTGTCCCATAAGTTCTTGCCCTTTTTTTGAATGAAAAATAATTTTGAAAAACGGCAAGAACTTATGGGACAACCTAATATTTCTATTATTATTATTTTAGAATGAATGACGTCAATCGATTCATATATACACGAATATATTCGATTTCTCGAGCTTTTATTCTGTTCTGTTCGATTATTCTGTTGTTCTGTGTACATTTGAAAGGTTTTTCAATTCAATTCAATTCTCTGGTGGTGTTTCTATTATTATTATTCAATATGTACTTGTATGACATACCATTGTGCTGCATATAAGTCTGTTTATACGAGATGTTCGAGCTCCAATGACGTCAATCCATCAACCATATTCACAATACAGAATACTTGGTTCAAATTTGAAATAATTTCAAATTTTGAAGGCATTGAGGCTCGGAAAATCGGGAAATTTTACGGGAAAACTTTCGCGTAATTTCAACCAGGAAACTTTCGCGGAATTTTCGCAGGAAAAATTTTACGGAAAATATTCTCGATCAAATTTCATCAAAATTCGAAAATTTTAAGGCTGGATTAACTCTGCTGTCAACCCTTTGAATCCTTGTCATTTTTCAACCAATAAAAAAATTATGGAAAAGTTACCTGGAAAATGTCTTAATTTCTCGAGTAATTTGTGAATATCCACTGCTTTGAATCACCTGAGGCCATTCGATCATTGATTATCATTTGAATTTCTTAGGGAAATTTCCTCAGAAAACCAAAAATGTATTGGTTTGTCCATGTGAAAGATGAAGAATTTTCATTTGTTCCCCATCGAAAAAAAATTCCTGGAAATTTTTCCAAAAAAAAAAAAAATTTTACAAATTTTTCCCTTATTTCATTCATTACTTTACATTACACTTTACATTTACTTTAGTTTCGTGTTTCATTCATTATTTTTTCGTTGAAATTTATTTTTTATGAATGAAATGAAACGAAACGAAAAAAAAATTACAAATTTTTTTTCTCAAAAAAAAGGTAGTAGCATTGCAATGTGTTGTGTCGCTGAAAATTTCATTCAGAAAATTTAAAAATATTTTTGTCAATGAGATTGTGGTAGCGGCACATTTGTTTTTGAAACTTTGCCTTCACATTCATATACCACTACCATCCAAAATGTGTGTTATTTTGAAGCCATTTAATTTTTAAATGTACACACACATTATTCTCGGTGTATACGCACAGAATTTTCTATGACGTCAATGAAATCGATTCAATGTGTGTCAGTAGTGTGTGCACACGCGACACTGTTAAAGAACAGAATCGAAAAAAAATCGATAATTCGCAAGCTCCGCCCATTTTTTTCACACAACTAAAAATAAATTCTTTTGTTACCTTACCACTAGCAGCACACACACACACACATTTGATTCTTGTGTAATCAAAAAAAAGAAGAATATTCGAATGATTTTTGCAAAAAAAGATTCGAAATTCTTCTTTCGGTTATCATTCGATTACAAGAATTCATTCAAAAATCAACAGTGTTTCGGTGAATTCTTTCGTGACACTGAAAATTAATTCACTGTGTGTGTTCATACTTTCAAATGATTCAAATAATTCAAAGATTCTTACCTGATACATGAAATACCTGTGTCTGATAATTATTTCATGGATTCTTTGAAAATCTTTGGTCCTTCGTAAAGAATTTCGAACCGAAATGAATTCCGGTGATTCCCGGAAAACTTCCTGAAATTTCAATTCATCGAAAATTTCCACAAAAACTTCCGAAAATTCCGAAATTGATCGGTAAATTCTGGTGAATTATCGCATTACCCAGTGTGTTCAACCACTAAACTGCCATTTTCAAATTTTTACTGATCGAAAATTCCGCAGAAAACTTCCCAAAAAAAATCTGAGAAACTTTACGGGAAAATGTTTTTTCCCACCTTTGTGAAAGTTTTCAATGATCCATTTGTCGCCATCTTTAACACCTGACTACACCTGCTGAAATGCTTAGACTCCATTAATCATCAATCGATTGATCATCGACTGCCATTTGATTCTTCTACAACCAACTAAACCAACCAACCAACTGCCTAAAGCTATTCAGAACATTTGTTTGTTTGACTTGGAATTTTCGATATCTGAGTGAGGGTAAGGAGTAAAATAAATACTTCTTACTCACCCCTACATCTATGATCTACGAGCTTATTTTTCAAAATTTGAAAAAATTTCGCGCCATTTGAAAATTCATAAAAATTCAAATCTCTGCAACCAACACTGCCACCTACCGGTGATTCATAAATTCCGAAATATTTCCGAAAGTAAGTCATCAATTTTTTCTTAAACCTTTTGACCTCTTAATCCTCATCTTTGAAAGGGTGACCTACCTGTGTTAAGAGAAAATTCCTGTAAATTTAGAATTTTTACGGAAAAATTTCTCCGAAATCAATGCAATATTCAAGCATTATTACCTTGTGCTCGGGGAAATTTCGATGAAATTGAAATTTTCCCAAAAATTGAGGTTTCAAAGGATGCTTTAGCAATGATTCATCAGTAGGTATGAGTCACAGGTATGAAATGTAACATTGTCAAGCTTATAAGGCTGCGCAAGCTGTTGCAATCGCAGCAAACATTCCAAGCAGCCAAACGCTTATGAGTCATATGAATTTAGACATTTTTTTCGAATGATTCAGGCAGTCAAAATCCCATGATTTCGCCTGAAAAATTGGCCAAAAAATTCAAAGCTCGTATCACACACGTAGGTATGCACGCAAGGTATGAGGTATGATGAGGCATCAGATCATCATCTCACCTTCATATCACAAATTGTCCTCATTATTTTCAACCATTACGATTATCATTTTTGCAATTTCTTATGAATAAGGTGATTTAAGGCTCAGTGATTCTCAACCTTTTTCTTATGTTGTAAAGATCAAGTAAAGGAATCAGTTAGATTCTCAAGATTTGGCCGAACAATTTTGAAATTTGGCGAAGCACAAGCAAAGTGCCGCAGCACTTAGAGAGTTGAGAATCACTGTCTTAAGGTGTAGAAATCATCAAGGTAATTGGCTTCGACTCTAAGCCTGTATGGAATGTTGTTTTCAATTGCTTGCTGCGCTCAATGTGTTGTTGTTGGCTAAGCTGTCTTGCTCTCTCTCTCTCTGTCTCTGTGTTAATTGATTACTTAGACTCAAGGTGTATGAACGAGTGATGCTAAAATAAGAAATATTTCTACCGAAGATGGAAGGGAAAAATTTCCGGAATTTCATTTACGATTGGCGCCAAATATTTTGAAAATTTTTTGGCTGAAAAAAAATTTCGAGGAATTTTTTTGAAAATTGCACTCTTTGGGTGTAAATAGCGTGGATTTTTTTTGGTAGAATTCCAAACGTATGATTCAATGATTGAATCATCAATGAATTCAAACTGTTTTGAGAGGTTTTTGATTTAATTAAAAAAAAAAAAAAACAAAATACCTAAGTAATTAATCACAGGTAACTTAAAGATTGCAACATTCCGATTGGTTCTGGTTCATTTTTCAATTGATTTTGATTGGTTAAAAATGATAACAAAAAAAAATTAATCGATTTTGATTGGTTATTTTGAATTTTTAATTCAAATAAATTTGACCAATCAAAACATTTTTTTCCATTTCCTTCTGCACTTTTTTCCTCCCCCTTTTTCACTGTTTCCTATCTTTTTTCCACTGTTTCCCCTGCTTTTTCCCCTCTGATTTCCTCGAATTTGATTGGTCAAAAGAAGAAGAAACAGAAGAATTTAGGTCAAACCTTTTATTTTTTACCTCTTACCGATGATTCCTTACTTTTGATTGATTTTAATTAATTAATTAATTAACTACAACCGAAAGACTTGAAATTCGAAATTTTTCTGAATGAAATTTTTTTTCTTTCAATTTTCGAGGTTAAACGGAAACATTTATATTCGTCTGACATTTTTTTTTTTTTTCGAATGACATTTTTCGTTTGAATTTTTTGTAAATTAAAATTTCTCCCTCCTCCTCCTTCCTTCGTCTTGATAAAAATCATCGAACGAAGCTTTGGTTAAATAATTGATGACTGATCATTGAGGATGGTAACCAGCGTAACTGAGCGCTGATCACCACCGCCACTGCCAGCATCAAGCTATTTCTCGTAGATAAGATCTATAAGGCGACCGACCGACAGCCTGAGCCTCAAAGAGAGGCGAAAATTGAAAAAATTGCAACCTTTGATGAGCCTTGAACCTTTGACAAACTTTTTATTCTGAGTGGCAGACATATCTTTGGATGAGGATGCATACCTTTGACAAACATTTCACCCTGAAGGGGCAGACATAACGGTATATACCTTTGACAAAACTTCAACCCTGAAGGGCAGATATACCTTTTGGACAAGGATGCATACTTTTGTCATACCTTTCAAAGGTATGTACCTTTGAATATGTCACAGGTTACAGTAAATAAACAGTTTATTGACTCAGGTAGCCATCTTTAATTAATTTTTGATTTTTTTTTGATTAAAATTTTCAAAGTAAAAACTCGTATTTTAATTGAAAATTGTCTTTGAAAATTA
Source organism: Psoroptes ovis (assembly GCA_002943765.1). Taxonomy (NCBI): domain Eukaryota; kingdom Metazoa; phylum Arthropoda; class Arachnida; order Sarcoptiformes; family Psoroptidae; genus Psoroptes; species Psoroptes ovis. Next base: position 140,351 of record PQWQ01000008.1, on the reverse strand, counting down.
ATAAATTACCTTACCTTACCGCATAACCTTATAACCTTTGAATTTTTTAAAATAATGAACCCCATATACATTCACAAATACCTCAATGATATAATCAAATGATATATCAATGATATTTCATTCACTCACCGAAGATGATTCACTCGAAAAATATTTGATTACACTGTCTTGGTATGTCGGTATGCTTGTGTGTGCGAGTATGAGGTGCATACCTTTCAAAAAAAATTCACACACACACAGACCTTTATTTTTTCAATTAAAATTTTTTGAAATTAAATCAATTTCTTCTTGCTTCGATTGGTCAATTGGACATACACATAAACACATATAGATTGCACATCTCTGCAATCCAAATACCTTTCAAAGCCTTATACCTTTGAAGCCTAATACCTTTTAAATACGAATACCTTTGGATACCTTTGAGAAGAGAGAAAATATCGAATTCGAAGCATCTCGCGGCGGCATCTTAAGACATCTTGAACTATTTTCTCTTCTCTCTCCGGTGTCTCTTTTGGTCTGATCTATCTTACCTTTAAACCTCTTAAACCCGAATTTTTTTCATTAATTGAAAAAATAAAACCAGGTAAAAAGGTGTAATACCTTTGTGTATATAAGTAAGTATGTACAACCTTAGTCTATACCTGAACATATATTGAATGATAATCAAAAAAAGATAATTCTCGGTGATGAAAATTTTCCATCCAAGATTCATTCATAAAACTAATCCTCGCGTAGTCGGATGAACAAGGTTATAGCCTCAAAGTCATCAGTGATCATCAGTGATGTTCAACTCTTAGTGCTGTTCGTGCGTGTATTCGCTTGCTATCGACTGCATCAAGCCCTATACCTTAAGGTCCAATGCCTAAAGGACCAATGCCTCACCCGACCTCAAGGTATATTTTTAATCAGCGAATTTTTCCCTTCTAAAATCATCAACGTCTTAACTTGTGAGTCTTTACCTGTGTTTGCCTGTTGTGTCTTCTTACCTGTGCTTACCTGTGTGTGCTGAGATGATCCTGAGTCTGGGTCGGTACATTTTCTTCGCCAGTAATCGCTTATCATCTATAATTCAGCATAATCACCGGCAGTCATTTAGACATGATAATTGTTTATGATAATGACAACGACCATTTCGACTATTTTCGAATGATTTCAAATGACTATTAACGATCCCTGAAAAAAAAAATGTTTATCATTTCAAGACTTATCATAATTGAAGTTGTTAAATGTCCAATGACCCTTTTTGGCTTGGTTCAATAATGTTTTTTCGAACGATTTGTAATGATTTTATTATTACGATTATCATTGATATTAGATTGTCCGAAAAGTTCTGGCCAATTTTCATTGGCAACTCTATTGATTAATCGGAATTAACTTTTCGGACAACCTTTTAAAATGAATTAATTTCGTTCAATTCAATGAAAAAATTCAATTCATATGTCTAGCCATTTTGAAATTGATTGATATATTTTGTGTTTCAATGATATACTTATGATAATGATAATTTATTGATCAATTCGAATTCGAATTTCGAACGAATTTTCGAAATCATTTTTTCGAATTCGAATGAATGAACATTAACCCTTTCGAAGAAAAAATAAGCTAAAATGAATTGAAATTTTTTGAATTTTTGAAAATATAACAAAGTCAATCGGTATATATGTGATGAGGTATCAACATTTGATGATGACTAAAGGTTAAAAATTATTAAAATTCAAAAAAAAATTGTTCGAAAAAACACATTTCTTTCATCAAAATATCAATTAAAACATTCAAATTTTTTTTCAATTTTGTAAATAATTAATAATAATTTCTCATCTTAAATTAACAGATTTAATTATCAATTTAAAAAATTGAAAATGAATTAAAATGAAATGACCATTGACCAATCAATCATCGTCATTATTATCATCATCGAATTATTGAAAATGAATACAACCGATATTTAATACAAATTGAATCAACATTTTTCAATTATATTCATGACAATTACAGAAAATTGATAATTACAAAAAAATGCTAATAATTCAATGCGAAAAGTGATTGACTATTGATTGATTGATTGATTATTGATCACTTATATTCATCCATAATGGATTAATTAATCAATTATTTCAGATTCAATTTATATTATATTTATATTTGGATTCGTTTTATTGTTTTTTTTTGGATAAATTTTACACCCAGAATAATCATTATTATTGATTGGAATCATTTACAAATTATATACAGCCAATTATATCGTATTGTATTATATAATTGGAACTTATTCAAGATTTATCAATCTTATTTATTAATCCTTTAATATACATGAATATTTATCGATTGTTATATTTATTATAAGTAATTATAAATGTTTATCTTTTGGAAGATTATTGAAATATTATTTATGAAAAGTTATTCGATTTATTAATATTTATTTACATCTATTTATTTATTGGTACATATATTTATTGATATATCTACAAATATATATTTATACATCACTGGTTATTGATCTATATTGATCTAATATATATTAACATCAACATTTGAGCTTTTATTTGGATTGATTGATTTGGAAATTATTCAAAAATTAATTAATTAATCGATTAATTAATTCAAATTTGATCGATTGATTTCAATCTAAATTTTGACAATTTTGAATCAACCAATATACAACCAAGAAAAACTATAAACTTACACTGCCAATTATTCAATATTTTGTGTGTGTGTGTGTGTGTGTGTCAACGACTACAGTATATACATTTATAGTGAGATTTATACCTGATAAAATTATAATCCATATCGTATCGCAGAATTTCATTTTGATTAAATGAAATTAAAAATGGATACATCATTTACGACGAATGGAAAAAAATCGATAGTATCGACGCAAGCTATGACAACGCCTACCACCACTATGGCTACAACTATAACCTCACAAACAGCGACAACAACCGCCGCCGCAACAGCAAATAATTCAAATGGAATGAATAAACATAATTTTAATAATTCAAAAATTCAGCCATCCACAACAGTGACCTCGACTGGTGCATCTTCGACATCTTGGACATCTTCACAGCAGCAACAACAGCCGCAGCAGCAGCAATCATCATCACATCAACAACAAGCGCAACAATTTCGTTTTGCAACCACATTACCTTTGAGGTTTGTGTTGATTTAAGGGTTATGACCAATCAATTTTGAAGACTAATAACCTTTTATTATTTTTCCCCCCCCCATTTGTACAGAATATTAGTGCTAAAAGATTTGGTTGGCGCAATCATCGGGCGTGGTGGTGGAACCATCCGACAAATTACACAAGAAACACATGCACGTGTCGATGTCCATCGAAAAGAATCATCATCAGCAACGGAAAATGTTATAATGATCTACGGTAACCCCGATAATTGTTCACAAGCATGTCGCCGTATATTGGAAGTTATGCAACAAGAACAAAAATCTCTTCAACGTACTGAAGAAATTCAGCTAAAAATTTTAGCATCAAACAATTTGATTGGTAGAATTATTGGTAAAGGTGGCGCCACTATTCGGCGAATTATGCAACAAACTGATACAAAAATAACGATTAATGGGTAAGGAATTGATTCAGTTTTGATTTATTAAAAATTCGAATCAATTAATTGAACCTTTTTACCTTTGAATGATTATTAGTGCCAATATACCGTCACAATATCAATTGGAACGTATAATATCGATCGCTGGTCAGCTAGAAAATATGTGTAAAGCTGAAGTGATGATTAGTCAAAAGCTACGTCAATGTTTTGAAAGTGATTATATGCAATATCAACAATCATTAATATATCATCCACATTCGGCCAATTTTCCGCATCCATCGTCAGCGGCAGCAGCAGCAGCTGCTGCAGCATCATTATTATCACCAACAATAACAAGTCAACAAGCAGCTGCAGCTGCTGCATTAGGACTATCACCATATGCGTTGGGTCCTGTATCACCTGCATCATTGCAGCCATCATCATCATCACTGCCTTCATCGGTTACTTCACAACCGCAACAATCATCAATATCTTATCCACCGGCAAATTTACCACCGCCATCGCAATCATCGTCGGCGTTGATTGGTCGTGGTGGACCTGCACCGATAGGAGCCACATCATCAACATCGAGTACAGGTGGGGGTGGTGGTAGCAATAATTCAGTTGGAACAACGACACAAGTCCCGACTAATACAACAGCAGCCACAGCTTTTTATAATAATCCTTACAATTTTTCACCATTCATGTTTCCACCACATGGTGCTGGAAGAGGTACCCACCTACCACATCATACGGCGCCATCAACAATCGGTCCACATCATTCACATCATCATCATTCACCATTAATACCACCGTTTATGAATGCTGCTGCAGCAGCAGCAGCGGCAGCTGCTGCCGCTAGTGGTATGCCGAATCCGCTTACAGCTCCAGCATCAGTCGCCGCTAATCCATATCTAAGTAATTATCCACCTGGATATACGAGTGCTGCAGTGGCAGCTGCTGCTGCATCGGCATCATTATTATCATCATCATCATCGAATATTGATATGATCAAAGAAAATGTAACCATTTATGTACCGAATTCGGTGGTCGGCGCAATCATAGGCCGTGGTGGTACGACTATACGCGAAATGATGAATAGTTCCGGTGCAATTATAAAGGTTTTTAGCCCTTGAATGATTCGAAATTCGAATTTAAACTAACAAATAATTTTCAATCCATGTCACATAGGTCACTCAAATGAATGATGATGAATTACAACAACATCAACAACAGCAGCAACAGCAACAGCAAGCCATATCATCAGGTGATAACGCCGGTGGTGGCGGTGATAGCGCATCAACAACAACACCATCTACGCCTACTACAACATCAGCTAGCGCAGCAACAGCGCCATCTGCGAAACCAATCGAAAGACGTGTAACAGTGTACGGTAATGCATGGTCACAGAATCAAGCACAATTTTTAATTTATCAAAAAGTTTATACTGAATTAATTAATCAACAACATCATCATCATCACCCACATCAGCATCAATCTACGGCCACACCTCTGTATCCATATGGTGAACCATCAGTGTTGAAAGTTGAAATAATGATACCAACAAATCAAGTTAAACGTATTATCGGTAAAGGTGGTTCAGTAATACAAGAACTACAACGTACATCGGGTGCAATTATTAAATTATCAAAAGATAATAGTTCCACCACCGCTACCACTGCAGCTGCCGCAGCAGCAGCAGCAGCAAAATCATCAACGACGATATCATCACCAGATGAACCATCATCACCATCCGAAGGTTCCATAACTTCGGATCAACAACAATCGCAGCAGCCGCAGCAGCCCCAAGATCAACAAACATCTGTGTACATAATCGGTGATTTTTATTCATCATTCACCGCTCAGAGGCAGATACGTTTGATTGTTCATCGGTCATCGGCGCAAGCTTCAACCGCATCATCAGCTGCCGCAACGACGACGATGTCAACGGCGATCACCACCACCGCATCAAAATCGACAACAACAACAGTGCCTACGGAAACTACAACGACCACCACCAGCGACACCACCGATGTCGGTGATGATAAACAACCACAGCCAATCAGCAACACTGCCACCAGCGCTGCCGCCACCACCACCACCTCCTCCGCTGCTGCCGATGACACATCAACAACCTCTGAAGCGTCTTTGAAGACTAAATGATTCGTTTTGCTCATAAACACATCCACATCGGACCCAACCGACCCATAAATATGAAATTGAATCAATCAATCGATTGAAAAATTTTTGCTCAAATTTATCATTTAAAGTGAATGGTCAATGAATCAAAATGGTCACAAGGGGGCGTATTGGTAGCCGATTGTATCATATAAAGTGCAATTATTATTATTATTATTATTTTGATTTGATTCGATTCGAATATTATTACATTACAATTACAATTATTATATAATTAATCATCATTGAACATCTTACATACATCCACCCACAGATATACACCTGAACAGATTATTATTATTATTATTGCTATTATTATGTCGAGCTTCAAATTTTAATCATTGTTTTTTCTTTTGCTTTGTTTTTTTGTTTTGTGATCATCATCATTCAACAATAAACACGTGACCGAATAATCGAATAAATAGATAAATACCACACGCCCCGTGCACACCCTCAAACACACCTTATCCATTTACGCCCACACACCCATAGAATCACCTTTCACGCTGAACACCTTTTAGCCTGAATATCTTCAGCACCTATGAACCTTTGACATACCTTTTACGTATCCATTTATTGATTAATTAGTTAATTACACCGAGACAATTATACACAAACACATGCATAGATAGACTAATCCATATTTATCCATAGTTATTATAATCCATAGAATATATTCGCCTTTTGTTATTGTTTTTTTGCTTTTTTTTTTTTTTTTTTTTGGTTTTTACACAACCTTTTGAACCTTTAAATATTGATAAGCTGTTTTTTCAATAAGCTATAATATGCTAATATAAATACATTGATGCAATTTTGGCAATTATTAAGCTGTAAATGTTTATACATTGAAATATACATCACACATAAATATTAATATATGACAGACATACATTCCTTTCTTTTCCATTCGATGCATATAAATGTTCATATAAATTATCATTTAATTACTTGATTAATTGACTTAATTAATCAATCAATTAACACATTAATTAATTGACTTGATTAACCAAATTAATTAATCGATTAATTAATTTATTCATTCATTTTTTCTACGACTAAATTCATTTTACATTTTAAATAATTACATTTTTTTTTTGAATGAATGAATCAATCGCCATTTTTAAATTATATCAATTTTCATTCAAATTCAAATTTTGTATCAATCATCAATCATCATCATCATCGATTAATTAATTATCATCAATTGATTAATTGCAATTAATGTGCAATTACACTGGCAAAAATTATGAACCCATAGACACCCCTAACAACACGCCCACACATCCACGAAAATACATACATACTTCAACATACCCGAACATACACACCCATGACAGCCGTATATGCAATTTGATACAATTATAAACAATGACAAAACTTTGCTACCCCTGCAATACATTTAATCATGTTTCCATTTTGTTATTCAGTGAATATATTTAGAATCGATTATTATGTGCTCCATTTTACATACAACAGAATCATACAGAATCAAATCAAATTTCAATTCAAATCAATTAGTTTAGATTAATTAAGTTTCAATTAATCAATAGATTAATCAGCAAAATACATTGACCAATCTCAATCAATAACCATTCATAATTCTCAAAGTCACAATTGACAAAGTTATGGTCACGGTCACAAACGACGCCCATTCGATAGTTTACAATTTATCAATCAGTTGAATCAATACCAAACAACCAATTCAGCCCATTCGATTAATATATTAAATGTTTAAATCAATAATAATAATAAACGTAAATTACTCGCAATTTAATTAAATTGATTTAATTAATTTAAATCTATTAATTAAAATTGAAATTTAATTACAGTGTTTAAAGTTTTAATTCGTAGTTTTAAAATTAATTTTCGTAATTTTTGAATGTAATTTTCAATTGTATTATTACGAAATTTAATTTTAAAATTACGAATTTAAACTTTGAAAAACCGTGTATATATTAAATTAAATGATCGAATTTTTCCACGAATCGAAATAAAAGTATTCGATACTTTTCCTTGGTCAAAAACTGCGAAGCATTTGGGTGCATATTAAGCATAAGAAATTCAAAAATTTTGGCCATGTCAATGAACAATGATTCAAATGCCAGTGATTCGGATGATAATACAGATGGATCGATGGAACTGCCACCTATACCAGTGTCTGCAAGTAAAAGTTTGACAAGTATCGGATTTTCAAGGGAATTAGATGATGAATTGGTCAGTAATACGACCCCTAATCAACCATTGATATTTGATAATCAGCAACCAATGATCGCTGGTGAAGATCAATCGCTTCAACTACAAATCAGCTGTGAAAATCATGAAATACTCAAAGATATTGTTTGCCTGATCATTAAATGTCCCGACCATCAAACTATAGCCCTTCAACGTATACTTGATTATTATTATTATTTTCCATCCATTCAGTTGCCATTATCATCATCATCGATGAATCAATCATTAACCGAAACAATCCGATCATTGTTGGACATTGTAATCGTTGATCCTCATCGTAGGTCCTCAGTGAAATTCCGATTAATCAAAATTGATCGTATCAAAGTGCCAAAACTGCGTCGATACATTAATCGATGGATGTTTGAAGGTTATTACCTCAGCGATAATTTGTGTATTTGTAATGGTAATTGGAATCCAATGGACTTGAATTTCCAGCAGCAACAACTCGGAGATCAGCCAATCCTTTGGTTACCACTGAATCAGCTGTCATCGATGATCAATCTCAGTATATGGGGTGGTGAATTGTTTGATTATTTTAATCAAAAACTCTTTGATCACCAAACAGTGTTTAATGAATATGATTATGAAGATATAATTGATCGAGTTTTGGCCGATCACAGCCTAACGACCTTGAAGACCCTTGATGGTAGTAATAGCAATGAAAATACCAAAGATAATGCGCAACTAGCGCCACTTGAAAGCATCCGTAAATCAGCTGAATATCTTTACAATGAATACACGAATCAATGTTATCCATCATTGTCAATGACCTTCGCATCGTTTAATATTCTACTAAATAAACTAGATTGGTTTATAGGTACTTGGTATAAAGATAATCGTCTTCAATTATTTCGCCGCATGGATAAACAATCATTGGGTTATGTTCGATATGATGATCTATTGGCTTGCGTATTACGGCTAAGTAGTAGCGATAATCAATCGAATGTTATTAATAATAATGATGATGAATCAATAAGCCTTAAAAACTGCAATTATAACCCTTATTTCAAAGAAATTGAACAAAAATTCAATTGTCGTTGTAAACCATCGACCAATGGGCAACGATTAATGGATGAACAGCTTTATTATGATCGTTGTAATCATTGTTTACGATCATTATTTAGAAATAATGGTCAAAATAATGATCAAATCAATAATAATAAATTTAAACTATCATCACTGTTAATACAATTGAATCGTATGGGTGATATTAAACGATTGCAACGATTGAAATCATCGGCTAATGCTCGATGCAATCGAGCGTCCAACACCAGCGACAGCAAAGCGAACAATGGCACTGGAAACAATGGAGTTAATGATGGTGATGAGCCGATTGCCATCCGCTTTGTTGATGATATCCAACAATCGAACATATTCATTATGGCCAATAATTTTATTAATCGTTTTATGATGATGTATCACCATCAAAATCGTGGAAATAATGGTCAGCTTAATGATCATAAATCGCTTTACTTCACTGATGGACAAATATTGATGAAACAGGTGGAAATTTTATTAAAATTTTCTAAAAATTTATTCACGAATTATCAATCAATGATCATCGAAATTGATTGTCATCAATCGCTTTGTATTATTGGATATTTACAATCATCAATCAATGATTTATGTTCGTTAACGGAGAAATTATTTTCGAAATTTCCATTTATTCAATCAGAACCATTGATATTTATGGGAAATTTCTTGCCAAAATCATTACCACCATTAACCCTCAATGACACCTTAAACAAAGAATATTATTGTTTCATATGTTTACTATGTATGAAGATATTGATGCCAACCAAGATACATTTACTCGTAGGTGAAAATGAATTAAATCTGTTGATGATGAATCAACCGAATATTAATGATTGTGATAATAATATTAAGGGTTATGGCCTCGATCGAATTGAAAATTTAATCATCGACATACTAAACCTGTTACCTTATGGATGCCTAATCGATCACCGATTGTTTGTGTCCAGTTTACCTTTGGATACTTCGTTAATCGCTGATAATCAGCCCTCATGGCCCTCGTTATCGATGAATCAACTGAAAATTTTGACCAATTGGTCCCGATTACCATCACCAGCCAATAACCTTAATGAAATTTATTACAATTATAATATCTATGATCATGAAGATTATTATTCGAGGATATTCGACCACAGATATTCATCGATTTATGAGAATCTGTTTGATCAATGGCTATTATCGCAGCAATCAACAGGTGAACATGATCCGAAATCGATGAAATCCCTGGACAATATTAAACAAGCGCAGCGAGAAAAACAGCTGCTCGAATTTGTCCGAAAAAATCGACTATTTTCACTTATACAGGCTTCAACATCATCGAATGATGACCATCACCGTGGTAATAGAAGGCCAAATGGCCCCAAAGGCAATGGCGGTCGCCTTAAAAACGATGAAACCGATTTCAAAGGGGTCAATGATGATGACAATGACGATGAAGATGATGATGATGATGGCTATCAATTTCCAATCAATAATAATTATGATATAATACAAATAAATCGATCATCATCATCATCATCGAATCGATTACCAACAATTCTGTATTTAGATCGTAACAGATTAAGATTTATATGTTTTGAATAATTAAAATTTTTGATCAAAAATTTTAAAAATTTAAAATCCTAAAAAGTTCAGAAACAAAACACCAGATGGCGCTCAAATCACTTGTCAAAAATTTTGACCCTTAATATTTCACCAATTTAAGCTAATTAATTTTGTTCTGATTAAAGTTCCAAAAGTTTAATTGATTCGAAAGGTCTTTTGGAAAAGAGATGTTTGGGGAAGGACCGGCAACAACATTCAAACAGCAACAAATAACAACAAGCAAGCAAGCAAGCTCGTAGACAAGCAATTCAGTGTTGACGTCCTGAAGCAAAGAGTGGCATTGGCATCTGTGTTTGTTTATCTGCGTGTGTATCTGTGTCATTCAGCATGTTTCAATGTTTTCAATGAGCCTCGATGCATATTTTGACATATGGATGCTGAATGATTGGATGCCCAAGACAATGTCCGCATCGTTTTCAGTGTAAAATATTTGAAAATTCAAATGATTCAATGATATTCAATGATGTTTAACCTCGATTAAATAATTTGAAAAATTTGAATTTTTAATTAATTTAATATTTTATATTTAATTAGAAATTGAATAATTCAATGATTAATTTGCTTCGACATTGATAAGACTGACATTGAAAATTCAAATAATGTACCAAGGTCCATCAAGCTATGATTAGGGACGAATGAACGAATGAATGTCAGTCAAACATAACTTACTAACATATAAACCTTACAAATGCATGCAAATCTTAGATTTAAGATCATCAGAGGTGGGAGTGTCTGTGATCGCAAAGAGAAATGGTCAAACAAAAAAAAATTAGAACGAATAATTATAATGATAATTTGATTCAATTTGTATTTGTTCTATGTTCATTGCTGCGCGAGCTACACACATACATTTGCATTAGGTTGTCCGGAAAGTTCTGGCCGATTTTCATTGAGCAACTCTATCGAAATTAAGCGGAATGAACTTTTCGGACAGCCTCATACAAACAGACTAATAGGTCAAAACTCTTCAATTTGTCTGAATTGTTTTGATTTTTCAAAAATTTTTGATTTTAAAAATTTTGACATTTTGTCAGCATTTCATTGGCCCCAATTTCACTTGGTCTGCTATCGTTGTTGAGTGTTTCAAATGCTTCAAATTCGTTTTGCATCATTTTGTCTCCGAAAACAGCAAAAAACACGCACAACAACTGGCTAAGGCTTGTGGTGAACATCCAGCAACAAGCTCAGTGACAGATGTTGATCAGCCATAAACAGCCAATTGATTTGATTGGAACAATATCTGTCAATGAACAATCGAACACAAGAGACGCTCGAGGCTCTCAAATTCGTTCGATTTTCGAATGGGAACAATTTTTGAATTTTCTCTTCGCCGGGGACAAATCTTTAGCAAGAAACTTTTCCAACAAGAAAAGGTGTTCCAGGGAGAAAATTTCTCTCCACCACCACCACCACCTTAGCCACCACCTTCAGCATTCGCTGTCAGTGAACGACTCATTTTGTCGTTATCCTAAGATTTGAAACATTTTGATCTTTCAAAAATCATTCAGACAAAAATCATTGCTCAAAGCATCTCGCCGAATCCGTTTTCTGAAACATTTCAGCCAGTGATACCGCGCCAGTGATCGAATCAATTATCATTTCGTTCAATTTTTGAAAGGAAGTTTATTACGAAAAGTAAATTCATTAACGAAACAAATATTTCTCTGTGTAATTATTGAATCGATTATTTTACACATCCGGCTCAATCAAACAGCTGACAATTTTGGTACGAATGTTTCAATTGATAATTGCTACGCCAGAGCTATTCAAGCATTCAAAAATACATATTTTCAAAATTTTTTGTGTCTGTGTGTTCAGTGTTTTCAGTGTTGTTTTTTACTTTCCCCTTTGACAAACTCCATCGCATCGATTTCCATTGACTTTTAATTGATTTTCGGTGTATATTTCCATTGTTTTTTCAATTCGACAAAATCAAAATAAACAACGACAGAAATTAAACATTTCCAGGTAAATATATTGCCATTAATCATTATTTTCTTAACAATTATTTTTCTTAAAGATTTTTTTGGTTAAAATTTTCTTAAGTAAATTTCTTTAATGAATCGTAACCAATGGGGTAAATACGTATACGTATTTTTTTTCTTGGTTACAATATGTACGATTGACATTTTCAATCATTTTTGTTTAACATTGAACATAAGTCATTTGTTTTGTTTTGTGTTGTTTTTCATTTTCAATTTTTCAATCTTAAATCGATGATCGATTAATATATTAAAATATTATTAATCAAAGAGGTAAATAAATGAATAAATTGAATGCAACAAAAAAAAAACCATTTACTTAATTGTATTTCCTTTGATTGATTAATATTGAATAAAATATTGATGAAATATTAGATTGTCCGAAAAGTTTATTCCGCTTAATCACCGATAGAGTTGTTCATGATAATCGGCCAAAACTTTACGGACAACCTAATATTTATTAATGATTTACTTGTTTGTCAACTAATTGTTTTTATTTTGTTCATTTATTTATTTTGATTCATCATCATCATCATCATCATCATTAAAAATTGAATAAAATTGAATTTATTCAATTTAAACAATTACAAATACTACACAGGTATCGATCGATAGATAGATTAATGAATGAATTGAATCATTAAGCATCCTTTTAAAGCCTTTTATTATTTTTTATTTTTTCAAAATTTTAAATTTTTGATAGAACACCGATCAATTCAATTCAATTGTCGTTTGTTTGTGGCCATTTGCTGTAATCATTCGCTGTGACATCAAAAGCTGGCTATCGTTTGAAATCTGTTCTTCAAAATTCCATTTATTCAATCTATAATCCTTTTCAATCCTTCTATATTTCATCGAATAACTTCACTTTACTTCAATTCAATCTTAATACACGAATTAAAATATTCAAAAATGAAGCTAATCAGCCGTAAACTATGTAAGTGGATCGAATCAAATTTCATTTTTTTAATCAATTTTGTTCATAATTAATTAGTTCATTGATTCGATTAATTAATTCATTGATTAATCCAATTTTCCCACTGTCTTTCTCTCTCTCTTTATTTCACATAGATATAATCCTTTACACAGTTGTTATCCTGGCCATTATATTACAAATGGTTGATGCACAACAAAAAAAACGTCGTAATCGTAATAATCATAATAATAAACAAAAAAATCATTTTGATCAATGTCATCAAAAAGAGATAATTAAATGTTTGGATAAGTTGACAGCCTTGGGTAAAGAAGATGATCCAACATCCATAATAACCACTTCGCAAGGTTTGAATCGTATTTGCAAGTAAGTTTTTAAGTTTTTCTTGGGTCATTTGTGGACTAAATTTTTTGATTAACAATTGGTCCAACAATCTATAATCCTTTCATTTTACAATTACGTTAGAACAATCAAAGATGATACAATGAAATGTGCAAAACAATATTTTAAAAAATGTGGTACCCCGCTTCATCGAGAATTAAGTGATTTAGTTATGGATATTGTTATGCATCGTGTTACCAGATTCTGTGAAAATAGTCAACAAAAATCAAGTACGTGACACGTGTTATTGATTGATTTGTAGTGTAATTCAATGTAATTGTTTGTTTTCTTTGACCTTTGACACAGAATTCCTTAAACATTCACCATGTTTCCATTCAAAAGTATTGAGTACCGATGAATTCAAAGCCCAATGTAATGATCCATTCTTACATGTTGCCGGTAAAATCGATATGAATAATTTGCGTGCCGATGATATTCACGAACAGCTGTGTTGTGGTTTCAACACATGGTTCGAATGTTCACAACAAATGATCAAACAAGAATGTACAGCTGATGGTGCCGGTGTTGCCCGAGAATTTCATAATAATACTATCGGGCCGTTTACTGATTTATTCTGTCCATTCGATGTATTCCCTGGTGGTTCATCGAATTGTAAACGTATTATGCAATCGGCTAAACCGAATAAAGGTGCGAAACCGGCTGAAAATACGATATCGAAATTGGCTATGCAATATATCCCATTCATGTTTACCAGCCCAAAATAGATTCCAATATCGAATTATTCGAATGATTCCGGGTCATTTCAATACACTGACCTTTGAAACAGATGACAAAGTAGACATTCAAAGCTCACAATACAGACTTTGTGGACTCACATTATTACTGAATTAGCGCTACACACACACACACACACATTTAGACCTACATACATAGATACTATTGCACATACGTTTCACAGCTCTAAAAGAAATATTTACGTCCATATTTCTCATATATATCGATTTAAAATATCTCATATATTAATATTGAAAATAATAATTATAATTTTTGATTTGAAATAAATCAAGTTTTAAGGTTGTTTGTTTGTTTGAAATGAAAATGAATGAATGAATGAACTTTGAAAATAAATTTTCGCGCTTTTTAAAAAAATTTAAAATTTTAAAATTTCGAAACTAGCGCCATCTATGATCATTTTTTCAAACTAAAATTATATAAATACGAGAAATTTTACAGAAATGAATTTTTGTCAAAAGAAAAAAATTTCCTGGCAATCAAGAAAAAAAAAATCACACCGCGCACACATTTTTATCAACGAGAATCATATGATAACTGTGTTATATGTGCGCGTGGTAAGACACAGCTGAGTGTTGAGCGAGCGCCACCTGAGATTGGGCAGAGATCCATTCACATTTTCAGTGTAAAAAAAATGGTGGCTGGTTTTTCCCCTTCCAGCCAAAGTTGGCATTTAGCCAAGGAGTCAGGGGCAATAAAATAAATGATTGATAAAAAACCGCAACCCCCCACAGCCGCCGCCATTAAGCAACCAGCCATCCAGTTAACAGCTGCTTCCAAAAAGTACCTCAACAAAAAAAAAACGAGTGGGAGTGGCAACCGAAAAAGCAGCTGGTACATCGATTCAGCTGTAAAAAAAAATCAGCAGTTTTCCAAATAAGAGGATGAGGAGGAGGTAAACGAATTTCAAGTAAACATGTGCATGTTCATATAAAGATTGCATCATAAAACTTAATTCTCACAATGTTCTAGCAGCAAATAAAAAAGTGAGAAAAAAACAGTAGTAGCACCTTCTAAAAAACACTGCTTTCAAATCAATACCACTACCACTAGCTATCAATATATATATATTTTCGAACAATCATCCTCATATGATCAGCAGTTGATCATTCACATACACTCACACACACACACACACACCGAATGGGGGGGTTTGTTTGATTGATCAATTAATCAATTGATGACGAAGAAATCAGCGGCGGGGGGAAGCGAAAGCATGGCAGGAGCCCCTTCCCTAAGGCTGGTTGATTTCGAAGTGAAATTCGAAAAAAAAACGCACACCGCTCGTGTTTCATTCACATATGTGAATGTTTGCCATATGAGTGTGTTACAATGTGTTTTTCATTTTTTTCGATTCGTACACTGTGAATGTGCACACACACATATTCATATGAATGGTGCTTTTTGGTTTTGCAGCAAGCACGCCACCACCGACCACCAACCACCACCACCACACCATCAAAGGATTTTTTTCAAAGTGTAATGTATGTATGTGTTTGTACGCTTGAAAACAGCTTGAAAAAAACAGCAGCTCGCGCTTAATTTTTTCGATTTTTCAATGCGTGTGTTTTCTCAGTGTTCATATGATACGAGATTATCTAATTTTGTGTGTAATTAATTAACATAACAATAATTAATTGGACTAATTTGATTCGAATTCGATTTTGACCCTAAATCGGTACCCAAGTTTAACCGGTTGACATCTTCGATTGATTTGTGTGTTGGTGTAAACATATTTGATCATCATTAACTAAAGACATAAACACACACCCTGTTCAATTTGTGAAAACCGCATGGTGTTCACTGTGTGTTTGTTTTCCGGATTACGCTAAGATTCAATCGTCAAGGTCTTAACCCTTTAGGTTTTGTATAATTAAACAGCTGATTTCTATGAATGATTTTCTAATTATTTGTTTATATTTTTACACAGGATTTCCACTGATTAACCAAATTGTCATTTGGTTAATTCGAAATATTTGACTTTGATTTTGAAATGTCACGTGTTGATGATAATCACAATAATACGTCATTAGATTTATCATTGGATCATTATAGCCATAATCATTCAACGAATTCCCGGCAAAACCAACGATCAAACGCACCAAGAATGGATGAAAAACGTGCAAAACGTGAAATAGCCAATATGAATGAACGGCGTCGTATGCAAAATATTAATTCCGGCTTTCAATCACTGCGTACACTGTTGCCGCAAAAACATAACGGGGAAAAGTTGAGTAAAGCAGCCATACTACAGCATACGGCCAATTATATTTATCAGCTTGAAAAAGAAATAAATAATTTATTAACCGAAAATTCAGAACTAAAACAGCTGACTGGTCAATCATCGCCAACCACAGCAAATGGTGGTCAACAGCGACCCGAATGGATGAAACGTCTACAATCACAACCACCTGATTGTCCAAGCTGTAAGCGACGAAAATTTGAATCATCACATGGTGGTAACGGTGGTAAATATGATATGATTGATTCATCAAGTCCATTCAATGATAATGGTTCATCAACCGAATCATCTTCGGAACATGAAATGAATAACAATAACAGTAATAATAATCGTCTAAGTAAGAATAATTCATCACTAAATCTGTCATCAAATAACAATAGCCTCAACAATAATAATCGTCAATCATTAAACAATCAAAATGAATTGCAAACCTTACGTAAACAATTGAATCGTTTGGAAAAAAAATTAGAAAATGAACGTCATTTACGACGAATGTTACAAAATGAATTACAATCAGCTGATAATAATGGTGGTGGTAAATTATTATCCAACCAAAATAATGGTTCATACAATAATCGTATGATTAATGATCATCATATACACCATCATCAACATCAGCAAATGATTGATAATGAAGTCGAAATAGCAAGTGAATCGATTGAAATTGAAATGCAAAGCTGCCCGGCTAGTCCACCTGATATGATATTGACATCATCATCATCGAACAATGATCATCAATTAATAAACGGTGGTAGTGGTACCATTTATACCGGTTCACAAGACCTTAATCATTCACAACGTGTTCATCAAAAACAGAATGCCATAGCATTACCAATCGATGTACCATTTGTTGCACCTACGACAACAAACAATGATACAATCGATAATTCAATATCTGATCATCTGATGTCTTCATCATCATCATCGAATTTAATCGATGTTGAACAATCGAATAAGAATAATAAAAATGTAATCGTTGTGTATGATTCAAATTATAATGTACTATTCAATGGTAATAATCCAGCATCATCGACAACAACCAAAAATGCTTCAACAACAGCGACCCCTATTAAGCCTCAGATATTGAAATTGGTACCAAATTCCAATCTAAACAAGCAAGGTGGACCGACAATATTGACGGCCGTAGATAATAATGGACAGCTGATTATGATCCGAAAAGAATCGCAAATAAATTTGAAATCTTCGAATAATAATAATAATAAAAATAATACATCGCGTTCGAATTTGAATACGATTGTCGAAGCTATTAGACATGTTGAAGGTGGTGGTAGCAGTGGTGGTGGCGCTGGCAGCAGCGGTAATACTAATAATAGCGCCACAACCAGCAGTTCTACTGGTAATTGTACTAATTATTTCAATAATGATAAAATTGATGATAAAACAATTATTACGATTAAAGATGACCCTGAAGATCATGATAATAATGACAAGTCATCATCAATAAAGGTGAGCCAAAATAAAGTGAAAATATTGAATAGTTCATCCACGAATCCATTGAATACTAGTAGTAATTCGAATTCCAATCAAAAAATTGTCAAAATATCGACTGCAGCGCCATCATCGTCCCTTACGACAAGACCGCAAATCATACAAATACAACGGCCAAATGTAATTGTAGCAAATTCGGTTGATAATTGATCATCAAATCAATAATCAATAATAATCATTGATTTTAGGCTGTCCGATAAGTTATTGCCGATTTTCTCATCGATTCCCTTCGATATAATCGGCAAAAAACTTTTCGGACAACCTATTAATTGGGACTTTGGACCCAAGACATTCTCTCTCTCGTCGTCAATCCTTTCTTTATTTTGTTTTTTGTTTCGTTTGTTTTTTCTTATTTTTGAATTTTCAAATATTTTTCAAAAATTCAAAATTCGCGCCAATTTTTCATTAAAAGATTTTTCAAAAATCATCCGTAATAATCCATCATTCATTGATTAGCCATAAGTCACAAACCTTAACACATTCAATCATCTTAATGAATTCAATTCGATTTCGATCAGATACGCCTACCACCAAATGCAAGTAAGTCATCAGATTGATTTCCATGTGAATTTTTCAACGATTTAACCCTTTGATTTCTTCCATTTGTCCACAGGTTTCTTAGGAAGTTTCCACTGGAAACTTTTGCCCATCTCTTCCCAACTTTGCCTCGGGCCATTTGATTGCGTCAATTTATTCCTTTGGGGGGGGGGCGGGGTAATGAATAGCATTCAATCGGGACTAATTCAAACATATATGTAACTTAGTTGTTTATTGAATTCATAGAATTCATTTGATTTCGGCACCTACTGCATCATCGATTACATTGAATACCATACACGGTCATAAATGTTCTGTTCTGTTGTATTGTTAATTATCTGAATAGTAAAACAAATACAAACACATACATACACAAGTTCATATTCAAATACATTTATTTTTAATTATTATTATCATTATCGATTCATATTCACCCCGATATTCATTTGATATAATTCAAAAAAAAAAAAAAAAAATTTTTTTTAAATAAAATATAATTATATAAATATGAAATTGAATGAAATATATATAAATATACATCATGAATACCTGAACACATTTGAATCATATATTATAAATTTAAATATTTAAAATTAAATAAAATAGCCATCAATAAAAATTTGATTAATCTAAATTATTGAAAAAAAATCTAAGACTATAGTACGTGGAAATTTTTGAAAAAATCGAAAAATGTAAGGCTATACATCGCCATCTTTTTTCGAAAAATCGAAAAAATCAAAGGCAATAGACTGGCAATTTTTTCCAAAAAAATCAAAGGCAATAGACTGCCATCTTTTTCCAAAAAAATCAAAGGCAATAGACTGGCAATTTTTTCCAAAAAAATCAAAGGCAATAGACTGGCAATTTTTTCCAAAAAAATCAAAGGCAATAGACTGGCAATTTTTTCCAAAAAAATCAAAGGCAATAGACTGGCAATTTTTTCCAAAAAAATCAAAGGCAATAGACTGGCAATTTTTTCCAAAAAAATCAAAGGCAATAGACTGGCAATTTTTTCCAAAAAAATCAAAGGCAATAGACTGGCAATTTTTTCCAAAAAAATCAAAGGCAATAGACTGGCAATTTTTTCCAAAAAAATCAAAGGCTATACACTGCCATCTTTTTTCAAAAAAATCAAAGGCAATAGACTGGCAATTTTTTCCAAAAAAATCAAAGGCTATACATTGCCATCTTTTTTCAGAAAAATAAAAGGCTATACACTGCCATCTTTTTTCAAAAAAATCAAAGGCTATACACTGCCATCTTTTTTCAAAAAAATCAAAGGCAATAGACTGGCAATTTTTTCCAAAAAAATCAAAGGCTATACATCGCCATCTTTTTTCGAAAAATCGAAAAAATCAAAGGCAATAGACTGGCAATTTTTTCCAAAAAAATCAAAGGCAATAGACTGGCAATTTTTTCCAAAAAAATCAAAGGCAATAGACTGGCAATTTTTTCCAAAAAAATCAAAGGCAATAGACTGGCAATTTTTTTCAAAAAAATCAAAGGCTATACACTGCCATCTTTTTTCAAAAAAATCAAAGGCAATAGACTGGCAATTTTTTCCAAAAAAATCAAAGGCTATACATTGCCATCTTTTTTCAGAAAAATAAAAGGCTATACACTGCCATCTTTTTTCAAAAAAATCAAAGGCTATACACTGCCATCTTTTTCAAAAAAATCAAAGGCAATAGACTGGCAATTTTTTCCAAAAAAATCAAAGGCTATACACTGCCATCTTTTTTCAGAAAAATCAAAGGCTATACACTGCCATCTTTTTTCAAAAAAATCAAAGGCAATAGACTGGCAATTTTTTCCAAAAAAATCAAAGGCAATAGACTGCCATCTTTTTCCAAAAAAATCAAAGGCAATAGACTGGCAATTTTTTCCAAAAAAATCAAAGGCAATAGATTGCCATCTTTTTTCAAAAAAATCAAAGGCTATACACTGCCATCTTTTTTCAGAAAAATCAAAGGCAATAGACTGGCAATTTTTTCGAAAAAAATCAAAGGCTATACACTGCCATCTTTTTTCAGAAAAATCAAAGGCAATAGACTGGCAATTTTTTTCAAAAAAATCAAAGGCAATAGACTGGCAATTTTTTCCAAAAAAATCAAAGGCTATACACTGCCATCTTTTTTCAGAAAAATCAAAGGCAATAGACTGGCAATTTTTTCAAAAAAATCAAAGGCAATAGACTGGCAATTTTTTCAAAAAAATCAAAGGCAATAGACTGGCAATTTTTTTCAAAAAAATCAAAGGCAATAGACTGGCAATTTTTTCCAAAAAAATCAAAGGCAATAGACTGGCAATTTTTTTCCAAAAAAATCAAAGGCTATACACTGCCATCTTTTTTCAAAAAAATCAAAAATAACTGCAATCAAAAAATCAAAGGCTATACACTGCCATCTTTTTTCAAAAAAATCAAAGGCTATACACTGCCATCTTTTTTCAAAAAAATCAAAGGCAATAGACTGGCAATTTTTTCCAAAAAAATCAAAGGCTATACATTGCCATCTTTTTTCAGAAAAATAAAAGGCTATACACTGCCATCTTTTTTCAAAAAAATCAAAGGCTATACACTGCCATCTTTTTTCAAAAAAATCAAAGGCAATAGACTGGCAATTTTTTCCAAAAAAATCAAAGGCTATACATTGCCATCTTTTTTCAGAAAAATAAAAGGCTATACACTGCCATCTTTTTTCAAAAAAATCAAAGGCTATACACTGCATCTTTTCAAAAAAATCAAAGCAAAACTGCAATTTTTCAAAAAAATCAAAGGCTATACACTGCCATCTTTTTTCAAAAAAATCAAAGGCAATAGACTGGCAATTTTTTCCAAAAAAATCAAAGGCTATACATTGCCATCTTTTTTCAGAAAAATAAAAGGCTATACACTGCCATCTTTTTTCAAAAAAATCAAAGGCTATACACTGCCATCTTTTTTCAAAAAAATCAAAGGCAATAGACTGGCAATTTTTTCCAAAAAAATCAAAGGCTATACATTGCCATCTTTTTTCAGAAAAATAAAAGGCTATACACTGCCATCTTTTTTCAAAAAAATCAAAGGCTATACACTGCCATCTTTTTTCAAAAAAATCAAAGGCAATAGACTGGCAATTTTTTCCAAAAAAATCAAAGGCTATACACTGCCATCTTTTTTCAGAAAAATCAAAGGCTATACACTGCCATCTTTTTTCAAAAAAATCAAAGGCAATAGACTGGCAATTTTTTCCAAAAAAATCAAAGGCAATAGACTGCCATCTTTTTCCAAAAAAATCAAAGGCAATAGACTGGCAATTTTTTCCAAAAAAATCAAAGGCAATAGATTGCCATCTTTTTTCAAAAAAATCAAAGGCTATACACTGCCATCTTTTTTCAGAAAAATCAAAGGCAATAGACTGGCAATTTTTTCGAAAAAAATCAAAGGCTATACACTGCCATCTTTTTCAGAAAAATCAAAGGCAATAGACTGGCAATTTTTTCAAAAAAATCAAAGGCAATAGACTGGCAATTTTTTCCAAAAAAATCAAAGGCTATACACTGCCATCTTTTTTCAGAAAAATCAAAGGCAATAGACTGGCAATTTTTTCAAAAAAATCAAAGGCAATAGACTGGCAATTTTTTCAAAAAAATCAAAGGCAATAGACTGGCAATTTTTTTCCAAAAAAAATCAAAGGCAATAGACTGCAATTTTTTTCAAAAAATCAAAGGCTATACACTGCATTTTTTCAAAAAAATCAAAGCAATAACTAAAAAAAAAAAAAATTTTCAAAAAAATCAAAGGCAATAGACTGGCAATTTTTTCCAAAAAAATCAAAGGCTATACACTGCCATCTTTTTTCAGAAAAAATCAAAGGCAATAGACTGGCAATTTTTTCAAAAAAATCAAAGGCAATAGACTGGCAATTTTTTTCAAAAAAAATCAAAGGCAATAGACTGGCAATTTTTTCCAAAAAAATCAAAGGCAATAGACTGCAATTTTTTTCAAAAAAATCAAAGGCTATACACTGCCATCTTTTTTCAAAAAAATCAAAGGCAATAGACTGGCAATTTTTTCCAAAAAAATCAAAGGCTATACATTGCCATCTTTTTTCAGAAAAATAAAAGGCTATACACTGCCATCTTTTTTCAAAAAAATCAAAGGCTATACACTGCCATCTTTTTTCAAAAAAATCAAAGGCAATAGACTGGCAATTTTTTCCAAAAAAATCAAAGGCTATACATTGCCATCTTTTTTCAGAAAAATAAAAGGCTATACACTGCCATCTTTTTTCAAAAAAATCAAAGGCTATACACTGCCATCTTTTTTCAAAAAAATCAAAGGCAATAGACTGGCAATTTTTTCCAAAAAAATCAAAGGCTATACACTGCCATCTTTTTTCAAAAAAATCAAAGGCAATAGACTGGCAATTTTTTCCAAAAAAATCAAAGGCTATACATTGCCATCTTTTTTCAGAAAAATAAAAGGCTATACACTGCCATCTTTTTTCAAAAAAATCAAAGGCTATACACTGCCATCTTTTTCAAAAAAATCAAAGGCAATAGACTGGCAATTTTTTCCAAAAAAATCAAAGGCTATACATTGCCATCTTTTTTCAGAAAAATAAAAGGCTATACACTGCCATCTTTTTTCAAAAAAATCAAAGGCTATACACTGCCATCTTTTTTCAAAAAAATCAAAGGCAATAGACTGGCAATTTTTTCCAAAAAAATCAAAGGCAATAGACTGGCAATTTTTTTCAAAAAAATCAAAGGCTATACACTGCCATCTTTTTTCAGAAAAATCAAAGGCAATAGACTGGCAATTTTTTCAAAAAAATCAAAGGCAATAGACTGGCAATTTTTTTCAAAAAAATCAAAGGCAATAGACTGGCAATTTTTTCCAAAAAAATCAAAGGCTATACACTGCCATCTTTTTTCAAAAAAATCAAAGGCTATACACTGCCATCTTTTTTCAAAAAAATCAAAGGCTATACACTGCCATCTTTTTTCAAAAAAATCAAAGGCTATACACTGCCATCTTTTTTCAAAAAAATCAAAGGCTATACACTGCCATCTTTTTTCAAAAAAATCAAAGGCTATACACTGCCATCTTTTTTCAAAAAAATCAAAGGCAATAGACTGCCATCTTTTTTCGAAAAATCGAAAAAATCTAAGACTGTGGTCTGTGGAAATTTTTGAAAAATTCATCATAATCTAAGACTATACATCGCCATCTTTTTTCGAAAAATCAAAATAATCTAAGACTATAGTCTTTGGAAATTTTCGAAAAAATTGATCAAAATCTAAGATCGAAAATGAAATTTCACTTTTAATTTTTTTCTCACAAAATTCAATTGTCATTATTATTGATATTTGATATCATTATCATTATCACGATACAATCATGCATTTTTACGATCCATGTACAATGTATCTGTGAATTTCAGAACAGAAACAACATCAATGATAATGATGATGATCATTTTACAATATTACAATAAAAGATACTTCCGTGAAATATTTTTGATTATTATGATAATGATAATGATATTTTTCAAATATTGGTCAAAAAATGTTAGTGAAACATCATCGAAACATTGAAACACAATCATAATACAATCGAATCCATGAACTTGTATCTCATAGTCGACCGTGTATCGCATGTATCGCATATGCATAAAGATATACACGCAACGAAACAAAGCCAATACATTGTTTTTTTGAAAATGGGAAAAAAATTTCGCAATTAAATTCAATTGCCAATCACAAGGGATTGTTATGTTTTACAGAGGCTCAAATTTTCTTCTAAATCACTTGCAATGGCAATATCAATCAGCATCAGTTTTGATTCATCCGGGGACAAAGGATTAATCGTAGTTTTATCGATCAGCTTAATCCAAATCAAAGGATTCATCAATCAGCTGATTCAAATGATGGACCGATCAGCGGATCGATCGATTGATCAATCGATATCAATCGACCATCGATCCTCGGCCAATCACATGGCCAATTCGAACGTTTGGATTGATTTCGTTTGATTCGATATCGATCCAATCGATTGTACTAATCATCATTGAATATATATAATTGAATCAAATGTATTAATCATTTTTGATAGATTCGTTTCTTCTGATTTGTTCTGTTTTCTTGTTCATTTGCCATCCATTATTACCATTTATATATTTTTCACCAAAATATTGTAAACAAAATCTCATAATTAACTAACGAATAAATCCTTGTTCATTTATTCATTTATTTTCGTATGAAATTATTATATTTATCGTATTTAGGTTGTCCGAAAAGTTCATTCCGCTTGATCCGTTAGAGTTGCTCAATGAAAATCGGCCAGAACTTTACGGACAAGCTAATATTTATAAATATGAACAAATTACAAACAAATGAACAAGTGTACAAGTGTTTGAATCAAATGAGTGATAATTGTTGTTTCTTGAAAAAATCATGGTATGCATGACTTGTCAAAATTATTTATTTATTTATCAGTCGTTTTTTTGATTTCACCAAAAAAGACAATTGTCAAAAAATTGTTTCAAATATGTTTCCAATTGAATGTTTTCCATTGAAACAAATTAGTGAGAGAAATCAAAGCTAAATCGTTGTTGTAAATGTATGAATGAACATCGAAAGGTGTATACCTTATCAAATACCTGAGCCATTTCAAGCAGCCTGCAGCAGCAGCCATAAACGCCTGTGTAAAACGCTTTGTAAACGATTTCAACCATTGGATCAGTGTTGAATCAGTGGATCAGTTTGCGAATCGGTTTCCAGTCGATCATATTCCAACGATTAATGCATGAATCAGTGAACAATTCAACGTATTTCTAGGTGCATACCTTGGCTTTAACCGATGTCTTATGTGTCCGCAGCAGCCGCTCATGATTAGCTAGGACCGATTTCTTCAAGTTCAAAGTAATTCAAAGCATCATCCACCATCCATTCGGCCACTATTTCAACTGAATCAACGGTGATCCTGATGCTGATCGTGTGTTCAGATGATCATCATTTCTGATGAGATTTCTGCCGAATTCGAATCATTTCAATTTCTCTTCGCTGCATCATCTTTGACTCTTTCGGTTATTCATTCATTGAATTATCTTTGAATGATTCGAATTATTCGGTTGTATTTCTACAAACATTCGATTTACAATCATTTTTTGACAAGTGAAACCATTATATTTCGACAAGAGAAATCGTTTATTTTCTTCTTCTTCATATTCGTGTAATTAAAAAGAGTATTTACAACGAGAGATACTGTTATCATCATCATCAGTGTTCAACCAATCAGTTGTTCGAATTTGAAAACTTTGAAACCTTTGAAAATTTTGAAAATTTGAAAATTTCGGATGAGCAAATGTGATCAGTGCTATGTGACCAGTGAATGTGTTGGTTGATTGATTGATTGAACATCTTTTTTGAATAATTGATTGATTGATTGCTAATTGAATCCAATTAAATTGATGAAAATTAATTAAGAGAAATCTTTAAGATCATCGTCTTGACAGTGCTTCAAGTGCTTGAAGGTGGTTTCAGCAACAGCACCAGTGTCAGCAGCAGCAATCATCGACAGTGTCTCCACCTGCGGCAGCAGCAACAGATATCCTCGATATAAGTACACACCTACAGCAGCAACAGCAAACATCGTCAGTGTCAACACACCTTCACGCCTTTGGTTCATCTGGTCAAATATCTACCGAAGGTTTAAGAGGTGTGAATCAATCAAAGGGCCAAAGATCTTCTTGGTTTCTCTGGTCCCTGGAAATTGATTCTTAGGATTCGATTCATCAAGTGTCACCTGTGTTTGTGATTAGTGTTTGTGGGTCTGTACCTGTGTGCAATTAGTTTGTGACCAATCATCTAAGTCATTTCAAGTGTTTTAATTAATCGACAAATAACACACCAACACCAGCTGCATAAAAAATGACCTGCATTTGTATCGATACAGCACTATCGATTGTATTTCAAAAATTAGGTTATCTAGTCGGCAAATATCCTGGTTACTTTATCCTAGTACCATTTTTCATCGCCTGCATATTGGCCACCGGTCTTCAACGACTTCATTATGAAGATGATCCTGAATATCTATTTTCACCTATCGATGGTCGATCAAAGCTTGAACGTGCCATTATTGATGAATATTTTCCCATAAATTATACACATAATTTTAATGTTGGACGTATTACCCACAAAGGTCGATTTGGTCGCTTGATTATTACGGCACGTGATGGTGGTTCAATATTACGTAGGGCAATATGGAATGACCTAATGAATTTGGAAGAATTTATACAAAATATTACAATTAAATATGATGATCACCAATATCGTTATGCCGATATTTGTGCTAAAAATGATCATAAATGTTTCTATAATGATATTTTGGATTTCAATGATAAAATCAGCGATTTAGAACGGCGAAAATATTCATTAAAATATCCGATATGGATCAATCACGAGACAATGAAAGCATATTTCTTCCCCGCATACCTTGGCGGTGTGGAAAGAGATTCAAATAATCTAATTCTATCATCTAAAGGTATTAACCTTATGTATTTTATTGATATTAGCCGCAAATTTGGTGATCATTTTGGTGAACTATGGGAACAAAAATTTTTGCATGATATCGACGACCTTAAATATGAACATATTATCATTTCTAAATTCATATCTACAACCCTTCAAGAAGAGCTAGATAGTAATACACATAGTCTGGTACCTTTTTTCAGTATAACCATTGGTATTATGCTCATATTCAGCATCGGGACTTGTATGATGTTCGATTGGGTCCGTTCAAAACCATGGCTAGGCTTAATGGGTTGTGTATCGGCCGGTATTGCCGTTGTCGGCGCTTTCGGCCTTTGTGTTTATTGTGGTATCGAAATGATTGGCATCAATTTGGCTGCACCGTTTCTTATGTTGGGTAAGTACCTCATAACTTTCTTAAAAAACTGTGTCAAAATAGTCGAACAATTAAAATGACATTTTTTCCATTCATCAATTATCATCTTTGTCAACTGATGATGGTGATATTTTCAAATGATTCACCATGTGTTATGCATGAATAGAATTATGTCAGCGAAAACTGTAGCAGAAGCAACAGGTGGCAACCTTAAGAAAATTACACAAAAATTAATTTGTCAATCAATTGATAATTGATAAATCAATTATCAATATGAATTTTTTGAACATGTTTAATCCTTTTCGAAAAGTGAATCATTTTGTTTTTTGTTCTCTGAGAAAAATATCTATAGTCTTGAATCGTTGTTGCTTGTTAGGTTGATTTGCTTGAATTATTACAAATATATTTAGGTTGTCCGAAAAGTTCATTCGGCTTATTCAATAGGGTTGATAATGAAAATCGGCCAGAACTTTTCGGACAACCTGATATAAATCGAAAAACTAATGGGTAAAAAACTGATGAGGTGCCCATCGGGAGCCTGTCGAGTGCAAGCATGACACTTCAAACACTTACCTGTCGAATGTCATTTTAAATTTCACTGAAAAATTTCTTCATAAATTTGTTTCAATGTTTAACCATGAAATTTTCAGAAATAAGACATGACAAGACTATGGTCAACGATTGTTGTACAAAAATATTCACATTGAAAATATACGCAAAAATGAAAGGGAAATTGTTCGACATTTTTCACATCCGTTTCACTCATTCGACAATTTCAGCCATTCGACAAACACATTTGAGCATATTTCAATGAGGCATATACCTCATAGTGTTTACCTGTTGGCTAATTGAAGAAATTGTTGTCACACAATAAATGTCCATTGATTGAATGCACACAATTTATGAAAGTATTTTGAATCCGGTTTGTTAAATTCACTTAGAAAAATTACTTACCTGGAAATTATTTCAATGACAATCAATGATTATTATTATTAATTGTAGTAATATATATCCTTTGATTATTACGCATAATTTTCAAGCATAAACATCCACCTGTAGACAAAGGTTTATGGCGTACATATCTGTGGCGTGTGCTTGTGTGTTTAAATAAATTCAAATTACTTATATGTTTATGTAGGGTGTGTAGGGCTGTCTGATCGATATGATTTTCAGCCATCGAATTAGCCAGCCAATGATTGATCAATGAATGGTCAGCGTTCATCCGCTAGGCACCAGACAGGTATTTAAGAAGTGTGAAAGGTGTAAGGTACTTTAGATGTTTATAAGGTTAAAGGTACTTGGGATGTATGAAAGGTGTAAGGTACTTAAAATGTCTAAAAGACGTGTAAGAGGTGATATATAAGAGGTGTAAGGTACTCAAGATATTTAAAAAGTTTGTAAGAGGTGGTTTATGAAGGTAGTGGTGGGTAAGAGGTGGTGTAATGTGTTGGTTTTGAATTGCGCAAGGTGGTAATGTTTGATGATGATGATGATGATGATGATAATTGATTATGAATGAATGAATGAATGAAACCAGATATTCTTGTTTATTATCAATTATTAATTTGCAAAAAATAGAAATTAATTTAGGTTAATCACGATGTTTATTTGATTAAAAGGTTGTTTGTTTGATTTTGTGTTTGCGCATATCTTGCGTAATATGCGTGAGTATTTAGCTGAGAATTTTCTTCAATCAAATCAAACAGGTTAATTTTAGATTTTTTGTGGTCAAAATTTGGCGCCATTCACAAGTCACAAATGACAAGTGATTGACTGAAACAAAACCTTTGACTAACAAATAAACGAACCCTTGACTGGTGGCAAACACCGATTGATTGACCAATGACAAGGTCAAGGTCTTGAATACAGGTTGAAGGCTTTGATTGACTGGTCAATTGATTTGAATTGTTTGAAGATCGATTCGAATTCGATTCCATGTCACAATGTCAATGCATACATGACCTCAAAGCAATGACAAGCAATTCATAGATTGACACCTCAGCCATAAAATGACCGAAAAATGTCAAAAGGCTAAAACCTGATGCCAGCTGGTTCAAGGCTGGTTTTATCTGGTCATGTCTTCTTCATATGCTTCACGGGTAATCGCATTAAAGCATTATTCGAAATTATTGATTTTCTCGGGATGCAGACAAATTATCGATTTGGTAAACAAATCTTCAAATCATCATGTACAACATTGAACAAATGTTACAAGGTTGTTGTCTTTACATTTTTTCAAACACACATAAGTAATAAACCTAAATTTGTTGTTTGAACATGCACAAGCACCTATATATAACCGGTGACCTTGTTTCATTTAGTGAAAATTTCATTTTGTTGATTTAACCGCAATATTTAAATCATGATCATCATTCAAAGTCATTATCATCATCACCACGACCAGTCTTGTCTTGTCTTGGTGGTGGTGGTGGTGGTAATGATGACCTAGAAAATTAGTATCGAAAAAAATTTAGGTTGTCCAGAAAGTTTTTGCTGATTTCCTCGAGCAACTCTATTTGACTAAGCGTAATGAACTTTTCGGACAACCTACAATACTTCGATTGTTTAATCATTCCTCGAAAGATTAATTAAAATTTTTCTTAATTAAAATCTCTCCACCTAAATGTAATCAAATGCAACAGGTGTCGGTATGGATGATTCATTTGTGCTGTTGGCCGCATGGCGTCGCACTAATCCATCACTTAGCGTACCAAAACGTCTCAGTGAAACTTATTCGGAAGCTGCCGTATCGATTACGATTACATCACTGACGAATTTCATATCATTTATGATCGGTATCATAACACCATTTCCATCGGTTTGTATTCAGCCCTTTGATTTTAGTTGATTGAATGAATGACCTTGTTTTTTTGGTCAAAAATTAATGAATTATGCTAATCACCATTGATTACCAATTACAGGTAAGAATATTTTGCATTTATACATCGGTAGCCGTACTATTCACTTATGCATACAACATCACCTTGTTCGGCGGCATCATGGCATATTTCGGTGAGGTTGAACGTCGTAACCTTCATGGATTGATTTGTATACCAGTTTTGCCTAAATCGCTTGCAGGTATATTCATAGATGATTGATTGATTTTGCATAATTAATCGAATTCAAATTCAAATTTTTTAAATTTTCCCGAATTTTCCCCCGACTAAATTTAGAGGACAAGGGCCTATTTTTTCGTCTACTATGCACTGGAGGCCGTAACCCTAATGATCCGAATAACCCCAAGGATAATAAGGAACACGTGATGATGATATTTTTCCGTGATATTATGGCCGAATCCCTTAATCGACCTACGATGAAATTGTTGATTATTTCAATATTTTTAATTTATTTATTTATCGGCATCTACGGGTGTAGTGTCATCAAAGAGGGTCTGGATCGACGAAAATTATCACGTGATGATTCATATTCAATACAATTTTATGATTTTGAAGATAAATATTTTCGTGAATATCCTTATCGAATACAGGTAGTCATCAATGAAACAATGAATTATGCTGACCCTGCGGTGCAGCAACAAATTGAAAATATGTTGGTGAAATTTGAATCAAATCAATTTGTATCATCACAATCAATGATGACTGAATCATGGCTGAGGTCATATTTGACATTTTTAAATCAAGATGATAGTCTGCTATTTACACAGGTAAATTTGATATATTAGGTTGTCCCATAAGTTCTTGCAGTTTTTCGAATTAAAAAAAAATTTAAAAAACGGCAAGAACTTATGGGACAACCTAATATTTGAATCAATTTCAACTTTGACCTTTTCAATAATTCTTGACCCTTCACTAATTCTAACAGGCGCTAAACTTGTCCGATCCAATCGATTTTTACCGAGGACTAAGAGACATTTTCCTGCATTTCCCATTGACCGAACAATTTCGTTTCGACGTAGTGTTCAACGAAGATGGTTCGGAAATTATTGCTTCCAGGTATATTATCCAGGCTCAGAATATTCTGGACGCGAATATGGAAAAAGAAATGCTCATATCACTGCGTGATATTGCCGATAGTTTCCCATTCCATGTTACCATTTATCATCATTATTTTATATTTTTCGATCAATTCGTATTGGTACGATCGATATCGATCCAAACCATCACAGTGGCCGCAATTGTTATGATGGGCATATCACTGATATTCATACCTTCACCATCGTGTGCAATATGGGTTGCATTTTCAATCATATCGATTGAAATCGGTGTCATTGGTTATATGACCTTGTGGAACGTTAATCTCGATTCGATATCAATGATCAATTTAATTATGTGTATTGGATTTTCAGTGGATTTTTCAGCTCATATATCATACGCCTACATTTCATGTAATGAACCAACACCGAGTAAACGTGTGAAATCGGCCTTATATTCGCTTGGGCTGCCAATATTTCAAGGTTCAGTATCCACCGTACTTGGCATCATTGCGCTAGCATTCGCAC
Organism: Psoroptes ovis; assembly: GCA_002943765.1. Taxonomy (NCBI): domain Eukaryota; kingdom Metazoa; phylum Arthropoda; class Arachnida; order Sarcoptiformes; family Psoroptidae; genus Psoroptes; species Psoroptes ovis. The sequence continues at coordinate 108,075 of PQWQ01000008.1, read as the reverse complement.
CTTCATACGTGTTTGTAACATTTTTCAAAACTGTATTCTTGGTTATGTTGTTCGGCGCCACGCACGGTATTCTACTGTTGCCTGTTCTCCTGTCAATCACCGATATTTGCCGCCAGCAACCAAAGCTATTGAATGATGATCAATCATCATCGAATGATTCATCAATGAATCTTAATCATCATTCGAAAATTAGGCCACAATCATATCATTTCAGGCCGATATCATCGATGATATCGAATATGACAAGTCAACAGCCGCCAGCGCCACCAGCGCCACCACATGATTTACCATTTTTTACAACGGAAAAATTTTTCAACGGTAAAACCTTGGTACACAAGAATGGTGGCCCTATTTATATACCGCGACCATCGTATATTAATTATGTTTGTGATGAGCAAAATAATGTTGATCGATCAATCATTGATAATAATCAAAGGTCATCAATACGAAACAATAATCTTCATCATAATCGATCATTTAACGATAGTAATAGCGATGATGCAAACGATACGGTCGTTTCGGACAAAGATTTTGGCCTCGGGACAAGTGCCGAAGAGTGTAGCAGTGAAAATAGTTGGAAAACCAATAGTAATAATCAGAATAATAGTAAATCAATGATTATTCAGCGACAGCCAATGAATAATCGATCCAATTACCATGTAAACGATGGTTATCAAAGTGATTATTGTTGCGTTGATTATTCGAATCGTTCATCACGATCGATGAATGGTCGTGGTCAAAACATGTTGCAAACATCATCATCGACATCATTGCTATTTGATGATGTTCGATTATCATCGTCATCAGCGGCAGCGGCAAAACGTGGCGCATCTCATCGAATCAATGGTAATCATCGATCGAATAATTCGAATACTTCGAAACGAAGTCAAAATAATTCGAATAATCCGCGGTCATTATCAATGCGTACGAATAGTTATCGCCCAGCTGCTGCGGCCCTGCAGCATCAACAACGATTATTTCAAGATTCGAATCCAAATTTGAATCCAAATCATTCGACATATCAACAATATTTTGATTACGACCTACATTGGGATAGTAGATGGTCAGGTGATAGCAATGGTGATAATGCCGATAACCACGATGATAACAAAAAATAGTCTTAGGCCCCTGAATTTCACCCCGCTCAAAAAGTTCATGCATCTCTCTGGGACCTTTCACATTTTCTTAGGTACTTTTGTTTTTTCAAATTTATTTATTTCAAAACATGTTCAAGAGTTTCTTCGCATTAAATTTGAAAAATATTTAACAGGTCCATACCTTGCTGCGCAAGCTTTTTAGTAAAATTTTTGTAAAAATTTTCAAAGATGGGCGTCGAAGCTGTGCACTAATCAAAGTTAGAGGCAGTAACTGGTCACTCCCATCATTGATTGATTGATTGTTCATTGATTAGTTCATCGATGATCGATATATTATAGACCAATTGTAAATTGTAATATATAAAAAAAAATAAAATCAATTTTTTTTAATTTCAGTCCAATTAAAACAGATTCGAATCGTAATATAATATAATTCCAAAAAATTAATTAATAAGTAATTTTCAATTAACAAAATAATTAAGAATTTTTTCAATTAGGTTGTCCGGAAAGTTCTGGATAAAGAACTTAAAGATTTCCATGAGCAACTCTATCCGGCTTAAGCGGACAGAACTTTTCGGACAACGACCTAATACATATTGATTAAAATTCCCAATAACCAGAATCCCAAATAATTGCATAAAATTGACTTGCTTGTTTCAATTTGACATTTTTAATGTTTGATTCATTCGATTGAGTATTATTATTGTTGCTGAGATTATGCGATTTCGAATCCAAAGCCGTGTTTGCATTCGTAAATCGATCCAATAGGTTACGATATCCGCGGCCAATCGTAACGAATGGTTGAATTGTTTTACCGTTTTTGCTCATCGGCGATCGCCGCTTGGATTTGATTGAATCAGATTGATCAGCAGGGTGATGAGTGATTACAGCTGATCGATTTGATTTTTGATGATTAAATGGCCAAATCGATTTAATCGATGATGATATCGATGATTTCATTTTCGATTGTTGTTGTTGTTCATTACTATCAGTGTTACCATCATTATCATCATCGTTGATCATCGAATACAATTTATGGCCATAATTATCGAGGGTAATAATAAATTTTACTTCACGTTGATATGGTCGAAATACGGTGATTGGTTTAAGTGATTTCAATTCGGCTACGATTATACAGCCAAAATTGGTTCCGATGTAAATTTCATTGTTCATATCGTTGATGGCGACCTCACTGATGCGGCAGTTGCCGGCTATCGTTGATAATTCCGACCCGAGAATTACAAGGAAAATGAGTCCCAAAGAATTGAATGGTTCAACAAACGACTTACGTTTAAGATGATCTTCAATACTGATCGACATAAGACTTTCGGAACAAGGTGCAAGCTTTGAACAATCCAGCTTATGGCTGATTTGCTTATGGCGAACATCCCATTGATAAATGATGTAACCTGTCCATATAAATGGGCCCCAAAATGAAATGAAATAAGACAAGGTCATAGATTGGTCAAGAATTTTCGAGAGTCCAGGGTCTTTACCTGAATATAATACGGAGAAAATCGATGATGATCTACGGTGGTCACCATGATTATTGGCACCAATCAATAGGTAAACATCATTACGTTCAGCTATAGGGGTGTTGAATTGATTAAATTGTCGATCACAATAATGATCAATGGTTCGTTGACGAACCACTTCCATTGTCGTTGATTTAATGGTCAAAATAATGATTTGTCCTTCAATTTGACCGAACCATAGATCATAATACAAAGATGATGATGAATTCGATTGATCGATATTAACGTCATTATTAGAATCGATTGTCTTATTCGATGATTCAATGGCCAAATTACCGATACAAAACGTAGGTATATTATTATTATCAATCAGCTTGATCATGTCTAATTCATTCGATTTCAATAGTGAATCAGCTGATGCATCTCGATTATCACTTGTAGCCGATAATTCGAATCGATTCATTAGATTACGATAATTAATCAGCCATACATAACCATTATTCGATAGTACAATGATTGATTGAATCGTTTCGAGCCAACAAATCGATTTAATAGCGATCATTGTTGATGGATTTATGTTGAAATCATTGCTGTTATTATGACCAGTAAATTCCATCTTGATCGTACATAATAATATGAATAAATCTTGATTCATCATTGGATGGTCATCGTTGATCAGCAAAGATGTCGCTGATGATGATAATCCCTGGTCATTATCATTAATATTACAATGATTGGTGGTATTCGAATTCGAATTAAAACAATAAATATTGAGACAAGCATTCGAATCACCGAGCCATAATTGATTACCATTCACTACACATGAACTGGTTATGGTGCGTCGATTTAAATTTTCACATTCCAAACGCTGACCGCTTGGATTCCATCGGCTACCATCAATTTCAAGCAGATCAATTTGTTTACCAATTTTACTCAAGAATAATCCGTGTTTTCGACGATTATTCATAGGGTTATTGTTACCGGTGAATTCATTCGAATCAAATTTTTGAAATGAAGTTGCACATATCAATGAACTATTATCCGAAAGTGTGGCAACATCCCGAAGCGAGCAAAATTCAGGTGCCGATATTATCGAAACGATTTGTGACATGTTTGGCCTCTCATTTGGTTCATGTGCCCATGAACGTGTCATTAAATCGATGAATGATTCGGGCAAATAATCGAGATCATTCTGCGACAATGATGGCCGAATACCATCCAGGATATTTTCACGTATAGCAAATTCTTGACCTTCGAATGGGAAATGAAGGGTCGATAGTTCATACATAAACATTGCAAAGGAAAAACAATCAACTTTTTCCGTATATTCTTCTTCACCATTGTACAACATTATTTCTGGAGCCATAAACCCCTCGGTACCACCGAAACCTTTGGTACCAGTAGGCAATGATGACCTTGAAATACCATAATCAGCCAATTTAAGGTGTACATTATCATTTGAATTGTAATGATTATTGCTGCAACTACGATTATTAACCGTTGATGATGAATGTGGCGCTGGAAACGCCCACACAAGAACATTTTCCGATTTCAAATCACGATAAATAATGTGCTGTTGATGAAGATATTCAAGAGCTTTGGAAATCTGGAGAAATGTCTTCTGCAAAACATTGATAGCGATACGTTGTCCATGACGGCGATATTGTTTAACATGTACATCCAACGATCCAAAAGGTGCCAACGTCAATATCAAGGCTAAAGGTCTTGGACAAATCCCAAGAATCGATGCAATATTTGAATGTTTAAGGTTAAGTAAAATATTTAGTTCGGTACGTGCTGTACAATAGGCTTTACACGAATATTGCAGCGGGTCACGATTCCATTTAGTTTGCATTGCTTCATATGCATCCATATCAGCTTTACGTATCGATGATATCGATGATGATGAGGTTGTTGGCTTATAATTATTACCTCCAATTTGATTGTTAAATTCCAAATCATTGATTGGTTGCAGCAATTTAAGGGCAACTTCATAATTTTTCTCGTTATTGATCAATGATTGGTCATTATCGCTCGAATATAATCGCGATTGTTGAAGATAAAATTTTGAATTGGTCAAATGGCCACTGGTCAAATGGTCATTTGAAGATGTTGAGGGTAATGAGTGTCTGGATGGCCGGTAATAAGCCCTGAATACAAAACCGAATGATCCACGACCCAATAGTTTACCTAGCTTCAACTGATTACGATCAATACGATAATTATCTTTAAGGTCAAGAAAAATGAAATCCGGTGCCACACTGTCCATGCGAATACGGCCATGTTTACAGCATTCAAGGGTTGTTGTTTGATCATAAAGCGATAGTATACATTCTTCGACCATAAATGAATTCACTCGTATGAATGGTCGTTTCAGTGTTGATTGTCGATTAATGGTTGTTGATTTAGGGTCATTCATTGATAATGAAGGGTCATCATTATTATTTTGAACAGAGGTCGTATCTTGTAGCGTTGCTTTTTTCACTTCCATTTTATAGAAATCGACAAGGTTCGTATCCACATCACTGGTATCGGGTGATAATAATATTTCATTGTTTTCTGGTGACAGGTGGTTCTTGGTCATATCATTCGTATTGCCTTCATTCAAGCTCGACCCTTGCTTTTGCTGCTGCTGCTGTTGCACCAAAATCGAATGTAAACACTGGGTACAAGGTACCAATCGGGTGATAAGAAAACGACCATCAGATGTATGTATGAACCGAGTGCCAAGTGATGGATACCAATCTTCCAACAATGTATCAATATGTTCAACAACGATCACCAGTAGTTTGGTTAACATTTCAATATTTGGTTCCAAAGTGTATTTATTTTCAATCATTTTACCATTACCATTATCATCAATAAGACATCTGGCCGTATCCACACACAATGATTGATTAGGCAAATAAATTTCAATCAACGAAGATGATTGATTTGATTGATTGATATCGATTTCACACCATTCAATCAATGATGATTTGCGATCATTTTCACCAATGGTGTTAAATGAATCTTTACGTTGACGAATAAAGAATTTGATACAATTATAATCAAATGGATATGAAGGGTTATTGTTGTTGTTCGAACGATTCAATGATTTCATTATCATCGTATCAATCACGTTATTCGAACCTAAATTATTATTGATCAAAGAATATTCTTTAACCCTAAGTAAAAATGTATCCAAATATCGAAGACCAAACCCTGTTTGCCAACAATACCATTGTGCTTTGATATTGTTTAGGAAATCAATCAGTATTGGGTCATTATGAGTATAAGATGGTAACTGATAATATGACCGTACAATATCAATGATTTGTTCATCGGCCAACACCCTCGCAATCAGTCGGGACCAAAAACCACATGGTATATACGATAGGATCAGCAGTCGATATATGGATTTGTGATGACATTCTTTGGCTGTTACGGTGCATGAGGGTCGTTGATTTGTAGGGTCGTCGGTAGATTTGTCACCAGGACTATTAGGGCCATTGGTCTTGTAAGAATCAGCTGTGAATTCGTAGAATTTAAGCTCATTTTCGAATACAAATTCCGGGTTTAAATCATTCATTTTGTTCATCAATGAGCAGCTGTGATGATGTATTTTCAATCGAGATCTCAATGGTATTACAATGTTCGAGCCACTTATGGTTCGTAGCTGTTCTTCGGTCGGCAACAACGAAGGTATCAATATGGTACGATTATCCCATGTGATGGCCAGTTCAAATTTATTCAACAGATTAAGGATATAATTCTGCAAATCCATAGGTTTATGAAGGGTATTCTTAAATAATTGTGACAAGTTTTCAATTTTCATCAGTCCATTTCGTACGAATGGATTAATTTCTCGTATCGTTACAACATGGGCCAATATATCACATAGCCATTGTGGATCAAGAAAATAAAGATCCTTGAGGTTAGTATCTTCATAATGCAGCATTACACCATTTTCATGCAAGAATTTCGTTGCACAATTCAGCTCGTTATAATCACGAAAAGACATGTCAAATTGTTCAGCCATTAATCGGGTAACTTGCTGGCGATATTGCTCGGTGGTCAGTACTGGTTCCAAATGGTCCATCTTACGCTCCATTGACAATATATTAACAATTTCTTCCAAGGCCAAGTAGGTGGCCGGAATTTTCTGTTCCAACAGTCGATCTTTACCACCACCGATAATACCACAATTACCAAGGCTAACACAACTACCAGTGCCGCTGCTACGCATTTCACATGCAGTATCATAGATTAAATTTGCTAATAATCGAATATTATGCTTGGTTTTTGTTGATATTTCAATGGATGCAACAATTTTCGGCAATCCACGTTTATCCGAATCAATTTGATCTTTCATATATTTTTCACGTATTAAATTTTGTAATTCATTCGAATAGAATGGTGGATAAAATTCTTTGACAAGGTCATAATGAGTACCAACAATTATGACTGGTGAATTTGGTGCACGCATTTGAATGTTTACCAACCATTGATGCAGACCTTGGATACCTTTTTCACCATCAGTTATTTTCCATAGTACCAAATATATGGAACGTTTTGATAGAAAATATTGATGTGTTGCATAATATTCACGTTGACCACCGAAATCCCATGTACGAAAGGTTATGGGTCCAATATTGTTAGGGTTATTGGCCACGGATCCGAATAAATTTCGATTCAAATTTTGTCCTTGTTGCTGCTGCTGAGCAGCTATACGTGTCCGTGATAGGCTTCGATCACGTATAGCCCCTGATGATGAATGATTATTTTTCAACACTTTTTTCTCATATACCCATTCACATAGATCAACACCTACAGTGGATAACAAGGTTGAACATTTTGAAGTTTTATAATTATTATGATTGGTGGCCATATTACCACTAGGGCTATTGATCCGCTTACTCCAATGATCATGGTGTTGGTACTGTTGTTGTTGTTGGGAACGGCTTTTACGGCTTGCCGAATATGTTGAACCTTCTTGACGTAAGGCTTCAAGGAGTGATGTTTTACCAATATTTTGATAACCAACCAACATTAGCTTAAGACGTTTGTATGGTTTTGAATTTTCAAGAATTGAATTCAAATAACTAATAATATCACATGTTTTATATGTTTTATTTTGATCCAATATCATTGAACGTATTGGTTCTTCAATATTTAGGCATCCACGTGTATTTAGATTCCATAGTTTGGTCAGTAATCCCATTTCAGGTGGCAAGGTTTGTAATTCAATATTTTCACTAAGATTCAATACGGATAATTGTTTCAAATATGAGATTGATTTCGGTATTTTGCCGATATGATTTCGGGATACATTAAGCATTGAAAGATTGGGGAAAAATAGTTTCGTATATTTTGTAGTTTTAAAATTTATATTAATTTCATCAGCATTTTGACCTCGGGTCAAATCATCTTGACTATCAGTGAGATTCGATGATGAGGATAATAGCCTGGTTATTTGTGCTAAATGGCTGGATTTCAATTGTGTGGGTGGATGATCCGCGTCGACCCTCGGATCCTGTTGATTCTTAACACTGTTACTGCTGCTACCACTGCCACCGAAACTCGAAGACAGATTAAATGAAAATATATTCGTCATCAATTTACTACCAGTATTCGGGGCTTGGTCACTATTGTCATTACTGGTCATATTATTGGCGATATTTGATCGATTCGTATATCGTGAATCGATCAACTCCAACAGCTCATCACGTGTTATTATTAATTCTTTAAGATTATTATTAGATAATATTAGGGTCTTCAGGTTATCCAGCTTTGTATGTTGCCGCAATGGACATCCATTCAATGGCGATCTGAAATCACAGCTGTTGTTGGACAATCGACGAAGATAATCATGAAAACAATACGACGACGAAGAATTTGGTTGATGGTCATTGACCATATGGTAATCATCATTGGATAATTGATCATAATAATCATAATCAATGTTGGTCGAATTTCTGTTCGTCGAACCATTATAATCATCAATACAATACCATTGATCAATTTGATTATTGGACAGGTCTAAATGTTTAAGACTCTTAGGTAAATGACCTAGCACGAGATTCGAATCGAATACAGTCGTCAAACGGTTATATGAAAGGTTAAGGTGTGTCAATTTTTGAGCCAAACACGACAACAACGGTGGTATATGATCAAAACCATTATGCGAGAGATTCAGCTGTTGTATCGAACATTGTAAATGCCTTGGGGATATTTGTTGTTGCGGCTGATGCTGGTGATGCAAAGGATTATAGTCTTTACTCAATCGATGCGGATGATAATTATTCAACGATTTTAAGGATTCGAAATCATGATTCATCGAACTCAACGATTGTTCATTGGTTTGAGTATTTTGAGTGTTAAACAACAGCGATTGCTCGGGGCCATTCACAAATGGTTCGGCTAAGACATCATTTTTTACTGTAAGTAAATTATTTGACCAAGGTTTCAATATGTTCAGTTCGAATGGTATGAGATTTGTTTTGATCGTTGTTGTTGGTGCTGGGGTCGTGGACCCTTGACCTTCCGACTGGATTAAATTAACTGCGCTAACATTGTTCGAATCAAATTTATTCAAATCAGAAAGGGTTAGCGATGATGACAGATTACTACTACTCGCAATACTTGATGTTGATATACTTTTTGACATTTGACCTTTATCCGAATGTATGATGAATGATAGTAAATAGCTGATTGGTGATGATAAATCACATAATAGATTCATTGATAGGTTTAATTCCGTTAATTTTGGACAAAACCAAAACATTGGTGGTAGGGTTCGTAGTTTATTATTTGAACAATCCAGAATTCGAAGCTCTGGCTGTTGAAATAGTGATAATGGTAAACATTCTAATTGATTATCTTGTAGATATAGTTCTTCTAAATATGGTAGATTCCATAAGGTTTCAATTGATTCCGTCGAAAGGGTTTTATTACGGATTGTTGTTGCCGGCGGGTATTTCATTGATTTTTGATTCGATGATGTCGAACACGTGGACAGCGATGCAGTCACACTGTGTGATTTACGCATTCGGGATAAGAAATTCTTCGATGATCTGGTCGATTGGTCATCTTCGTTGTTGATTCGAAATGAATTATCATCGTATGAACAGGTTTTAATCTCTGGTAACGTCTGCAGACGGTTCTTGGACAGATTCAGTATTTTCAACGATGGTAAATCCGTAAACAGCGTGATTGGCACTGATTGTAGGTTGTTTTCGGACAGATCTACGCGAGTGATTGCAGCTAAGGCCGTATTCCATACGGTGAAATCAGCATTATTTTGAGTATTATTCAGCTTCAGCTTAATATTGTACAACAGCGCCGAATCGATTAGCCATTTGTGAAGGTTTTCATATATTAGCTTGCGGTACGTGTTGATGTTACGAATTCGCAACGAATGCCAATCAATCATCACAGGGTTGGTTGGAAATATTGAACTCAGCGTCAAATTATTCATGGCATTATTATTATTACGATTCATTTGTATCAGGCTCGAACCATCGAATGATTTTCGATTAATTTTGCATTCATAATCTTGATATGCTTTCAGTGACAATAATTTTGATATGAAATAATTGTCATTATTTTTCAATGATATTTCCAATGCTGTCATTGTATGGTCATCGATTGGCTCAGTGCTTTCTTCATCTTCATCATTCGAATTCGACGTTTGTGACTGGGACTGGTCACATAAATCATCGGTAGCACCGAAACGCAACAACAAATCGACCATTGCTCGATCACGATTACGTATGGCTTCACGTAATGCGGTCGAATGATAAGTGGCCGATTGTTGATTATTCGAATTATCATTATTGGAATTCGAATTGATCGATTTAAGATCTTTCAACGATTCGAGCATCGATAGTTTTGGATCAAACAATGGATTTGATTGATCAAAGCGGGATACACGAGTTACCAGGGTCGAAGGTGATGATGCTGTTGGTGTTGACGTTGTTGACGCTGCTGGAGGCATACCATTGATCAGGTTGTTTGGATTTGCACCATTTTCCAACAACAAAGATGCGATTGAATAATATTTCTTTTGTACAGCCGAATGTAATGATGTTTGTTGGCCACAATTACAATATAAATCAATTTTAATCGGATTTATCCTACAAATCCGATGATTTTGATTATTCGATTTAATCGATATTTGCGATGATTTTAAATTTTCAATCAAATTTCGAAGACTATCACCTTGATTATGAGTATTCACAGGGTTTTCATTATTAGATTTATGACTAGATTTATCACCAACATTCAAGGTACTAATCACAGTTATATCTGGACTACTGTCCTCATCATCATCATCCGTATCACTATCAACATTATTTTGACTAAGACAATCTTCAAAATGATCTTCAGAGACAGCTTCATTTAGTAGATTGGCAATTTCATCGGTGTAAACATATGAATTTACTCGTAAATTCAGCAGATATTCAATCAATTCGAAATTTCCGGATAATGTTGCCATATACAGAATGGTTTGTCCGGCAATATCTTGAGCATTCAAATCAAAAGGTGCGAAATATACGAATTTTTGTCGCTGTTGTGATTGATCATCACAATTGTCATTGCTGGTATTCGAGTTGTCATTGGAATTTTTCGACAATGATTTCAGCGATTGTTGAGAATTTCGAATGTTTGATTGATTCGGTGTCATCGAATTATGCGGATGATCATCGCTTTTAATAAATGGACGCAACAATCGATGCGGATAATCGTATTCGATTAATAATCGTACAATATCCAAATGATTATTAATCGATGCTGCATGAATCGGTAGCCAATGCTCGATGGTATACACCTGAACTAAATTTGGAAATTTCTGCAGCAATAATCGACATATCTCTTTGCGGCCATTATATGCAGCAATATATAATGGGGAATAACGGGTCAACGCATTGATACGATCATCGGCACCAAATTCCAGTAACTTTTCCACTAAATTCAAATGACCATCTTGACATGCTTTGAATAGCAGTGTATTTGAATTATTCGATGTATAATTGATGATTGAATGCAGATATTTTCGATCATTATCACTCTTGGTTAGCTCGGTTTCCTCTAATATTCGTATCATTTCATTCGTATCACCTTTGTGGACACAAATTGTTAGCGTTTTATATAGATTCATGCTATATTCTTCGATTTTTGATTGCAATTCGCGAATGATTTCATCATCATCGTCATCATTAAACAGCTTTCGAGCAAAATCTATAGCCATTAATCCATCATAATCATCATGGAGGAATATGTTTGCATTGAATTCAATCAACAATCGTATCATTTCAATATTACGTTTTTCAATGGCTAAATGCAGGCAACATTTAGTGAGTGGTGATTTAATATTTGGATTTGCCCCATTCATCAGTAATAATCTAGCACATTGCAGACTATCCGATATGATTGCTTCATGTAGCGGGGTACGACCTTTTAAATCTTGAGAATTTATGTGTTCAATCTGCAAGAGATAAATGGAAATGAATTAAATTGGCGAAATAATTCAAAAAATACAAAGACTAATACCTCATCACCAAGTAATAAATCATTTAATAATTCAAAATTATTCCACAGACATGATAAATGTAATAGTTTTCCTTTGAAATCACCACCATCGATACTGTTGTTAGGGTTATCACCTTTGTCGTCGAAATTATCACTGTTATTATTGTCGTTATTATTAGTATCTTTGTCATTTGAATCCATGATTACTTCAGAATCATTGATTACATGATTAAATTGGACCAAAAATTTACGCAGTGGAACAGTTGACAGGTGATTTTTCGCTGAAATAAAACGAGCTTGTACGAGCTTCGAAGTGAAACATATGGTAGCGAACACTGAACGTATAAAGAATGATTAATTAATAAATAAATTTTTAATTAACAGAAATAAATGAATGTATTAATTAAGAAGCATGATTTCGATTGTTTGAAAACAGCTGTTTTTTATTGTTGATTCTGGTTTTTGGCGAAAAAATAAACGAAAACGAAAACAAATCGAAAAAAAAAAACGTAAACAAAACATTTTGTCAGTTAGTTATTTTTTAAAACAACAGATGGCGCCACAAGCATGGAATTTTTTTGAAATTTTTTTTTCTCTTAAAATTTCTATAACCCTTTTAATAATTCTTATTTTTTTTACTGATTAATCATTAAAAAAAATGTAATTAAAAAAAGTGTTCGAATTAATTTTGTTCAAAATTTTTGATCATTAATCATTTTAATTTAATTTAAATTGGATTAAATTCGATTTTCAAAAAAAAATGATCAAAAATATGATTAAAACATTGATTAAAATCGTATTAAAAAATGTCCGAATGAGAATTTCCAAATAATAGAATCGATACTTTATTATTTTCATTAATTCTTAAAACTCGAACGGTGAGCATCACTCATCACCATAAGATGTAATGTAGCAACTCGATAGGCGCCGCTCAGTCACCAATTTTACATGAGTATGAAAAATTGTCGAGCTGCTGGCTCGTTTACGCTGTCGAGTGCCTCGAGAGCTAAGGGTTAATTCTTCCTGTATTTTTCACACTGGAGAATTACCAGTGAATTTTTTAATCACCAAAAAAATAAAATAACAATAACCCTTTCTGCACAAAAAAAAACAATAACCCTTTCTGCACCAAAAAAAAACAATAACCCTTTCTGCACCAATACACATTTTCACACAGGCCGACACACAAACACACACTAAACAGTGACTGTAGGGCCACTAAGCCTAGTGACTAGGCGCTATCGACACTCTGTTCCTATCGACAATCGACAATCAAACAATTTCGCTTCAATGCATTGAATTTCAAAGCCAATTGAGCCGTGAAACTAAATTAATTTATTCAACTAAATTAATTCATATCATTATTATCATTATTATTATTATTATACGATATTCTTCGATAAATATTCATTGATAATTATTGAATGAAACAGAAACAATGAAGAAACACAAAGAATATGTTACAATATCGCTGTTCAATTCAATTCAATTCATTAATAAATAATGAATTGAATGAATGAATGAATGATAATAATAATAATAATCCTTTCGATACTTTAAAATTTTTGTTTAAAAAATTCCTAATTCAATTCTATGGATGGAATATTTGGATGAAAATCTTTTAATTTCGGTGTGATCTTTCAAACAGTTCCTGAAATTGAAGAATATTTATCATGAAATTCATTGACATTTCAACACAAGAATCGCTTTGGTTGAAAAGTGTCACTGAATCTATGGAATTTCCAAGATTTATGACCGAATTTCATTGGATTTCAATTGTATTCCATGTTCATTTTTCACCGTTGAGAAATCAAAGCTAAAGATTTTTAAATGGACCATATATCACTGAATATTCTTAAAGAATCTTTAAGAATCAATATTCTTCCTTACGTTGTCGTCGTCCGATTTCATTTCTTCTTTCTATTCGTCATCATCATTATCGTCGTCATCGTCCATAAAATAATAATTATATTATCAATAAAAATTTTTGTATGAGTATTTGTCACAGTTATTATGAACGAATGAATGAATGAATGAATTAAATTTATTATTATTTTGAAACAAATGACGAAAATTGGGACACGCACAAAAATTTTATCATTTTGTTTCAAAATAATGAAAATTGAATATGATGATTCAATAATAATAATAATAATAATCATAAATAATAACGAATATCAAATAATAATATCGAATTATTACTCCAATATTACTCGAATATTATCACCATTACCATTATTATTATTAACAAGTTTAATGTTTCAAAACATTTAATTTTATTATCATTATTTTTTTTTTTATTTTCTATGTATGTGTATATGTGCATTTATATTTTTTCATTATTCACAAAAATCGAATGTACCATTCGAATGTACTTACGAATATACGAATATTTGTAAAGTTGTTTGCATCATTAAATTATCATTAATTTTCTCGTTAAATATCAAAAGTTTCCGTTTACAACACTTCACTTTACACTGATATTGATTGTATTGGGTGATGTGTCTTTCGTAGCATCTTTTGGAAACATCTTTCGGACCATATCTTGGTACATTTCAATGTATTTGGTCCTTGTGATTCAATATGTATTACTTCAATGTATTTCAATGTGCATCTTCAATGTATTTCAACGAGCATTTTCAGCTGGTATTTTCAATGGGCATTTTCTGTGTTAGTCACTGTGTTAATTGTCAAAATGTGTACCAAAATGTGTCGTATGTCATCATCATTTTGCCACCATCTTCATATATCAAACATTGATTTCAAAGGCCCCCGAAGAATCATGGAGAATTCTCATAATTCTTATTCCCGAATCTAATTATTACGATACTATTTCAAGACAGTTGGATTGGATATTAGTTTATTTTCAAATACTCCCTAAGAAGTAATAATTCATAAATAATAATCACAAAATAATTACAAAATAACTAATTACTTTATAATTCAAACAAAAAGAAAATGAATGTGATTCAATAATCACAGTGAATAATGTTAGGAATAGTGAGTAACTGTAACTGGAGAATTTAATGACAGAATAAATAGTTCTTAGTAAATAAGTATTAGGTTGTCCGAAAAGTTCATGACGCTTAATCCGAATAAGAGTTGTACATGAAAATCGGCCAAAATTTTTCGGACAGCCTAAGTAAATTCAAATATTATCATTACACACCAAATACAAGTAATGTCAACAGCAACAGCAGCTTCAACAGCAGCTTCAACTGTAAATTCAATTCTGTAAATGACAATCGAATTGAATCGAATTGAATTGAATTGAATTGAAATGAACAGTTCTTGATACATACAAATGATAATGTTCTAAATATCAATGATAATGATAATAATGTCTATATTAATATCACATTAATATTATTCTACATTGCCATTGTACTACATTATACCACATTGTTTTGGGCCCAATAATGATGAATGATCAATGTTAATGACCATTAAATTAGTGAGAACATTTGTTTGTGTTCCAAGTGAATAGAGTCCCGATGAATTCAAGTCCCGAAGAAATTCAACGAATCTGAATCTGAATTCAATGAATCTCGATGGCCTTGAAGCCTTGAAGACGAATCTGATCGAATCTTAAAGAAATATATTTACGTTTTGGCTTCGCTCGGCTGCTCTGTGGTTCTCTCGTATTTATTTAATGATCATTCAATTATGTCTAAGAGATGGTAATGATAATGACTATCGGGTATGACATTGATAATGATGATGATGATTGTCATTATCAATGGTAGTAACATTGATAATTTAACATCGATGATATCGATTGGTTAATGATCGATGTTGTTGGTCAATTTGTTTCAAATAATTATGTTACCGATAATGTTTCAATGTTGATTCAAATTTGATTCAAATGTTGATTCGATTTTTCGAATCATTTCGATCATAAATCATTTGATTCGAATGATTCAATTGATTTGAATCAAATTTCATACAAATGTTTCTTGGCTTCTTTAAAACAACGATGAAACAACCAATGAAAATCAATGACAATCGCTAAGACATCGATCGAAACAAGACAAGACAAGACAAATGATAATCATCGAAATAAACTAAACTAAATCAACTGAGAATAAATTATTTGTTTTGAGTGGATTTGATTCTGATACATAAAAATGTTAGTTTAGTGATTATCAATAATTTAAAGGTTATAGATTCATTTAATTATTTTCTTAAAAAATTTTTCTAAGCCCATAACCTTTTGAAAATCCTTTTGAAATTTTTTTTTTTTTTTTGAAAAAATTCAATGTCAATAAATCTTAGCATGGATTATCATATTATCACTGGTATATCACTGGTCCATTTAGTCCATTTAAAAGCTAATTTATTTGACAATTTTTGACATTTTCATTACGACCAATGATATTTTGTCCATGTTCCATCAACACCAATCATTGAAAACACCATAAAAACAAAACTTTTAATCAAATAATGAACATGATAAAGGCAAACATCAAACCAACTAGCCAAACAGCCAAACAACCAAACCAACCAACAAACCAACCATCACCAAACAAACACCACCCTTAACGCTTTTTGAAATTTGGAAAATCACCCACATTCCTATGAATGCCAAGGAACCATTCAGGCGCCCTCGGAGTGGAAAGGCGCCACTGTATCTACAAATATATAGACATCAAATATATATTTGACACATTAAATATTTCACCATCACCGACCAAACATCAAACAAGTACATAATACATAAACTACATATAGATACATGGATCTATAATCTCTCTCTCTGTATCTTAATACTACAAAATTTTCAAATTATTTCATCATCATTAAATTATTATTATTATTATTCTCTGTTGTATCAATAATAATAACGATATTAATAATTTCCAATAATCATGTTTCAAATCATTTCATTACAAATATATTTGGTTGTCCCATAAGTTCTTGCCGTTTTTTTTAGATTTATTTTCATTTGAAAAACGACAAGAACTTATCGGACAACCTAATATTTCACAGATTTTCTGTGTGTTTGTTTATATACCGATTCTGTGTGATTGAAATTCAGATTCTGTACGAAAATTGAGGCCCGAAAACATCCTCGAATCTCTTCTTCTTGGTTACCCGATTAAATTTCAATCAAAAAAAAAAAAAAATCATCGAATAAATATACTTACATATATAATATTAGGTTGTCCGAAAAGTTTTTACCGATTTTATCGTAGAGAATTATTGGGAAAATTGGCAAAAACTTATCGGACAACCAAATAAATACATTGAATTGAATTGAATTTATTTTTGTATACAAAATATTTTACAAGTATTTGTTGGTTGTTGACATATTACATCGTTATCATTATCATTATCATAATAATCATTATTATTATTATCATGTAATGTAATTAACTTTTTTTTTTTTTTTTTTTTTGAATTAGATTGTCCGAAAAGTTTTGGCTGATTAATCACCATAGAGTTGCTCGATGAAAATCAGCCAAAACTTTACGGACAGCCTAAATATTTTCAACACAAAAACTGGTCAAAAATAGTAGTGTAAAGCCAGTGATAAGCCAGTGAGATTGAATAAGTAAACAAACCAAATGAAGCCCAAATGAAACCAAACCAAATGAAGCCCAAATCAAATTAAAAATCTTATAATCATTGAAATAATAATGATTTTTGAAGATGATGATGATGAACATCTTCATACTCTCTCCAAAAATCATTTTGTTTGAAAAAGAATTAATAAGACCAAAGTATCGGATTGTCTGAAAAGTTCTTGCCGATTTTCCAATTATTTTCTACTATATAACCGGCAAGAACTTATGGGACAACCTAATAAATAAACCATAGAAAAGCGCGAAATCCTTTCCATCTCCACACACACATATATCAATGGTACATCAATATATCGAGGATCTAATAGACCAAATTACACTCGAAATACGCTATTTGAGATCAAGATTGATCAATTGGTAAATGTTGGCCAAAAATATGCCCGAAATTGACCACGAAAATTGACCAATTCAGACATGGAATGGGTACCAGGGGAAATTTCGAATCTTGCTTTTGAACCAAGGCTTTGAACACTCATATATGATCAATCCGGAGCTAAACTAGGCCGAATCAATGAGATGAATCAAAGAAAGTAATCAATCCAAGAAGAATAATTCCAAAGAATTTCAAAAAATCAAAATTTCAATAAATTAAAATTCAAAGATCCAGAATTTTTTCGAATCCAAAAGTTTCAAAATTTCAAAAAATTCAAATTCCCAATTGAAATTAATCGAATTTCTTTCTTCATATTGTTTGTACTGTCTGTTGTTTATCATTCAAAAATCTTTCGAAGGATTTATTCTTTGAATTTTTGAAAATTTTGAAAATTAAAAATTTTTAAGATTTTCAAATAAGATTCAATGATGTCAAAAGTCTTCGAAAGAAACTTCAAAGAATCACGGAATCCATTTGCTTTGATGAACGCCGTGCATTCAAGGCAGTAGAACCAGCTTAGGACGCCACCTTTCTAGAGGGAAGCCAAGAATAAGGCCCGATAAGGCCCCACAAGGTGATGAATTATTTTCTCTGATTCCTCTTCTAAAAGGTAATCCCCTCTTGGAATATAAGAAAAGAAAATAATCTCTCCGTAAATCTCTCTTCTTCGATTTCGATGATTGATTAGAATTTCTGCGGGGGGTGAGGAGGGGGAGGCAAGAAATATGGAAATTTTTCTTTGAAAATTCATTCACAACAAACGATTGCTTAAATATCAAATTTCGAAATCCTTTCCAAACCTTCTTACAATCCAGATCCTTGTTTACCTGAGGTACTTGAAACATCTTGAATCTTAAATTGATTAAAAAATTCAGGTACCAAGGCATGAGGTGAGATATGAGGCAATGCAAGAGATGGTGTATGAGTTACTCGAAGAGGTGGGGTAAGAGGTGGTGTAAGAGGTAGTTCGGTGTAAGAGGTGGAGTAAGAGGTATACACCTTTGCATTTTTTGCTTGATTAATTATAATTAATTATTAATTATAATTATAATTTTGATAATTGCAATTAGGTAATTAAAGGCTTAAAATTTGAAAATTTCAAATGTTTTCAGATGATTTCAACTGATCGAATATTGAATAATCGAACATTTTTTTTAAATAATAATCGAAATATTGCCTCGAGCATTTTTCGGAAGCAATATTGGCGCCAATATACTAGTAATGTTGTTTGTGTCAAATGCCCAAAGGGGCAAAGAAGAATAAACATTGAATTCATATGAATCAACAAATAAAAATTTTCGGTGCTTGTCCAGTAAGTAATGGCGTATTTTTACATTAAAACTCTATGGTGAAAGTCGCAATTATTTTGTTGCCAAGCCAAATATTTAAATATGCATGATGAATATTGGACGAAAAGAAATCCATTATTTTTTCATAGCCATCAAACAAAAAATAATGGATTTCTTTTCGTCCAAAGATAATATAAATAATATCGATATATCGCGTATATCGATAAATACATTTCCATAAACAAATAAATAAACAAACAAATAAACAAATATTGGTAAATATGCCTCGAAAAGCCAAAAAGCAAATATTCATCGAAAAAGTCATCAATAAATTCTGTAATTGCATTTGTGGATGGCGCATTTGTGAAATTATTGAAATGAATTTTGAAAAAAAAACGAAGAATTCGAAATGAATTTTCGACTGTTTACGACAATTCGAATCACTTCGAATCGACATAGAAAGCATTCTGTAGCACAGAATATTCTTCGACTCCGAGAATATTCTTCGGCTGTTCAGAATCAATGGATTCAATGGAATCCAATGATGGATCAGTACGACTCGAAAATGCGCCAATCGTCATGCTTCGAATGTGGAAGAAATGTTTCCGAAATGTTTTTCGTGAATTTCTCGTAATGTTTCCTCATAAGTTTTAGTGGTTTCACTCAGTGTATAACCGATGTACGGATGTCCGAATCATCGGTACCGAATCAAACATGATCAATCAACAATGATAACAGCATCATAGATCAATGGATTTGCGCAGCTGATCATTGTCATCATTGATTCAATTGATACATTGATATCTTAAACTTATTCCAACGAATGAATGATCATTTTGATGTTTGAACGGGATTATTTCGGCATTTTTTTGATTTCGATCGCCATTCATTTCTGATTCATCAACCATCGATGATTTGCTACAAACTTGTTACAATTTTGAAAATATTATTTCGAATCAAATCTTAGATTATTCAGTGATTTTGATTTCTTAAGAAAATTTCCCCGAGAATTTTTCTGAAAAGTTTCTCGATAATTCTGCAAAAAATTTTCCGAAAGTTTTCCCTCTCTAAAACAGTTTTCGACCGGTTATTTTCGACCCAATATTTGCCACCGAAAAAATTTCGACCAGAATTTGTCACCAAAGGTTTCTACCCAGCAGAATTCCTCAACAAAAGTTAACTAAGTAAACAAAAGACAACAAACAGTGAACGACCAACGAAAAAATTTACCGGGAAATTTTTTTCTCGGGTCACATTTACCGCATTCCACCGCCGCAAATACAACAATTTTCGGTCCACAGAATTCCTAGTTCGAAATGTAAGTAGTCATCATGTCATTATCTACGGAAATTCACCGCAAATTGAATGGGTGAAATAAGAAAATTTCCAAGATTTTTTTTTCCAAGGGTTTTTGGAAAATTTCCCAAGAAATTCTTGCGAAAAATTTCGCAGAATTTTCTTAAGAAAATTTTCTTAAATAAAAATTCCAATATTTTCATATCTTCAGGGCAAATTTTATTTGAAATTTTTTATTTTTCTTCAAATGAAATTACTTCGAAATTCAAATCTTATTAATAGTCAAAGCCTTCCACTATCATCATTCAAAGCGTCAAAGGGTTAATAATTTGTAATTAAAGAAAAAGAAAATTCCAAGAATTCTTGGAATTCTTAAAGAATTCCACAAGAATTTCAAAATCTTAGAATTCTTGGTTTAATTCATTTTTAATTTCTTGCTTTTTTCGCCGCTAAAAAGCAATTAAGAAGCGAGAAAATTCCTCGGAAATTTCTTGAAAATTTTCAACAAATTTCTCGGCCTAATTCCCGGCAAATTTCCCCCGACTAATTTCCATATGAATACATGTCCAAATATCTTTAAAAAAAATTCCATAAATGTGATTACATGTTTTGAATACAATGTAAATGAATGTATATTAGGTTGTCCGAAAAGTTCATGCCGCTTGAATCTCGATAGAGTTGTTCAATAAAAATCGGCAAAAACTTTCCGGACAACCTAATATATGAATTTTTCATACACATATTATTTACATAAATCAGTACACATAGATCAGCTGTCAATTTTTGAAATATTTTTTTGTCCCTAGTTTTTCCCATTCATTAAATATGTACCAGAATTTTTTTCTGAATAAATTATTTTTAATAAAATGTCAAATTTTTCTCAAGAAAATTTCAAACGAATGCTAAGAATTTCTAAGGACTTAAAATCTGAGATTATTTCGACGGCTGGCCATAAAGTTATGGCGGCTTTCGCCGTTGACTTTCAAAGCAAAAAGCCGCCATGACTTTCTGTACAACCCTCTCGCAAACACATATTGTCCCATTGATCTTATCGAAAAAAAAAAATAATCCAAGGTCCAATTTCATTCGGTACCGATCAAATGAGCTTCAAATTTCTTTCTTTGGCCAAAGATAATTAGAATCGTCGATGTTCAATGATGGTGATGTCAGTTGTCATCGAAGGAAATTCGGGAGAAAATTTTTCATTTGGAAAATTTTCCAGAAACATGAAAATTTCCCTGGAAATTTTCTTAAATTGAAAATTTTCATCCCCGTAAATTTCCCCGTGAATTTTCCATTAAAGATTTCCGAAAAAATTTCTCGAGAAATTTCCCGAAAAGTCATTACAACATCATCATGATCGATCACGGAATCATTGATATTCAAGGGTAAGAAAAAAAATAATCATCTTATATTAGGTTGTCCAATAAGTTCTTGCAGTTTTTTAAATTTTTTTTTCATTCAAAAAATGGCAAGAACTTATGGGACAACCTAATATATTTGTTTGATGATGAATTATTATTAGTCGTCGGGTACCCATTGGTTCGCGGGTACCCGACATTTGTATCAATTTGATTTGGTCCATTTTTTATGGGGAAATTTACGGGGAAATTTCCCGGGAATGTTTTCCACCGAAAACATTCTTGGGGACCCTACTACTCTCTAAGGTATTTCGGGGAAAATCAAAATTTTTCTGAAAAATCAAAAATCAAAGATTGAAAATTGAATCTTCTGTCAGCGATTCACTGACGTCTTAGACATTTTGAAATTATTAATATTTGAAATAATAATAATAATTGAAGCATCATAATGGGAAATTTCCCGAGAAATTTTGAAAGAGAAAATATTTATTTAGGTTGTCCGAAAAGTTTTTGCCGATTTTCTCATGATTTTCTACAATATAATCGGCAAAAACTTTTCGGACAACCTAATGCGTAAGGAAACATTTCCATATTTTGGCCAATTTTCGGGGCCAATTTATGGCCAGAAATATTTCTTTGGTTTCTCTTTCTCTTATTATTCTTATTTTGGACCAAAACATAAGACAAAATTTCTAATTTCAACCGAATTCTGGGTAAGCCTGGGCCCTTGGGCCTGTCGGTTCTCTCGTATTTTTTCAATATTCTCGGGAATCATTCGAATTTCCATGAAATGTTTCCCATTTCATTATGATTTCAGAGGTCCCTGGCCGAAGCGGACAGATGATGACTGATGAGCTGATGAGGAGGTTGTGAGGCATGAGCCATACCATACACAGGCACAAGGGACCACAAGTAACCGTTGAAAACGCTTGAGAACCGCTGAATCCATTTTTATTATTTTGATTTTTTTTAATTAAATTCTTTGTCGGGATTCATCGTCTTTGAAATTCTTTTATTTTTCATTTCATTTCTTGATGATTTGATGATGATGATGATTGATGGTTCAAAGTTATTCATTATCATTTCTAAGGCTATAGTTGTTTCGGCTATTGTAAATATAAGATTTGTAAATTAGTTCATATGTGTGTCCAACAATCTCTATGAGGAAATTGATGGCAAAAATTTCAAATTGGGCCATTCACAGCATCAATAACCACCATTGTATTCATGGATCCATTTGATGAATGGCCCATGGCAGAGATTAGCCTGATTCACGGCGGTTTCATACACACACATAGATACAAATATCATAGACTCATAGATGTATTTGTATTCACACAGAATGATCGTCAGATCCAATTAACGCCTGGCAATTTAGCTTACAGCATAAATAGGTCGACGCAGCGTGAAGCTGCTGGGGCCTTAGGGCCGCGTAGCGATCCACCAGATGAAACATTTCTTCATTTGAAATCTTGAAGGAGTCATTGATTGATTCATTTTGATTCCACAAGTACGTCAGTTTAAGCAAACAATTCCTTAAGATAATTCCAAATTGATTAAATTTAATTTTGATTTTGATTTATTTTGAATTAAATTAAAATAAGATTTTTGATTTATTTGCAATTATATTGAAATCGATTTCAAAATATTACATTGTCCGGAAAATTTTTGCCGGTAAATATCGTAGAAAATAATCTAAAAAAATCGGCAAGAACTTTTCGGACAACATAATAATATTTGAATGATAAGTACTGGTTATTTATTATATCAACAGATTGAAGATGAATCGGTAGGGGGCGTTTGCGACAGTAAATTTTAATAAATTTTATTAGTTTTCCACCAAAGTTTATGAGTTTTTTTTTTCAGTGTTTTCATAGCTCAGTTTTGCACTTTGATTAATTTTAATAAAAAATGCCTTAAATAATAAGTCTAAAAATAGAAATTAATTGTTCAAACAGAAATTTGGCGGTGATTTATGGTTATTTGATTACAATTAACAATTTTTTTTTGACATCTGCGCATGCGCAAAACGAAAATAACAAAAATTCAAAATGAAATTTTTTTGAACGTAAATTAATTTAATAGGTTGTCCCATAAGTTCTTGCCGTTTTTTAATTTTTTTCATTCGAAAAACGGCAAGAACTTATGGGACAACCCAATATTAATAAATTATTATCATTGACAATGACAGTGACAGACAAACAATGACACTGATTCATAGCTTGGACTTGATTTGATTTAATTTTGACAAATTTACTTAATTAACTTTTGGATTTTGTAATTAATCTTAGTGGTGGAAAATTAATTTCAAATCAATACTTTTTCGATGGATTAAATTGAAATTGATTTAGTTTGTTGAGGTTTTATTAATTTCGTTCAATCGAAAAGGTCGGGTAATTATTTTTGTTTTCGGGGGAAAATTTCCGAAAAAAAAATTTCCGGAAATTTTCTCCCCGATGTAACAAATCTCGGAAATTATTTCCGTTTGCGAATGATCCTATGCGGTCCACATGTACTAATGGCACCGAGACTACGGTTATAATGATAGTCGTCATGGTTTTGAAAGTCATGGTGGTTTGAAACTGTTGTTTCGGGGAAACTTTTCGGAAAACTTTCCGGAAATTCCAGATTTAAACTGTGGAAATTGAATTTGAATTTAATTTTTTGAATTTAATTTTGATTCGTCTTCGGATTCACACACACACACAAAAATCTTTTTGTACCCGAAAACACAGAGTATTTCAGGGTGAAATTTGATAAGATTATAGTTTTTGGTATTTTTTTGTCGACCCGCAAAACCCTTTGAATACTTTGAATACTTTGAATATTCGGGAAATGTTCCCATAAATAATCCTCATGGTGATAATTCCCGGAGAATTGTTCCCGCAATTTTTTTCCCCTGTTAACACTTTTTGGCTGGGGAAATTTTCCCGAAAAGTTTCTTCAACGAATTCCTTAAAGAATTTCTTGAAAGAATCATTCGGCATAAATCCAATGATAATAAGATTTGCCTGAAATGATGATAATGGCTTAGGGTCTTAAGACTTAGGCGAAAGAGGGGAGATTTTGCATTAAAGATCAGATATCAAAATGTGCCATGAGATAAGATCTTCAAGGAGGAGGATTTCAAAGATTAGATTTTCGGGAAACTTTCCCGAAAATTGAAAAAATTTCCTAAAAATTTTAATTCAAAAATAAATCCCAAGAAAATTTCCCAATTCTTTCCCAAAAAATTTCTTAGGTGAATTCCCAAATACAATACCCCTTTATGAATACAATGGAAAAGCACCAATCCACACACATACACAGTGTAAATGAATTGAAAAATGAATGGTAAGAAATGAATCAGAAACTTTTTTCCCGTAAACTTTCTTCGCTGATAATTCCTTCGATACACAAAGACTAAAAAGTGAGACTAAGACCTGACAGAGAGAAATTCAATCAAATAAACAAGTACACAGAGCAAGCAATCCTTAACCCTTTCCACTCGACAACAAAAACGTCCCGGCATTGGTTTTCGATACACGGCTGGGCGCCTGTGAGGCGCCTGGCGAGCGGAACGAATTCACAGGTTTTTCAAACACACAAATTTCAAGAATCAAAAAGCCTCCGAAATTTGATTTTTTGACTTCGGGAATCCAAATTGACAAATTCAAATTTGAAATAACACTTGAAATCAATTCCATTTTTTCGAAATTCCATCTGTGTGTGAAATAAGAATAATTTCAAAATTCAGCAGAAAGAAATTGTAAATCAATTTTGGAGAAATGAGCAATTTCTCTCAAATTTCTCCAAAATTGATTTTTTAAATTTTCCTGAAAAATTTCTTATTCAGTTTCTTTAAGAAATAAACAATTGTTTATTTGTTTATTTATTTTCGTGTATTTGTTCAATTCAATACTCTCTCATCGTCGTCATTAATTTCAAGCATTTTCAAGAGGGTAATATTCAACGTGGAATAAACAAAACGAAAAACAATAGACAAACATAAGATGAACAAGAATTCCACGGAAATTCCTCGGGAACATTGTTTCCATTTTCTGTTTTGCTTTTCGCTTGAATGATTCATGGCATTATTCCGTGAATATTCCTCAGAAATATTTCTTGAAAATTTCTTGAAAATTCAGCGAAATATTCCCGAGTAAAATATTCCCGTGAATGTTCCATTGTTTTTCCATTGTCTTTGGCTGGCCGGAATCGCTCGAAATTGAATTTGAATTCTTTTAAATGGGAGAAATTTTTTCGGAAATAAATCAAATTTCATTTGCGGGAAAATTTTCGTGAAATTTGCGAAAATTTTCCCGAAAAAAATTTTCCCGTAAAAATTCCCGAATTCCAAATTCTGAATTAATCAAGGAATAGGCCCTTGGTAGGTAGATAATGTATGATGGTACAAGGTATTCATCCATAAGGTATTCATCCTCATTCATAGGGTCTTCCAGAGGACTAATATTCAAGTTTACTTTTTTTTGGGATGATGGATGTGGATGACGAAATCACGGGGTGGGGAGGAATTAAAAAGGGTAAGTAAAGGGTAAGGTGAGATGGGAAAATTTATGGAAAAGTTTTTTTTTCCTTAAAAAATTTTTTTCCTTAAAATTTACGGGAAAATTTCTCCTTGAATAAAATTTTCACCATCATTCAATTATGATTGTTTTGTTTTTGTTTTTTGATTTGTAGTGTAAGCCTTATACCTTTTGAAATAATTAGAAATTCCTTTTGAAAATTCCTTTTGAAAATACTTGAAATATTTTCGAATCTCTTCGTTATTTTTCATTTTTTTCATCAAAATAAAATAAAATAATCATAAATTAATGAATATTCAAAGGGGTTGAAATAATGGAAACAGGTGAGGGTTATAGAATTTTTGAAAACAAAAAAATTTAATCCTTTCGTCTCTTGAAATTCCCCTTCTATTTTCGTCGGTCTACTTCATTGTGGAAAGGAACAACGTTGAACGTGCGTGCTCTCGCATCTCGGATCCACCATCCACCATACGTCCACCAATACATATTCCCTCAAATATTCAAATTTCCGTCCATATTCGATTGACCCTTCAGGGTATTTGCCTGTTTGTAATATGCGTAAACAAATAATGAATTTGTTTGTCAACACGAAATTCAGAAATTCGTTGAATAAATAAACAAATTTCAATGAATGAATAATTCAAATAGTAATTCGGTATTCAAATTTTGATTCAATCAATATTTGTATGGAAATATTAATGAATTAATGCTTCAAAATTCATCGAAATACAAAAAAAAAAATCCAAAAATATCGTTACATAACTTTGTAATTATTTTTAATTATTAATATAAATGGATTAATTCAATTCATAAATTATCATTAAATTTGTATTAATAAATAATTATGCATCAAGTATTAATTGTGCAAATATTGTGAAACATTAGGTTGTCCGTCCAATAAATTCTTGCCGATTTTCCATTGATTTTCTAACGATATAATCGGCCAAAAACTTTACGGACAACCTAATTTTTGAAAATTTTTGTTAGTAAACTTTTTCAAAATTTTTGGAATTCGAAAAATTTCCCTATTCATAAACTCAATGACTTTTCAAAATTAAATTAAATTATTTATTTGTGTTAATTCCAAATTATTAATGACAATTTGAAAGGGTTGAAAAAAAAAATTATTTCGATTCTTTCCATTTGACAAGTACAAGGTGTTGAGTGTCGATATAGGTTGTGTGGAGATGTGGATGGAGGTTGTGTGGGGAAAAAGGGGAGGCAGAGGCAGATAAGGGGCAGAGGGTATAAAAGGGGTGAGAAAGGATTACTTCTTCGAGAGATGCTCGGAATGTGCATGACACATATACGAATCAAAAGCCCAGAAGTAATGATGGGATTTGTTTTAATGAACTTTTCATTCATTAATTTGATTTGATTCGATGTGATTTCCGTATCGAATAAAAGTTTTTTCGCAAAATTTCGAAATTCTAACCCTTTGAACACTTTTTTTTGGGAGATTTTTAACCCTTTGAATACTTTTTTTTTAATTTTGACCCTTTGAATACTTTGAATGAATGATTCCATTGAATGATTGCACAAAGTGATTCCACATTGATTTCACTGACTTGATGATTCGATGAAATTATAAAATTTCATCGAATAAAACGAAACGAAAATGAATACGAGTACAAACGAGAAGAGTACCCGAAAAAAAAATCAATTAAAAATTAATTAATTAAAAACAGAAAAAAACCCTTTGAATACTTTTAATTGTTTTTTCACTGTTGATTATTATTATTTTGAATTATTTTGAATATCGGAATTCTTTTGATTCGAATAGAATAAATAAATAACAAAATAAATTAACAAAATATTTGTTTGTTTGTTTGTTTATCGACAAACAGAATCCCCTTGAATCAATTACAACAGAATCCGATTGCAACAAACAGAATCAGTTACAGTTGTTTCACAACAGCAGCAAATTCTGTTCCAGCAAATTCTGTGAGCACAGAATTTGCGAATTTTGTGAAACAAAAATTTAACGAGGAGAAGAATTTCCACTCTTCTCGGAAGTCTGACGTCAAACAGAATAGATTCAAATTCAAACAGAGAATGTATGTGTGTGTGTATGTGTGTGTAAGAGTGTGGAAAAATGAGGGCTAAAGGAATTTCGAATGAAAAAAAAATTATCATTTAAAATACATTTAATATATCAATGATCATCATGTATTAATAATGTATTGTCCAGAAAGTTCTGACCGATTTTCACCAACAATTCTATCGTGATTAAGCGGAATGAACTTTTCGGACAGCCTAATAATATTCAATGATGATTATTAAATGTATCATGAATTAATGATTATTATCATCATTAATAATAATAATGATGATACATACAAACATATACAAGAATTGAATCAATTAAATTTTTTAAAGAAAAAAAAATTTAATAATTCCTGTATCGAATATTTAATTGTTAATTAATTCAATCGATTAATTAATTAATCAATTTAATTAATGTTTATTTTGTATTCTAAATGAAACAAAATGATGACCAATCAATAAATGGTTCAGTCATAATCATTTACTAAGCCGGTCAACAGTCCACAGTCTGGTTCACAGTCCATAATCCAGTCAACAATCTACGATCCAGTCAGCATACCCCAGTCATGATCATCGAATTCTAATGAGTATCAACCGATCGGCCATTTTTGGGAATAATTCTAGGCCCATAACCTGATTCAATTGTATTAAATTCTTAAGGAAATATCACTGAAACGATACCCGAAAATGTCATCAATCGTTGAACAAAATCTCCTTTGGAAAACATATCAACAAAATAAATTAATTCTTAACAATTGTTCATTATTATTTGATTATCTTAATAATGGTGGTGGTCATGATAATAATCGATCAGTGATTGGTCATTTTAATAATAATTTGACCAGTAATTTGACCAGTAACTTGACCAGTGAACTGTTTGGCGAGAATAACAACGATTCGAATGCATCGATATTCGCCGATTACGACGATGTATTCGAATCAGCGACATCGGCCATTAACCATATGGCGCCACCACCATCATCAATAGCCCCAGAAATATCATCATCAACGACAACAACCATACCATTTTCAATGATATTACAATCGTTGTGTAATAATAAAAATTTCCTCGCCGATATTGATTCAATTATTAAACAATTGGATAGATTATTAATTAATCAAACCACTGTTAATCAACAATTAATGATTGATTTTGATAATGATCATCAACAACAATATTCGAATTCGAATCAATTCAATAATGATACATCAGGGTCGTTGTACCCGCTGAAATCATCAAATTTACCGATTTCCAATCCGCCGCTGTTACCACGAAATGATCAATTTTATATTGAATATCCACATGATATGCTTCATCCATCGATGAATCCATGTATGTATTACTGAATGAATGAATGGTGCCCAATTCCGATCTGATCCGATTAGGTTGTCCGAAAAGTTTTCGCCGATTTTTTGATGAGCAACTTTATCGGATTGAGCGGAATGAACTTTTCGGACAACCTAATAATTATTAATTGATTAATTAATTAATTTCATAGCATTTATGCCAATTATCATCACACATACGATCACTTTTCTTATCGGTGTCATTGGTAATTGTGTTGTGATAGCAACATGGTCAATGAACGGGAAATTTCGTTCGCCTACGGCCATATTTCTTGTCAGCTTAGCTATTGCTGATCTATTTCTACTGCTGGTGTTTGTCCCGTTGGAAACATTGGAATATTTTATGATCACATGGACTGGGTTAAGTTCCATTTGTAAAATGATATCATATGTTGAAGCAATATCGGCCATGTCAACGGTTATGAACCTGTTGGCCGTCAGTATTGAAAGGTAATTTGACTGCTATAATTTTGATTAACCTTTATTTAACCCTTTACTTCTGAACTTCTCTCATCCTTTGACCCTTTACCTCCCTACCTCTGTTCTCTGTTCACCACCTCTGAAAAATCTCTGATCCAACACCCTGTTCCCGCCCAACCGCTGCGGCTTCCAATTCAAATATCGAATCGAAATCGGTTCAAATCGAAAAAATCAAGATTCTTAGTAATCGTATATCCAATGCGTGCACGTTCATGGTGTACAATGAGTTCAACACGTAAAGGATTAATATTAATATGGAGTTTTGCATTCATTCTATCAACACCAGTACTATTGACAAGGGTATGTCAATCTATTGTATTTTGTTGTCCGATAAGTTTTTGCCGATTTTTCAATTGGTATTCAATTTGAAAATTGGCAATAACTTTTCGGACAACCCTGTATATATTTTACTTATTCAATAATTTATTTTACTCATTTTTTTTCTAATTAATCATTTGTTAATTTTTAATCACTTAATTAACAAAAAAATTAATTAATTAATCAACATTTTAATTAATCAATTCAACTAATTAATTAATTTTTAATTAATTAATCTTTATTAATTGATTTTTAATCAATTTTCAATTGTAATAATTTCGAATGAATGATTTATTTGTAATTATTTATTCATAAATAATGATGATGCCTCTGTAACATTTGGGCCTTGTAACCAAACAATATTAATATATTCGAAAATGATGAATACATTTCAATATTATTACGCCGACATTTAAAACATATTAATCTTACAATATTACGAACCCAATATAACCAATATTACGAACCAAATACCAACAAACAAAAACCATTCAAAATACAACTAATACAAATACATTGAATTACATTGATTTATGATCAATTTACTTGGTTTGATCAATTCAATTCATTCATTCATATGGCTCCGGATTTCGTTATTTATATTGATTTTCTGTGTGTGTTGTGGGGGGCCAATTCATTTCGCATCATTTCATCCCTTTATTTATTCCCCCTCCCTTTTTGTAACTCCTTCGTATTCAAATGAAAATGTAAACCCCCCCTTATACCCAACAAACCAACCACTCACATACAACCACTTACATATATGATTAATGGAACCATTCAACGAATCAATGAATGATTCATTGATTCGATTGATCAATTGATTCAATTGATTGATTGATCGATCGAATGAATACACATGTGAAACATTATGGAACATTATGGACATTTATTTGAAATTAATAAATGAAAATAAATACATTTTGAATACATTTCGGATTCCATTAAATATTCAATCAATGAATTCCGAATGAAAAAATGATGAAAATGAAATAATGATTCCTGGTACAATTCTCGATTAATTTCATAAATGTCAAAACATCGATTCAATGTAATCCAATGAATGTTTATTTGTATTTTATTTTATTCATTCATTTATCCAATTGGGTCAATTGAATTTCTATGTATTCATTTTGATTTGATTCGAATTGATTTAATCACATTTATGACCATTGAAATGCTTGTAATTGAACATAGCACACAAGCCAAATAACCTATTACAATATGACAACATCATTAACATTGTATTATTGTTTTGATGTTGAAAATGAGCTAACATTCTTGGTATCCATATATCAGCTGCTTGTCATGTTCGTATTACCATTATTATTTATGATCATATGTTATTATGTTGTCATCAAACAATTATGGTCATCAACACGTTCGGTGAATATGATGACACAAGCCGAGAACAAAGCACGTCAAGCATTCAATGCTTATTATCATCATCATTCGAATAATCATCAGTCGAATACTCAAAATCCCGAAGGTCAACGATCATCAATATCGGCAGCGATGAATAATCATACAACGATCGATGCAAGGCCCAATACCTCTTCGAACAGTGTCCAAAGGGTTAAATACTCGAAATTATCGAAAAAATCCAAGCTTTCGCTGTTTAAACGGATGAAACGTAAACGAAATAATCCAAATCAAAACAATTCATCATTTGCCACTTATGATTTGAATGATGAAAAAAGTTTTTCCACTGAATTCACTTCGATTTACACCATATCAACGGCGGCGGCAGCACCAGC
This sequence comes from Psoroptes ovis, assembly GCA_002943765.1. Taxonomy (NCBI): domain Eukaryota; kingdom Metazoa; phylum Arthropoda; class Arachnida; order Sarcoptiformes; family Psoroptidae; genus Psoroptes; species Psoroptes ovis. Next base: position 75,612 of record PQWQ01000008.1, on the reverse strand, counting down.
AGCGGCAGCGACATCAAATCAATGTAATCAAAAATCAATTGATTTCAAATCAATTGATTCGAAATCATCAATAAACAGCTCACCATCACCGCGACCATCGCGACCACCCCGGCAACGACAACAACAACAAATCGGCGATGAAGAATTCACGATTGATATTGAATTCGATCGAACAAATACTAATCAAGAATTAATCAATGAAAATGTGACAAGTTTCATCATTATTGATCGAATCAACGATGACACTGCTAACCATGACAACACTGACATTATGAACATTGATTCGGCGAAGCCAAAATGTTCGAAATCATTCGATGACCAGCAACCACGGCGGCAACATCAATATCGTCAATCATCTATGTACAATAACCATCATCATCCACAACAACAACAACAACAATTGCAGCTACCAATGCAATCATATCGACCCTCATCAACATCGGCGACATCAGCGACACCATCATGTACACGAACCCTTTCGAGTAATGTTATGGAAATAACCAAAAGCCGTATACAAGTAAGTGTTCGAAAATGTTGATTTGATTCGAATTTCGAATTTCAATTTAATTTCAATTTTCGGGATCCGAATTTCGGTAGTTTTTTCCAATTTTGATCTTTGATATTTCTCGGATATTTGGTTCTACGGTACACATTCTAGGGTCTTCAATATTGTTGATAGGTTCGGATATTTTTTTTTTTTGTTTATTTTTAGTTCGATTCAAAATAATTTTTGCCCCGACTTTGAAATTCCTCAGAGAATTCCTCGGAGAATTCTTCAGAAATGAATTTGGCTCCGAAAATTATGAATTCTGAATAAATTTAAATCAAAATATCGAATTGAAATGGCTCGAATTCGGGCCAAATTCGAGTCCGAAATAGTGCCAAATAGGGTTCGAACATCGTTTGAACATGTTTACTCAAATATTAGGTTGTCCGTAAATTTGTTGCCGTTTTTTCAAATGAAAAAAATTTATAAAGCGGCAAGAATTTATGGGACAACCTAATATATTCAATAAGTGAATTCGAAGAAAATTCCGAGAAAATTACCCTCGTTTACCCTTTTAAAAATTCGAAAGGTGACTTGTATTAACCCGGGTATGAAATTTCCTCGGAAAATTTCCGAAAAATTTTCGGAAATTCTCCGAAATTGATTCGAATTTCGAATTTTCAAAAAAAAATTCCCATAATTTTGTCCCCTTTTGTTTGGCTTGGCCTCGGAACCCAAATATTTAATTATAGCTTAGTTAATAATGATGATTCAATGATTCTATAATGACAGCTTGGTTTTTCTCCGGAAATTTTCCTAAAATTTTCTTAAATTGATTTTTTATGGAAATTTTTTCTTAAAGAAATTTTTGAATCTAATTTTCAGGGCCCTAATTATTCGAAAGAAATTCTTTTTTCTGAATAATTTCTTAAAATAATACGTTGTCCGAAAAGTTCTGGCTGATTTTTCATAAACAATTCTATTGTGATTGAGCGGAATGAACTTATCGGACAACCTAATAATTTTACGAAAAAAAAAACATCTTTGAATAATTATTCATTTATTCAATGAAATATTCAATGATTCTTTGCGTGATTGCATTCAATTTAAGAAGGAAATTGAATTTTCATTAAGAAAATTTTAAGAAAATTTCAAATTTTTCGAAGAAAATTTTCTTGAAGAATTTCAATTTGTTTCAATTAGGGTTACCCCAAAAACAAAGGGGAACCATTTAATTATCATTTAATGATAATTAGATGATTTATAATTATTCCGAATTGTAATTAGCGAATTCCATAATCAGTAATTTTATTAATTAGCAAATTCCATTAATTATCACTTTGGGTCGATTAGAAATTATTATTGAAATTAACCTTTAAGAAGACAAGACCTTTAAGAATTTTAGAATTTTCCTAATTCCATTCAAAGACAATCTTGGTTGACATTTAACCCATAGATGTTCCTGCCTTAAGATATTTTCAAATTCATTTGTCAAATCCATTTAATTCAATTGATTTTGTCTCGTATAATTTACAATTATTCCAAAATGCCCCCACCGATTAAAGGTCATCAAAATGCTCGTGCTGATCATTGTATTATTCCTGTTATGCTGGGGACCACGATTAATAATGAACGTCCTCGTTAAATCAGGCCTACAAACATATTCATCATGGATCTATAATCTTCGTGTTATGTGTAATCTGTTATCATTCATTCATTCAGCCCTAAACCCTTTTGTATATGGTTTTATGTCATCAAATTTTCGTCAAATGGTTTGCCAGTCATTTGGTCGTGGTCATTGGCGAAAAAAACGACAACGACGCCGCCAACGGCAACGATTAAAATTTTTGGAAACAAATAATAAGATTAATGATATGAATATGAATATGAATAATCGACGTATTACGAACAACAATGATGACATAGCCACAGTGACAGCAACCCTGTACAATATGAATTCAGAGCGAAGAATTTGAAGAACCTAAGATGGTCCAAGGATGGACCCAAGGATAGCCCAAGACGGACCAAGGACTTGCGTCAAATATCCGTGAATTCAAATGTCAATCGATGCGTAAATCAACTTCGAATCGATGATTATTCAATCACTGATTATCTCGATGTGTCTCTCGATGAATGGTCATAAATCATTGTTAATCCTTGTTGATGATGATCATATTTCGACATTTTCTTTCCCCGCATTGAATTTCATCGAATGATTACTTTGTTTTTCATTTAGGAAATTCAGGTTGTCCGAAAAGTTTTGGCCAATTTTCATCGAGCAACTCTATCGGATTAAGCGTAGTGAACTTTTCGGACAGCCTAATATATTTCTTCGAAATTTTGTACATTTTTTTTTATTCATGAATAATTTTGTGTTTTCGTTTGTGTGGTGGTTTTCTTTAAAGTAATGTTTGATTAATGAATCTTTTTCTTCATTTTTTTTTTTTTTTTTTTCGTCTAAAAATAAAAATAAATTAATCTTTAAGATGAATAAAAAAAAATATGGAAATATATTTCATAATTTACAAAAAATCATAAATTTGAAAATTTTGTTTAATTATTTGGCCACCAGATGGCGCCACTTATTTGATTTTTTTGAAAATTTAAATTTTTTCAAAAAACACGTTTTGCCGCGAAAATTTTTTTTTTGCTTTTTTTTTCTTATTTCGAAACGGATTACACTGTTTGAAAATGCCAAACATATTCATTTGGAAAACACCGAAAATATCACAGTGAACATTCATTCATTGATTTCTTAAATTTGAATCTTGGGAAAACCTTTGAAGCATAGTTACGCATTGGTGAACAAAACCTTTCAAAAAGCACCTTTCAACAAAACAAAACAAAATTTCAAATTTCCTTCCCCTTTTTACGCCCCTTTTTGAGCAAAATTTGAAATATTATTTACAAAATACAATTCAATTACAGATTTATAATTATCTTTGAGGTTTTCTTGTTGATATGAGTGGATATAATTACATAATGAATGCCCATATTGAAATATGAAATAATCACCATTTATAATCTATTATTTTATGCTTCAATGCTTCAATTACGTTTGTTGTGTATTTCCCCCCCCCCACTCGCTACAAAAAATTCAATGTCATTCGCATATGTGGAAATATTTGCCCATAGATTTTTTTAACGAAGATAATTTCATGGCCAGGGGGAATCTAAGGTCTTCTTAATTAAGACCACGGAGAGCAAGTTGTGGCTACGCCGGGCTGAAGGTTGCTAAAATTAATGGAGAAATTTTTGAACAAAAAATGGCGCAACGATCATTCAACGAAATGATCTAAATTTAATCATTGAAATATATGATAATATGAATGGATTGATGGTTAATTGATTTTTGAAAATATTATTCAAAGGGGTTAAAGGTACATTCATTTAATTTATTGGGAAAATGATCTGAGCAAAAATCGATTGAAAATCATCAAATGGATGAAATCATTCATAAAATTTTAAATAATTACAAATATCAAAATCAATCAAAATCATTGAATTTACGGGTGATCAATTGATCAGAGATGGATAAAGAATGAGAGCAATATGATAATATTAACCCTTAAAACTCGAGCGGTGAGCATATCTCACCATAAGATGTAATGCAGCAACTCGATAGGCGCCTCTCAGTCACTATTTTAACATGAGTTCTGAAAAATTGTCGAGCTGCTGGCTCGCTTGCGCTGTAAATGCCTCGAGTTCTAAGGGTTAAACCCTTTTGTTGCTCTTGTTATTGTTATTAATACAGTTCCAAAGTGCCAAGAGGGTTATCAATGATTATTATTATTCGAAAATTATTATTTTGAATTCATAATATAATAATTGAAATGATTTGAAATAATTGGAATAAAATATTAACAAAAATAAACAATAATAAAGCAACAGGTGAATAATAATTCATAATAATAATAATGATAATTCTTATTTTGATTAATTATTGAAAATAATAATTAAGAAAGAACACAAGAGTTTTTTAAGAAAGAAATTGATTGATTAATTAATTTAAATGGGAATTTTTGAAATTTAAATCATCGAATTCATTCGAATAAAGCCAATCAGCCAGTCGATTCGAATCCAGTGACTTGATTAATTCATTCATTAATTCGATTCAATCGATCAAATCGAATTAATGAATAGAATTAACCTTTGACCACCTTTTTACCGGCAGCACCTTTCTTGAATGCAGCTTTAGCACCGGCTGCAGCACCTTTTTTGAAGCCAGCTTTACCGGCTGCAAAGAATTTCTTGCCACCTTTAGCACCGCCAGCGGCAGCAAAACCTTTTTTGAATTTTTTGCCACCTTTTTTACCTAAATTTTAGATCGTAAATTGGTGAAAAAATCGAACAAATTAATTATTCAAAAAGTTAATTAAAACAATCAAATTAATTCAATTCATCAACTACGAACCTGCTGCAACACCGCCGGCAGCAAATTTCTTGCCTTTTTTACCGAATGCACCAGCGACACCACCGGTGGCGAATGCACCGCCAACTTTACCGAATTTAAAGCTATTCAATTGAATCAATAAATAATGAATCAATGAATAATAATTATTAGGTTGTCCGGAAAGTTTTTGCCGATTCACTGATTGAAAAACATGTGAAAATGGGCAAAAACTTTACGGACAACCCCATATTTCTTCAAAAACCTTACCCTTGTGCCATGCCTAATGTTTTAATGGTTGCGAATTTCTTATTGAAACCAGCGCCGGCAACTTTTTTGAAGACACCTTTTTTACCGAATTTGGCGAATTTACCGCCAGCAGCACCGGCTGCGCCAGCTTTACCACCTTTAAATCAATTATAACCAATTGATTGAAAAGGTTAATTATTCCATCATAATTAATCAAATACAAATCAATAATACCTTTCTTAAATCCAGCAGCGCCACCAGCGGCACCAGCAGCAAATGCACCTGATTAGAAGCAAACAAATGAATCATTTATGGGTCATTTATGGGCCATTTCAAAGACAAAAACAGAGACAATTCATTTACCTTTTTTACCACCTTTAACACCGCCAGCAGCAAATGCAGCTTTGCCAGCTTTAGCACCGGCAGCGCCACCTTTTTTGAAACCAGCTTTAGCTGCGGCAACACCACCTTTAGCTGCACCGACTGCAGCCGTTTCAGCTACCATCATTGGATCATCATTTGATGACTGTTCCATTAGTTGAGCTTGGCTACCGACGGCAATCAATACGATTATTAAAACCAAAGGGGTAAATTTCATCATTTTTAAAATCTCGAGGAATTTCAGAGAGATTCACACGCAGAAAATATTCACAAATTCAACAAATTATTAAAAGCAAATATATCACAGATATTTTAAGCTGGAAACGTATGAATTGATTAATCAATGAATCAATGAGATTCGATATTTATCACTGAATTATTGATCTCAGCTGGTTTCAAATCAAATGAATCAAACAAAACATTTGAATGATTTGAATGTGTTTTGTTGTTGTTTCCTAAGAAATCAATCAGCTTTTTATATCAAAAATATTCGAATGTTTCAAAGTGTTTACCTTGCATTACGTACGTGTGATACGCCCACTGTTTTCAATGGTTTACCTGTGTTTATCTGTTTATTTGTATTTGAAATCATAATTCACAAATAGATAATATTAAATATAAATATTAATAGAAATAAAGCCGACAAAGGTAAAACTTGGAAGAAAATACAGCAAAATTTACAGGTAAATTTTACCTGTAAATTTTCCATTGAAAAACAATGCGATAACAATCGCTGATAATGCTGATTTTGTTACGCAAAAGATTTCAAAGTTATCAAAATTGTTAAAAATAGAAAATTGTTGTATTCGGCTGTCCGTAAAGTTCTGGCATAATTTCATGAACAACTCTCTATTGATTAAACTGAATGAACTTTTTGGACAGCCTAATATATATTGAGAGGAAATCAATTGACAATTACTGTTATTAATTATTATTATGTGAAAAAAAAACACCGGAATCGAAAATTGTTAATTATTAATTATTATTACAGGTAATAGCCGTGGTGCTGTTTGAGGGGCGGAAATTATCGAAGTCGACGTAACTCATTTTGCCAAATGAATGATATAATTAATCAAAATTCAATGATAATTCAGATTCAATGGCAAAGCCATTGACATTTTATTTTTAAGTCAATTATGATTATGATCTGATTAGGCTGTCCGAAAAGTTCATTCGGCTCAATCAATAGAGTTGCTAATGAAAATCGACCAAAACTTTTCGGACAACCTAATATTTTTGTTTCATTAGTTTGCACAAATCAGTTCATTAAGCATCTTAATTAATAACTTTTAAATTACTTCAAATTATCGTATCCGTTGCTGATTTTTTCCTTTTCTCACGGTTTTCATTTTGGCCAAAAATTTTTCTTTGAATTAATGAACGTCTTTGAAATCATTATCATTATCTTAGAATCACCGGTGAATTAATAGGCCTTGTTATCTTGATATTTATGCCCACAATCTTTTAATCAATGATGAAATATGATGAGTATGATTATTATTATCATCAATGACTGTGATTGATTGATTGATTGATTGATAAATAATGACCAATTTTTCAATGGAAAAAATTTAATTAATCTCGAATAGATTAGATTACGAACAAAGGATAATGTTTAATGTAAACAAGGATTGATTTGATTTTAATCTGATTTGAATCTTATTTAATCGGAAAAAAAATTAATTTTTGATAAGTCAAAGATAACATCTTAATGATAATAATTCAAAACAAACAAATTTGAGCTTGCATTTCACACATATATGTATTTTTATTATTTAAAATGATAATCAAAAATAATAATAATAATAATAAGTAATTGATTGATTGATTGAATATATTCATATCGATTGAAAGTAAAATAATTAATTAGAGAAATTATTAATTAGCAAAAATAATGAAGAAAAAAAATATTAATTAATTAATTATTTACAATGAAATGAAAATCATGAAAATTCAAAGATTCAGAGAAAAAAATTGATTTCAATTTGAAAAAGTTTTAACTTGAAATTTGTATTTGTTGTTCAAAAGAAAATATATCACTTGTATAAATGCGCGTGCGTGTGTGTGTGTGTGTGTTGATTAATTAATCAATCGATTAATCGATTATTTGATCGATTAATTAATCGATTGATTAATTAGAATCAATTAATTAATCAAATCAAGTAAAAACAAAAATAATTAAAACGTGATTTGTATCGCTTTGAAAATGTATTGAATAAGATACGTTAATTATAATTAATGATGAATCAGATTCGATGAATAAATATAAATTGAATTTGAACTGAAAAAAAAATACAAATAAATGTAAATGTGAATGTGAGTGGGTGTGTGGGCGTGAATTAATTAATTTTTGATTAATTGTGAATGTGATTAATTGTGATTGACTTGGTGACAATGTGCAGCAGCAATGTGTGTGGATTTGGACGATTTTGATTAATTGATTGATTGATTTGAGTGAATGTGAATGTGAATTTAAAATTGTGAATAGAATAATAATAATAAAAATAAGGCCAAAGAAAAAAAAAACGAGACATTGTCAAAGATCAACGAATAATGGAAAAAAATCGATTGTTTTAATTAATTAATCGATTAATCAGCTGATTAATTAATTGTTTTTTTTTTTTTTGGTCCTCAACGAAAACGAATCAACCAGATACTCCACCAGTTAAATAGGAGACTAGTGATCGAATACCTTTAATCGATCGAATACCGAAAATATTGGTCATTAATGGACGTTGATCTAATATTAGCGATGTGGTAGCTGTAAGCGGTATTGTTGCTGCTGGTGGTGGCGCTGCTGCTGCAGCCGCTGATGATGACGATGATGATGGTGACTTTCTCAAATGATGATAATTTTTTTGTTGTGTTAAAAATTTAAAATGTTTTGCTGATACGCCTGATGGTGGCGCTGCTGGCGATTGAGCTATCGCAACTGTTAAATCTTTACCAGATGGCAGTACAAATTGTGGCCGTAACTCTGATGCGGCAGCTGCACGATAACCATATACCGGATAGAAACCTTTTACACGTGCGGCTGAATGATGACGACCACGATGATATGATGGATAAATATATGGCATTACGAAACTGTTCATTGCTTGTGGTACACTTGCAGCATTCATTAATGACGTTTGATGGCTATGACTTGGTTTTTTATTATTTGGCACTAATTTTGATGTGGTGGATGATGATGTGACAGCTCCTGCTGATGCTGAAGATGGTTTATGACGATTATGGAAAAAATTTGGACGATAAAAATGATTTTTATGATGCGCAGCATTGAAACGATAACCACGACCACCACCAGCAGCGCCACCACCATTAACATGGGCCAAAGGTGATGATCCAGCTGCCGGCAGACGATAACCACCTATACCACTATCTAATAAATGTATTTGTGCTAATACAGCTTCATCGAGGCCAACATCACGTGGATTATATGATGCACCTGGTGGTAATTCATCTTTTAAGAATTCTTTTAAGACGAATTGAAAAAAAAAATGAATAAAACACAGGTAAATACGATTAATTTAAGAGGTCAAACAAGGTGAAATTTAAGGGTTTATTGGGCCCAAAGGGTCAAAAGGGTCTTTAAAGGTCTTTGAAGGTTTGAAAGGGGCCAAAAAAGAGAGGAATCATAGGGTTTCAAAGGGTTTAAGAGGGTTCAAAAAGGTCAAAGGGTTTTTTAGGGGTCAATCTTAAGGTATTTATAAGGCCAATAAGGTCAATACATACTCAATTCAAAATCTTGTGCAATCAATTTATGATGATTATCCAAGAATTGATTCTTATTATGATTACTACTACTACCACTCATGGTCATTGAAGGTCGTCGATTTTGATTTTGATTAAATTTATGATTATTACCATTCTTATTCATTGGTGGACGATAAAAATTTACTTTCGGTAAATATGATGGTAAACGATTATGATTGTGACTATTGTGACCATTACCATTGTGACCATTGTTACCATTGTGACCATTACCATTATTGTTATTAAATGATGATTCGAATTTATTTTGATTATTTTGATTATTATTACGGGATTTCTGCATTATTTTATTAACCGTAACGTAGAATTCTTGTTCGTTTACCGGTAGATTACGGAATTTTTTCGATCCATCATGGCCATTGTATACGAATGGCCTTATATGTAGGTCATGTATCTTGTTCAACGATAATTGAGGCTTATTAAGGTCATTGTTATTTGATTTTTGCTGGTTAAACATCAAAGGCTTAAATATTGATTTCGGTTCATTATCATAAGTTCCAGGCCCTATGTAATCGGTTTCGAAATTTTTATAATAAACAGGTCGCTGATTATCATTGTAGCCATCCTGGTTAGGATGATTGAAATTTGGATGCGGCTGCGGCGGCGGCGGGGGCGGCGGAGGACGACGTTGATTATGATGCGGCTGTTGTTGCATAGGTGGCGATGGTGGTCTCATCGGCATCGGTGGCGGCTGCTCTGGTTGCTGCGGCGGCGGTGGTGGACTGTGACTTGGTGGCGGCTGCGGTGGTCGCATCGGCATTGGTGGTGGTTGCTCTGGTTGCGGTGGTGGCGGCGCTGGCCGCTGTTGAAGATAATCAACGGTATTGGTGATGGTATATTCATACGGTGCTTTTGACGATGGTGGTGGTGGTCGATGACCATTTTGCCCGAGGTAATCAGGGTTATTATCATTGTTAAATGATGTTTGGTGATTGTCACGATTATTGTGACTGTTACCGACATCATCCGCATAAGGTTTCTTAATTGGGATGAAACCACCGTATTCGATTTGTTGCGGTCCACCGCCACCGTTGTTATCATCATTGTTATGATAATCCAAGGGTTGTTGATTCGCCGAAGACGATGAGGACCATGAATTTGATGGGGGCTGTTCATATTGTCTTGGTGGTGGTGGTGGCGGCGGCGGCGAGGACATCGATGGTGGCGCTGGTGGCGGTATTTGTTGCTCGTAATCAATGAAATCTGTAAATATTGCCGGCTGCGGCTGTTGTTGTGACTGGGTCAATGATGCTAATGATGGTATCAATGGTGGTGGTAATGGTGGTAAATCTAATGAGCTCATATCATACATTAGATTATCGTTGAGTAGGGTATATTGAGGGTTATTGTTATTGTTGTTTTGATTATTTTTCGTATTAATCATTGATGATTGATCTTGATTGATCATAGGGCCACCATTGTGACCGCTCGGGCTATGACGATGATCATCGATAACATCATCTTGTACAATTGTAATCGTTGATAATCCTTCAATCTGTGTTGGTGGTTGCTGCTGCGAATCTGAATTCGTTGATGATTGATCGTGGTGTTGATTATCAAAATTAAATATTGCCTCCGGCGATATAATGTCATCGGTTTTCGTTGAACTTTGACCATTCATTTGGCCGTAATCTTGCATCGATGATGACTGGGGCTGCTGATTTTGACCGTAGATATCGAATTTAATGCCCAAATTCAGTTCACTAAGGTCAACAGGTCGTTGATAAACGCTGATTTTTTTACCATTTTCATCCAAGTTTTCAGTGTTATATGCATAACCTTCATCATCATCTTCGACAACATTTAGGCCATTGTGACCATTACCATTGAGACCATTACCATTATTATTAACGGTATTATTATTGGTCATAATCATATTGTTCATATCACTGTTGCTATTGAAATTATTGTTCATATCATCGGCGATACTGATTACCGAATTTCCAGTGCTGCTAACGCCACCTTCCGGTGGTACATTGGTCATTCTCAACGCTCCCATATCATTATTTGAATTTGGATTAGTCGGATTGGTCGGATTATTCGGACTAGTCAGTTGATAATCCATAACGTTTACGTTTTGTATGAAATCACTACCATCATTCAAGTTGCCAGCATTTTCAATGCTAATAATTGAATTTTTTGACGTAGTAAAATGGATTGGTTCTGGCTGCTGGTGCTGCATTGATTGCTGATGCTGCTGCATCAATTGCTGGTGCTGTTGCATTGATTGCTGATGCTGAGGCTGCTGCGGTGATTGTGACTGTATCAGCTGCGTTTGTTGCGGCAAAATTGTCGAAATGGTTTCCATGTTGAAACTTGATGCAGGCATTTCGGGTTCAGGTGCTTTAAACGTACTGATTGGTTCGATTGGTATTTGTGGATGCGACAAGCTTTTGTACCCTGTGGCCGATGATAATGATTGTTGATTAGGGTCATAGTTTAGTTCATTCGAAGATATTGGGGGCTGTTCATCGCTGCTGTGATGCCGTAATTGTGACTCTTGTTGTTGTTGCTGCTGCTGCTGTTGCTGTTGAAGAACAGATATCGGCACTATCGATGATGTTGAACCGGGCGATGCCTGAGGCGTAGTCGGTGACGATACCACAGCATCAGGTGGTGGTGGTAAAAATGCCGACAACGGTGGTGATGGTGGATCGAATGGATCGGACCTTGCTAAGGGTTGTTTTTCGACAATTTCCCGGAGGCTATCGATGTTGACCATTTCTTTTTCGGTCGGCTACAAAGGGTTGTGAAAATAGAGAAAAATTTAAATTTAAAATCACTATTCGATACAATCGATTATTGATCAAATATGAATGTTTGATACGTAATTATCGAATCAAAATCGAATCAAATTTAATTCGAATCAAATTAATTCGATTTCGATTCAAACTAAATCGATTTAATCGATTTTTATATTTTAAGAAATTAATTTCTCCATCCATTTCTCTAAATTTGTATTAGGTTGTCCGAAAAGTTTTGGCCAATTTTCATCATCGAACGCTATCCGATTAAGCGTAATGAACTTTTCGGACAACCTAATATATTCACAATGATTATAATTCCTTTGGCTAAAAATAAACTTTCTCCTCCTCCTCCTACTCCTCCTCCTCGGGTAACCATCTCGGATAAATAATCAGCGACTGACCTGCATCATGAAATACATGATCATTAAATGATGATTTTTCCCCTTTGATTACTTTCATTCATTTTGCTTTTTAAAGATTTCATTTTAAAAAAAACCAACAGGTAATAAGCCTGCAAGCCTTCAAGCCTGTAAACCTCCATCCTTTGAAAAGATCAGACTGAAAATTAAGGATCGTTTTTTTTTGAGGGGGAAAAATATTGTTAGGTTGTCCGAAAAGTTCATCGCGCTTAATCACAATAGAGTTGCTCGATGAAAATCCGCCAGAACTTTTCGGACAACCTAATATATTTCGTTTTTGATATTCATGAATGTTTGAACAATTGTTTTCTGGTCAAAAAACATGAATTCATTTCATTCACGAAATCATAAACATATGATATGATTACACACGCATAGCCATGCAGCCATGCATCATGTAAATATCAGGCTGTCCCATAAGTTTTTGCCGTTTTTAGAATGAAAAAAAAATTTGAAAAACGGCAAAAACTTATGGGACAACCTAATACATGTTTGTCGGCCAATTAGTGGACAAAACCGGGTAAGCCAAGTTGAAACATCGAAAGTCTATGATTTTCACTTAAGAAAGTTTTCTTAAGAAAGCAAATTTTCTTTTAGATTTCATGATTAAGCGCAGCCATTCATCTATGAGATCTATGAATGCTACGATTGTTGATGGCAATGGTAAATGTTTTTTGAAAGGTTTTTCTACCTTTGATTGATCATTCATTCAACGATCATCATTGGTAGACCATGATGATGACCACCATGATGGTCATCGTGATGGTCTTTATGATACGCATCAAGATGACCACCACCATGTTACATGTCATCTTCACTCCTTGGATAATCAAAAATACTACCAGTACTGGTGCAAAGATGAAGACTTGAATGGCAATTCCTTACCCCTTTCTACATCCTCATTTTCACCTCTCATTGCACCCTTTTGAAATTCGGATCAAGTTTCAATCAAATTCTTAGTCCTATGATCTTTAAGGGTCTTCAATCTTCAAAGGTCTTAAACGCTCTCTGAAGGTACAAAGATCAGCATTTCCAACAGGGTCAATCCACTGAAATTATCGATTGAATTGCAATTATCGTTAATCACTCTTCCACTCCCACACTTCAACTCTCTCTCTCTCTCCCACTTACTCTATCAACCATTCGACTAATCATTTTACCAGATCTACAAGCAAAACAATTAATCTATTTTCACCTATTTTCACTGAAACAAGGATTTTGAAACCTGAAATGGATTAAAATAGATTTTTTTTTTATTTATTAAAATGATTTCATATTAAAAACTATTTATTTACGCAGACAATTTGAATTGGAAATTATCGAATTCAACTTATTCGATTCATCGAATTCAATGATCAATGATCACTGATTATGATCATTAACTCTTGTTCTTGTTTCATCTGATATTTCAGTATTTACAAACCCATTTTCAACTGGAAATTTGATCTAAAAATAGGCCTATTTCGAATCGAATCGAACCGATCGAAACGAATAGATCGAAATAGATCGATTATTAATCGGTGGTTCGATCGAAATCAATGTATTTAATTATTGGCTGTCCGATAAGTTTTTGCCGATTTTCTCATAATTTCCTACGATATAATCGGCAAAAACTTTTCGAACAACCTATTTAATTGTACTAAAAAAATTCACAACAACGAAAAAACTAATTTTTGTAAAGGTATGCATGTATGTAATTATATGTCTCACAGGTAAATACCTTTCGATTATTATTATTATTATTATTATCATTCGAATTCGATTGGCCACCATTATAATCTGTTGATTGCTGCTGCTGCGATGATGATGATCCATATGTACCATCGTTATTACCATTATTACCATCAGCGTTATTACCATTATCATCATTGGAATTTTTTGGGAAATATTTACGAAATGCTTCATCAACTGACAATGCAACAGGTGTGAATGGTGTAGATTCACCATTGTTGTCATTGTTGTTGTCGGGATTGTCATAATTATTCGGACTATCATCGTACGGCTGCTGCTGCTGCTGTTGCTGTTGCTGCTGGTGATGTTGATTGAAATCACTGAAAAGTGATGGAAAATTTTGGAAAAAATTCGAACGATCAAATGGATTATCGGCAAATTGACCCAGTTGTGGTCCTTGTGACCCTTGTTGCTCCTGTTGTTGCTGTTCTTGCTGGTTGTGGTGGTACTGGTTGTGGTTCATCGACAACGAATTATCATTCGGTTGATCTTCGAACGGATGCTGCTGAGGCTGCGGTGCTGGCTGCTGAAACAGGTCATCGAATGATGATGGTGGAAAGCTGATTTTACGCATTCCAAATGTTTCATCGTCATTATCGTTCGCCATCAAACCACCAGCGCCACCTAGACTACCACCTTCACCATTACCATCATTATTAAATGATTGATATGTAGTGTATTGTTGTGATGATGATTGTTGCATTGATGTACCATCATTGTTATGTTCAGTGATTGTATCACCACCATCGATATTATCCTGATTATTCGATTCGATACCAGTAACCAACAGTAGCATTAATATCGTTATGAATGTTGCATACGGCAACATTGATATCTACAGGTGTAATTGAATAAATGAATAAATGGGAAAATATCATTAGTACAAGTATCAATAAAACAAATGATAGATCAATCAATCAATATGCCAGATTAAAGTATCGACCAATATCGATCAATAAGATCAAAGTGTCGACCAGTCAATAGATCGATCTATTAGTAGAAAATCTACGACTACCGATCGTATAAACCGATATATACGTGTGTGGAGAATGTTTATCGATCGATAGACATATCAATCAATCAATCATTGAAAAATATTTAAAATACATATTTCAACAACAACAATTTGAATTTGAATAATTTTTCCATTCTAAATAAATCATAAATATATTATTAATATCAATATCATTATCTTTGTTTCATCCACATATTGATTAGCGATCATCGATAGATGATAATAATTTACATTATTTTTTTTTCTTCTCAGACAAAATATGACATGTATTAGGTTGTCCAGAAAGTTCTGGCCGATTTTCATGTGTAACTCTATTCGATTTTAGCCGAATGAACTTTTCGGACAAGCTAATACATAGTAATAATAAATGTCAACATATAATCACGAATATTTCATTACGATTCTGATTGACTATTACACCAAGAGAAATATATATGTATTTTCCATACATGATTTGAATATATGTCAGATTTTGATCTAAATCTGAAAATTTTAAAAATTTAAAATTGAAATTCCCGAGCATCTGGAATAATAATAAAGACAATTTTGAACTTTGAACTTTGAATTTTGAATTTGAAATGATCTCGAATCGTTTTCTCTGAGATGTTTTAATGAATGAGATGTCATGGAATGTCCAATTGGGATGTCCAACGGGATGTCATGGTATGTCAAATGTAATCTCAGAGATCATCAATTACTTTCGACCAGAGGATTTAAAATGTCCAAACATATTGGATGTCTACACTTGTCAAAAATCGAATGATAATAATCCAATTATGATTCAATCTAAAATAACATGTGACCAAATGACCCAATGACCAGTGGTTCTCCAGGTAATCATTATGCATTGATGGCCATAATTTTCCCATTATCTGAATCTTTGAATGGAATTATCTTTGACAGTTTTCAGAGATTTTACATGCACAAATCTTCACTAATCATCACTGACTATTGTTTTGGTCATCACTTGTTGATGGTCTTGGTCAATTATCCGATGATATTTTCCAAGACTTTCCTCTTCATTGTATTGATTTGATTGGAAAATAACGGTCATCATTCATGGATTTGATTTCAAATATTTGAGATTTTTTGACTTGTCATAAGTTTGAAATTGACCAGTAATTGATAATTGACCAGTATTTTAAGTCATATTACTTTTAATACTTGTCAAAACAAGGATATATTTATTTATTTTGATCAGAGAATAGGTGGATTTTTTATGAGGATAATTGATACATAATTCGCATCAGGGTATACATGATCTTTGAGAATCAATAATTTCAGATTTAAATAATTTCAAATTACAATAATACCAGGTGTGTATGTTCAGGTATGGATGAGTCTGACATATGTCAAATCAGTCAGATATCAAAAACTACTGATATTAGGTTGTCCCATAAGTTCTTGCCGTTTTTTCAAATCGAAAAAAAATCCAAAAAACGGCAAGAACTTATGGGACAAACCAATATATGATCGAAGATATGTAATTAAATCATCTTCATTGATCATTGATCATTGATCAATGGTCATAGTCTTTGAATAATTTAAAATATTTTTGTTTTTGAAACATATTTCAACCTGCCACACCTGCCAAACTGTTGATAATTGATAATTGCACCCCGGTATATGCATTTGTACATATCATATCTTGTTAGTGATTATATCATTTGTCATCGAAAATTTAAGACTTGAAAAAATTGAATCAATTGAAATTCAAAATGGAATTTCTTCAATTATTTCAAATAAATCAATTTCCATTTCAATTCACTTCATTGAAATTGAATTGAATTCAATTCAATATTTCTTTCACATCAAAATCAATCGATAAAACATTGGATTCAATCGAATGAATGGATTCACTCGAATTCAAATTGATTCAATCGAATCACAATTGAATTCCGAATCATCACAATGAATTGTATGAATTGAATGAATTAAATGAATGGACATTAGTGAAAGCATTCAACAACAATGGAACCGGTTATATTTTATTTGATTTGATTAATTTTTTTTTTTTTTTTTTTTTGAATGGAAAATTCAATGAATAAAATTGATTTAAATTATTTTTGATTGTGTTTGATCATCACATTGACAAAGCATCGTATGTATGAACAATGCTATAAACCTATGAACAATTGAAAAAAAGGCATTTGTCAAAAAGTGTATACAATGGGAACAGTGTTTACACACTGTGAAATGCATGTTTGTTTGTGCTGATGATAATTAAATGAGCATTTCCGCATTCGAAACATAATAATTTAGCATTCAACATGTGTTCAGCCAGTGGAGCTCGGGGAACAATTGTTTCGTTGGTCATTTCTTTTTCAGCAAGGAATAATCCTTTGAGCAATAAATGTAATACATTCGTATTTGGCCGAATGCGTGTATTTGTATCTTCATGGATCTGTGCGCATCTGAGTGCCCGTGTGTCAGCACACACACACGTATTCCCATCTGACCACCAAGCATGGGGCAGCAATTCAAGATAATTTCTTCCCACATTCATTCATCGAGAAATGTTTTCACAACATTTTGAATAAAATCTTCTGGTTGATTTCTGGAAACATTTCCATCCGGTTCTAACCCTTTAAAGTTTAAACCTTTCAACAGCATCTTTAAGCATCTCATTTAATTGAATAATAATTAGAAACCCGAAGAAATTATGATCACCGAGAGGAAATAATAATCATTTATTTGTATTAGGCTGTCCGAAAAATTCTGGCCGATTTTCATAACTAACTCGATTGATTAAGCCGAATGAACTTTTCGGACAATCTAATATTTTTAATTCATTCATTTTTATTATTTGATTAATTTATTCACATGTATATTAATTCACAGATATTAATGAATGAATCGATATTTTTATCCCTACAAATGTAAACCTTTTACTTGCTTGTTCATCAGATTTCACCTGAATAACCTGAAAAAAAACCTAATTTGCACCATTCGCTCATTTCATTTCGGTAATATCAAGTTAATATTAGACTGTCCGGAAAGTTTTGGCCGATTTTCATTGAGCAACACTATCGATTAAGCCGAATGAACTTTTCGGACAACCAAATATTTGTATGCCCCTGATACATGCCATGAATGATTGCTTATTACGCTCATGACAAGCGTTTTTATGTTCATCAGTCGCTCTTCCAATCTCCCCTATAAAAGAATGGTATAGGGGCATTAAACCGCTCGTTCATCATTTCATTTCATTTCATGCCATGAATGATGCTAATTTTAGCATCTCGAAAAGAAAATGATGGCGAAAAATAATTTCATAGCAATCAACGAGTACCTTCATCATAGATAATCAATGAATGGTTGAAATGAATGAAATGGTGAAATGGTGGATGAATGGTTGAAACCTTAAAAGATTAAGATAATCAATAGATTATGTTAATTATCATCGTTTGTTTCAGTTGTTTTTGCCCAAATATAAAATTGAATTTGCCCGGAAAATTTCTCTTTTACCAGGTATTAACCCTTTCATTTTATGCTATTTTCACTATGGTCAAAAATTTTACTGGTCGAGAATTTTGCTGGTCAAACATTTCGCTGGTCAAACATTTCGCTGGTCAAACATTTCACTGGTCGAATATTTCACTGGTCATTTTTGCTTCAAAAAAAAAAAAAAAAAAAAAAAAAAAAAATCTAAGATTAATTTTCACTGGTTCAGGCCATTGGCTCAATCAGTATTGGTTCGAGTTGAATACGGCTGAATGAATGTTCATCTTGAATAATTTTGTTTTATTGATTTGAACTAAATTTGAACCTTTTCAATTGATAACCAATGATATACGAACACTTTGACCAATGTTTTCGCTTTTTATTTATTTTCAATTGGTCAGATTTATATTCATATAAATTGATGAGTAAAAATAGTAAAAATTTTCCCTGATTGAAATTCAATGAAATTGAATTGAATTCAAATGGAAAAAAACTTGTTTTTCCAATCACACATTTCAAATATCAACTTTTAATTTCATTTTATTTAAATTTGGGTTGTCCGAAAAGTTATGGCCGATTTTCATCAGCAACTCTATCGTGATTAAGCAGAATGAATTTTACGGACAAGCTATTTTCTCTCTGTGTATATTTGCTTTGTTTTCAATTCAAAGGCTTTTTTGTTTTTATATTTACAACTATTCAAAGGTTTTAATCATCATCACCAACAAATACCATTCATACCTTTGACTAATCAAAGCTTTTTTGGGTACTTTCGCCTTTTGAAAAATTTTCAAAAATTTTAAATTTCTCAAAAACAAAGTGCGCAATCTGCGCAGATTTTGAATGAGAAGGGGGAGACGAACAAGTATCTTGAAGACAAACCAGCATCTTTAAGACATTTCAACCAAATGAACACAAACATACAAATATTAGGTTGTCCGAAAAGTTCTGGCCGATTTTCATATACAACTCAATCGTGATTAAGCGCAATGAACTTTTCGGACAACAACCAAATACATTCAATATATTTCAATGCTGCGCATGGGATACACGAATGATAACAACTAATACAAATGATGATGATGATGATGATGGCCAGCAAACAAGATGAGCGCAGCTATGACCAATCAGCAAGTTTTGGTTTGTTTTTTTCTCTGGTTAATTTTCACCAGGCTAAAGTATTTAGGTCAAATAATACCTAAATTTAAAATAATAAAATTAATTCATTTTCACACACACACACACACTTTCAAAGACATATGTATAAAGGTTCATGCTTAAAGGTACATATCTTAGAAACATGCATAACATAAGTAATCGTAAAAAAAACTGGCGCATCAATTCAATATTGATTGAAATTCGAATGTTTTGATACTTGTGTAATTACAAGTTTTATGAAATTTTCCAAAATTTAAAACATAACAGGCTGTCCGAAAAGTTTTCGTCGATTTTCAATCGTGTTACAACATAAAAATCGACAAAAACTTTTCGGACAGCCTTTTACATTTGATTACAAGTTTTTTTTTGTGAAATTTTATGGGTGAAAAAATGTTTGACAGAAATCTTACAGGTTATACGTTTGACAGAAAAATCAAAAGACAGTAATTGAGATTCTATCGATTTCGACCACAGAAGCACAATGTTTTGACCTGTGTTTTGACAGGTATTTATTTGGATATTCGTTGAAATGATGACATAATGAAATCGAAATGGTTTCAGTCGATCATCAGCATTGTTGTTCGGACAAGTGATTCAATCAATAATGTTTACCATGTTGTCGATCATCATAGACATACATAGACATCATTATTATTAATTAAAATTGATCAATCAATCAATACATTGATCAATTTTCAAATTTTTAAAATTTGACAAGTAAATTTTCACTTGTATTACTCAGATGAGATCAAAAAGCTAATTCAATTTTCATTGATGGTAAATTGAATTTTCAAATTTTTCATTGAATATGGATCAATCAATATACTTTGTGATCGATATAATCAATGATTGATTGATTGATTCATCAATCACTAATACATCATCAATGAATTAATTATCTTTTTATTCATTTATCAAAGTACTTTTACCATTTTTGTCTCAATATTTGTCAGGTATTTTTTCATCTTAATCAATCAATCATTAGATTTCTAAAATTTCGCAGGTAAATCAAGTTACGCAAGTTATCATAACTTGCTTAAGACGTTAATAGGTAAAATATCACAACTCTTTGAACTCTTTGAACCCTTTGAATCCAAATTTCCTATCGTCCATTGTGGACCAGTCGACTAAAATGTGAAGATCGTGCCGTATAAATTAGCCATAAATTATACATTTACCTGCGAAAAATGGACGAATTTGGACGATGGACGATTATTGTATTATCATGTATCCATTGTCTAGTGCCTGTTATCATCATAAACGATCGATATTATCGTTTGAATCAAGCTGAATTCAATTGTTTCAACGGATACCGAGAAAACAAAAGGGTTAATACCTTTGAATGTACTTAGAAACTGAATAATGAATGAATGTAAATGTCCATTTTTGCATTCAATGATATCATTTGTATTCAATGTCTTGATCAGTATCAAGCATTCACCGACGCAGATAATGATGTTAAAGGATGTAATCTTTGGCAAAAATGTAAAGGTGTACACCTCATGGAATTTTCGTGGTAAATCTTTTGAAAGATAATTTCTTCCTGTGGAAAATAATTTTTAAATCACGAAATTTTCCAAGAAATTCAAAGGGAAAATTTCCTCGAAAACTTTCTCTCTCGCCAAGCACCTTAAAACCTAAACCTCTTTAAAAAAAAATGAAATCATTTCAAAAACGTTTTCAAATTTGAAACAAAGGATTTTCAAATTTTAGAAAGGATACAAAGAGGCTATAGAAAAGATCAAATCAAATCGCAGACATGTATTTAACCACATGAAAAGTTTTTCGAAAAAAAAACGATTCTCTCGGAAGGATTAGTACCTTTGAAATAGTTGAAAATTATTATCATCATTTATTTCCATGTCTTCCTATATTTATCATCACCATCATTCATTCAATGAATGAATATGTCCATTGAATAACAATGACACATACAAAGCGAATCCAATTGAAAATTATATCATTTCGATCAATCAATCAAAACATTGGCTGAAATCTTAAATCCTTTTCATATATGAATAATGATAAAGGAAATTGAAAGCAAAAATGGCTTAAATTGTTGTTGAAATAAATATTTTGATGACGATTGAAAGATGATCGATCAACAATCGATCAATCAAAATTGCATTGAATGATGATCGATTCAATTTTGGAAGATGATAATAATAATAATACCAATATTAGGTTGGAGGCAAAGTTTTGTCGTATTTTGAATAATACAAATAGTTCAAATTGCAATCAATGAACGACCATAAATCACACATTTATGAATAATACCATCACCATTCAATGATTGAATTAAGATTGAATCGAAAGCAAAAATGATTCAAAAACGATTTCGGGCAATTCGAACAGGTATAAGCCTGCGATAAATACCTGTAAAAGCCCAGATATTTACAGGTATTGAATACCTGTATAAGAAAAAAATTGTATCAAAGAAAAGCCGAAATCGAGTATTGCAAACACCGTAATTGCTTCATCATCATCATCATTATTATGATTGCTGTTATTATGTAACAAATGCAAATTGTTCAATTTCAAAAAATCCATAATTCATGAAGTAATTTATTTGAAATATATTAATATGGGAATTAGGTTGTCCGGAAAGTTATGGCCGATTTTCATTGAGCAACTCTATTGTGATTAAAAGGAATGAACTTTTCGGACAACCTAAATATAAGTGATTCCAAGTCTAAATCGATCAAATTGAGATTATAATCAAGACTAAGTAAGTAATAATAGGCGAAAATATGATCATTTATTTGACACAGGTAAACGGTGAATATTTACTTCGATAAAATTCGACCAAAAATAGACGAAAATCGATCAATCAAATCATCGGGGAAAATGCATAATTTTGGTCAATCAATTCGGGCTATTTAATGATAACTGTGGCTGTTTGAGTCTAAGCCGTGGCTGAGATGATGATTCAAGTCTATAGATTTGATTACCATTTGATGGCTAAATAAACGATCAAGACAAATGGAATACGAATTATATATTCACTGGTTTACTGGGGTTTATAGGTATTTTGACAAATATATTTTCATCTCGAATTCGTACTGAAATTCAATTGAAATAGAACGATTGCATAATAATGATTACTTTTAGGGTAAATATTTTCAAATGTAAATATGTAGCATCCCTATTTAGGACCCATTAGTCCTTTGAAGTTATTCTCAAAGCTTTGAATTGGGAATGATCAATCAAATGGACAAATTTTCAAATAAAATCAATTGACAATCATATTGCCAATGGAGATGCTTCAAAGAAACGATTCGAAATTGTCAATCGATTTGTTATATTGGTAATATATTAGGTTGTCCCATAAGTTCTTACCGTTTTTCAAATAAAAAAAATAAATAAAAAACGGCAAGAACTTATGGGACGACCTAATATAGAATAAATCAATTGAATCACACTGACTGATGAAAATATGACCACTGGTCATATTTTTTTAATATTCGTAATTATTCATTCAAAATATTCATTGGTCATTAAATTATTTTCATTTGACATTTTTTCAATTTCATTCACTCATCATGTTCATGTTCATTATTATTCAATTTCATAATTTCATATTTGAATATTTTCAAATGACAATACACTTGTCCAAACAGTCAAGCAATCAAAAGTACACTGGTCATACATTTACTGGTCAAACAAACAGTTACTGGTCAAAAAATAATTGAAATTCTAGGTCAAAAAAATGTAATCAGATTTGTATAATATTCCATAAATTATTGTAAGGTTGTCCTATAAGTGCTTACTATTTTTCGAATGAAAAAAAAAATTTTAAAAACGACAAGAACTTATGGGACAACCTAATATTATCATTGTCATGTTTTTGTTATGTCCTCAATGTCCACAGACAACCAAGCATCACTGATGTAGCTAGAGCATCTCACCTGAACACATTATTTTGAGGACACATTCATCAAAATAATGTCCAAGTAATATTTCATTGTACTTGAATTATTATTTTTCCATTATTTATCATAATAATCATGAACAAATTACATATGTAGGTACATGATTTTCATAAAACAATAATTTTAAATAATTTCAAATGCGCATTGCGCTCGACAGGCGCTCATCAGTCACCGTTATTTCTATGGTGAACATGTGCCCGTCAAGGGACAACGGAGTGTAAAGAGTTGTCAATAAATTTTTTATTTTTGGTTAAAGGTTATACATTTTTGCTTTTGAAAAAAAAAAAATTTATTTTAATTTCAAAAGACATACCGTTTTTTTTAATTTCATGATGTCTTCGTTATTATTATTTGAAATTTTTCTTTATGAATATTTGAAGATGTTTTAATGTCAAGTTATTTCAAAAATGTATGATGAATATGTAATTATTTTGGTCAAATCAGTCGCATATAATTTCAATGAACAATGTCAATTGACAAGTGGCAAGCAATACAGATTTGCTTGCACCTTTTGAAGAAAATCACGCACTGAATTCGGTTGGTCTGTGATTATTATTTTTGGTTCATTTACCTTGATGCTACAAAATGATCATTTTTACTTGTCATATCTTGTCGACGATTCAATTTCGATTTGAACGCTCTGATTTTTTTTTTGCCGGTCGATGAGATGTTTTTTTTTTTTTTTTTTTTTTGAATGATATTAAATCATCGGCTGGACACACATATACGACAATGTTTGTCGTTGCCACTTGCCAAACAAATGTTGATTCAAATTGTTTCAAATTTAATCGAAAAATTCAATTAATTGTTAAATATTTGAAATTGTATAGTTGAATCAATGTTAATAAACATTGAATTATAATTGATTAAACACATATAAGCGAACAGATATATGCTTTTAAAAACAAAATGAATTTAAATATGATTGAAAATGATTCAAAATGAACATGAATCAAATGAACATAAATTGTTAAAAATCAATTGTACATGAATCAATTGAAAATCATGATTTAAATGAATGTTTTATTTGAATGAATGGCAATTGAAAATTCAATCATTCGATCAATTCGAATCAATATATCGTCATTGATTGAATACAGAAATCAAAATGATTTTTTTTTTATTATTATTTATTCATTTTTCTCAAAATAAGGGAGAAATCTGAATGAAATGAAATTTTGTTTCATTTTTGTTTCAAAGATTTTTGAATTTCTTAAAGATTTCAGCGAAGGAGAAATAAGAAGAAATTCACTTTTGACCAGTGAAAAGTGAGCGAAATTTACCATGATGATGATGAACCAAATAGAATTGAAAAGAGACAGTTGAATTACAAGCGCAACAGGGCTGAGTGTAGAACATCTCTACGAATTGAGCTATTCGATGAACAAAAACGAAAATTTGACCAGATTTTCTTCAACGAAGAGAAATTTCAAATTTCTCCCAGTCAAAGAAATGAAAGAGAAAATTTTTTCGGAAAATTTTCTGGGAAAATTTCTGGTAAATTTCTGGTAAAATTTTCGGAATGAAATAATTACACGCAAGCTATAGCCAAGTATCTATAGCCTTTGATTTGAAATGATGATTTAAGATTAATCGATTTTTATTATTTTTTCTTCTGAAGAAGAAAAAAATGATTTCAATCGAAGCCTGTTTTCGGTTATCGATGGCATATTTGTCTGATGATTTTTTGGCCTGGAAAAAAATGCTTCAATTGATTTTAGGGCTGAAAGGGTTAACAAAAAGGGTTAACAAAATGGTTAAAATGGTGGATTTATTTATGTTGATTTTTTCGATTTTTTCCGATTATAAAATGGTTTAAAATGGGCGAAATCAATTTGAAGCTCGAATCAATCATTTTGCTGCTGATATCTCAGCGATATGATGATTTGATTCATTGATTCATTGATCAAAAACAAAAACAAACAAAAAATCGATCAAAATTTGATCGATTTTTGATCTGGTTTTCGATTCAGTATTTGATCAGTGTGGTCGGTGAAAATTTTATCGATTTTGATTTGATTCGATCAATGACCATTGAATTAGTGTTGGGGTGTATCGCATCGATAATAATTTATTGTTGATTCGTGACCATTTCGAAGCGAAATAATTGATTTCGTTTGTAATAATTTGATCCGACCGAGAAAATATCCACGAGTCCGTGGTCGAATTAATTTGATTTGATATCAATCAAATTATCAAATCGATCAAATTAATGATTCAGAATCGAATCGGTTCCTGATCCCGATTAAGACTCAGTCATCGACCCTGTCACTGTTGCGGTCGTGTGATCGTGTTTCATGTTGATTGATCAATCGAAATGATTGATCCATTCATCCAGAGGCCATCGAATCGTTTGCCGATCGATTTTGATTGATTTTGCGGACCGTTTGATTGATCGATTGATCATTGATTGATGATCGATGACCGATTGATCATTGATGAATGGCCGATCATTTGATTGATTGATCGGGGAAAAACTGTCGAAAAGCATCGTTTAACCATCGTTTAACATGGCTATTTTGGCCCTTAATGTAACCATATTTACGGCCGAAGCATGGCCAAACATGGCCCAAGAAACATAGCCAAAAGCGTTGATAATATCATGGACATTTGTCTCCAGCATTAATTAATGGTAATGATGACTTAGTCTCAGTCTGATGATGTCTTCGACAGTTTCTTTGAAGATGCTTCGATTTCAAAGATATTTCGGTCGAAATCAGACAAAAACTGAGACAA
The DNA here is from genome assembly GCA_002943765.1 of Psoroptes ovis. Taxonomy (NCBI): domain Eukaryota; kingdom Metazoa; phylum Arthropoda; class Arachnida; order Sarcoptiformes; family Psoroptidae; genus Psoroptes; species Psoroptes ovis. Next base: position 49,149 of record PQWQ01000008.1, on the reverse strand, counting down.
AATTGGTCCGAAGATGGTCAGATCAGCCAGATCAGCTCAGTTCAGTCATTTTGACATCGAAGTCCTTCGGTGGTGGCCATCATCATTTGAATTATTTATTAATAAATTCGAATTAATCAAAAATAAATCAAAATTACTCAGTGTGTCCTCAATTAATAAACATTAATTGGATTGAAATCATTATCATCATCATTGACATTTTCTTAAGGATTACAACCTAAGAAATCAAAGTACTTGTGAAGTTTGTGGACGTAAATCAACTCGAAGAAAAATGTCCATCTAATCAAACATATTTCTTAAAGTGACCAGTGACCATCAAATCACCACAATATATAGATCAGGTCATAATCCTTGAAAGTTTCGGAGAGAGAAATTTCTCGCAAATTTCTCGCGCATCTTTCCCAAGCTCATCATACATATTTGATGCTAAATTTAATTTGATCAAAACCACTTGATCATATACTTGTCACATGGCTCTTGATCACTATGTTGGTGTGTGTGTGTGACATTCACCTCGTACATCATCATTCATCATTGAATCATCCACCACTGGTATCGTTGATTACATCGCTGCGCCAGTTTCTATCAGGCTATGGCCTTAAGACGAATAGAAACAAATGACCGAGAAATTATCGAATTCATACAAATTTTTCTTGTTTCATTTGCAGGATTGAATATTAGGCTGTCCGAAAAGTTCTGGCCGATTAATCAATCGGAGTTGCTCATGAAAATCGGCCAGAACTTTCCGGACAATCTAATACATTCGATTCAAATCAATTCGGTGTATATTTATGAATTAAGATTTATTTCATTTATTTGAATGCATAAAGAGTTGAAATAAATCATTTTGAGATTGTAAGAACGAAAATTGGCAAAACTTGGCAATTAAATCAATGAATAAATTGAATTATAAGAAATATTTGATATTTTGAATTGATATTATTTGAAAGTAAATTTAACTAAATCAAAGTTTTGTATACGCAGGTTTAAAGTTTAAATTCGTAGTTTTAAAATTGAATTTCGTACTTTTACTGTTTAAAACTGTATCAAAAACTACGAAATACAACTTAAAAACTTCGAATTAAAACTTTAAAACTTGCTAATTTTTTTTAAAAATTGAAATATATTGATTCAATCAATTATGAAGGGCTTTAGCCTTATGAAATTAATCAAAGGTAAAAATGTTTAAAAATATTTGAAAATGTTTCAACTAATTTCGCGCATTTCAATATATGTATGTCAATGTATTCGTAGATAAATATGTACCCGATGTATGCCCGACGGGCACACGGATAAACAGGCGATTAATCAAGGCTTTTCATTGAATCAAATATTGATTATTGAGGTCGAAATTTGTGTTAAAAATATCTTCGCGAGAAGATGGAATGTAAGAAATTGAAATCGAAATATTACATTGTCCGGAAAGTTCTGGCCGATTTTCTGAAGCAACTCTATTGCTAAAATGGCAATAACTTTTTGGACAACCTAATACATTTCGAGATCGATCGAGATTTTCGAAAAAAAACCAGTGTGGGCGTGTGTGTATAAAACTGGTCAGAAATGTTTAAAAATGATGGCATTTTTTTTTCGATGGTTTAAATTGGTCAAAAATATGTGTAACGTCATTTATGGATTTTTTTTTCACCCGAGGAGAAGATAAGAAAAAAGGGAAATCGTCCTTCAGCCAAGAGAGAGAGAGGGGAGATATTTGAGGGGGAAGAAGAGAGGAGATATGTGTCTCTGGTGGTCACTTCAAATCAATTCCATTATCATCAATCATTCGAGGATTTTGTAGGTTACCACCTCATAGAAAATGACCAATGTACATATATATCACACATACAATGTGAAAGTGGACATTTGTCACCCGAAGAAAAAAATTTCTCTTGACAATTTCACCCATAAATCACCACAATCCATTCACATTTATCCCTTTCATTCCATTCATTCATCAACCACAATCATTTGATTGGGCGAAATTGACCACGAAATACCATTGGTGAATGATGACGGTCGAATGATATCTGTTTTTCTAGGTCAAAATCGAGCACCGCTGCTGCCACCTACGCCCACTCAGATGACAACCATCAATCACCGCCCCGGCCGACAGGCACCAGCCAACGATTGACCGTGATGGTGACCACCGAGCGCCAACTGACCGGTCGCCATTCGTTGACCAACCCTTTATTATCGACCAGAAAAATTTCGAATTTCAAGGAAATTTTCACTAATGATCATCATCACCATCATCATCATTGATAACGCATATATTCTTGTTTGTCCTCGTTTGTTTATTTCAAGATACAAAAATGACAAATAATGATAATGATAATGATAATGATAATGATAATGATAATGATAATGATTTGATCTGATCTTAATGATTCCAATGACAATGAATACAACAAAAATATATTGATGTATTTTCATTGATGTATTCGGCAAATGGCCATCAAATACCAAATGGACATTTTTTGATACTATTTTAAATCAAGATGATAATGATGATACATATTATTCTTAAGAATTTAGATCAAATGATGATAATGAAAATATTATGAAGATAATACTGAAATGATCGAAATTCAAATCCAAATACAAAAATGATCGAAATTCATTTCTAAATTCAAATCCAAATAAAAATAATAATAATAATACAAGACAAGTATTTGTATTCAAGTCAAGTATACATGAATATGAATAAATATGGACACATTCGGATAATATTAGTCGATTGTAATGATGTTTTTCATTTTATAATATATTTCACCCAATAATATCATTAAATGTGAATTGAAAAATATCGAGAAATAATGAAAATACCAATAATGATTTATTAAGGTGTCCGGAAAGTTTTTGCCGGTTATATCGTAGAAAATATTTGGAAAAGCGGCAAGAACTTTTCGGACAACCTAATATAATAAATATTTTTTGTTTAACAAATTTTTTATTTGGTATTATTATTCGAAGAACACAGGTTATTACAACATAGGGTGTCAACCCTTTCATTTTTCTTATTTTTTTTCTCTTGTTTCTTTTACCCATTTAATCATGTATCTTTCTCGAGAAAGAATTATAATTTAAAATGTGAAATACTTGAATTAACTTGCCGTCAAATGTTATGGTTTCTATGAATGATTTTTTCTCAGGTAAAAATAAACAAAATACAAATGATGACATATTTCGATAAGCTACGCAAGCTATACTGTAAAGCAACGAAAGAGTGACAAGATCTTAATTTAAGGCTTAAGGTTTAAAGGATATAGTCTTTGCTATTTCAATGGTACGAGGGGGGGAAATTTAATTAAAAATCTCCTCATCCCACCACCACCAACAATACCACTGTTTAAAAATAGCTGATGAATCAGTGAAGGTGTGTCCCCGGGTGTATTGGTTTTAGTGGATAAAAATCGAATCCCACCAAGGGTCATCCAGCCACTAAGTAATTGGAGATCAATGATAATCTTTTAATTAAATCAATTTTCTTATGATTTGCACCTAAAACATCCCTGATTATCTGCGATGATTAATCTTTTGATCAGATAAAGAAAAATGGCGGATAATTGAATAATCAATTTCTCCCTGGAAATTTTCCCCGAAATCCGAGAAAATTCCCGGGAAAGATCAGCGAACTTTTACGGCAATTTTTCCCTGATAACAACAACTGAAATTGAAACATCAAAAATTGAAAATTGGAATCCTTTGAAAATTGAAAACCTTTGAAATCTTTCAAAAGCTTTAAACCTTTTAAATGAATGAAAACATCATAATGAAGATGATGCGCAACTTGCGCGTTGAGTTATTAGAAACGAGAAAGTTTCCGTAATTTTTTTTTTTTCAATTTCATTCATTCATTTGTTTCATTTTAATGAATATTAATTTTTAATGAATTTATTCATCGTAGTTTGCCGGGAAGTTTCCCTAAAAATAATTTCCCGTATTTTTTTTTATATATTTACCTGTGGTATCTTCATTTACCTGTGTGGTGCAAAAGTATTCCAAGTCCGCGGTCGTTTATTGGCTCAACACATATTAGGCCTGTCCGAAAAGTTCATTCCGCTTAATCAATTGAGAGTTGCTTGCATGAAAAGTGGCCAAAACTTTTCGGACAATCTAATATTATCTAAGAGGTGGCTGGCTGGCTGACTGAAACGATAAATGGGGCTGAGTAAGTTTTAAGCGGAAAACATTTCCGTAAATTCTTCTTCTTTCATTCAATTGTTTGTTTGTTTTCATCGTCAAAATGTGCTCAACGATAATGAATGAATGAACAGGTAACATAAAACCATTTACACAAAATAAACTATTTTACTATTACTAGCCGGGTATCATTTCAAAAAAAAAAATAAAATAAAATAGTAGAAGGTTTAAAGTTTTAATTCGTAATTTTAAAATTAATTTTCGTAGTTTTCAAATTGAATTTCAGAGTTTTGAATGTAGTTTTAAAGGGCTAAATTACGAAATTTAATTTAAAAATTATGAAAATGAATTTTAAAAATTTTAAATAAAAATTTAAATAAAACAAACTGTGTGTGTGTGTTTGTGTAATGATTTTCAAATGAAACCATTAACATTAACAGCAACAATAACAAGCGCAACGATATGTGGATAAAGACTAAACATTAAAGAGTTATTCATATGTTTAATGATGATCTCATAGTAAATGTGTGTATGGATGATTCAATGATGGTGTTGTTGTTGTTGATGATGAGTTTCGTGGTTGTTTCATCGTTATATGTTTATTTCTCAAATTTTACAACGTTTCTCAAAGGTTATGTTTTGTTTCGAAGGTAGTCGAAGGCTAGGGGCGAGAAAAGGAGCGAAAGTGACCCTCGAGGGACAACTAGCTAGAGCTGGAGTGGGAGGAAACCGAAAAGGGGTCGAAATGGAGCTCGAAGGTACAGGCCTCAACAGCTTGCGCAGCCCGATACCAGAGGTATGCTAGACCGCAATCATTAAGGATTTTTGCGGTTTGCGACAGCTGATTTTTTCGTGTAGTTTTTTTTCATAAGGTATATACCTTATGAAAAATACATAATAATAATAGCGATGATGATGATAATGTTTCGTAATAATATCCATAATTAACATCATCATTATTATTATTTATTTATTAATATTCGCGAAGCAAACGGTTTAAATTAAAAAAATAAAAAAATGAAAGGGTTGAAATTGAGAGAAAGTCGCGCATGCTTTTCCGTATCAATCATTTATTCATTTATTTTTCTTTGTTCATTCACAAGTAATTATCTTTGATTGTTGTCGATGAATGCATGTTCATGTTTCGGTTAGGTTGTCCGAAAAGTTCTGGCCGATTATATCGTAGAAAAACATTTGAAAATCGGCAAGAACTTATCGGACAGCCTAATATTTCGATGTTTTTTTTTATATGGGTAATCATAAGAGGTATTATACCTTCGACAGCATCATCAACCACGTATACATGATCGATATCGACATCAACAACAGGTGATTTATTAATTTTTTTTTTTTGTTTCCACGGAGAAAATTTCCAGGAATTTTTTAAAATTTTTCAATTAACTCTTTGTGTACGAAGGCAAACACTAGTTGATGCAGGTACAAGCTGTCGTTTAAGTATTCGGCGATTTCTGGTTTTAGATTATTGTGAAATTTACCTGTTCACAAATGTATACAAATTGAAATGAAAATCACAGGGTTTAAAGTTTAAATTCGTAGTTTTAAAATTCAATTTCGTAATTTTATAATTTGAAATTTCCATTCAAAACTACGAAAATCAACTTTAAAATTCTGAATTAAAACTTTAAAACCCTGTGTATTTTTTCGATTATTCCTGAATTTCTACAATCGATTGACTGTTGTTAATAGCTGCGTATCGATGAATTTACCCGGTGAAATCACCTGGTAAATTTTCCTGGAAAATTTACGGGTAAATTTACGCGGTAAAACTTACATTCATTAACTAAACTAATCAATCAATCAAAATCAAAATCGATCGATCGATCGATCGATTGAAATTGAACAAGTACCGAAAAAAAAATCATTTGTGATTTATGGAAAATGGAAAAACGACCAGAACAAGAAGAAATATTCTAAAAAGTGAAAACACATTGATTCGGTTGTTCATGCCATCATACATACATACACAAAGGTTAATACCTCATACAATCAACCTCATTCATTTGTACATCATCACGATGAAAATAATGCCCGAATCAAACATCTGCCAATTGATTTTCAAAGTGAAATGAAAATGTTTTTACCAGGTAATTTAACAGGTCAATTGTTTCATTGAATTCAATGAATCTTCGAGTGAAAATTACGGGAAATTTTCTCTTTCATTCATCTCAAATACCTTTTTAACCCTTTTATTCACTTTTCAAACATTTTTATTTTCTCAAATTCAAAGGCTTAATCCTTTGACTTTTATCCAATGATGTTTACCTGTTAACCTGTAAAGATGTTTACCTGTAAATATTTATCTTTGATTCAATGGGAAAACACACAAAAATAAACAAAGAAAATAAAGGTTTACAGGTAAACATCTTAACAGGTTAACAGGGTGAACATCTTGTTGAATAATATAATCGAATCAATGTAAGAACAATGTTGTTTGATGTCAAAACATTTTGACATTCGACACAGTGAATCACTCAAAACACATGGACAATACTTGAAATACTTGAAATTGCGCCATACAAATTCAATTAAATGCCAGGTAAATTCAGCCAGCCAGCAAACAGCTTGCTGGCTGTGTATAAACTTGTCAGGTAAATATTTATTCCAACATTTGAAAGGGTTAAAAGAGTTGAAATAATTTCGAATTTTTTCCAAATTTTCAACACGAATATTTTTGCCGATTGAAAACAACAAATTGAAAATATTAGGTCGTCCGGAAAGTTTATGCCGATTATATCGTAGGGAATAATGAGAAAATTGGCAAAAACTTATAGGACAACCTAATATATTTATTTTTGAAAAAATATTTATAAAAATAGCCAAGACAAGACCAGATCAAACAAACAATCAACAAACAACATTATTATTAATTTACAGGTAAATAAATTTTGTATTTATGTTTACAGGTAAAATAAATATTTAATACGAAATACATTTGTACACGGTTTCAAGTTTTAATTCGGAGTTTTGAAATTGAATTTCGTACTTTTCGAATGTAATTTTCAATTGTATAATTACGAAATTCAATTTGAAAACTACGAAATTCAATTTCAAAAACTTTCGAATTAAAACTTTTTTGAAACCTTGGGCATTGATGGACATTTTTATTTATTGCTATTTACAGGTCTTACTATACAAACAACCAGAATGGTTAAGACCGAAATAGATAAGAGATTATTTGTTACTTGAATGCTATGAAATGATTATATCGAACATCGAAAATCACGATAATAATTGGTATGAAATGAAAAGATGAAATTGAATTCAACTACAAGCAACAGGTTGTTCAGGTTCAGATTGATTTTTCAATTTTCAAAAAGCGAATCCGTTACAGGTAACAGAGCTATACATGCTTTGAAATTTGCCAGAAATCTGTTCGAAAATTTGCTGAAAGTTAGCTAGGCTTATATTAGGTTGTCCGAAAAGTTTTGGCCGATTTTCATGAGCAACTCTATTCGGATTAAACGGAATGAACTTTTCGGAAAACCTAATATATTTATGCATCTTTTTGATCATAAAACAAGCAAAATTCATCTGTAATTTTAGCCTATTAACTTATCAGGTATTAACCATGTAAATATAAACGAACGACCGAATATAAATAAAGACAAGACAAACATTAATTATTTTCGTTTTTTTTTTCATTTTTCCAAAAAAAGAAAGCTTTGAATTGAAATTGAAATTAGAAATATTAATTAAATTCAATTTTCAATTCAAACATTAGATTGTCCGAAAAGTTTTGGCCGGTTAATCATCATAGAGTTGCTGGATGAAAATCGGCCAAAACTTTTCGGACAATCTAATATATCTCATTGTACAATCAAACAACGACTCAAATAAGATGTTTATTTTTGGTGTATAATTATTTATTTATTTATTTATATTTGATCTGACATAGTATCTGGCGATTTATCTCTGGTGATCACTTCTACGATTTTGACCAAGTAATCATTTTCAGAGCTCTATTTTTGACCAGTAAAAATTTCAGATTTTTTTTTCGAGAAAATCAATTTCGGAGAAATCAATTTTGGAAAATTTTGCTCTGAAATTGATTTTTGAATTAATTTGATTTCTTTGAATTTGAATTAATTTTGATTTCTTCGCATTTGAATGTGAATTCAAATTCAATTTCAAATCTTTGAAATCTTCGAGAAATTTCAAAGATTTGAAAAATATCAAATTGAAAAGTTTCCCGGGAATTTTATTTTCGTTTTTTTTTACCCAAAATTGATTTACCGAAATGTTTCTCACCGAAATGTTTCGAAATCGAAATGAATCCATATAGAGACATACACATGTGTACAAACACACACTGATTAATGATTGATAATTATTGATCGGAAGATATTCGTAGAAGAAATAAATCATGATTCATCTATATTTTATGTTTCTCTGTTGTAAACATTTAATGTGGATGCTTAAAAAGCAAGCCACAATTATAAGGTATTAGCTTTGTTTTGTTTACCTGTAATTATTATTCGGTGATTATCGAGATGTATTTGTTTGTTTTGGTCTATGATTTATTTCAATGGTATTATTGTTGTATCGTTCGTATGTAAACTAAACACAACAAAACAATTAATCATTGATCATTGTGTTCAATTGTTGATGATCGATTACAATTATTTGGTTGTCCGAAAAGTTCATTCCATTTAATCAATCGAAATCGTTCATAAAAATCGGCCAAAACTTTTCGGACAACCTAATAATATAAATATTTGTTCAAATTAATTATTTGTTTAAAATCAATTAAATACTAAGGTAAACACAACTGGTAAATAAATACACAGGTAAAAACATGACCCGAAATGAAATTGAAAGTCCAAGACTTAAATTACACGAAATTACAAGTGATTTGAAAACATTTTGACCACAATTTAAGTGACCTGTCAACCTGTTGAATTACTACGTACGTGAGCACGTAGTAATTGCTGTTATTATCTTCTGCCAGCAAAAAGAAAAAACCAAATCACGTTTGTTATCACGTATTTTGACTAAAAATATTTGTTATGTGGTGATGTGATGTTTAACTGAAATCAATTGATCGATTGATCAGTTCAAAAATATTAGGTTGTCCGAAAAGTTTATTCCGCTTAATCAATTGGAGTTGCTCATGAAAATCTGCCATAACTTTTCGGACAGCCTAATATATTTGATCAAAAATATTATTTTGTTTGGCCAAAAAAAAAAAAAAAAATATATTTCCAACAAGGAAAACCAAATTCCAGGAAACATTTATGTCTATTTTTCAATCGTGTGTATGTGGACAAACACAAAGACAAGTCAAAAACAAAGACAGAAACCTAAAACAATGACAACAAAATCCAAAAGGCTATTGTTTTTCCGAAACCATGATGATTGTCAATTGTAAATTATTTGTCATTAAAAAAAAAAAAAAAAATAATTATCCCTACCAATTGAACAACAATGACAATTGAAAATTGATGAAAAAAACTATTCGAAAATCGTCATTGATAATTATTCGATGATTGACAATTGATTTGAAAAATTGATTTGAAAACAAAATGACAATTCATACATAGCTTTATGGTGATCAATTGAAAATTTCCGTAAACAAAATTTCTGGCCAATTGTTTCAAAGTAATTTTCGAAGAATATGAATATGCACAAAGAGGATACGACAGATATTCAGAGATAATATACACACAGAGAGAGAGAGAGACTCGATCAATTCAATCAATTATTGCCCAATTATCGATTCAATTCAATTCAATTCGATTCGATTTAATTCAAAAGGAACTTTATAAGAAGGATTAGAAAAAATACATTAGGTTGTCCGAAAAGTTCATTCTGCTTAATCCGATAGAGTTGCTCATGAAAATTGGCCAAAACCTCTCGGACAACCTAATTAATCAAAGTAAATAAACAAAACAAATCAATGAAAACAAACAAAACGAAATAATTCTTTGAATCATTTGAAAATAACAATAGCCTCAAATCATATAATTGAATTGTTTGATAATTATAATAATTAAAAGATTGTGGCTCGGGTATTTTTTTTTGAATTTTTTCAGATTTTTTTTTTTTTTTTTTTGATTCAATTTAAATGTTCCATTGATTTTCTATTGATTTCCATTGATTTTCAATGGAAAAATTTTTCATTCAAATCAAAATTTTTCAAGCTTCATTGAATTTCTATTTGAAAATCGGATTTGATCAATATGATTGAATTTAGGTCGATCAATCGATCAATTGATTGGTCGAAGAATTATTAGGTTGCCCGGAAAGTTCTGGCAGATTTTAATGACCAACTCTATTGTGATAAAGCGGGATGAACTTTTCGGACAGCCTAATATTTGGTGTAGAAATATGTTGAAGTTTTCTTAAGGTAAAATTTTTCAAATTTCTTCTTTTGTATTTCACCCAAAATTGAATCACTGAATTGACACTTGAAAATTGTTTTCATTTGTTTGTTTTTGTTCAGGGTTTGTAGGTGGCTTAATTCTCTGTGTAAGTACGAATGCGGTACGTGGGCGTATAACCAGCTTAAATATGGTCGTTTTCACTGCTGTAATTTTTGTGAAAAATCGAGTAAAAAACTACAGCCTTTGACCGTTTGATTGCTCCTGTATCACTGGGAAATTTTGCCAGCGACGTTTCCAGGCCAAAAAAAAGATCAAATTTCGATTCATTTCGAACGAACATCTGCACCGATTGATACCTTTGAAAAACCTTTCATAAAACTTTTAAAACCTTTGAAAATATTTGAAAAATTTTAATCTACCAGGTACAATTATGCAAATTTAGTCGAGTAATAACCATTAAATTGAATGAAAAACAAAGGTGAAAATGAAATTAGACCGGCGGCGACCAGTTAAAAAAAGCTTTAAGCCTCTCAAATGATGCGCAGCAGTGCTTGGTAATGGTCATAAATTGATTACTAATCTTCCGAAGATTATATGGTCAGTAGTCTACTAAATAAATACTGAACTAGATCAAGCATATTCGGTCTAAATATGTGTGGTGTATATTTGTGCATCCCTACACATACCTCATAGGCATTAAACTACCTACGATTAATGCTACAAAAGAAACCAAATTTTTATAAGGCTTAAACCTTATACATACCTGATTATAAACATTTGCAAATCATCAGTGAAAAAAAAATACTCAGAGCAAGTTACAATATCATCAATGAGAAATAATTTCCAGAAAAAGGGTTATGGAATTGGTATAAGGTATTAGAAAACTTAGAATTGATTAACATACCGATTCGAATTTGATAATTTGGTGAAATCACCAAATACAAGTGAAAAGGTATCTCATCATTGAAGATATATTTAAAAGTATTCATCAAGGGATATTTATAAAAATAACCTTTCGAAAGATAAGAATGAAACCTTTTAAATTAAAAATAATCTCGAAGAAAATGTTGATGTCTTACATAATCTAGGTTGTCCGAAAAATTCATTCCGCTCATTTCGATAGAGTTGCTCATCGAAAATCGGCCAAAACTTTACGGACAACATAATATTTAAAAATATGTAAAAGGTGAAAAAATTCGAGAAATATTAATCATCATCCACATCATGTTACGCAGCTTGCGTAGCAGCAGCAGCTAATGATGATGTGGATGAATTAAAGAAAGCAAAAATAAACCCGTATTGATCCAAATCTAAGCAATGATCTTCATCCTCTTGAAATGCCGCAGCATTTAAAATAGCATTGACATTACCATAGCTTGCGTGGCTTGGCTGAGAGTTTTTTTAATTAAAAAAAATATCTCCGAAAATCTCTGAAAATCAAATTCGCTTTTATCAAAGATTGTCCGAAAAGTTCATTCTGCTCCATCCGATAGAATTGCTCATCGAAAATCGGCCAGAACTTTCCGGACAACCTGAAATATTTCAAAGCTTTTAACCTGAATAAATTAATCTATGTTTGATTTGGTCAATGACCATGTATTTAAATCAAATTTTTTTCGTTTTTTTTAATTTGATTTGATCTAAATTTAGTTCGCTCATTCTACGCAAGATAAACGTCTTGAATTGTTGCAAATAAAGGTATGAACAGGTATAAATTCAAACAACAAATAAATCAACAGGTTAATCGATGGTTACAAAGCTAAAAGGTATCGATTTGAGGTACGAATCGAAGATCCGATAAGGATTTGAACCTCTAAGATTGAGACACTAAAAGATCAAAGATCAAGGATTATAACCTAAAAGATTAGAACTAAAGAATGGATATTAAGGTACGGACCTTGAGATAAGGTGATAGTGATTCGGTCACACAGCTACCCGGGACAACGCCCCATCAGCTGATTCATATATGATTTCAAATCGAACGAAAATGATTCATTTCTCCTAACAAGAAAAATCTTCAGGCAAATCATCGAAATCTTACGGCATATTAAGATGTGAATTAATCAGGTTCAAAATCGAAACAAATTCGAAAACATTCGAATAACATATTGACCTACATATTTTTACTGGAAATACATTGAAATACACATCATCAACATACACACACCACTTGCAATACAGCTCATAGATTATAATTAACTATATCGGTGACTATGATTAATCAATGATTTCTTCATAGATTTTCATTTTCTTAACATTTTTATGGTATGCACAAAATTTTAAAGTTTTAATTCATTGTTTTAAACATGAATTTCATAATTGATCATTGTGAAATTTCATTCAAAATTACGAAAATTAATTTTAAAACTCCGAATTAAAACTTTAAACCTTGTATTTTAATTAATACATATATTAATAAATAAATAAATAAATATATTTCGATATATTACATGTGAATAAATTATTATTGAATTATTTAGTTTTTTTGAATTTTTTTTTCTCCGAAAAAAAAATGTTAATTAATCCTTTTCAAATGAATAAATATTATGAATAAATTATAAAATTTGCCATCAAAATTTTCAAAATTCAATCATTTATTAGGTTGTCCGATAAGTGCTTGCCGTTTTCAATGCAAGTAGCTGTGCGAAAATCGGCAAGAACTTTCTGGACAACCTAATACTAATACCATTTGCTTATCATTCATTGATTTATAAATAAATAAATAATAATAATAATGATTTTCGAATCATATTAATAGATCAAATTATTATCATTATTAGACATTAATTCGAATCATCGAATCGATCAGATTAGATTAGATCAAAGATCGAAGGATCGAAGATCAAATTTGGTGAATTTTCTGCTTTAAATTGCTGAACACTCAGCTATCCAAGGTATATACCTTAGATGCCTGACTATACACTGCACATTTACACACACACACACACACGCAACAGGTATACATTAGGTATGCAAAGGTATACATGAGGCATATACCTGCATACCAGACACTGATAAGTGTATCGAACGATGATGATGATGATGATGATCATGGTGATTATTGATTATCAACGAAATCAACGATTGGATCATCGATGTTTTCGCTCATCGAAAATTTTCGTTTTCTCTCTCTCTCATTTCTTAGATCAAAGATTCAAAGATTGAATGGCTGAGCATCTTAAGATGCCTGGCGTAGATCATTGGAAAGTAAGCTTGCCAACACAGTTATTCGATGATGATGATGAAAAACGTGAAATGAAATTGGTTCATTTCATTGATCTAATGAGACATCATGTATGTATGTATGTACTCGAAAAACATGTTAAGCATTCAATGTTTAATGATCAATGAAATTTTCGTGTGTTCAAATTTGAAAATATTCAAACATTTTTTGGGTTCAATGGATCCGTTAATCATTTGAATATTTAGCCCCTTAAAAAAATTATGAAGAAACACATATATTCAGCAATTGCCTCCAGCAATTGAATACTTTCATTGAATTTTCATTCAGTCATTTTTCAACGAAGAAAAATGCTTCATTTAGTTTAGTCGAGTTTTACTTTAGTTACAAATTACAATTCGTGATCGAGCATCATTTGAATTGTATTTAGGTTGTCCGAAAAGTTTTGGCCGATTTTCATCGAGCAACTATATTGATTAAGCGCAATGAACTTTTCGGACAACCTAGTATATTTAAACGAATGAATGAATGAAATGATACAAACATTAAATGGTCGATCAATCAATCAATCAATTATTATTATTTTGAATGTAAAAATATTCATTAACAAAATATGTTTATGCAAAATTACAATATGAAATTATTGAATGTAAAAATAGTATTTTTGAGCGATATATCAATGAACGAAAGTGATTGATTACAAGTATGCTAAACACATTGTTTGTGTGTTATAATACACGAATACGTTAGTTCTACTTGAACAAATGTAATTTAACCCTTTGAGTACGGTGGATAGCTGCTGCGCTATCTTTGAACTGAAAAATTGAATCCAATCAAGTGGTTCAAGGGGTCAAATCGAATTAATTAACTGTAATTCATTTAATTTATGAAAAAATATGATTTTATTCAAGAAATATCTTTTGTTTGTCTTAAAATTTGTAAAATTTCGATTGAAAAATTGTAAATTTTCAATCGAAAAATGAATGTATTAATGATTCATTCAATTCATTGACATTTAATAATCATCTAAATAATAATTCATAACAATAATAATAATTCATTTGTATGGATGGATGGATGGATTTATGATGACTGATCGGTTTATATCGGGGTTAACGCGTTGTTTATTGATGAACATGAATCTGAAAAGGTGTCAAATGTGATCAAATAATGGTTTATGGGGGGCGGGGGGCGTTTTTCGATGAATATCAATCAAATATGTTCGATGAAATCAATCAACATGTCAATTGATTTAAAACAATTGATTTAAATTATGATGAATATATGAAGGCATAGGAATTCGAATGACGATGATCATAATGATGATGATGATTCGATTAAGATTAAAGAATTTTTCATTTTTTCATTTTTTACAAATTTCAATTAATTAATCGATTAATTAATTAATTATCATTAAAAAAAACCTTTAGTCTTAATTAGAAAAAAAATAATTAATTAAAAAATTGATTAATTAATTAATTAATTAATTTAGTTGAATTCATTGATTAATTTCATTTCACTAATATTTATGAATTTCACATTTTTAAAAAAATCACAATTTTTTTTGTTTTAAATTGTTTTTGTTTGTTTGTTTGTTTGTCTTTGAAAAATATATATATTTGTAGGTTTGTAGTTGTCACTACAGTCATTTTGATTGAGATTATAGGTCGATTTGATTTGAATTCGAATTCGATACAATCGATTTACAATTTAATCATCTTCATCATCTGATTTTATCAATAAAATTGCATTCGAATTCACAGTATTTTGTACTGTTAATGAATCAATTGATTCATTTGATCCATGATGTTGATGATGGCCATGGCCATGTTGATTGGTTAATTTGGATTTTATTTGTTTTGCACCAAGATGATGATCATCAAGGTCACGGCCATTATCTTTGATTAATGAATGTTCAGTAATCGATGTGATTGTAAGTAGATTATCATCATTAATTGTAGGAAAATCAATGATTGTTTGATGTGGATGATTTCGATCCGAACGTTTATTGATGGATGATCTGGATGATTTAGATGCTCGGGATGATTTCGATTTGGATGGTCCAGGTACCGGGCAAAAACAACAAAGTTTTCGTCGAATTCGATTAAAACTTTCCGGGCTTTCTTTGTACCATTTTTTCAACGCCAATACAATTACACATGAACATATTAAACATGCACCCAGAATCGATGTCCATTCAATATCTTCATTGAGAATAATCACTTCCCATATGAATGATAGTACAATATTAAATGTTCGAACTACCGATATTGGACCAGCTTTTTCATATTGAAATGCTAATGTTATACAATATTGATCGAGGACACCACAAATACCGATAGCCACCAACAATAACCATGTTTTTGTTGAATCAGGTGCTATCCATTTGTTTGCAATGGTCAGGTATAATGATCCACATGATACCAAGGTAAATGAATACCACATAACAACCACTGATACTGGTGTTGTTTTAAGCTTACGCAGGGCAATCATTGAAAATGCTGCAGTCATTGCGGCAACAATCGATAGTAGAATACCTTCGAGACGCATTTCATGAACGATATTCGATTCGGAACCAAAGATGAACTCAGGTTTTGCAATAATAAACACCCCTGTTAGGGTTATTGTACCGGTACAAATTTGTAAACGTGTCAATGGTTCTTTGAGAAGGAAATAAGCAAAAACCGTAACGAATACTGGTGATGCAAAATGTATGGTTGATGCATCCGACAACGGTATCAAACGATAAGCAATGTAAACGGCCGAAAGTGATATTGTACCCGATATTGAACGATAAAACAAATCTAAACGATGACCTTTTTGACCGAAAAAATCGAAACCACATACTAGGGTAGTGATGAAATAGACAATAAATTGACATGAGGACCTATGGGTTACCAAAAATGGAAAAAATCGATTAATCAATTATTCAAACAATTCAATGAATATTGATTACCTCCAAACCAAAATTTCAATCGTAGGCAATGAAACCAATATACGAACAATAACTGAAGCGATTGAAAAACAAAATACTGATAATATGGCCATCAACAGACCGAATGCCGGTATACGTTCAGGTATATTATGTATATTCAAATGGCTTCGAATACTTTTAATACTTTCAGTGTTATCCAAATTGTTGAGATTCGATTGATTATTTGAATTATTTGTGGCAATAATTTCATTATTATCACCCTTATCATCAATACTTTTCAATGGTGATGATTGATGATTCATTGATTTCATTGGGTCCGTCGTTAGACCCAATTTAGATAATTCAGGTGTTGACTAGGGTCGAAAATAATGAAGGTTAATTAATTAATTAATTAGTCAAATTAAATCAACCGAATAATTACCAAAATATCATTCATAATTGTCGGTTTAAGTAAAGGCATTTTGACCAGATTCAGTGGGGTCTTAGGCTGATTAATTGATAAAATACCCGAAATTTGGTAAAAATTGAAAATAAAAAATGGCAAAAATAATTGAAGATCTGTAGATATATAACGAGTTGAATGGATGGTTGAATTAAACCATATAATTCAACGAATAGATTGATTAAGCAATAATAAAGGTATTGGTCACATTAACATTTGTTCATATGTTCATTTTTCATTTTTTTTTTCAATGGCTATAACCTTTGAAGAAAAATGGGTGAGAAACATTGATTTCATCAAAAATAAATGATTAGTAAAATGATTAATTGTCAAAGTCAAAGACTATTCAAAATCAAATACTTACTTGTCATATGTGTGTTGTAAAAGTTCAAATATATGGAATAATAATAATCATATTGGGCAGCTTACAGCTTATCCACCGTTGATAATCAATTAATAATTGTAATTAGTTGATTAATTAATTATAAAATAAAAATAAATAATTTTCAAAAATAAACAAATGAATATATATTTCTATCTATTGAAATTATTGAAAATATAATGAAAAATAGAAGGATTAAATTATTGAATTTTAAGACTCAAAAATCATTTTTCTGTCAATAAAAATAAGCTTGGTTTAATTGCTTTTGTGTGTGATGATATATTGTTAATTGATGATGATGATATATCGATCAATAATTGATTAATTAATTAATAATTGATTAATGATCAATGAAAGATGATCGAACATTTTTCAATTAATTAGTGAAGGTATTCGGTGGCTATAGATGTGTATGTATAGCTGTTATTAATGATGATAAGGTGGTGGACACGTTCGATTTTCGAATGATGTTAGATCATTGAAACTTAATTCGAATTCTTGACAAATGGCCAATAACCATTGGTGTTGGTGGCCATTATTTTGGACTGAATGTTTAGATGATGAATCACTTGGTTCACAAGTGATGAATTGAAAAATTATTTATATGATTTCATTCAATGATAATACATTTGAATATATTTTTAAATGAACAGAATTTCAATTGTCCTTTGCAATTGATTTGCAATGTACATATTCGTTTTGTATGTACGTATGTACGTACGTACTTTCACTAATCTTAAACAAAACCATAACTCATTATCATTATTGAAATATATTAGATTGTCCGAAAAGTTTTGGCCGATTTTCATGAACAACTCTATCGTGATTAAGCCGAATGAATTTTTCGGACAGCCTAATATTAATGAAAACATTGACTATATAATCATTGGCATTGAAAATTTTTGATTTTCATTTGATCATGATCATTACCATCATCATTATTGTCAATGAATGAATGAAAATAAATACAAAATGGCTGCCAAATTCAATTCCATTTGTTTTCGGGGTAGACATGCTCCGACCAATGATGGCATTAACATCACACACATATATATGACTCAGTAAATCGTCAGAAATCATCGAATCAATTCTCTTCGAGTGTATATTATGTAATATTTCAAAGCTTAGTCAAGAATATATTCGTGCGTATTTGCAAATATACAAAGGTACTAACCATTAGTAATTCATTATAATTAATTTAAAAATTAAATTATCACGATTGAATTAATTGATTGCACAAATGAATGATTAATATTTGCATTCATTCATTTATTAATTCCAATGAATCATGAATATTATCATTGCTGTTCAAATTGTTATCAAAGTATATTGAGGTTCTTTTTTTTTTCATTCGAATCAATTAATTGATTAATTAATTAATCATCTTTGTGATACATTCGTTGATATGTGATCATATGTGAATTGACAATTTCGAATTATTAATTGAAATGCACTAAACATGTGTACTGATAAAGATGATCATATCAGATTACTGATGATGTACTGAAATGATTGGAAATCGAATTCCATTTAATCATTATCATTAATTGAATTGTTAATTAAATTCGATGAAATTCAAATTTCTGATCAATTCCAATTAATCCAATCGAATACTTTGGATTGGATTTCATTGATAATACTGGTTAAATGGAATAAATGTGAATTCATAAGCACTGGATTGAACACACAATTTAAAAATGTCGAAATGTCAAAATACAAAAATTTTAGAAATCGCAGGAAAGAAAGAAGAGAAATTCGGTACGATTATCAATGGGTATTTATATCATTTCTGATATTTGAACATATGAGAAATTCAAGCGAATGACGCATTTTGAATCTTTTGAATCGCATTTAATTAATACTTTGCATGTTGTTTCGATTTGTTTGTCGATCATTTGAATCAATCCATTGAATGCGTTTTAATTCGAAGACTTTTCAATTTTCTACCCAAAATTACTGCCAAAATTGAAAAAATGACGTATTCTCAAAATTCTTATTTGTTCATGATTCTTATATATATTTAAGGCTGTCCGGAAATTTTTTTGGCCAATTTTCATTAGCAACACTATTGTGATTAAGTAGAATGAACTTTTCGGACAACCTAATACAAAATAATAATGAATTATAACAATTATTAATTCAACTTGTACAAGTCAAACAAACACATATATAATTATGTGTGGTTGACAGAATTAATTGCTTATTGTTCTCTCTCATTGAAAATATAATGAACTTTTTCTTGATTTGAATCAAGAATTTATTCATTCATTTATTAAAAAAAGTGGAAAATTTCCGGATAAAAAAAAACATTAAAAGGAATAAGAATTAAAAATAACTAATTAAATCAACAAAGAATGGAAAATGATAAATTGTAAAACATAATTCAATTAATGTTGCATATATTAATGTCATGAGTGAATCACATATGAAAATTGTAAATTCAATAAATTGAAATTGGAATAATAATTATAATGGTTATAATGATAATAATAAGGCAAATAATAAATAATTATGTTTGGTTGTCCGAAAAGTTCATCCCGCTTAATCCGATAGAGTTGTTCATGAAAATCGGCCAAAAATTTCCGGACAACCATAATATTTTTTTTCAAGAATATTCAATTCTGGCCAGTATTTTTCATTTCATCAAAGCCCGAACAACAGCCTTTGCATTCAATTGTTTTAGATCACGATATGTTTGTCCAACACCAACAAAAACGATTGGTTGTCCCGTTATGTATGTCATTGATATGGCTGCACCAACTTGATCATCGATTGTATCGAATTTGGTAAGTACAATTCCATTGATAGCTGATTGACTATCATTCGTAGCACTACGACAACCATTATCCAATAAGGATCGATTAAAATTTACCAGCTGATCAACAGCTTCATTACCGACTAATGCTTCACCGACGAACAATGTTAAATCAGGTTCATTAACTTTGATTAATTTGGCCAATTGTTTCATTAGGGGTTCATTTCCTTGCATACGGCCAGCAGTATCGACCAAGCAAACATCGTAGCCATTATTCGATGCATAACGGATACCTTCCATAGCGATACCAGTCGAATCTTTTCCATAACCTTTTTCATATAAATCAATTTTCGAAGCAGATTTTTCATGTAAATTTTTCAATGCACGAATATGCGTTCGAAGCTGTTCAATAGCACCGGCACGAAATGTATCACAAGCAATAACCAAGACATTTTTATCATTCAACAATAGCCAATTGGCAATTTTAGCTAAATTTGTTGATTTACCAACCCCATTAACACCACAAAATACAATGACATATGGTTGTTTGGTCGATGATTCATTCATAGGGCTATTGTTTTTCATTTGAATTTCACGCAAAATATTCAGATTACGATTCGGCGACAATATTCGTAGTATTGATTCTTCTAGCGCATTTCGTACGAATTGTTTCAAACTAATCCATGTATTGACATTTTGCCCGATTAATTTGGTGGCGACACTATCGCATAGTTTTTGTGCAATTTCAGCTGCAACATTTTTCGCTATCAAATGATCACGTAACGTCGATAGAATTGGATCCAAATCAGCTTTCGAGAGGGTTTTATTGTATGAAAATTGATTCATTAATGACCCAAAGAATCCAGATTTTTTAGGGTTCGATGATTGCTGGGGCTGTTGTTTATAACCCTCATTGACTTCGTCGTCATCATCATCGGATACTTCAAAATCCAAGTCTGGCTGCATATCATTCAAATCTTGATCATTCATATCGACCATATTACGCAATACCGATGATGATGATGATGTACCATCTTCGCCATCATCCAATTTCTTGCTAAAATCAAGATTCGAATCAATTCGATTACCGCCAGTGGTGGTGGCGCCACCATTGAAATCCCATACAGTTGGTTTTTTTACTTTTTTAGCTTTGCCATCTTTGACTGCCTGAGGTTTTTTGGCTTTTGGTGAACCGAGTTTTGCCGATTTTGATGCCAATTTTTTAAGGATTTCATCTTTACTCAAGGTACCATCAGTGTTATCGTTATTTCGACCATTATCAGCGTTTTCTGGGCCATTTTTCATTGATTTTGAATCATTTTTCACCACCGGTGGTGGCGCTGGTTGCTGAGGATTTTTCGATGATTTAATAATCATCGATGCAACAGTTTTTTTCGATTTTTGACTTTGTTCAAAGGTACGCATTTCATGTGGCTGGTCACCAGATGATGATGATGATCCATGTTGTTGATGATAACGATAACAAGCGAAATAAATTTGACGAAATTCATTGACGAAATCAATTAAATTTGTTGGTAAATATTCAATATTTTGATCCAAAAAATTTTCACCGAGGTTTTTCTGTGCAATTCTAGGGTTATTTTTCAATTCATTTTGACCAATATCATTGAAAATGAATTGTAAATTTCGTATATCAGCAACGTTTCGACCATTACGAAGATATTTATCACGAAATTTTAGCTGGATATCGTTCAGGAATTTATCCAAATAAGATAATGTAAGCATTTTTTGATAACCAATCACATAAACAAATTCAAATTCATTATCCAAATAAAATTGCAACAGCAATGTATCGATTTGTAATTTATCAATACGATCTTCTAATATTACATTACGTATCAAGCGATTCAGGTATGATTGTAGATTCGATGTGAGGGTATTTTGTATTGCCGTAAACAATACGATACCACTTTTACTAAATATTGCAAATAGATCCAACATTCTCTTTCGCTGTTTAATTTGATTTTGGGCTTTGTAAATTGAAAATTATCGAAGATTATAGCCTCTGAACACTACCAAAACTCTAGCTACAAATCAATGGAATAAAATGCAAAAATCAATTAAAATTCTTCAAATTAAACAAAATTAAATGGTAAATACATACATCTAAGTTGATTAATGAAACAAATCTAATGAAATTAATTAGATTTTTGTTTACGTGGACCAAGACTTTTAAAAACAAGAAAAAAAAACTAAAAAAATACCGTTCATAAATGCCAGTACAAAATTTTTGAAAATAAATTCTTGAGAAATGTAGCGCCGTCTATTGGACTAAAACTTCAACGCTTTACAAATACAAAACTATAATCTTTAAATAATAATTTTTAAAAATAAAAATAAATAAATAAATTACAAAATTACAAATCAAATAATAATTAATCAATGATTTACTTGTTCAACTAATCGATTAATTAAGGTTGATGATATTGTTGATCACCACCACCATATGATGATGGTATATCGACATACCATTCAGTGTTTGAATGGCCATGACCCTGACCTTGATTACTGGGGTTGTTAGGTGGTTGAATACGTTGAATATTATGATTTTTACGCATTAAATTCAGCAGTTTCTTAGCATATTCTGATCGTAATTTTTGAAGGGTTAACTTTTCCCGGGTCAATTCGATACATAATTTACTTGAATCTTCAATCAAATATGGATTCTGTAGTTTTTGTTTCAATTCATCATATTTATGAAGCCAAAATTTCTTTTCCCAATTCATTCGATACAGTTTAAGGGCTAGTTTTCGATGATTTTCAAATATCATCATTGATTGTGCATCCGTAAGGTCAGGCGGTGATGGCATAAATTTTTGTGGTAAAAATATGAATGCATTAAAATTTTGTAGCAATTCTTGTATTTCTTCTTCCGACAGTTCATCATAGATTGTTGGGTTGATCATTTGACCAGTATTTGCAGCTGTAGCTCCAGCAATATTATCATTATAATTATGGCCAATACGACCAGTATTCAAATTGACATCATTGTTCAATTGTCCCGCAGGGTTTGGACCTGGTTGCGGATTAACGTTCAAAATCAAATTGGCATCACTTGAATTTGAACGTTTATGCCCCATTTGTATTTGTTTGTTGATATTGAGGTTATTGTGTCTTGGTATCAACAGGCAATCGTCTGAAAATATCGTGTTATTATTGTTATTGTTCAATGAATTCTGTTTCAAAGGACAAAGATTTGATTAGTTTGGGTGACATTGAACCAACACAAATCAATCACTTACAGTATCGATATCGATTATGTTTGAAATACGGCCAGCAACACTGGCATCACCGACAATATCATTCGTGCTCATTGGTATTATTATTTCCATCTGGGATTCATTCGGTGTGAGAATGGATAATAATTTTTCCATGATCCTGCATACCTTGGCCATCGATGGTCGTTTATCTTGATCATTATCCCAACAATTTACCATCAATTTTTTCAATATCAATGGACAATTTTTGATCATT
This sequence comes from Psoroptes ovis, assembly GCA_002943765.1. Lineage (NCBI taxonomy): Eukaryota > Metazoa > Arthropoda > Arachnida > Sarcoptiformes > Psoroptidae > Psoroptes > Psoroptes ovis. The sequence goes on along the minus strand of PQWQ01000008.1, from coordinate 25,475 downwards.
GGTGGCCGAGCACCAGTCTGGATTCCCCATAATATTGCATAATTATTTTCATAATTTTGAAATGGTTGCTCTCTGGACAACACCTCCCATAGAATAATACCCCAACTGAATACATCACATTTTTCTGTATATTTTTTCGAACGAAATACTTCGGGTGCCATCCAACATGGTGTGCCAAGATTTATGGACATTGTTGTTTGTTTTTCACGTGCTGTACCGAAATCACATATTTTCAGGGTACGACATTTATTTGTTAGTAATAAACTAAGGTAATTTGAGACATTTAATTAAAAATCAAACAAATTCAATGACAAATTACGATCAAACTCACTTCGAAGGTTTCAAATCACGATGCAGAATATTTTTCGAGTGCAAATAATTTACAGCATATGCACATTGTAAACACCATGATAATGCATGTGATAAGGTATATTTGATGAAAATGTTGTTAATTTTTTGATGTAAGACTATGGGAATGAGAAATTTGGAATCAGTTATAGTCTTATGATTTCAGAAATCGGAAAAAACCAACTAACAATTATAAAGGTTACCACCGTCGGCAAATTCAAGCACCAATCCATATTCATCGCTTGTATCGCGAATGTTTTTCGTATAACCATAAACATCGATTATAAATTCATGTTTAACAATCGATAGCTGTTCAGCTTCTTTAACAAAATCATTGAAATCTTTCATATATTTAATGGCCACATCAAATGATTGACCGGAATTTTCGGCCAAATTATTACTAGACGATTGTTGGTTCCAAGTGGCTTTTTTAACGAAACCAAACGTCCCATAGCCAACAGTCTATTGAGAGGTCAAAAATTGTAAAACAAGGTCCATATACATCGAATATCACACTAACCTTGGTCACTATGAATTCACTCGGATCAATGAATGGTAATTTGATTTGTTTTGAATCTAAATTCATTGATTTTTGTGCATTATTATTATTATTATCACCCATTTTCAAATTGTTTTAGCTAAAATTTTTTGAATTTCAAAGGCTTATTCAAAGGTGCTTAAAGGTCAATTTATTGAAACTTAATCTTTTTACAGGTCATAAATAATTTAAAATGCTGACCAATCACTTGAGATGAATGTAAACTATTTGAGGTGAATTAATTTGAAATATTTAAAAAAATTAATGAAAACAAAGAGTTTTACTGGGGTTTTAAATTTCAAAACAAAAACAAAGCGATTGTAGCGCCATCTTTGAGTTGAAAATGTAAACACAGAAACCTGTTGATCCAATTTCATTTGATTTTCTTTGAAAACAAGATTTCAATTTTTATTATTTCTTAGAAAAATTTGAAATTTAAATAAATCTTTGCTTTGAATATAAATCAATGAAAAGAAAAAGGAATGAAAAATTTCTGTTTTTTAAACTAAGATATAAAATTATAGAATTTTGAAATCGAAAAATTTTCTTGAAAAATTACGATAATCAGCTGATATTTTTGATTTTCTGGAATGAAAATAATTGTTTTCGCTTGGCCATTAACTAAAAGTTTCGATTTTTTTTCTGTATGGAAATTGCAATGTAATTTAAATTACTGTGTGGGAATTTTTTGAAATAATTGTTTTCTGATTGAAGGTGATAGTTTTTGCGTTTTTTTTTAGAAACATTTACGATGAACAATTGATGGTCCGGATTCATCGTATTCTTGTTTGGAAATCCACATTTGTTGGAATGTTGATAATGATGCCAAAATTGAACCACCAATCCATACGGAATATTTACGTTCTGGCGGGGCAATGATTTTGATTTTCATTGTTGATGGTGCCAATGCTGTGATTTCTTTTTGCATACGATCAGCGATGCCTGGGTACATTGTTGTGCCACCAGATAATACGGTGTTTGCGTACAAGTCTTTACGGATGTCGACATCACATTTCATGATCGAATTATAAGTAGTTTCATGGATGCCATTGGCTTCCATGCCGAGGAATGATGGTTGGAACAAGGCTTCTGGGCAACGGAATCGTTCGTTACCAATGGTGATAACTTGACCATCGGGTAATTCATATGATTTCTCCAATTGAGATGAGCTAGCTGCTGTGGCCATTTCTTGTTCAAAGTCCAATGCAACGTAGCAGAGTTTTTCTTTGATGTCACGTACAATTTCACGTTCGGCTGTTGTGGTGAATGAATAACCACGTTCGGTCAAGATTTTCATCAAATAATCTGTGAGATCACGACCGGCAAGGTCAAGACGAAGAATGGCATGTGGAAGAGCATAACCTTCGTAGATTGGAACTGTGTGTGATACACCATCACCGGAATCGAGCACAATACCAGTGGTACGACCTGAAGCATACAATGACAACACAGCTTGGATGGCAACATACATTGCTGGTGTGTTGAATGTTTCAAACATGATTTGTGTCATCTTTTCACGATTAGCTTTCGGGTTCAACGGGGCTTCTGTCAACAAAACTGGATGTTCTTCAGGCGCAACACGGAGTTCATTGTAGAATGTATGATGCCAGATCTTTTCCATGTCATCCCAGTTGGTAACAATACCATGTTCGATCGGATATTTCAATGTCAAAATACCTCGTTTTGATTGAGCTTCATCACCGACATATGAATCTTTTTGTCCCATACCGACCATTACGCCCTAATTAGAAATATGAATACTTCAATAAAACAATTCAATCAATATCAATGCAAAAGACATACCTGATGACGTGGTCGACCAACAATGGACGGGAAAACGGCTCTTGGAGCATCATCACCGGCGAATCCAGCTTTACACATACCGGATCCATTATCAATAACTAAAGCAGCAACATCATCATCACACATTTTGGAATATTTCGTTTATTTATTTATTTACTACGAAGTATCAAATTGATTTAAAATTAATTTAATGAAATCGAATTCGATTTGATTTCTGAAACACACACTCACAAAAAAAACTTAAAAAATGTAAATTTCAAAGGTAAAAATTTGAAACAAAAAAACGAAAAAATTAAATGGTCTTTAAGCTGACGTCAAGCAAAAGAAAATAAAATTTTTAATGTAAAAAAATGGTTGATTGGCAATTGCCATTTATATATAAACATTCGATTGATTCGAATTTAAATGTCCACAGCCATTGGGTAGTGGCACTGTTACCACACAGCTGCCAAGCTTGAGGTAGTGGCACAGTAATCTGTGCATAAGCGTGTAGACATGTAGGCAAACGAAAAAAAAAAATTTTCAATGTCTGGTTTTACTTTAAACTTAAGTGTACACTTACACATTGTCAAAAATCGAATGAAAAAAAAGGAGGAGGAGGAGGAGGAGTAAGAAAATGAAGCACAAGAAAAAGAAGAGGAGAAGAAGAGGAAAAAGAAAAGAAGAAGAAAATGAAAATAGATGAGATCACAGAGAGAGGGGATGACAAATGAAGAGGAGGAGGAGTTGATGAATGAAAAAAAAAGCAAAAAACTGACCACCAAACTGCCGCTAAGCGTCACCACTGATTGACCTGATAAACCAAAAAAACTAAAAAGTGCAGTAGTCAGCGTGTCTTTGTGTGTGTGTCAACACCCAAAAAAATGAATGAAAAAACCCGAAAAAATTGCCGCAATGAAAAATTGCGCCGAATCGTCCAGAGATTTAGAGACCGGGTGAAATTTGACCCAAAAATTTTCCGAGGGTAACTTGACACGTATAAACACAGAAACACCCACACCCACACATGCCCGAATAATCAAGTGTTCAAAGGGTTGAAAATGGAAAAAATTGGGGCAAAAATAAGCCCTGAGGCCAAAAAGTTTCACAAATGACGGATAATAATTAAAAAAATTTAAATTTTAATCAAAATTTTCATTTAAATATATATTCAATTACTCTCTCTGTGGGAATTATTCGGGTTGTTTCATGTATTTCATGAATTTTTAAATGCATTCAAATATAATGATAATCCTTTGCTTGAAACAAACGAAAAAAAAAAAAAAAATATTTCAACAAATTTTGTGAATGGTCATCATCATCATGTATGTATGGTGTGTATGGGTGTGTGTGTGTTTATGGAATATTTTCGTTTCATTTTTTTCAAAAATGTTAATTTAAAAACATTTACGATGAACAATTGATGGTCCTGATTCATCGTATTCGTGTTTAGAAATCCACATTTGTTGGAATGTTGATAATGATGCCAAAATTGAACCACCGATCCATACGGAATATTTACGTTCTGGTGGTGCAATGATTTTGATTTTCATGGTTGATGGTGCCAATGCGGTGATTTCTTTTTGCATACGATCAGCGATGCCTGGGTACATGGTTGTGCCACCGGACAATACAGTGTTTGAATACAAATCTTTACGAATGTCGACATCACATTTCATGATCGAATTATAAGTAGTTTCATGGATGCCATTGGCTTCCATGCCGAGGAATGATGGTTGGAACAAGGCTTCTGGGCATCGGAATCGTTCGTTACCAATTGTGATAACTTGTCCATCAGGTAATTCATATGATTTTTCCAATGTGGATGAGCTAGCTGCTGTGGCCATTTCTTGTTCAAAGTCCAATGCAACGTAGCAAAGTTTTTCTTTGATGTCACGTACAATTTCACGTTCGGCTGTTGTGGTGAATGAATAACCACGTTCAGTCAAGATTTTCATCAAATAATCTGTGAGATCACGACCGGCAAGGTCAAGACGAAGAATGGCATGTGGAAGAGCATAACCTTCATAGATTGGAACTGTGTGTGACACACCATCACCGGAATCAAGCACAATACCAGTTGTACGACCTGAAGCATACAATGACAGCACAGCTTGGATGGCAACATACATTGCTGGTGTGTTGAATGTTTCGAACATGATTTGTGTCATCTTTTCACGATTAGCTTTTGGATTCAACGGGGCTTCTGTCAACAAGACTGGATGTTCTTCAGGTGCAACACGGAGTTCATTGTAGAATGTATGATGCCAGATTTTTTCCATATCATCCCAGTTGGTCACAATACCGTGTTCGATGGGGTATTTCAATGTCAAAATACCACGTTTTGATTGAGCTTCATCACCGACATATGAATCTTTTTGACCCATACCAACCATGACACCCTAAGAACATATATAGTTAATCAACCTTATCATAAATACTGATAATAAAACATACCTGATGACGTGGTCGACCAACAATGGATGGGAATACAGCTCTTGGTGCATCATCACCGGCAAATCCAGCTTTACACATACCGGATCCATTATCAATAACTAAAGCGGCAACATCATCGTCACACATTTTGGCAGATCTATTCACAATTACAATCAATCAAAAATACAAGAAAAATCACGATTAAATTCAATACACAAAGACTCGAATTTCAAAAAAAGCAAAAAACTTGACTCGAAACCCCTAAAATTCCTTTGGACTTTATACCAAGGAACAACAATTACCACCAACAACAATCGAATCAAGTTTCAGAAACACTAAAATCAACTTAATTAATAAACAAAGAAAATACTCACCAGTAATTAAAACGTTTGATTAAAATCAAATTAAAAAAACTTGGAAAAACTTGAATTTAAGACGATTAAATCGTTCGATTTTCGAATGACAAATGCTTAAGGGGTTGTTTTCGAATGAGAAAGTGAAAACACAATAAAAATTTTCAGATTTGATCAAATAACTTTGATTTGTAATCGTTGAATTATTTTGAAATGACAATGTTTCACGAAGCTAACTTGATTGATGAATGAATTTAAAATCGAATTCGAACGATGATCAGTATTTTTAAATACATGAAACAAAACGTTCGAATCGGTGTGGAGTCATCTTCTTCATTCTCATTGGACGAAACCGGCTTTTTTTTTCGCTGTGTTACACGAAGTGGTTGTGTGGCAGTGGCATCGGCCACAGTGATGATTGCAAAGTGGTTGTTGTATCGGCATTTGCTATTCGGGTGATAGTGGACAACCACCTTGTCGTAGTTGCTGTTGAACACTGGAAATAGTTGGAGTAGTCAGTGGTTGCTACTCATCATCATTTTCAGTGTACTTTTGAGTACACTCAAAAAAAAAAAATGAATGAATGAATGGACAATCGAAGCAAGATAACAAAAAAAGGCGTGTCCCAGTGATTTTATGAATTCGAAAAATCGAAAAAATTCCAATTTTTTGACCATATTTGGTAAAAATTTTTACAATTTTCAAAAATTTTCAATCGATTTTGGGCGGAGCTTATCGAAAATTTATGACTTCTACCTTTTTTTTTTGACGAAACAATGAAATTCATTTTTTTTTATTTCATCCGTTGCCGCCGCCGCCGCCATGTTATGAGTCATGATGAGGAGTCGTCAATGGTGATGGCACTCTCTCTCGTTTATCAAACACAAACACAGCGACTCCACCGCAATGCGCCGGTTGGATTTTTTTACGTTTCGTTCGAAATTCGAATTTCGAACGAAAAAATGAATCATCCGTTGAAAGATTCGAAATTATCACTCTTCAGAGATTACCACCTCTTTGATTACAGAAGAAATTGTCTCAAGAAAACACCTGATTAAAACGATGATATCATTGATCTTGACTGTGTAATCATTGATTGATTAATTGTTAATCATTCAAAAATACAGTAATCTCGATAAAATTCCATGAATTTCGAATGAATATTAGTCAAAACATGATGAAAATCAATAATTCAAAGGGTAAAATATTTAACCCTTTGACAGATGTACATGCAGGCAATCTATGTCAAAGGTGGTCGAAAAATTAATCATCTCAGAACCTTTAAGAGGGTCAATGAATACAAGGTATTGCCTAATAGGTTAACCTAATTTGTGCATTTTAAGAGCGGAATTCAGATTATCTTTGATCTGAATCTGAATTAACGCCATGTTTTCTTAGTGTCCATTGAACTTGTTTTGTTTATTTCTTAGCTTAAACTCCTTAATTTCATTTATTTCATTTTATTTAATTTCTTATGTTTCCATTTTCTCCATCACAGATCTGCTGAAACTCCCAAAAAATTGAAAATTTCAATGATGAAGAAATTGATTTGAACGATTGAAATCAAACGAAAATATTAGGTTGTCCGATAAGTTATGGCCGATTTTCTCACGATTCCCTACCTATATAATCGGAAAAAAATTTTCGGACAGCCTAATAATATCAAACGATGATAATGATAATGATCGTGTAATCATTTTGGATACCAGAAATATGTTTTCAATTTATGATTACTGGTTATTATTATTTATTATTGAAAGCAAGATATCATGAAATATGATTCATGAAATACCAGAAATGTTTTTGATTATTTTCAAAAACATTTTTGTTTTGTTTGGGGCTGTCCCATAAGTTCTTGCCGTTTTTTACAATTTTTTTTCATTCAAAAAACGGCAACGACTTATGGGACAACCTAATACAAACATGATGAAGAAAACGATAATTTCATTGCCAAACATTGATGCAATTGACAGGCAGATAGATTTGTTTAATGAAAATACGAGTATTATTCATTGATAATGCAACAACAGCCAGCAACAAATAATATCGGCCAGCTTATCAACTGTGCACTCATCATACACACACACACAACTAAATAGTTACACACCCAAAAAAATATTTGATTTAAAATAGGTTGTCCGTAAAGTTTTGGCCGATTTTTATTGATCAAATCTATTGTGATTAAGCGGCATGAACTTTTCGGACAACCTAAATAATAGATTAATAGATTATCGTAAAATTATACTACTAAGAAATCAATGATTTTGAAACAAATAATTTTTTGATTTCTTTAAAAAATCTTCAAGAATTGATCGGTGAAAACGGAACAATTACTGATAATTACTGTCAATCCTTTCAAAAAATTAATAAATGAATCAATTAATCATTGATTCATTAAGTTTCCTTTTCAAAGATTCAAAAATTCCAAGAAATCTCAAGATTATCTTTAAGATCTTATAATTGAGCCTGTCTTAGACTGAAAGAAGATTTTTGAAAACTAAGAAAATTTCCAAGAAATCGTAAGGTTGTCCGGAAAGTTTTGGCCGATTTTTATTGGGCAACTTTATTCGGATTAAGCGGAATGAACTTTTCGGACAACCTATTACATAGAAACATTTGTACTCTAATCTCTCTCTGTTTTCGAAAAACTCAAGTAATTTATGATTTTTGATTAATTTTTTAAACTAAATTAATTTTAATTGTTTTCTCCCAGTTTTAGTTGTTTAGCTGTTGTTTTTAATTGTATTCAAACATTTTTTTATAGATAGACCCGTTTGTTTTATTATGATCATATATGGTAACATTTACTAAATAGTGACTGTTTTGTTTGCTGTTTTTAATTAATTAATTTTATTTAGGCTGTCCGAAAAGTTCATTCCTGCTTAATTCGATAAAGTTGCTCAATGAAAATCGGCCAAAACTTTCCGGACAACCTAATATTTTCACTGATTATTATTATTATTATTTACAGCTGTTTTCAAGCGATAAACTTGCGCAAATAATGCGCGCTTATATGGTCAATGAAAAAGGTTTATAATTCGAACAAATATCACCTACACGATTGAAAATTGAAAGTCTTTTTCCTTCTCCTTTGAATATATTCAATTCAATGTTTACAATAAGTTTAATAGGTTATCATTTTGTAAGGTGCTTCAATCAAAATCATCTTTCAATAAAAATGATAACCGCACCAGTTTTTCATTAATATAAAGGTTGTCCGGAAAGTTCATTTCGCTTAATCAATAGAATTGTTCATGAAAATGGGCAAGAACTTTCTGGACAAACTAGTATTTTTCCTTTTTTTCCAGCTACAAACCTTGAAACTAAATAAACTAAATTGTCATTTGTTTATGTTTTGTGTGGCATAAAGCATGTACATCACCAAATGGTTCTTTCGTAGAAGAATAAAACAAAACAATATGGCCCGAAACAAATATTGTTTAAATATATTAGGTTGTCCGAAAAGTTCATCGCCGCTTAATTCGATAGAGTTGTTCATGAAAATCGGCCAAAACTTTCCGGACAATCTAATATAAACAAATTGACCAGATGTTTTAATTTGTTTCATTTTTTCCATGCAGCGAATCGAAAAACTGATCAAAACATATGTCGATGACCAGCAGCAATTCAGCCCTATAGATTTTGGATTTTCTCCAACATTTGTCCACAGACACAGATGTAAACAGAGAAATGAATGAATGAAAGTCTAAAAATATCCATTTGGAAATTTTGCTGTATTTCTCTGTTTATTCATACGAACCAATCAATCAATTTATGATCAATTGATCAGTGTTTGGTGGCGAATTCAAATGTTTGAAATTGGTCATTTTTGTATGTACATTTTCCATCTTAAATCTCGCGAAATTGACCAATGATCGATTCAAATGAAAAGATTTAAGGGTAAATCTTGAATATGCGCCCATTTTTCCCATCTTGGATCAAATTTCATCGAAGAATTTAAAAGGTTAAATGGGTAAATCATTTGAAAAGGGTTAATCTCCAATTATTTAAGGGTTTCGATACCGATTGCCATTTTAATTTGTTTTCTAACAAGCAAAGCAATTAGACTTACTGTAACATAAAATTAATAATTTTCTACTACCAAGAAAAATAGATGGTAATTTTAAATACAGTCTAATACATATATACATTTTTTTGCATTTCAAATCTGTAAAAATTGAATATTAATCAATCAAACAAACAAACAAACAAACAAATTGATTGTCTTCAATGTCAACAAACTAATCGATTTTTATACATGTGTGTTCAATGATATTGATTTGATTTGATTGAATCGTTTTTCTCTGTGTGTTTTTGATATGGAAAAAAATTGAAAATTATTCAAATCAAAACAATCAAAGCGGATATTTGAATCCACCGACAGGATGAAATGATTTGGATTCCTCTTATCATTCTTATCGTTTTCCTCTTTTTCAATTTTTGAAAAATTCAAAACATGGTAACATATGGCCAATCGATAAATGGACAATTTAAAAGGCAAGATTCTCTCTTCGTTATTCTTTGAATTTGATTGATTTCAAATTGCTTCCAATTACTCCAATCACTTTGAATTGGCACCAATCTGCCAGTGTTTATATGTTTAAATTGTCGAATTTCGATACTTTTTTTCGAGTGTCTTCAAATGGCAAATTTGTCACATTATTTACACAGGGAAAGCCAGAGAGAGCCAAAGATAACAATCTTCATAGTACAATAAACACAAATTCAAAGAAATTCAAACGATTATTTGTTCAATTTTGATTGAAAGTCGATATTTTCTTTTCTTTTTTTTTACTTTTTCAAAACAATTCAGGTTATATTTTCATTGTATTAGATTGTCCGAAAAGTTCTGACCGATTTTCATGAGCAACTCTATTCATGATTAAGCTGAATGAACTTTTCGGACAACCTAAAACATATTCATTCAAAAATATTTATTCATTCATTCATTTGTTTATTTGTTCATTCATTAGACTCATTGAACATTGTGTACATATTCATTTTTGAATGCATACAATACAAACCGAATACCACCTTAAAATAGACACCTGTTAATAAATAAGTAAAAATAATGAATTCTAAGTAAATATAAACAAATAAATAAAATATTAGGTTGTCCGGAAAGTTTTAGCTGATTTTCATTGAGCAACTCTATCGGATTAATCGGCCAAAACTTTTCTGACAACTTAAAATATAATGTAAAATAAAATTAAACAGCAAAAAAAAAATTACTTTTGAATTATCACGGTTGATGGATGGAACAGATAGATATGTAGATATCATTATGATTATGATTATTATTGTTGTCATAAATAGACAGATATATGTTCATTTGTTTTGTTGAACACAAATTTTTTTTGAATATATTTGACCGAATAAACACTGATTGGACCAACAGTAGTATGATGATGATGACAAGTCAAACGATAATTTCTTATTTTCTCATAGTCATTTCAACACAAAAATCAAAAATATTGAACATATTAGGTTGTCCGAAAAGTTTTTGCCGGTTATATCATAGAAAAATCATTGAAAAATCGGCGAAAACTTTTCGGACAACCTGATCATTGATTTTTCGAATTATTTCATTCATTCATTTTTTTCCGGTTTTTTTTTTGTCTTGATATTTTTTTTTTAATGAATATATTAATATCTAAGAAATCAGTGAAAAAATGATCAAGTCCAGTTGTCACAAATGAAATGAATATTTTATTTTATACTATGCATTAGGTTGTCCGCAAAGTTTTTGCCGGTTTTATCATAAAAAAATCATTGAAAAATCGGCGAAAACTTTTCGGACAACCTGATCATTGATTTTTCGAATTATTTCATTCATTCATTTTTTTCCGGTTTTTTTTTGTCTTGATATTTTTTTTTTTAATGAATATATTAATATCTAAGAAATCAGTGAAAAAATGATCAAGTCCAGTTGTCACAAATGAAATGAATATTTTATTTTATACTATGCATTAGGTTGTCCGCAAAGTTTTTGCCGGTTTTATCATAAAAAAATCATTGAAAAATCGACGAAAACTTTTCGGACAACCTAACATTTACCCATTGTCCACGGTGATAATAATTTCGTATAATTTCATATAATTTGTCATTTGTTGTCATTTCTTGTTGTTTTAAGCCAAACATATTGTTGTTGTTGTTGTTGATTACCGAAATGAAATGAATTTTTTCAAAAAATATTTTTTTTTTTAATTAATTAAAAATAATTACGATTTTTTTTCAGTTTTTTTTGAGTGAATTCACATAATTTTTCTTAATGATAATGGTACATCATGTTTGATGGCACATGAAATTGATTTTTCTTCGTTTTTTCGTTGATCCGAAATATTTTGTTTTTTTTTTTTTTTTGGGGCAAAGAAAATTATTAGGCTGTCCGTAAAGTTCTGGCCGATTTTCATCCAGCAACTCTATCGTGATTAATCGGCCAAAATTTTTCGGACAATCCAATATTTCCACCGTGTAAAAACTGGTTTCAATGTTTGAGCTGTTTTTCAATGCTCATTGCTTCGATAAATTCACATGCATTGCCATGTCTTGTTTGCTGTTCGTGTGTGAACGTATGGCATATCTCTGCCCGATGATAATAATCGTTGAAATTAATTGTGATTAATTAATTAATTAAGATTTTTTCTTTTCTGGAACAAAACGAATGTAATATGAAGACTTACAAATTGATTCGAATTTTTCAAAAAGAAAATTCACAAGCTTCTAGCGCCATCTGTTGTCCATGATTGTGACTATTTTTGAATTTGAAAATTTTTTTTTTTCCAAATTAATTAATTAATCGAATATACAGTAATTGATATAGAAATGAAAAGTGAAATTCAATTCAATCAAGATTACATTAATTACTAATGGATTGATTGAATTGAAACAACGAAATTTCGCGAATCCCTGATGAATATGATTTTCCTCTTATTGATTAATGTGAAATCAATCAATTGCTTCGACTTATTCAATTCGAGTCCATTGAGTCCATCAACGGTACACACGGCCAAATGAACATCTTTGATCAACTCTTTGATTAATTTATTAATTAATTGATCAAGGAGCTGATTTTCAAATCAAAATGTAGACAGGTAGTTGTCTTGCCCAAGCAAATATCAAAGATATACACAGATCACAGTTGTACGAAAACACGAAAAGGTATAAAAATTGGCCAAAATTGGCCAAAACGTAAGCATCGATCATTCGGAAGTGATTCGATTTGTCCATTTTCATTTCAATCAATCAATCATTGATCATTCATCGATTTGAACCTGATTTGAAATTCAAATTATTCCAATTGATTTTAATTAATTTTGCTCCAAAATTAATCAACCGAAAATGCTTCGAAAACAATTGTTTCTATGTTCATTAATCGCATTATCATCGATAATCAATCCAGCCGAACAAATGAATGCAAAAAATCCATTATTAAAAAATTGTAATCTAGATACAAATCTAGGAAATGGTTAGTGTTTTTCGATTTATTGCTGCGTTGTCCGAAAAGTTCTGGCCGATTTTTCAAGAATATATTGATTGAAAAATCGGCCAGAAACTTTTCGGACAATGCAATATGCATTTAACTGAATTAAATTTAATTCAAATTGAATCAAAATTAATTCAATTCCACTGATAATTTCTTCCATTTCTCACTGATTCAACGATTCCATCGGTCAGCAAACGACCTACGTAAATTTGTCGACGACTGCATCAAAACCCGAGATGGTATTCGATTTCGTAAGCGATTTCAGCCCTTATCCTCATCATCATTGGTCAACAACGATGACGATAATCGATTCAACGATTACAATAATGGTCAAAGTGATGGTTCGTTGATGAAATTCCTGAAGAATAAATGGCCATTCATCGATACAGATTCAAGTATTCCATCAATCAACACTAATGCTGAACCAACACCCGAAGCATCATCATCAGCATCATCGATGATGGCCAATGATGATTCGATTCCGCGACAATTGATTAAATTATTCGAATGATTAATGGCCACCAGCGGCACCACAAGATGTAATGTAGTAACTCGATAGGCGCCCCCACCAGTCACCATTTAACATGAGTGTGAAAAATTGTCGAGCTGGCTTGCGCTGTTTCGAATACTAAGGGTTAATGATGTTTTAAAATTCAATTTTCACCCATAGAAATCATCAAACATTTAATTCGATTTTCGAATCAATTTCAAATCAAATCAAATTCAGATCAATGATAATTCAATCACTTGTCACTTGTCATTTTATCCATTTTTTTCCATTTATTCACTTTCTCATAGACTTGATAGATACTTGTTTGTGTGAAATGTTTGTTTGTTTGTTTGTTGACTAATGTTCTAAAAATAATCATTTTGAAATAAACACTTTGATTAATTTATGATTTAAGCTTATCAAAATATTGCTCATGTCTGACTGATTATTTTTGTTTTGAGGTGACTTATTTGATAATCGAATTTGCTTGGAAAATATCAGGTTGTCCGAAAAGTTCATTCCGCTTAATTCGATTGAAGTTGCTCACGAAAAATCGGCCAGAACTTTTCGGACAACCTAATACATTTACATTTTGATTCGTATCGCTTACAAGATATTTGGCTTAAAATTGATGATATAACTTGCATATAGCTTCGAGATCATTATATCATTGAATCATTGAGCTTTCGAATGACATTCGTTATTTTCTTTGTGAAGAAGGTACAAACCAAAAGATGAAGCCCTTGCTAATATTTTCAGTGTTTTTAATTGCGATCAATTTCAACCTGATCACCTGTGACCGTGTTGAAATTCTCATACCCAAAGGTTCGATTGTTGGTGAAAAATATCCCCTTGCCAATGATGGCCGTTTAGTACGACGATTCTTGGGCATCCCCTATGCACAACCACCAGTTGGTCCCTTACGATTTCGTCGTCCGGTCGCTATAGAAAAATATAATCAAACAATTGATGCAACAAAATGGCCAAATTCTTGTTATCAACAACCTGAATTCTTACATCGTTATCATAATAAACAATTTGTTGAAGATTGCCTTTATTTAAACATATGGACACCTGATATGAATCAAATCAATACGGATAATGATCAATCAAATTTGAAACCAGTACTTGTATTTATACATGGTGGTGGTTTTATTTACGGTGGTACTTCGGATGATTTGATTAATATGGAATATTTATCAATCAAAAGTGATTCGATTTCAATCAGCTTGAATTATCGAATAGGAATGTTTGGATTCCTATATGCTGATCGCGCTCAAAGTGATGTAAAAGGTAATCAAGGACTTTGGGATCAAGCATTGGCCCTACAATGGATCAATGAAAATGTTCGATATTTTGGTGGTGATCCTAATTCAATAACATTGATCGGTCATAGTGCAGGCTTGGTTTCGGTTAGTCTTCACATGTTATCACCAATATCTAGGAATTTATTTCAACAAGCAATTCTTATGTCTGGTGCTGCTTTTGGACCTTATTTTGTCGGTGAATCGGATGAAGTTCTCAGGAAAACATTGGAACTTGTGCGGGCAGTTGATTGTGCTAATGATGATGATCAATCAATCAATGAAGCAATGATTGAATGTATGCAACAAATTCCTATAGAAAACAAGGAAAAAATGGTAAAATTTGAATTTTTTAGTAAGTAATGACCCTTTGATACACTTATCAATTCATTGAATTCATTGAATTCTGACCTTTAATGATTTGAAACACCTCTTTGTAATTGATCAATCATTGATTTTCAAATATTCTTATTTTTCAAAAATACAGGAGTTCAACCAATAATTGTTGTTGATGGTGAATTTTTACCAGCTAACCCTGAGAAAATGCTCAAAGATGGTAATCATAAGAAAAATTTCAATCTTTTAATGAATACAGTCGAAGATGAAGGTTCATTTATATTCGTTAGATTTAATCAAAGTTTTAGCAGCGAAAAATTATTATTAAATGATGCTAAACACCTGCTCGAACAAATGATTCGATTATTGCTAAGTAACAAATATTCATATGACCCTAATACCTTTGAACAGCTTTATCTCAAACAATTCAATGAAAATTATGATTCAGATGATTTATTTAAAAAACAAATTGGCATAGCTTTCGGTGATTTATTACTATCATGTCCAACATTGAATTTCGTACAAAAATTATTCGAAAATGATCCAACAAACATCAATGTTTATCAATGGTTTTATACAGCAAAACTAGGAAGGGTTAAAGATTTGTGTAGTAAATGGGGTGGCACGTGTCATTCAAATGAATTATATCCATTATTTGGTAAACCATTCGGTAATGATTCGAAATTATATATGAATCGTGAAAAAGAAATATCGAATGAGCTGATCGATATTATCCGATCATTTATACGTACTGGGTTTGTATTTTTTGATTAATTACTTTGTAGGGCCTTAATTAATTGCAATTAATTACAATTACCACAGTAAACCAGGTGAAATGCATCAAGAATGGCAGAGTTATTTTCAAATTCCTTCAAAATCAACAACGGCAACAACTGATGGTGGTGGTAAAGTAACCATAAGACCATATTATGAACTATCGAATGATTATAAAACATTCAGGAGTTTTAAATTTAATTTAAAACAATTGGAATGTGAACATTTATGGAATTGAATTTTGGATGAATTGGATTGGAATGAATGAATGGATAAATTCAAATGAATCAATGATAATCATCAGCTGATCATCTATGCATTTATTTAAAATATGAATGATGATCATTTTGAAATAAAGTTTGAAATTACAATTGAAATTCATTTGTTTTGATTAATTAAAATTAATTAATTACAATCAAAATTAATTCGAATTCTTAATTCGAATTCAGCAATGATAATGATTAATTGGTGAATATTAAGTTGTCCGGAAAGTTTTGGCCGATTTTCATTAGCCAACTCTATCATGATTGAGCCGAATGAACTTTTCGGACAGCCTAATATATGGCTTGTGCGATTAAAAAACCCAGTTGTTTTCAAATATAGCCACTAGATGGCGTAACAATTATCATTTTTTTCTGCTCAATTTTTGAAGAAGTCGAAAATGTTTCCGCAGAAAAGTTCGAAATTTCGAACGTGAATTTTTCAATTGTTGTTTATATGTGTGTGTTTGAGTGATGAAATTTGAGTAAATAAAATCTAAACATTTGACCATTTGATAATTTGAAACTTTGTGAAGACTTTGTATTTTGAAAAAATTGTGAATTAATTCAACGCATTGAAAACATCGAAAATGTCTCATTCAATCAGAGATTATGTGAGAGCTATCAGAGATAGCGCCGAAGAATTGAGTATGTATCCAACTAATTATCGTGATTTGGATATAAACTTCGATTATTTTTTCGTTTTTTCCCAGGGCGAAATAATACGAATGGTTATGACAATGATAACGTTCGAAATGGCCGCTATAATCATAATGGTATGCTGTTGTCAAAGTTAAAAGTACCATGTATTTAAAATTTTAAATTTTATTCATCCATCTTATATGGCCACAGTTTCCGATGATGAAGAACAGGATTCTCGTGGCTACAACCGTGATTATCGTTCGAATAAAGATTCTTATAGATCTGATGGTTTTAAGAAAAATTTGAATGATCAAGATGATCATGGTTATCGTGGTAGCCGATATTCATCAGAAAATCAAACCAATGGCCGTACGAATAAGTATGAATTTCGAAAACCTCGTGAGGATCGAAACAACGACTTCTATCAACATGATATGCGTAGTAGTAACAAAGATAATCGTATTGGTAAAAATTATAACAGATATGATGACGATGATGATGATAATCGTTCGAATAGATCTTATTCTCATAAATCACGTAATGATTATTCTAAGAATCGTAAAAATGATTACACTAATGATGTAAACGATTATGAAAAACAAAATGTTAATCGTAAGTATTCATAAATCATTGATGAGGATTTGTTTGATAGATTGATTCGTTTAATTTCATCAAAATAGCATACTTGCAAGATGTATCAGACGATGAAAATGACGGTGACAAATATGATGAGCCGAAAACTTATAAATCACGTGATGACCGTGCCAAGAATCTGAAAAATGATTATAAAACCAATAAACAACCTGTTAATCGTGAGTATTCTTAAATCGCTGATTAATAGACTAATTATTTTGACCAATTTCATTAAAATAGCATACTTGCAAGATGTATCAGATGATGATGACAAATATGATGAACCAAAATCTTATAAACCACGTGATGATCGCGCTAAGAATTTGAAAAATGATTATAAAAATGACAATAAACCAACTATTCAAAATTGTAAGTATTCATAAATCATTGATGAGGATTTGTTTGATAGATTTATTCGTTTGATTAATTTCATCATAATAGCATACTTACAAGATGTTTCAGATGATGACAAATATGATCAATCTAAAACTTACAAATCGCGCGATGACTGCTCTAAGAATCTGAAAAATGATAATAAAACTGTAAAGCCAACTGTTAATCGTAAGTTTTTGATAATCATCAACCATTTTATTCATTGAATTATTGAATTAATTCCATCACAAATAGCATTTTTACAACAAGTATCAGACGATGAAAACGATGACGATAAACACGATGATGAATCGAAAACATATGATTCAAAAGCCAACGATTATTATTATTCAAACAAGAACAAAAAACATGATAAAGAAGTACAAGAAGTTACCAAGAATTTTGATAAACAATCTCTTAATGATGATGATGATGATGACGCTAAAGATTTGAATGCTGTAAAAACTGAAAAACAAATTGAATCCAAGCGTAATTCCTTGACTATGATTAATTCAATTTCTCATTTTTTTTCAAATTTTTTGACAGGTGGATATGATTATAAGGATTTATATGTTCCGAAAAAAGATGATACACATGTTGATGATAATCAGCATCAATCAATCGCGAAAAAAATCGATTATGATCGATTGTTGGTGCAATATAAAATTGCTAAAAATCTGAAATTCAATCATCACATATTAGAACTGGATGATATTGAATCTATGCATAAAAAAATGATTATCATTATCAATAATAATGATTTATCATATAAGAAAAATGATGAACAACGAATATTGATAGTTTCAACTGCTGAAAATTTGATTGATATTTCCGAAAAATTGGCACTGGAAAATGATATTTATATTGAAATTCTCGATGGTGAAAATGTCATTAGTGATGATGGTAAAGTATTCTTAACAGCATTGGAATATTGTTCCATTATGGATATGTCTACAATTCCTAAAAAAATTCCGAATATCATAATAAATTATGAGCTATCGTTGAAATCTATTAAATTTATTGAACGTTTCATAAATTATTGTTACAAAATGTGTCACAAAAACGCCAATAATGATGAAAATAATCAAAAAGAAAACATTGAATTATATCATATCGGTCTCAAGAATGATAAATCCATACGAATATTACGTGATTTATTTGAAGATTGAAAATTCTTTAATCCTTCCAATCAAATTCATTGTAATCAAAATTTTTTTGTTTAACTTAAGAATTCAAATTCAACATTATAAACACATGGACCTTTAATTATCCAGCCAATTGTCTACCAATGATCAAAATTGAATTCTTACAAATTCTTGAATTCTTCTTTTCAACATTTTTCCATTACCTACAATTCAATATGAAAAAATGTAAACAACAACCAAAAAAAAGCCATAGAAAATTAAATTAAAATTTGAAATTTCATTTCATTTCATTGAAAAAGTATTTAAACAATTATTTTCCATTTTCCTCAAAGTTATTTGACATGCGTCTATCTACATCTTCGGGAATAGTCTTTTTGGCACAACATTTTGGATCGAAATAGTCGGGATTTGGGATCCAGAATTTCGAGCAGAATCGTGTGGAATATTCCGTGTTGTTTTTTCTGTTGTGATTTGTATGCAACAACAACAACAACAGCTGCAAAACAAAATTGTTTTGTCATCAAAAAATTATTCATTCATTTTTGACAAATTTCATTATTTTAAAAATCGAATGGTTCAATTGAATTTGACCATCTCGTTCATTCGAATTCGATCCAAAAATGAATTTCATTTTCAAGCTACGTTTACAATTAAATGATTTGTTTTCACAATTTAATCGTTTTATATCGCCAATGTATTATCATGATCGTTGTGAAAGGTTAGTGGTCTTTGAATTTTTCAAATTTTTCATGTCTTATTCATTTTTTTGTTCATAGAACACTACAAATGTATGTGTATATAATGCATAAACGTGAAGTATTGTTATCGCTGCTTACATTATTATCATCATACATTCTATTGCTATTCATTGGTTTAGCTGGTCCAAATGTTGATAAAATAAATGAAATAAATGCCCGGCAAATATTGTTTGATTCAAATATTAATGACGCAAATCAAACAACCCGTCTGCTTACGAATGGTCCATTCATTATTTATACACCATCATTGTCGAAATATTCACAACAATTATCATTATATCTAATATTTTTGCTTGAAAATGAAGAAACATCAGAAACATTTCATAAAGATTTTGATGTACAAATCGATCTGGATGGTTTGAATTATAATTCTAACAGTAATAATGATGATTTGGCACCGAATAAAACGCTGTTGTGTAAGTTTTTGATAAGACCCATGACCTGTATCGTCAGCTGATGCTAATTGTTAATTTTTTCTTGACTTTTCTGTAGCCAATGGCCAGCTAAAAGCATCGCTATTTTGTAGTGGTCGTAAATGTCAATCCATTCGTATTATACGATTGATCGACATTCAATATCAACATTATCGTGTTAATGTTACATTCGATCGATTGGAATCGGTTAATCAAAAATATACAATTGAAAACATTATATTTGAATTTCGTTCTATCAACATTTCCTTTACAACATTGTTGATTTGGTTTCGATTTTTCTTCCTGATGATCACCATTATTGTTCTTTGTTATTATCTTAATTATTTGTACCGATTCCATTTGAATGATTGGTCACTGGAACAAAAATGGACATTGATTCAATTATTACTGTTAATATTGTCCAATAATCCAATATATCCCATTCAATTCTTGTTTATTGGTTCAAAATTTCCATATTTACTTGAAATTTGGCTACATACAACATTACAAACGTTGATTATGTTGTTTTGGCTTTGTTTTTTTCATGGTATCCGTCAAAATAATCGATCATTAATGAAATTTTACCTTATAAAATTGGTGATTATTGGTACCATATGGTTTACAGTTATTTATACAATGTCATGGTCATTATCGAATCAATTATCGAATCCAATATTTGATGAATTGACCATTTATAATGGTTCAATATTTTTACAGGTAAAAATTTACCGATTTGAAATTGATTAATTTTTAATAGAATTTCAATTAATTCGCCTTTCATTTCATAGCTGTTGACCATATTCTTTTATACAGCCTTCATTTTCTATTTTCTTTACCTGATCATATTGGTATTGTCGGCATTCACTGAACTACGTTTGATGCCATATTTCGACCTAAGACTTAAGCTGCAAACATTTCTGATGTTGTTCGTCATAACAATATCATTGTTGACCATTTTGATATCTTCGGCAACAAACAACAATAATGATAATAGTGATAGTATCAGTGATAGTAAAACATCACCATCATCGATTAATTCAAATAATTTTTTGAATCAACCATCACCATCATCATCGATAATTACGAATAATGTTAATAATATGATTAGTTTAATACCATTTTTACAATTACTACCATTTACACATTTTTCCTCATCTTCGGCTACATTTTTATCCATATTTTCATTGGTCAATATTTATATTTGTTCATGTGCTTACTATTATCGTCCATCATTGAATCAATCGAATGGTAATCATTAATTATTATATTAGGTTGTCCCATAAGTTCTTGCCGTTTTTTTGGTTAAAAAAAATTTAAAAATCGGCAAGAACTTATGGGACAACCTAATATATTCGAATTGATTGATTAATCGATTATTTTTATTTTTGATTTACAACAATAATCTATAGAATGTCATATAATACGTGATAATCCGGCATTATCAATGATCAATGATTCGGATGAAGAAATATTATACGGTAGTGATACTGAAGAATTGATCAACATACAACAACAACAGCAACAGCAGCAACAGCAACAGCAACAACAATTAATTGGTGATAATTCGAATGTTGTGGCCAATCTAATCGATACAAGAACAGATGAAGAAAGTGATTAAGATTTCATGAAATGGATTAAAATAGTATGAATCTCGACCAAGAGATGGCAGCACTCATTACAATGTAAAATTTTTAAATTTTTCAATTGAAAATTTTCGCGCCACAATCTGCCGCAGATTTTCGCTAAGATTTAAAAGTTTTACAATGATTTAGCCGAGCCATTACCACCTTTCCAGCCATTAATCATTATTAGGACAAATCAATCAAATCAAAGATGATCAAATATAGACATTTGGCGAATTGGAAATCATGTGAATCACTGTAAATAGATCGATTGCTTAATAATTATCTCCACTTCACTTTTTTGTTTTATGAATAAATTCTTTGAATTTTATATTTGTATGAGTTTTCATTTATTTATTTTGAAATAATTGAATTTAAATTGTCTTATAAATAAATTTTGACGATGTATTGCCTAAGATTTATTCGCAATTTGAAAATTTTTTAAAAGACTAAGGCCTTTGATTTTTGTAAAAAATCGTAAAATTTTGAAAGAAGATGGCGCTGTATAGCCTTAGATTTTTCCGATTTTTTGAAAAATTTCCCCGTACTATAATCTTAGATTTTTTCGAAATTTTGAAAAATTTCCACGTGCTATAGCCTTTGATTTTTTCGAAAAAATTGCCAGTCGATTGCCTTTGATTTTTTTGAAAAAAGATGGCAGTGTATAACCTTTGATTTTTTTGAAAAAAGATGGCAGTGTATAGCCTTTGATTTTTTCGAAAAAATTGCCAGTCTATTGCCTTTGATTTTTTGGAAAAAAGATGGCAGTGTATAGCCTTTGATTTTTTCGAAAAAATTGCCAGTCTATTGCCTTTGATTTTTTTGGAAAAAAGATGGCAGTGTATAGCCTTTGATTTTTTTGAAAAAAGATGGCAGTGTATAGCCTTTGATTTTTTTGAAAAAAATTGCCAGTCTATTGCCTTTGATTTTTTCAAAAAATTGCCAGTCTATTGCCTTTGATTTTTTCAAAAAATTGCCAGTCTATTGCCTTTGATTTTTTTGAAAAAAGATGGCAGTGTATAGCCTTTGATTTTTTTGAAAAAAGATGGCAGTGTATAGCCTTTGATTTTCTCAAAAAAATTGCCAGTCTATTGCCTTTGATTTTTTTGAAAAAAGATGGCAGTGTATAGCCTTTGATTTTTTTGAAAAAAATTGCCAGTCTATTGCCTTTGATTTTTTTGGAAAAAAGATGGCAGTGTATAGCCTTTGATTTTTTTGAAAAAAGATGGCAGTGTATAGCCTTTGATTTTTTTGAAAAAAATTGCCAGTCTATTGCCTTTGATTTTTTCAAAAAATTGCCAGTCTATTGCCTTTGATTTTTTTGAAAAAAATTGCCAGTCTATTGCCTTTGATTTTTTCAAAAAATTGCCAGTCTATTGCCTTTGATTTTTTCAAAAAAATTGCCAGTCTATTGTCTTTGATTTTTTGGAAAAAAGATGGCAGTGTATAGCCTTTGATTTTTTCGAAAAAATTGCCAGTCTATTGCCTTTGATTTTTTTGGAAAAAAGATGGCAGTGTATAGCCTTTGATTTTTTTGAAAAAAGATGGCAGTGTATAGCCTTTGATTTTTTCGAAAAAATTGCCAGTCTATTGCCTTTGATTTTTTCAAAAAAATTGCCAGTCTATTGCCTTTGATTTTTTTGAAAAAAATTGCCAGTCTATTGCCTTTGATTTTTTTGAAAAAAGATGGCAGTGTATAGCCTTTGATTTTTTTGAAAAAAGATGGCAGTGTATAGCCTTTGATTTTTTTTCAAAAAATTGCCAGTCTATTGCCTTTGATTTTTTTGAAAAAAGATGGCAGTGTATAGCCTTTGATTTTTTCAAAAAATTGCCAGTCTATTGCCTTTGATTTTTTTGAAAAAAGATGGCAGTGTATAGCCTTTGATTTTCTCAAAAAAATTGCCAGTCTATTGCCTTTGATTTTTTTGAAAAAAGATGGCAGTGTATAGCCTTTGATTTTTTTGAAAAAAGATGGCAGTGTATAGCCTTTGATTTTTTTGAAAAAAATTGCCAGTCTATTGCCTTTGATTTTTTCAAAAAATTGCCAGTCTATTGCCTTTGATTTTTTCAAAAAAATTGCCAGTCTATTGTCTTTGATTTTTTGGAAAAAAGATGGCAGTGTATAGCCTTTGATTTTTTCGAAAAAATTGCCAGTCTATTGCCTTTGATTTTTTTGGAAAAAAGATGGCAGTGTATAGCCTTTGATTTTTTTGAAAAAAGATGGCAGTGTATAGCCTTTGATTTTCTCAAAAAAATTGCCAGTCTATTGCCTTTGATTTTTTTGAAAAAAGATGGCAGTGTATAGCCTTTGATTTTTTTGAAAAAAGATGGCAGTGTATAGCCTTTGATTTTTTTGAAAAAAATTGCCAGTCTATTGCCTTTGATTTTTTCAAAAAATTGCCAGTCTATTGCCTTTGATTTTTTCAAAAAAATTGCCAGTCTATTGTCTTTGATTTTTTGGAAAAAAGATGGCAGTGTATAGCCTTTGATTTTTTTGAAAAAAGATGGCAGTGTATAGCCTTTGATTTTCTCAAAAAAATTGCCAGTCTATTGCCTTTGATTTTTTTGAAAAAAGATGGCAGTGTATAGCCTTTGATTTTTTTTCAAAAAATTGCCAGTCTATTGCCTTTGATTTTTTCGAAAAAATTGCCAGTCTATTGCCTTTGATTTTTTTGGAAAAAAGATGGCAGTGTATAGCCTTTGATTTTTTTGAAAAAAGATGGCAGTGTATAGCCTTTGATTTTCTCAAAAAAATTGCCAGTCTATTGCCTTTGATTTTTTTGGAAAAAAGATGGCAGTGTATAGCCTTTGATTTTTTTGAAAAAAGATGGCAGTGTATAGCCTTTGATTTTCTCAAAAAAATTGCCAGTCTATTGCCTTTGATTTTTTCAAAAAATTGCCAGTCTATTGCCTTTGATTTTTTCAAAAAAATTGCCAGTCTATTGCCTTTGATTTTTTGGAAAAAAGATGGCAGTGTATAGCCTTTGATTTTTTCGAAAAAATTGCCAGTCTATTGCCTTTGATTTTTTTGGAAAAAAGATGGCAGTGTATAGCCTTTGATTTTTTGAGATGTTTTTGAAAAAGATGGCAGTGTATAGCCTTTGATTTTTTTGAAAAAAATTGCCAGTCTATTGCCTTTGATTTTTTGGAAAAAAGATGGCAGTGTATAGCCTTTGATTTTTTCGAAAAAATTGCCAGTCTATTGCCTTTGATTTTTTCGAAAAAATTGCCAGTCTATTGCCTTTGATTTTTTCAAAAAATTGCCAGTCTATTGCCTTTGATTTTTTTTAAAAATGCAGTTATTGCCTTTGATTTTTTCGAAAAAATTGCCAGTCTATTGCCTTTGATTTTTTCAAAAAATTGCCAGTCTATTGCCTTTGATTTTTTTGAAAAAAGATGGCAGTGTATAGCCTTTGATTTTTTCAAAAAATTGCCAGTCTATTGCCTTTGATTTTTTGAAAAAATTGCCAGTCTATTGCCTTTGATTTTTTCAAAAAATTGCCAGTCTATTGCCTTTGATTTTTTTGAAAAAAGATGGCAGTGTATAGCCTTTGATTTTTTTGAAAAAAATGCCAGTCTATTGCCTTTGATTTTTTCAAAAAATTGCCAGTCTATTGCCTTTGATTTTTTCAAAAAATTGCCAGTCTATTGCCTTTGATTTTTTCAAAAAATTGCCAGTCTATTGCCTTTGATTTTTTCAAAAAAATTGCCAGTCTATTGCCTTTGATTTTTTTTTCGAAAAAAAATTGCCAGTCTATTGCCTTTGATTTTTTTTTGAAAAAA